>JAUKNL010000019.1:0-718250 GCA_030765065.1 Deroplatys truncata
CAAGAAAACGCGATTTTACGCTCACTAGTGAGTAAAAATTTTTATTTCATGACTCAACGTAAACTCACTTTTATTGCTATTTAGAGGTGTATTATGGTTCTATATGTCCATTTAAGTGTCTTTTACGCACTTTGAAAAAAGTCAAGAAAACGCGATTTTACGCTCACTAGTGAGTAAAAATTCTTATTTCATGACTTAACGTAAACTCACTTTTATTGCTATTTAAAGGTGTATTATGGTCTTATATGTCCATTTAAGTGACTTTTACGCACTTTGAAAAAAGTCAAGAAAACGCGATTTTACGCTCACTAGTGAGTAAAAATTTTTATTTCATGACTCAACGTAAACTCACTTTTATTGCTATTTAAAGGTGTATTATGGTCTTATATGTCCATTTATGTGACTTTTCCGCACTTTGAAAAAAGTCAAGAAAACGCGATTTTACGCTCACTAGAGGCCAGAAATTCTTATTTCATGACTGAACGTAAACTCACTTTTATTGTTATTTAAAGGTGTATTATGGTCTTATGTGTCCATTTAAGTGACTTTTGCGCACTTTGAAAAAAGTGAAGAAAACGCGATTTTACGCTCACTAGTGAGTAAAAATTTTTATTTCATGACTCAACGTAAACTCACTTTTATTGCTATTTAAAGGTGTATTATGGTCTTATATGTCCATTTATGTGACTTTTCCGCACTTTGAAAAAAGTCAAGAAAACGCGATTATACGCTCACTAGAGGCCAGAAATTCTTATTTCATTACTTAACGTAAACTCACTTTTATTGCTATTTAGAGGTGTATTATGGTTCTATATGTCCATTTAAGTGTCTTTTACGCACTTTGAAAAAAGTCAAGAAAACGCGATTTTACGCTCACTAGTGAGTAAAAATTCTTATTTCATGACTTAACGTAAACTCACTTTTATTGCTATTTAAAGGTGTATTATGGTCTTATATGTCCATTTAAGTGACTTTTACGCACTTTGAAAAAAGTCAAGAAAACGCGATTTTACGCTCACTAGTGAGTAAAAATTTTTATTTCATGACTCAACGTAAACTCACTTTTATTGCTATTTAAAGGTGTATTATGGTCTTATATGTCCATTTATGTGACTTTTCCGCACTTTGAAAAAAGTCAAGAAAACGCGATTTTACGCTCACTAGAGGCCAGAAATTCTTATTTCATGACTGAACGTAAACTCACTTTTATTGTTATTTAAAGGTGTATTATGGTCTTATGTGTCCATTTAAGTGACTTTTGCGCACTTTGAAAAAAGTGAAGAAAACGCGATTTTACGCTCACTAGTGAGTAAAAATTTTTATTTCATGACTCAACGTAAACTCACTTTTATTGCTATTTAAAGGTGTATTATGGTCTTATATGTCCATTTATGTGACTTTTCCGCACTTTGAAAAAAGTCAAGAAAACGCGATTATACGCTCACTAGAGGCCAGAAATTCTTATTTCATTACTTAACGTAAACTCACTTTTATTGCTATTTAGAGGTGTATTATGGTTCTATATGTCCATTTATGTGACTTTTCCGCACTTTGAAAGAAGTCAAGAAAACACGATTTTACGCTCACTAGTGAGTAAAAATTTTTATTTCATGACTCAACGTAAACTCACTTTTATTGCTATTTAAAGGTGTATTATGGTCTTATATGTCCATTTATGTGACTTTTCCGCACTTTGAAAAAAGTCAAGAAAACGCGATTTTACGCTCACTAGTGAGTAAAAATTTTTATTTCATGACTCAACGTAAACTCACTTTTATTGCTATTTAAAGGTGTATTATGGTCTTATATGTCCATTTATGTGACTTTTCCGCACTTTGAAAAAAGTCAAGAAAACACGATTTTACGCTCACTAGTGAGTAAAAATTTTTATTTCATGACTCAACGTAAACTCACTTTTATTGCTATTTAAAGGTGTATTATGGTCTTATATGTCCATTTAAGTGTCTTTTACGCACTTTGAAAAAAGTCAAGAAAACGCGATTTTACGCTCACTAGTGAGTAAAAATTCTTATTTCATGACTTAACGTAAACTCACTTTTATTGCTATTTAAAGGTGTATTATGGTCTTATATGTCCATTTAAGGGACTTTTACGCACTTTGAAAAAGTCAAGAAAACACGATTTTACGCTCACTAGTGAGTAAAAATTCTTATTTCATGACTCAACGTAAACTCACTTTTATTGCTATTTAAAGGTGTATTATGGTCTTATATGTCCATTTATGTGACTTTTCCGCACTTTGAAAAAAGTCAAGAAAACGCGATTTTACGCTCACTAGTGAGTAAAAATTTTTATTTCATGACTCAACGTAAACTCACTTTTATTGCAATTTAAAGGTGTATTATGGTCTTATATGTCCATTTAAGTGACTTTTACGCACTTTGAAAAAAGTCAAGAAAACACGATTTTATGCTCACTAGTGAGTAAAAATTCTTATTTCATGACTTAACGTAAACTCACTTTTATTGCTATTTAAAGGTGTATTATGGTCTTATATGTCCATTTATGTGACTTTTCCGCACTTTGAAAAAAGTCAAGAAAACGCGATTTTACGCTCACTAGAGGCCAGAAATTCTTATTTCATGACTTAACGCAAACTCACTTTTATTGCTATTTAAAGGTGTATTATGGTCTTATATGTCCATTTATGTGACTTTTCCGCACTTTGAAAAAAGTCAAGAAAACGCGATTATACGCTCACTAGAGGCCAGAAATTCTTATTTCATTACTTAACGTAAACTCACTTTTATTGCTATTTAGAGGTGTATTATGGTTCTATATGTCCATTTATGTGACTTTTCCGCATTTTGAAAAAAGTCAAGAAAACACGATTTTACGCTCACTAGTGAGTAAAAATTTTTATTTCATGACTCAACGTAAACTCACTTTTATTGCTATTTAAAGGTGTATTATGGTCTTATATGTCCATTTATGTGACTTTTCCGCACTTTGAAAAAAGTCAAGAAAACGCGATTTTACGCTCACTAGTGAGTAAAAATTTTTATTTCATGACTCAACGTAAACTCACTTTTATTGCTATTTAGAGGTGTATTATGGTTCTATATGTCCATTTATGTGACTTTTCCGCACTTTGAAAAAAGTCAAGAAAACACGATTTTACGCTCACTAGTGAGTAAAAATTTTTATTTCATGACTCAACGTAAACTCACTTTTACTGCTATTTAAAGGTGTATTATGGTTCTATATGTCCATTTATGTGACTTTTCCGCACTTTGAAAAAAGTCAAGAAAACGCGATTTTACGCTCACTAGAGGCCAGAAATTCTTATTTCATGACTTAACGTAAACTCACTTTTATTGCTATTTAAAGGTGTAT
The DNA here is from genome assembly GCA_030765065.1 of Deroplatys truncata. Taxonomy (NCBI): domain Eukaryota; kingdom Metazoa; phylum Arthropoda; class Insecta; order Mantodea; family Mantidae; genus Deroplatys; species Deroplatys truncata. Next base: position 3,358 of record JAUKNL010000019.1, read on the forward strand.
TATGGTCTTATATGTCCATTTAAGTGTCTTTTACGCACTTTGAAAAAAGTCAAGAAAACGCGATTTTACGCTCACTAGTGAGTAAAAATTCTTATTTCATGACTTAACGTAAACTCACTTTTATTGCTATTTAAAGGTGTATTATGGTCTTATATGTCCATTTAAGTGACTTTTACGCACTTTGAAAAAAGTCAAGAAAACGCGATTTTACGCTCACTAGTGAGTAAAAATTTTTATTTCATGACTCAACGTAAACTCACTTTTATTGCTATTTAAAGGTGTATTATGGTCTTATATGTCCATTTATGTGACTTTTCCGCACTTTGAAAAAAGTCAAGAAAACGCGATTTTACGCTCACTAGAGGCCAGAAATTCTTATTTCATGACTGAACGTAAACTCACTTTTATTGTTATTTAAAGGTGTATTATGGTCTTATGTGTCCATTTAAGTGACTTTTGCGCACTTTGAAAAAAGTGAAGAAAACGCGATTTTACGCTCACTAGTGAGTAAAAATTTTTATTTCATGACTCAACGTAAACTCACTTTTATTGCTATTTAGAGGTGTATTATGGTTCTATATGTCCATTTATGTGACTTTTCCGCACTTTGAAAGAAGTCAAGAAAACACGATTTTACGCTCACTAGTGAGTAAAAATTTTTATTTCATGACTCAACGTAAACTCACTTTTATTGCTATTTAAAGGTGTATTATGGTCTTATATGTCCATTTATGTGACTTTTCCGCACTTTGAAAAAAGTCAAGAAAACGCGATTTTACGCTCACTAGTGAGTAAAAATTTTTATTTCATGACTCAACGTAAACTCACTTTTATTGCTATTTAAAGGTGTATTATGGTCTTATATGTCCATTTATGTGACTTTTCCGCACTTTGAAAAAAGTCAAGAAAACACGATTTTACGCTCACTAGTGAGTAAAAATTTTTATTTCATGACTCAACGTAAACTCACTTTTATTGCTATTTAAAGGTGTATTATGGTCTTATATGTCCATTTAAGTGTCTTTTACGCACTTTGAGAAAAGTCAAGAAAACGCGATTTTACGCTCACTAGTGAGTAAAAATTCTTATTTCATGACTTAACGTAAACTCACTTTTATTGCTATTTAAAGGTGTATTATGGTCTTATATGTCCATTTAAGGGACTTTTACGCACTTTGAAAAAAGTCAAGAAAACACGATTTTACGCTCACTAGTGAGTAAAAATTCTTATTTCATGACTCAACGTAAACTCACTTTTATTGCTATTTAAAGGTGTATTATGGTCTTATATGTCCATTTATGTGACTTTTCCGCACTTTGAAAAAAGTCAAGAAAACGCGATTTTACGCTCACTAGTGAGTAAAAATTTTTATTTCATGACTCAACGTAAACTCACTTTTATTGCAATTTAAAGGTGTATTATGGTCTTATATGTCCATTTAAGTGACTTTTACGCACTTTGAAAAAAGTCAAGAAAACGCGATTTTATGCTCACTAGTGAGTAAAAATTCTTATTTCATGACTTAACGTAAACTCACTTTTATTGCTATTTAAAGGTGTATTATGGTCTTATATGTCCATTTATGTGACTTTTCCGCACTTTGAAAAAAGTCAAGAAAACGCGATTTTACGCTCACTAGAGGCCAGAAATTCTTATTTCATGACTTAACGTAAACTCACTTTTATTGCTATTTAAAGGTGTATTATGGTCTTATATGTCCATTTATGTGACTTTTCCGCACTTTGAAAAAAGTCAAGAAAACGCGATTATACGCTCACTAGAGGCCAGAAATTCTTATTTCATTACTTAACGTAAACTCACTTTTATTGCTATTTAGAGGTGTATTATGGTTCTATATGTCCATTTATGTGACTTTTCCGCATTTTGAAAAAAGTCAAGAAAACACGATTTTACGCTCACTAGTGAGTAAAAATTTTTATTTCATGACTCAACGTAAACTCACTTTTATTGCTATTTAAAGGTGTATTATGGTCTTATATGTCCATTTATGTGACTTTTCCGCACTTTGAAAAAAGTCAAGAAAACGCGATTTTACGCTCACTAGTGAGTAAAAATTTTTATTTCATGACTCAACGTAAACTCACTTTTATTGCTATTTAGAGGTGTATTATGGTTCTATATGTCCATTTAAGTGTCTTTTACGCACTTTGAAAAAAGTCAAGAAAACGCGATTTTACGCTCACTAGTGAGTAAAAATTCTTATTTCATGACTTAACGTAAACTCACTTTTATTGCTATTTAAAGGTGTATTATGGTCTTATATGTCCATTTAAGTGACTTTTACGCACTTTGAAAAAAGTCAAGAAAACGCGATTTTACGCTCACTAGTGAGTAAAAATTTTTATTTCATGACTCAACGTAAACTCACTTTTATTGCTATTTAAAGGTGTATTATGGTCTTATATGTCCATTTATGTGACTTTTCCGCACTTTGAAAAAAGTCAAGAAAACGCGATTTTACGCTCACTAGAGGCCAGAAATTCTTATTTCATGACTGAACGTAAACTCACTTTTATTGTTATTTAAAGGTGTATTATGGTCTTATGTGTCCATTTAAGTGACTTTTGCGCACTTTGAAAAAAGTGAAGAAAACGCGATTTTACGCTCACTAGTGAGTAAAAATTTTTATTTCATGACTCAACGTAAACTCACTTTTATTGCTATTTAAAGGTGTATTATGGTCTTATATGTCCATTTATGTGACTTTTCCGCACTTTGAAAAAAGTCAAGAAAACGCGATTATACGCTCACTAGAGGCCAGAAATTCTTATTTCATTACTTAACGTAAACTCACTTTTATTGCTATTTAGAGGTGTATTATGGTTCTATATGTCCATTTATGTGACTTTTCCGCACTTTGAAAGAAGTCAAGAAAACACGATTTTACGCTCACTAGTGAGTAAAAATTTTTATTTCATGACTCAACGTAAACTCACTTTTATTGCTATTTAAAGGTGTATTATGGTCTTATATGTCCATTTATGTGACTTTTCCGCACTTTGAAAAAAGTCAAGAAAACGCGATTTTACGCTCACTAGTGAGTAAAAATTTTTATTTCATGACTCAACGTAAACTCACTTTTATTGCTATTTAAAGGTGTATTATGGTCTTATATGTCCATTTATGTGACTTTTCCGCACTTTGAAAAAAGTCAAGAAAACACGATTTTACGCTCACTAGTGAGTAAAAATTTTTATTTCATGACTCAACGTAAACTCACTTTTATTGCTATTTAAAGGTGTATTATGGTCTTATATGTCCATTTAAGTGTCTTTTACGCACTTTGAAAAAAGTCAAGAAAACGCGATTTTACGCTCACTAGTGAGTAAAAATTCTTATTTCATGACTTAACGTAAACTCACTTTTATTGCTATTTAAAGGTGTATTATGGTCTTATATGTCCATTTAAGGGACTTTTACGCACTTTGAAAAAGTCAAGAAAACACGATTTTACGCTCACTAGTGAGTAAAAATTCTTATTTCATGACTCAACGTAAACTCACTTTTATTGCTATTTAAAGGTGTATTATGGTCTTATATGTCCATTTATGTGACTTTTCCGCACTTTGAAAAAAGTCAAGAAAACGCGATTTTACGCTCACTAGTGAGTAAAAATTTTTATTTCATGACTCAACGTAAACTCACTTTTATTGCAATTTAAAGGTGTATTATGGTCTTATATGTCCATTTAAGTGACTTTTACGCACTTTGAAAAAAGTCAAGAAAACGCGATTTTATGCTCACTAGTGAGTAAAAATTCTTATTTCATGACTTAACGTAAACTCACTTTTATTGCTATTTAAAGGTGTATTATGGTCTTATATGTCCATTTATGTGACTTTTCCGCACTTTGAAAAAAGTCAAGAAAACGCGATTTTACGCTCACTAGAGGCCAGAAATTCTTATTTCATGACTTAACGCAAACTCACTTTTATTGCTATTTAAAGGTGTATTATGGTCTTATATGTCCATTTATGTGACTTTTCCGCACTTTGAAAAAAGTCAAGAAAACGCGATTATACGCTCACTAGAGGCCAGAAATTCTTATTTCATTACTTAACGTAAACTCACTTTTATTGCTATTTAGAGGTGTATTATGGTTCTATATGTCCATTTATGTGACTTTTCCGCATTTTGAAAAAAGTCAAGAAAACACGATTTTACGCTCACTAGTGAGTAAAAATTTTTATTTCATGACTCAACGTAAACTCACTTTTATTGCTATTTAAAGGTGTATTATGGTCTTATATGTCCATTTATGTGACTTTTCCGCACTTTGAAAAAAGTCAAGAAAACGCGATTTTACGCTCACTAGTGAGTAAAAATTTTTATTTCATGACTCAACGTAAACTCACTTTTATTGCTATTTAGAGGTGTATTATGGTTCTATATGTCCATTTATGTGACTTTTCCGCACTTTGAAAAAAGTCAAGAAAACACGATTTTACGCTCACTAGTGAGTAAAAATTTTTATTTCATGACTCAACGTAAACTCACTTTTACTGCTATTTAAAGGTGTATTATGGTTCTATATGTCCATTTATGTGACTTTTCCGCACTTTGAAAAAAGTCAAGAAAACACGATTTTACGCTCACTAGTGAGTAAAAATTTTTATTTCATGACTCAACGTAAACTCACTTTTATTGCTATTTAAAGGTGTATTATGGTCTTATATGTCCATTTATGTGACTTTTCCGCACTTTGAAAAAAGTCAAGAAAACGCGATTTTACGCTCACTAGTGAGTAAAAATTTTTATTTCATGACTCAACGTAAACTCACTTTTATTGCAATTTAAAGGTGTATTATGGTCTTATATGTCCATTTATGTGACTTTTCCGCACTTTGAAAAAAGTCAAGAAAACGCGATTTTACGCTCACTAGAGGCCAGAAATTCTTATTTCATGACTTAACGTAAACTCACTTTTATTGCAATTTAAAGGTGTATTATGGTCTTATATGTCCATTTAAGTGACTTTTACGCACTTTGAAAAAAGTCAAGAAAACGCGATTTTATGCTCACTAGTGAGTAAAAATTCTTATTTCATGACTTAACGTAAACTCACTTTTATTGCTATTTAAAGGTGTATTATGGTCTTATATGTCCATTTATGTGACTTTTCCGCACTTTGAAAAAAGTCAAGAAAACGCGATTTTACGCTCACTAGAGGCCAGAAATTCTTATTTCATGACTTAACGTAAACTCACTTTTATTGCTATTTAAAGGTGTATTATGGTCTTATATGTCCATTTATGTGACTTTTCCGCACTTTGAATAAAGTCACGAAAACGCGATTATACGCTCACTAGAGGCCAGAAATTCTTATTTCATTACTTAACGTAAACTCACTTTTATTGCTATTTAGAGGTGTATTATGGTTCTATATGTCCATTTATGTGACTTTTCCGCACTTTGAAAAAAGTCAAGAAAACACGATTTTACGCTCACTAGTGAGTAAAAATTTTTATTTCATGACTCAACGTAAACTCACTTTTATTGCTATTTAAAGGTGTATTATGGTCTTATATGTCCATTTATGTGACTTTTCCGCACTTTGAAAAAAGTCAAGAAAACGCGATTTTACGCTCACTAGAGGCCAGAAATTCTTATTTCATGACTTAACGTAAACTCACTTTTATTGCTATTTAAAGGTGTATTATGGTGTTATATGTCCATTTAAGTGTCTTTTACGCACTTTGAAAAAAGTCAAGAAAACGCGATTTTACGCTCACTAGTGAGTAAAAATTCTTATTTCATGACTTAACGTAAACTCACTTTTATTGCTATTTAAAGGTGTATTATGGTCTTATATGTCCATTTAAGTGACTTTTACGCACTTTGAAAAAAGTCAAGAAAACGCGATTTTACGCTCACTAGTGAGTAAAAATTTTTATTTCATGACTCAACGTAAACTCACTTTTATTGCTATTTAAAGGTGTATTATGGTCTTATATGTCCATTTATGTGACTTTTCCGCACTTTGAAAAAAGTCAAGAAAACGCGATTTTACGCTCACTAGAGGCCAGAAATTCTTATTTCATTACTGAACGTAAACTCACTTTTATTGTTATTTAAAGGTGTATTATGGTCTTATGTGTCCATTTATGTGACTTTTCCGCACTTTGAAAAAAGTCAAGAAAACGCGATTATACGCTCACTAGAGGCCAGAAATTCTTATTTCATTACTTAACGTAAACTCACTTTTATTGCTATTTAGAGGTGTATTATGGTTCTATATGTCCATTTATGTGACTTTTCCGCACTTTGAAAGAAGTCAAGAAAACACGATTTTACGCTCACTAGTGAGTAAAAATTTTTATTTCATGACTCAACGTAAACTCACTTTTATTGCTATTTAAAGGTGTATTATGGTCTTATATGTCCATTTATGTGACTTTTCCGCACTTTGAAAAAAGTCAAGAAAACGCGATTTTACGCTCACTAGTGAGTAAAAATTTTTATTTCATGACTCAACGTAAACTCACTTTTATTGCTATTTAGAGGTGTATTATGGTTCTATATGTCCATTTAAGTGTCTTTTACGCACTTTGAAAAAAGTCAAGAAAACGCGATTTTACGCTCACTAGTGAGTAAAAATTCTTATTTCATGACTTAAGGTAAACTCACTTTTATTGCTATTTAAAGGTGTATTATGGTCTTATATGTCCATTTAAGTGACTTTTACGCACTTTGAAAAAAGTCAAGAAAACGCGATTTTACGCTCACTAGTGAGTAAAAATTTTTATTTCATGACTCAACGTAAACTCACTTTTATTGCTATTTAAAGGTGTATTATGGTCTTATATGTCCATTTATGTGACTTTTCCGCACTTTGAAAAAAGTCAAGAAAACGCGATTTTACGCTCACTAGAGGCCAGAAATTCTTATTTCATGACTGAACGTAAACTCACTTTTATTGTTATTTAAAGGTGTATTATGGTCTTATGTGTCCATTTAAGTGACTTTTGCGCACTTTGAAAAAAGTGAAGAAAACGCGATTTTACGCTCACTAGTGAGTAAAAATTTTTATTCATGACTCAACGTAAACTCACTTTTATTGCTATTTAAAGGTGTATTATGGTCTTATATGTCCATTTATGTGACTTTTCCGCACTTTGAAAAAAGTCAAGAAAACGCGATTATACGCTCACTAGAGGCCAGAAATTCTTATTTCATTACTTAACGTAAACTCACTTTTATTGCTATTTAGAGGTGTATTATGGTTCTATATGTCCATTTATGTGACTTTTGCGCACTTTGAAAGAAGTCAAGAAAACACGATTTTACGCTCACTAGTGAGTAAAAATTTTTATTTCATTACTCAACGTAAACTCACTTTTATTGCTATTTAAAGGTGTATTATGGTCTTATATGTCCATTTAAGTGTCTTTTACGCACTTTGAAAAAAGTCAAGAAAACGCGATTTTACGCTCACTAGTGAGTAAAAATTCTTATTTCATGACTTAACGTAAACTCACTTTTATTGCTATTTAAAGGTGTATTATGGTCTTATATGTCCATTTAAGGGACTTTTACGCACTTTGAAAAAGTCAAGAAAACACGATTTTACGCTCACTAGTGAGTAAAAATTCTTATTTCATGACTCAACGTAAACTCACTTTTATTGCTATTTAAAGGTGTATTACGGTCTTATATGTCCATTTATGTGACTTTTCCGCACTTTGAAAAAAGTCAAGAAAACGCGATTTTACGCTCACTAGTGAGTAAAAATTTTTATTTCATGACTCAACGTAAACTCACTTTTATTGCAATTTAAAGGTGTATTATGGTCTTATATGTCCATTTAAGTGACTTTTACGCACTTTGAAAAAAGTCAAGAAAACGCGATTTTATGCTCACTAGTGAGTAAAAATTCTTATTTCATGACTTAACGTAAACTCACTTTTATTGCTATTTAAAGGTGTATTATGGTCTTATATGTCCATTTATGTGACTTTTCCGCACTTTGAAAAAAGTCAAGAAAACGCGATTTTACGCTCACTAGAGGCCAGAAATTCTTATTTCATGACTTAACGCAAACTCACTTTTATTGCTATTTAAAGGTGTATTATGGTCTTATATGTCCATTTATGTGACTTTTCCGCACTTTGAAAAAAGTCAAGAAAACGCGATTATACGCTCACTAGAGGCCAGAAATTCTTATTTCATTACTTAACGTAAACTCACTTTTATTGCTATTTAGAGGTGTATTATGGTTCTATATGTCCATTTATGTGACTTTTCCGCATTTTGAAAAAAGTCAAGAAAACACGATTTTACGCTCACTAGTGAGTAAAAATTTTTATTTCATGACTCAACGTAAACTCACTTTTATTGCTATTTAAAGGTGTATTATGGTCTTATATGTCCATTTATGTGACTTTTCCGCACTTTGAAAAAAGTCAAGAAAACGCGATTTTACGCTCACTAGTGAGTAAAAATTTTTATTTCATGACTCAACGTAAACTCACTTTTATTGCTATTTAGAGGTGTATTATGGTTCTATATGTCCATTTATGTGACTTTTCCGCACTTTGAAAAAAGTCAAGAAAACACGATTTTACGCTCACTAGTGAGTAAAAATTTTTATTTCATGACTCAACGTAAACTCACTTTTACTGCTATTTAAAGGTGTATTATGGTTCTATATGTCCATTTATGTGACTTTTCCGCACTTTGAAAAAAGTCAAGAAAACACGATTTTACGCTCACTAGTGAGTAAAAATTTTTATTTCATGACTCAACGTAAACTCACTTTTATTGCTATTTAAAGGTGTATTATGGTCTTATATGTCCATTTATGTGACTTTTCCGCACTTTGAAAAAAGTCAAGAAAACGCGATTTTACGCTCACTAGTGAGTAAAAATTTTTATTTCATGACTCAACGTAAACTCACTTTTATTGCAATTTAAAGGTGTATTATGGTCTTATATGTCCATTTATGTGACTTTTCCGCACTTTGAAAAAAGTCAAGAAAACGCGATTTTACGCTCACTAGAGGCCAGAAATTCTTATTTCATGACTTAACGTAAACTCACTTTTATTGCAATTTAAAGGTGTATTATGGTCTTATATGTCCATTTAAGTGACTTTTACGCACTTTGAAAAAAGTCAAGAAAACGCGATTTTATGCTCACTAGTGAGTAAAAATTCTTATTTCATGACTTAACGTAAACTCACTTTTATTGCTATTTAAAGGTGTATTATGGTCTTATATGTCCATTTATGTGACTTTTCCGCACTTTGAAAAAAGTCAAGAAAACGCGATTTTACGCTCACTAGAGGCCAGAAATTCTTATTTCATGACTTAACGTAAACTCACTTTTATTGCTATTTAAAGGTGTATTATGGTCTTATATGTCCATTTATGTGACTTTTCCGCACTTTGAATAAAGTCACGAAAACGCGATTATACGCTCACTAGAGGCCAGAAATTCTTATTTCATTACTTAAAGTAAACTCACTTTTATTGCTATTTAGAGGTGTATTATGGTTCTATATGTCCATTTATGTGACTTTTCCGCACTTTGAAAAAAGTCAAGAAAACACGATTTTACGCTCACTAGTGAGTAAAAATTTTTATTTCATGACTCAACGTAAACTCACTTTTATTGCTATTTAAAGGTGTATTATGGTCTTATATGTCCATTTATGTGACTTTTCCGCACTTTGAAAAAAGTCAAGAAAACGCGATTTTACGCTCACTAGAGGCCAGAAATTCTTATTTCATGACTTAACGTAAACTCACTTTTATTGCTATTTAAAGGTGTATTATGGTCTTATATGTCCATTTAAGTGTCTTTTACGCACTTTGAAAAAAGTCAAGAAAACGCGATTTTACGCTCACTAGTGAGTAAAAATTCTTATTTCATGACTTAACGTAAACTCACTTTTATTGCTATTTAAAGGTGTATTATGGTCTTATATGTCCATTTAAGTGACTTTTACGCACTTTGAAAAAAGTCAAGAAAACGCGATTTTACGCTCACTAGTGAGTAAAAATTTTTATTTCATGACTCAACGTAAACTCACTTTTATTGCTATTTAAAGGTGTATTATGGTCTTATATGTCCATTTATGTGACTTTTCCGCACTTTGAAAAAAGTCAAGAAAACGCGATTTTACGCTCACTAGAGGCCAGAAATTCTTATTTCATGACTGAACGTAAACTCACTTTTATTGTTATTTAAAGGTGTATTATGGTCTTATGTGTCCATTTAAGTGACTTTTGCGCACTTTGAAAAAAGTGAAGAAAACGCGATTTTACGCTCACTAGTGAGTAAAAATTTTTATTTCATGACTCAACGTAAACTCACTTTTATTGCTATTTAAAGGTGTATTGTGGTCTTATATGTCCATTTATGTGACTTTTCCGCACTTTGAAAAAAGTCAAGAAAACGCGATTATACGCTCACTAGAGGCCAGAAATTCTTATTTCATTACTTAACGTAAACTCACTTTTATTGCTATTTAGAGGTGTATTATGGTTCTATATGTCCATTTATGTGACTTTTCCGCACTTTGAAAGAAGTCAAGAAAACACGATTTTACGCTCACTAGTGAGTAAAAATTTTTATTTCATGACTCAACGTAAACTCACTTTTATTGCTATTTAAAGGTGTATTATGGTCTTATATGTCCATTTATGTGACTTTTCCGCACTTTGAAAAAAGTCAAGAAAACGCGATTTTACGCTCACCAGTGAGTAAAAATTTTTATTTCATGACTCAACGTAAACTCACTTTTATTGCTATTTAAAGGTGTATTATGGTCTTATATGTCCATTTATGTGACTTTTCCGCACTTTGAAAAAAGTCAAGAAAACACGATTTTACGCTCACTAGTGAGTAAAAATTTTTATTTCATGACTCAACGTAAACTCACTTTTATTGCTATTTAAAGGTGTATTATGGTCTTATATGTCCATTTAAGTGTCTTTTACGCACTTTGAAAAAAGTCAAGAAAACGCGATTTTACGCTCACTAGTGAGTAAAAATTCTTATTTCATGACTTAACGTAAACTCACTTTTATTGCTATTTAAAGGTGTATTATGGTCTTATATGTCATTTAAGGGACTTTTACGCACTTTGAAAAAAGTCAAGAAAACACGATTTTACGCTCACTAGTGAGTAAAAATTCTTATTTCATGACTCAACGTAAACTCACTTTTATTGCTATTTAAAGGTGTATTATGGTCTTATATGTCCATTTATGTGACTTTTCCGCACTTTGAAAAAAGTCAAGAAAACGCGATTTTACGCTCACTAGTGAGTAAAAATTTTTATTTCATGACTCAACGTAAACTCACTTTTATTGCAATTTAAAGGTGTATTATGGTCTTATATGTCCATTTAAGTGACTTTTACGCACTTTGAAAAAAGTCAAGAAAACGCGATTTTATGCTCACTAGTGAGTAAAAATTCTTATTTCATGACTTAACGTAAACTCACTTTTATTGCTATTTAAAGGTGTATTATGGTCTTATATGTCCATTTATGTGACTTTTCCGCACTTTGAAAAAAGTCAAGAAAACGCGATTTTACGCTCACTAGAGGCCAGAAATTCTTATTTCATGACTTAACGTAAACTCACTTTTATTGTTATTTAAAGGTGTATTATGGTCTTATATGTCCATTTATGTGACTTTTCCGCACTTTGAAAAAAGTCAAGAAAACGCGATTATACGCTCACTAGAGGCCAGAAATTCTTATTTCATTACTTAACGTAAACTCACTTTTATTGCTATTTAGAGGTGTATTATGGTTCTATATGTCCATTTATGTGACTTTTCCGCATTTTGAAAAAAGTCAAGAAAACACGATTTTACGCTCACTAGTGAGTAAAAATTTTTATTTCATGACTCAACGTAAACTCACTTTTATTGCTATTTAAAGGTGTATTATGGTCTTATATGTCCATTTATGTGACTTTTCCGCACTTTGAAAAAAGTCAAGAAAACGCGATTTTACGCTCACTAGTGAGTAAAAATTTTTATTTCATGACTCAACGTAAACTCACTTTTATTGCAATTTAAAGGTGTATTATGGTCTTATATGTCCATTTATGTGACTTTTCCGCACTTTGAAAAAAGTCAAGAAAACGCGATTTTACGCTCACTAGAGGCCAGAAATTCTTATTTCATGACTTAACGTAAACTCACTTTTATTGCAATTTAATGGTGTATTATGGTCTTATATGTCCATTTAAGTGACTTTTACGCACTTTGAAAAAAGTCAAGAAAACGCGATTTTATGCTCACTAGTGAGTAAAAATTATTATTTCATGACTTAACGTAAACTCACTTTTATTGCTATTTAAAGGTGTATTATGGTCTTATATGTCCATTTATGTGACTTTTCCGCACTTTGAAAAACGTCAAGAAAACGCGATTTTACGCTCACTAGAGGCCAGAAATTCTTATTTCATGACTTAACGTAAACTCACTTTTATTGCTATTTAAAGGTGTATTATGGTCTTATATGTCCATTTATGTGACTTTTCCGCACTTTGAATAAAGTCACGAAAACGCGATTATACGCTCACTAGAGGCCAGAAATTCTTATTTCATTACTTAACGTAAACTCACTTTTATTGCTATTTAGAGGTGTATTATGGTTCTATATGTCCATTTATGTGACTTTTCCGCACTTTGAAAAAAGTCAAGAAAACACGATTTTACGCTCACTAGTGAGTAAAAATTTTTATTTCATGACTCAACGTAAACTCACTTTTATTGCTATTTAAAGGTGTATTATGGTCTTATATGTCCATTTATGTGACTTTTCCGCACTTTGAAAAAAGTCAAGAAAACGCGATTTTACGCTCACTAGAGGCCAGAAATTCTTATTTCATGACTTAACGTAAACTCACTTTTATTGCTATTTAAAGGTGTATTATGGTCTTATATGTCCATTTAAGTGTCTTTTACGCACTTTGAAAAAAGTCAAGAAAACGCGATTTTACGCTCACTAGTGAGTAAAAATTCTTATTTCATGACTTAACGTAAACTCACTTTTATTGCTATTTAAAGGTGTATTATGGTCTTATATGTCCATTTAAGTGACTTTTACGCACTTTGAAAAAAGTCAAGAAAACGCGATTTTACGCTCACTAGTGAGTAAAAATTTTTATTTCATGACTCAACGTAAACTCACTTTTATTGCTATTTAAAGGTGTATTATGGTCTTATATGTCCATTTATGTGACTTTTCCGCACTTTGAAAAAAGTCAAGAAAACGCGATTTTACGCTCACTAGAGGCCAGAAATTCTTATTTCATGACTGAACGTAAACTCACTTTTATTGTTATTTAAAGGTGTATTATGGTCTTATGTGTCCATTTAAGTGACTTTTGCGCACTTTGAAAAAAGTGAAGAAAACGCGATTTTACGCTCACTAGTGAGTAAAAATTTTTATTTCATGACTCAACGTAAACTCACTTTTATTGCTATTTAAAGGTGTATTATGGTTCTATATGTCCATTTATGTGACTTTTCCGCATTTTGAAAAAAGTCAAGAAAACACGATTTTACGCTCACTAGTGAGTAAAAATTTTTATTTCATGACTCAACGTAAACTCACTTTTATTGCTATTTAAAGGTGTATTATGGTCTTATATGTCCATTTATGTGACTTTTCCGCACTTTGAAAAAAGTCAAGAAAACGCGATTTTACGCTCACTAGTGAGTAAAAATTTTTATTTCATGACTCAACGTAAACTCACTTTTATTGCAATTTAAAGGTGTATTATGGTCTTATATGTCCATTTATGTGACTTTTCCGCACTTTGAAAAAAGTCAAGAAAACGCGATTTTACGCTCACTAGAGGCCAGAAATTCTTATTTCATGACTTAACGTAAACTCACTTTTATTGCAATTTAATGGTGTATTATGGTCTTATATGTCCATTTAAGTGACTTTTACGCACTTTGAAAAAAGTCAAGAAAACGCGATTTTATGCTCACTAGTGAGTAAAAATTATTATTTCATGACTTAACGTAAACTCACTTTTATTGCTATTTAAAGGTGTATTATGGTCTTATATGTCCATTTATGTGACTTTTCCGCACTTTGAAAAACGTCAAGAAAACGCGATTTTACGCTCACTAGAGGCCAGAAATTCTTATTTCATGACTTAACGTAAACTCACTTTTATTGCTATTTAAAGGTGTATTATGGTCTTATATGTCCATTTATGTGACTTTTCCGCACTTTGAATAAAGTCACGAAAACGCGATTATACGCTCACTAGAGGCCAGAAATTCTTATTTCATTACTTAACGTAAACTCACTTTTATTGCTATTTAGAGGTGTATTATGGTTCTATATGTCCATTTATGTGACTTTTCCGCACTTTGAAAAAAGTCAAGAAAACACGATTTTACGCTCACTAGTGAGTAAAAATTTTTATTTCATGACTCAACGTAAACTCACTTTTATTGCTATTTAAAGGTGTATTATGGTCTTATATGTCCATTTATGTGACTTTTCCGCACTTTGAAAAAAGTCAAGAAAACGCGATTTTACGCTCACTAGAGGCCAGAAATTCTTATTTCATGACTTAACGTAAACTCACTTTTATTGCTATTTAAAGGTGTATTATGGTCTTATATGTCCATTTAAGTGTCTTTTACGCACTTTGAAAAAAGTCAAGAAAACGCGATTTTACGCTCACTAGTGAGTAAAAATTCTTATTTCATGACTTAACGTAAACTCACTTTTATTGCTATTTAAAGGTGTATTATGGTCTTATATGTCCATTTAAGTGACTTTTACGCACTTTGAAAAAAGTCAAGAAAACGCGATTTTACGCTCACTAGTGAGTAAAAATTTTTATTTCATGACTCAACGTAAACTCACTTTTATTGCTATTTAAAGGTGTATTATGGTCTTATATGTCCATTTATGTGACTTTTCCGCACTTTGAAAAAAGTCAAGAAAACGCGATTTTACGCTCACTAGAGGCCAGAAATTCTTATTTCATGACTGAACGTAAACTCACTTTTATTGTTATTTAAAGGTGTATTATGGTCTTATGTGTCCATTTAAGTGACTTTTGCGCACTTTGAAAAAAGTGAAGAAAACGCGATTTTACGCTCACTAGTGAGTAAAAATTTTTATTTCATGACTCAACGTAAACTCACTTTTATTGCTATTTAAAGGTGTATTATGGTCTTATATGTCCATTTAGTGACTTTTCCGCACTTTGAAAAAAGTCAAGAAAACGCGATTATACGCTCACTAGAGGCCAGAAATTCTTATTTCATTACTTAACGTAAACTCACTTTTATTGCTATTTAGAGGTGCATTATGGTTCTATATGTCCATTTATGTGACTTTTCCGCACTTTGAAAGAAGTCAAGAAAACACGATTTTACGCTCACTAGTGAGTAAAAATTTTTATTTCATGACTCAACGTAAACTCACTTTTATTGCTATTTAAAGGTGTATTATGGTCTTATATGTCCATTTATGTGACTTTTCCGCACTTTGAAAAAAGTCAAGAAAACACGATTTTACGCTCACTAGTGAGTAAAAATTTTTATTTCATGACTTAACGTAAACTCACTTTTATTGCTATTTAAAGGTGTATTATGGTCTTATATGTCCATTTAAGTGACTTTTCCGCACTTTGAAAAAAGTCAAGAAAACGCGATATTACGCTCACTAGAGGCCAAAAATTCGTATTTCATGACTTAACGTAAACTCACTTTTATTGCTATTTAAAGGTGTATTATGGTCTTATATGT
This sequence comes from Deroplatys truncata, assembly GCA_030765065.1. Taxonomy (NCBI): domain Eukaryota; kingdom Metazoa; phylum Arthropoda; class Insecta; order Mantodea; family Mantidae; genus Deroplatys; species Deroplatys truncata. The sequence continues at coordinate 19,130 of JAUKNL010000019.1, forward strand.
CCATTTATGTGACTTTTCCGCACTTTGAAAAAAGTCAAGAAAACACGATTTTACGCTCACTAGTGAGTAAAAATTTTTATTTCATGACTCAACGTAAACTCACTTTTATTGCTATTTAAAGGTGTATTATGGTCTTATATGTCCATTTATGTGACTTTTCCGCACTTTGAAAAAAGTTAAGAAAACGCGATTTTAAGCTCACTAGAGGCCAGAAATTCTTATTTCATGACTTAACGTAAACTCACTTTTATTGCTATTTAGAGGTGAATTATGGTTCTATATGTCCATTTATGTGACTTTTCCGCACTTTGAAAAAAGTCAAGAAAACACGATTTTACGCTCACTAGTGAGTAAAAATTTTTATTTCATGACTCAACGTAAACTCACTTTTATTGCTATTTAAAGGTGTATTATGGTCTTATATGTCCAATTATGTGACTTTTCCGCACTTTGAAAAAAGTCAAGAAAACGCGATTTTACGCTCACTAGTGAGTAAAAATTTTTATTTCATGACTCAACGTAAACTCACTTTTATTGCTATTTAAAGGTGTATTATGGTCTTATATGTCCATTTATGTGACTTTTCCGCACTTTGAAAAAAGTCAAGAAAACGCGATTTTACGCTCACTAGAGGCCAGAAATTCTTATTTCATGACTTAACGTAAACTCACTTTTATTGCTATTTAAAGGTGTATCATGGTCTTATATGTCCATTTAAGTGTCTTTTACGCACTTTGAAAAAAGTCAAGAAAACGCGATTTTACGCTCACTAGTGAGTAAAAATTCTTATTTCATGACTTAACGTAAACTCACTTTTATTGCTATTTAAAGGTGTATTATGGTCTTATATGTCCATTTATGTGACTTTTCCGCACTTTGAAAAAAGTCAAGAAAACGCGATTTTACGCTCACTAGTGAGTAAAAATTTTTATTTCATGACTCAACGTAAACTCACTTTTATTGCTATTTAAAGGTGTATTATGGTCTTATATGTCCATTTATGTGACTTTTCCGCACTTTGAATAAAGTCAAGAAAACGCGATTTTACGCTCACTAGAGGCCAGAAATTCTTATTTCATGACTGAACGTAAACTCACTTTTATTGTTATTTAAAGGTGTATTATGGTCTTATGTGTCCATTTAAGTGACTTTTGCGCACTTGGAAAAAAGTCAAGAAAACGCGATTTTACGCTCACTAGTGAGTAAAAATTCTTATTTCATGACTGAACGTAAACTCACTTTTATTGCTATTTAAAGGTGTATTATGGTCTTATATGTCCATTTAAGTGACTTTTACGCACTTTGAAAAAAGTCAAGAAAACGCGATTTTACGCTCACTAGTGAGTAAAAATTTTTATTTCATGACTCAACGTAAACTCACTTTTATTGCTATTTAAAGGTGTATTATGGTCTTATATGTCCATTTATGTGACTTTTCCGCACTTTGAAAAAAGTCAAGAAAACGCGATTTTACGCTCACTAGAGGCCAGAGATTCTTATTTCATGACTTAACATAAACTCACTTTTATTGCTATTTAAAGGTGTATTATGGTCTTATATGTCCATTTATGTGACTTTTCCGCACTTTGAAAAAAGTCAAGAAAACACGATTTTACGCTCACTAGTGAGTAAAAATTTTTATTTCATGACTCAACGTAAACTCACTTTTATTGCTATTTAAAGGTGTATTATGGTCTTATATGTCCATTTATGTGACTTTTCCGCACTTTGAAAAAAGTCAAGAAAACGCGATTTTACGCTCAGTAGAGGCCAGAAATTCTTATTTCATGACTTAACGTAAACTCACTTTTATTGCTATTTAAAGGTGTGTTATGGTCTTATATGTCCATTTATGTGACTTTTCCGCACTTTGAAAAAAGTCAAGAAAACGCGATTTTACGCTCACTAGAGGCCAGAAATTCTTATTTCATGACTTAACGTAAACTGACTTTTATTGCTATTTAAAGGTGTATTATGGTTCTGTATGTCCATTTATGTGACTTTTCCGCACTTTGAAAAAAGTCAAGAAAACACGATTTTACGCTCACTAGTGAGTAAAAATTTTTATTTCATGACTCAACGTAAACTCACTTTTATTGCTATTTAAAGGTGTATTATGGTCTTATATGTCCATTTATGTGACTTTTCCGCACTTTGAAAAATTCAAGAAAACGCGATTTTACGCTCACTAGTGAGTAAAAATTTTTATTTCATGACTCAACGTAAACTCACTTTTATTGCTATTTAAAGGTGTATTATGGTCTTATATGTCCATTTATGTGACTTTACCACACTTTGAAAAAAGTCAAGAAAACGCGATTTTACGCTCACTAGAGGCCAGAAATTCTTATTTCATGACTTAACGTAAACTCACTTTTATTGCTATTTAAAGGTGTATTATGGTCTTATATGTCCATTTAAGTGACTTTTGCGCACTTTGAAAAAAGTGAAGAAAACGCGATTTTACGCTCACTAGTGAGTAAAAATTCTTATTTCATGACTTAACGTTAACTCACTTTTATTGCTATTTAAAGGTGTATTATGGTCTTATATGTCCATTTATGTGACTTTTCCGCACTTTGAAAAAAGTCAAGAAAACGCGATTATACGCTCACTAGAGGCCAGAAATTCTTATTTCATTACTTAACGTAAACTCACTTTTATTGCTATTTAGAGGTGTATTATGGTTCTATATGTCCATTTATGTGACTTTTCCGCACTTTGAAAAAAGTCAAGAAAACACGATTTTACGCTCACTAGTGAGTAAAAAATTTTTTTCATGACTCAACGTAAACTCACTTTTATTGCTATTTAAAGGTGTATTATTGTCTTATACGTCCATTTATGTGACTTTTCCGCACTTTGAAAAAAGTCAAGAAAACGCGATTTTACGCTCACTAGAGGCTAGAGATTCTAATTTCATGACTTAACGTAAACTCACTTTTATTGCTATTTAAAGGTGTATTATGGTCTTATATGTCCATTTATGTGACTTTTCCGCACTTTGAAAAAAGTCAAGAAAACGCGATTTTACGCTCACTAGAGGCCAGAAATTCTTATTTCATGACTTAACGTAAACTCACTTTTATTGCTATTTAAAGGTTTATTATGGTCTTATATGTCCATTTAAGTGTCTTTTACGCACTTTGAAAAAGTCAAGAAAACGCGATTTTACGCTCACTAGTGAGTAAAAATTCTTATTTCATGACTTAACGTAAACTCACTTTTATTGCTATTTAAAGGTGTATTATGGTCTTATATGTCCATTTATGTGACTTTTCCGCACTTTGAAAAAAGTCAAGAAAACACGATTTTACGCTCACTAGTGAGTAAAAATTTTTATTTCATGACTCAACGTAAACTCACTTTTATTGCTATTTAAAGGTGTATTATGGTCTTATATGTCCATTTAGTGACTTTACCACACTTTGAAAAAAGTCAAGAAAGCGCGATTTTACGCTCACTAGAGGCCAGAAATTCTTATTTCATGACTTAACGTAAACTCACTTTTATTGCTACTTAAAGGTGTATTATGGTCTTATATGTCCATTTAAGTGACTTTTGCGCACTTTGAAAAAAGTGAAGAAAACGCGATTTTACGCTCACTAGTGAGTAAAAATTTTTATTTCATGACTCAACGTAAACTCACTTTTATTGCTATTTAAAGGTGTATTATGGTCTAATATGTCCATTTATGTGACTTTTCCGCACTTTGAAAAAAGTCAAGAAAACGCGATTATACGCTCACTAGAGGCCAGAAATTCTTATTTCATTACTTAACGTAAACTCACTTTTATTGCTATTTAGAGGTGTATTATGGTTCTATATGTCCATTTATGTGACTTTTCCGCACTTTGAAAAAAGTCAAGAAAACACGATTTTACGCTCACTAGTGAGTAAAAATTCTTATTTCATGACTTAACGTAAACTCACTTTTATTGCTATTTAAAGGTGTATTATGGTCTTATATGTCCATTTAAGTGACTTTTACGCACTTTGAAAAAAGTCAAGAAAACGCGATTTTACGCTCACTAGTGAGTAAAAATTTTTATTTCATGACTCAACGTAAACTCACTTTTATTGCAATTTAAAGGTGTATTATGGTCTTATATGTCCATTTATGTGACTTTTCCGCACTTTGAAAAAAGTCAAGAAAACGCGATTTTACGCTCACTAGAGGCCAGAAATTCTTATTTCATGACTTAACGTAAACTCACTTTTATTGCAATTTAATGGTGTATTATGGTCTTATATGTCCATTTAAGTGACTTTTACGCACTTTGAAAAAAGTCAAGAAAACGCGATTTTATGCTCACTAGTGAGTAAAAATTATTATTTCATGACTTAACGTAAACTCACTTTTATTGCTATTTAAAGGTGTATTATGGTCTTATATGTCCATTTATGTGACTTTTCCGCACTTTGAAAAACGTCAAGAAAACGCGATTTTACGCTCACTAGAGGCCAGAAATTCTTATTTCATGACTTAACGTAAACTCACTTTTATTGCTATTTAAAGGTGTATTATGGTCTTATATGTCCATTTATGTGACTTTTCCGCACTTTGAATAAAGTCACGAAAACGCGATTATACGCTCACTAGAGGCCAGAAATTCTTATTTCATTACTTAACGTAAACTCACTTTTATTGCTATTTAGAGGTGTATTATGGTTCTATATGTCCATTTATGTGACTTTTCCGCACTTTGAAAAAAGTCAAGAAAACACGATTTTACGCTCACTAGTGAGTAAAAATTTTTATTTCATGACTCAACGTAAACTCACTTTTATTGCTATTTAAAGGTGTATTATGGTCTTATATGTCCATTTATGTGACTTTTCCGCACTTTGAAAAAAGTCAAGAAAACGCGATTTTACGCTCACTAGAGGCCAGAAATTCTTATTTCATGACTTAACGTAAACTCACTTTTATTGCTATTTAAAGGTGTATTATGGTCTTATATGTCCATTTAAGTGTCTTTTACGCACTTTGAAAAAAGTCAAGAAAACGCGATTTTACGCTCACTAGTGAGTAAAAATTCTTATTTCATGACTTAACGTAAACTCACTTTTATTGCTATTTAAAGGTGTATTATGGTCTTATATGTCCATTTAAGTGACTTTTACGCACTTTGAAAAAAGTCAAGAAAACGCGATTTTACGCTCACTAGTGAGTAAAAATTTTTATTTCATGACTCAACGTAAACTCACTTTTATTGCTATTTAAAGGTGTATTATGGTCTTATATGTCCATTTATGTGACTTTTCCGCACTTTGAAAAAAGTCAAGAAAACGCGATTTTACGCTCACTAGAGGCCAGAAATTCTTATTTCATGACTGAACGTAAACTCACTTTTATTGTTATTTAAAGGTGTATTATGGTCTTATGTGTCCATTTAAGTGACTTTTGCGCACTTTGAAAAAAGTGAAGAAAACGCGATTTTACGCTCACTAGTGAGTAAAAATTTTTATTTCATGACTCAACGTAAACTCACTTTTATTGCTATTTAAAGGTGTATTATGGTCTTATATGTCCATTTAGTGACTTTTCCGCACTTTGAAAAAAGTCAAGAAAACGCGATTATACGCTCACTAGAGGCCAGAAATTCTTATTTCATTACTTAACGTAAACTCACTTTTATTGCTATTTAGAGGTGCATTATGGTTCTATATGTCCATTTATGTGACTTTTCCGCACTTTGAAAGAAGTCAAGAAAACACGATTTTACGCTCACTAGTGAGTAAAAATTTTTATTTCATGACTCAACGTAAACTCACTTTTATTGCTATTTAAAGGTGTATTATGGTCTTATATGTCCATTTATGTGACTTTTCCGCACTTTGAAAAAAGTCAAGAAAACACGATTTTACGCTCACTAGTGAGTAAAAATTTTTATTTCATGACTTAACGTAAACTCACTTTTATTGCTATTTAAAGGTGTATTATGGTCTTATATGTCCATTTAAGTGACTTTTCCGCACTTTGAAAAAAGTCAAGAAAACGCGATATTACGCTCACTAGAGGCCAAAAATTCGTATTTCATGACTTAACGTAAACTCACTTTTATTGCTATTTAAAGGTGTATTATGGTCTTATATGTCCATTTATGTGACTTTTCCGCACTTTGAAAAAAGTCAAGAAAACACGATTTTACGCTCACTAGTGAGTAAAAATTTTTATTTCATGACTCAACGTAAACTCACTTTTATTGCTATTTAAAGGTGTATTATGGTCTTATATGTCCATTTATGTGACTTTTCCGCACTTTGAAAAAAGTTAAGAAAACGCGATTTTAAGCTCACTAGAGGCCAGAAATTCTTATTTCATGACTTAACGTAAACTCACTTTTATTGCTATTTAGAGGTGAATTATGGTTCTATATGTCCATTTATGTGACTTTTCCGCACTTTGAAAAAAGTCAAGAAAACACGATTTTACGCTCACTAGTGAGTAAAAATTTTTATTTCATGACTCAACGTAAACTCACTTTTATTGCTATTTAAAGGTGTATTATGGTCTTATATGTCCAATTATGTGACTTTTCCGCACTTTGAAAAAAGTCAAGAAAACGCGATTTTACGCTCACTAGTGAGTAAAAATTTTTATTTCATGACTCAACGTAAACTCACTTTTATTGCTATTTAAAGGTGTATTATGGTCTTATATGTCCATTTATGTGACTTTTCCGCACTTTGAAAAAAGTCAAGAAAACGCGATTTTACGCTCACTAGAGGCCAGAAATTCTTATTTCATGACTTAACGTAAACTCACTTTTATTGCTATTTAAAGGTGTATCATGGTCTTATATGTCCATTTAAGTGTCTTTTACGCACTTTGAAAAAAGTCAAGAAAACGCGATTTTACGCTCACTAGTGAGTAAAAATTCTTATTTCATGACTTAACGTAAACTCACTTTTATTGCTATTTAAAGGTGTATTATGGTCTTATATGTCCATTTATGTGACTTTTCCGCACTTTGAAAAAAGTCAAGAAAACGCGATTTTACGCTCACTAGTGAGTAAAAATTTTTATTTCATGACTCAACGTAAACTCACTTTTATTGCTATTTAAAGGTGTATTATGGTCTTATATGTCCATTTATGTGACTTTTCCGCACTTTGAATAAAGTCAAGAAAACGCGATTTTACGCTCACTAGAGGCCAGAAATTCTTATTTCATGACTGAACGTAAACTCACTTTTATTGTTATTTAAAGGTGTATTATGGTCTTATGTGTCCATTTAAGTGACTTTTGCGCACTTGGAAAAAAGTCAAGAAAACGCGATTTTACGCTCACTAGTGAGTAAAAATTCTTATTTCATGACTGAACGTAAACTCACTTTTATTGCTATTTAAAGGTGTATTATGGTCTTATATGTCCATTTAAGTGACTTTTACGCACTTTGAAAAAAGTCAAGAAAACGCGATTTTACGCTCACTAGTGAGTAAAAATTTTTATTTCATGACTCAACGTAAACTCACTTTTATTGCTATTTAAAGGTGTATTATGGTCTTATATGTCCATTTATGTGACTTTTCCGCACTTTGAAAAAAGTCAAGAAAACGCGATTTTACGCTCACTAGAGGCCAGAGATTCTTATTTCATGACTTAACATAAACTCACTTTTATTGCTATTTAAAGGTGTATTATGGTCTTATATGTCCATTTATGTGACTTTTCCGCACTTTGAAAAAAGTCAAGAAAACACGATTTTACGCTCACTAGTGAGTAAAAATTTTTATTTCATGACTCAACGTAAACTCACTTTTATTGCTATTTAAAGGTGTATTATGGTCTTATATGTCCATTTATGTGACTTTTCCGCACTTTGAAAAAAGTCAAGAAAACGCGATTTTACGCTCAGTAGAGGCCAGAAATTCTTATTTCATGACTTAACGTAAACTCACTTTTATTGCTATTTAAAGGTGTGTTATGGTCTTATATGTCCATTTATGTGACTTTTCCGCACTTTGAAAAAAGTCAAGAAAACGCGATTTTACGCTCACTAGAGGCCAGAAATTCTTATTTCATGACTTAACGTAAACTGACTTTTATTGCTATTTAAAGGTGTATTATGGTTCTGTATGTCCATTTATGTGACTTTTCCGCACTTTGAAAAAAGTCAAGAAAACACGATTTTACGCTCACTAGTGAGTAAAAATTTTTATTTCATGACTCAACGTAAACTCACTTTTATTGCTATTTAAAGGTGTATTATGGTCTTATATGTCCATTTATGTGACTTTTCCGCACTTTGAAAAATTCAAGAAAACGCGATTTTACGCTCACTAGTGAGTAAAAATTTTTATTTCATGACTCAACGTAAACTCACTTTTATTGCTATTTAAAGGTGTATTATGGTCTTATATGTCCATTTATGTGACTTTACCACACTTTGAAAAAAGTCAAGAAAACGCGATTTTACGCTCACTAGAGGCCAGAAATTCTTATTTCATGACTTAACGTAAACTCACTTTTATTGCTATTTAAAGGTGTATTATGGTCTTATATGTCCATTTAAGTGACTTTTGCGCACTTTGAAAAAAGTGAAGAAAACGCGATTTTACGCTCACTAGTGAGTAAAAATTCTTATTTCATGACTTAACGTTAACTCACTTTTATTGCTATTTAAAGGTGTATTATGGTCTTATATGTCCATTTATGTGACTTTTCCGCACTTTGAAAAAAGTCAAGAAAACGCGATTATACGCTCACTAGAGGCCAGAAATTCTTATTTCATTACTTAACGTAAACTCACTTTTATTGCTATTTAGAGGTGTATTATGGTTCTATATGTCCATTTATGTGACTTTTCCGCACTTTGAAAAAAGTCAAGAAAACACGATTTTACGCTCACTAGTGAGTAAAAAATTTTTTTCATGACTCAACGTAAACTCACTTTTATTGCTATTTAAAGGTGTATTATTGTCTTATACGTCCATTTATGTGACTTTTCCGCACTTTGAAAAAAGTCAAGAAAACGCGATTTTACGCTCACTAGAGGCTAGAGATTCTAATTTCATGACTTAACGTAAACTCACTTTTATTGCTATTTAAAGGTGTATTATGGTCTTATATGTCCATTTATGTGACTTTTCCGCACTTTGAAAAAAGTCAAGAAAACGCGATTTTACGCTCACTAGAGGCCAGAAATTCTTATTTCATGACTTAACGTAAACTCACTTTTATTGCTATTTAAAGGTTTATTATGGTCTTATATGTCCATTTAAGTGTCTTTTACGCACTTTGAAAAAGTCAAGAAAACGCGATTTTACGCTCACTAGTGAGTAAAAATTCTTATTTCATGACTTAACGTAAACTCACTTTTATTGCTATTTAAAGGTGTATTATGGTCTTATATGTCCATTTATGTGACTTTTCCGCACTTTGAAAAAAGTCAAGAAAACACGATTTTACGCTCACTAGTGAGTAAAAATTTTTATTTCATGACTCAACGTAAACTCACTTTTATTGCTATTTAAAGGTGTATTATGGTCTTATATGTCCATTTAGTGACTTTACCACACTTTGAAAAAAGTCAAGAAAGCGCGATTTTACGCTCACTAGAGGCCAGAAATTCTTATTTCATGACTTAACGTAAACTCACTTTTATTGCTACTTAAAGGTGTATTATGGTCTTATATGTCCATTTAAGTGACTTTTGCGCACTTTGAAAAAAGTGAAGAAAACGCGATTTTACGCTCACTAGTGAGTAAAAATTTTTATTTCATGACTCAACGTAAACTCACTTTTATTGCTATTTAAAGGTGTATTATGGTCTAATATGTCCATTTATGTGACTTTTCCGCACTTTGAAAAAAGTCAAGAAAACGCGATTATACGCTCACTAGAGGCCAGAAATTCTTATTTCATTACTTAACGTAAACTCACTTTTATTGCTATTTAGAGGTGTATTATGGTTCTATATGTCCATTTATGTGACTTTTCCGCACTTTGAAAAAAGTCAAGAAAACACGATTTTACGCTCACTAGTGAGTAAAAATTCTTATTTCATGACTTAACGTAAACTCACTTTTATTGCTATTTAAAGGTGTATTATGGTCTTATATGTCCATTTAAGTGACTTTTACGCACTTTGAAAAAAGTCAAGAAAACGCGATTTTACGCTCACTAGTGAGTAAAAATTTTTATTTCATGACTCAACGTAAACTCACTTTTATTGCTATTTAAAGGTGTATTATGGTCTTATATGTCCATTTATGTGACTTTTCCGCACTATAAAAAAATTCAAGAAAACGCGATTTTACGCTCACTAGAGGCCAGAAATTCTTATTTCATGACTGAACGTAAACTCACTTTTATTGTTATTTAAAGGTGTATTATGGTCTTATGTGTCCATTTAAGTGACTTTTGCGCACTTTGAAAAAAGTGAAGAAAACGCGATTTTACGCTCACTAGTGAGTAAAAATTTTTATTTCATGACTCAACGTAAACTCACTTTTATTGCTATTTAAAGGTGTATTATGGTCTTATATGTCCATTTATGTGACTTTTCCGCACTTTGAAAAAAGTCAAGAAAACGCGATTATACGCTCACTAGAGGCCAGAAATTCTTATTTCATTACTTAACGTAAACTCACTTTTATTGCTATTTAGAGGTGTATTATGGTTCTATATGTCCATTTATGTGACTTTTCCGCACTTTGAAAAAAGTCAAGAAAACACGATTTTACGCTCACTAGTGAGTAAAAATTTTTATTTCATGACTCAACGTAAACTCACTTTTATTGCTATTTAAAGGTGTATTATGGTCTTATATGTCCATTTGTGTGACTTTTCCGCACTTTGAAAAAAGTCAAGAAAACACGATTTTACGCTCACTAGTGAGTAAAAATTTTTATTTCATGACTTAACGTAAACTCACTTTTATTGCTATTTAAAGGTGTATTATGGTCTTATATGTCCATTTAAGTGACTTTTCCGCACTTTGAAAAAAGTCAAGAAAACGCGATATTACGCTCACTAGAGGCCAAAAATTCTTATTTCATGACTTAACGTAAACTCACTTTTATTGCTATTTAAAGGTGTATTATGGTCATATATGTCCATTTATGTGACTTTTCCGCACTTTGAAAAAAGTCAAGAAAACACGATTTTACGCTCACTAGTGAGTAAAAATTTTTATTTCATGACTCAACGTAAACTCACTTTTATTGCTATTTAAAGGTGTATTATGGTCTTATATGTCCATTTATGTGACTTTTCCGCACTTTGAAAAAAGTTAAGAAAACGCGATTTTAAGCTCACTAGAGGCCAGAAATTCTTATTTCATGACTTAACGTAAACTCACTTTTATTGCTATTTAAAGGTGTATTATGGTCTTATATGTCCATTTAAGTGTCTTTTACGCACTTTGAAAAAAGTCAAGAAAACGCGATTTTACGCTCACTAGTGAGTAAAAATTCTTATTTCATGACTTAACGTAAACTCACTTTTATTGCTATTTAAAGGTGTATTATGGTCTTATATGTCCATTTAAGGGACTTTTACGCACTTTGAAAAAAGTCAAGAAAACACGATTTTACGCTCACTAGTGAGTAAAAATTCTTATTTCATGACTCAACGTAAACTCACTTTTATTGCTATTTAAAGGTGTATTATGGTCTTATATGTCCATTTATGTGACTTTTCCGCACTTTGAAAAAAGTCAAGAAAACACGATTTTACGCTCACTAGTGAGTAAAAATTCTTATTTCATGACTCAACGTAAACTCACTTTTATTGCTATTTAAAGGTGTATTATGGTCTTATATGTCCATTTATGTGACTTTTCCGCACTTTGAAAAAAGTCAAGAAAACGCGATTTTACGCTCACTAGTGAGTAAAAATTTTTATTTCATGACTCAACGTAAACTCACTTTTATTGCTATTTAGAGGTGTATTATGGTTCTATATGTCCATTTATGTGACTTTTCCGCACTTTGAAAAAAGTCAAGAAAACACGATTTTACGCTCACTAGTGAGTAAAAATTTTTATTTCATGACTCAACGTAAACTCACTTTTATTGCTATTTAAAGGTGTATTATGGTCTTATATGTCCATTTATGTGACTTTTCCGCACTTTGAAAAAAGTCAAGAAAACGCGATTTTACGCTCACTAGTGAGTAAAAATTTTTATTTCATGACTCAACGTAAACTCACTTTTATTGCTATTTAAAGGTGTATTATGGTCTTATATGTCCATTTATGTGACTTTTCCGCACTTTGAAAAAAGTCAAGAAAACGCGATTTTACGCTCACTAGAGGCCAGAAATTCTTATTTCATGACTTAACGTAAACTCACTTTTATTGCTATTTAAAGGTGTATTATGGTCTTATATGTCCATTTAAGTGTCTTTTACGCACTTTGAAAAAAGTCAAGAAAACGCGATTTTACGCTCACTAGTGAGTAAAAATTCTTATTTCATGACTTAACGTAAACTCACTTTTTTTGCTATTTAAAGGTGTATTATGGTCTTATATGTCCATTTAAGTGACTTTTACGCACTTTGAAAAAAGTCAAGAAAACGCGATTTTACGCTCACTAGTGAGTAAAAATTTTTATTTCATGACTCAACGTAAACTCACTTTTATTGCTATTTAAAGGTGTATTATGGTCTTATATGTCCATTTATGTGACTTTTCCGGACTTTGAAAAAAGTCAAGAAAACGCGATTTTACGCTCACTAGAGGCCAGAAATTCTTATTTCATGACTGAACGTAAACTCACTTTTATTGTTATTTAAAGGTGTATTATGGTCTTATGTGTCCATTTAAGTGACTTTTGCGCACTTTGAAAAGAGTCAAGAAAACGCGATTTTACGCTCACTAGTGAGTAAAAATTCTTATTTCATGACTCAACGTAAACTCACTTTTATTGCTATTTAAAGGTGTATTATGGTCTTATATGTCCATTTATGTGACTTTTCCGCACTTTGAAAAAAGTCAACAAAACGCGATTTTACGCTCACTAGAGGCCAGAAATTCTTATTTCATGACTGAACGTAAACTCACTTTTATTGTTATTTAAAGGTGTATTATGGTCTTATGTGTCCATTTAAGTGACTTTTGCGCACTTTGAAAAAAGTGAAGAAAACGCGATTTTACGCTCACTAGTGAGTAAAAATTTTTATTTCATGACTCAACGTAAACTCACTTTTATTGCTATTTAAAGGTGTATTATGGTCTTATATGTCCATTTATGTGACTTTTCCGCACTTTGAAAAAAGTCAAGAAAACGCGATTATACGCTCACTAGAGGCCAGAAATTCTTATTTCATTACTTAACGTAAACTCACTTTTATTGCTATTTAGAGGTGTATTATGGTTCTATATGTCCATTTATGTTACTTTTCCGCACTTTGAAAAAAGTCAAGAAAACACGATTTTACGCTCACTAGTGAGTAAAAATTTTTATTTCATGACTCAACGTAAACTCACTTTTATTGCTTTTTAAAGGTGTATTATGGTCTTATATGTCCATTTATGTGACTTTTCCGCACTTTGAAAAAAGTCAAGAAAACGCGATTTTACGCTCACTAGTGAGTAAAAATTTTTATTTCATGACTCAACGTAAACTCACTTTTATTGCTATTTAAAGGTGTATTATGGTCTTATATGTCCATTTATGTGACTTTTCCGCACTTTGAAAAAAGTCAAGAAAACGCGATTTTACGCTCACTAGAGGCCAGAAATTCTTATTTCATGACTGAACGTAAACTCACTTTTATTGTTATTTAAAGGTGTATTATGGTCTTATGTGTCCATTTGAGTGACTTTTGCGCACTTTGAAAAAAGTCAAGAAAACGCGATTTTACGCTCACTAGTGAGTAAAAATTCTTATTTCATGACTCAACGTAAACTCACTTTTATTGCTATTTAAAGGTGTATTATGGTCTTATATGTCCATTTATGTGACTTTTCCGCACTTTGAAAAAAGTCAAGAAAACGCGATTTTACGCTCACTAGAGGCCAGAGATTCTTATTTCATGACTTAACGTAAACTCACTTTTATTGCTATTTAAAGGTGTATTATGGTCTTATATGTCCATTTATGTGACTTTTCCGCACTTTGAAAAAAGTCAAGAAAACACGATTTTACGCTCACTAGTGAGTAAAAAATTTTTTTCATGACTCAACGTAAACTCACTTTTATTGCTATTTAAAGGTGTATTATGGTCTTATACGTCCATTTATGTGACTTTTCCGCACTTTGAAAAAAGTCAAGAAAACGCGATTTTACGCTCACTAGTGAGTAAAAATTTTTATTTCATGACTCAACGTAAACTCACTTTTATTGCTATTTAAAGGTGTATTATGGTCTTATATGTCCATTTATGTGACTTTTCCGCACTTTGAAAAAAGTCAAGAAAACGCGATTTTACGCTCACTAGAGGCCAGAAATTCTTATTTCATGACTTAACGTAAACTCACTTTTATTGCTATTTAAAGGTGTATTATGGTCTTATATGTCCATTTAAGTGACTTTTACGCACTTTGAAAAAAGTCAAGAAAACGCGATTTTACGCTCACTAGTGAGTAAAAATTCTTATTTCATGACTTAACGTAAACTCACTTTTATTGCTATTTAAAGGTGTATTATGGTCTTATATGTCCATTTATGTGACTTTTCCGCACTTTGAAAAAAGTCAAGAAAACACGATTTTACGCTCACTAGTGAGTAAAAATTTTTATTTCATGACTCAACGTAAACTCACTTTTATTGCTATTTAAAGGTGTATTATGGTCTTATATGTCCATTTAGTGACTTTACCACACTTTGAAAAAAGTCAAGAAAGCGCGATTTTACGCTCACTAGAGGCCAGAAATTCTTATTTCATGACTTAACGTAAACTCACTTTTATTGCTATTTAAAGGTGTATTATGGTCTTATATGTCCATTTATGTGACTTTTCCGCACTTTGAAAAAAGTCAAGAAAACGCGATTATACGCTCACTAGAGGCCAGAAATTCTTATTTCATTACTTAACGTAAACTCACTTTTATTGCTATTTAGAGGTGTATTATGGTTCTATATGTCCATTTCTGTGACTTTTCCGCACTTTGAAAAAAGTCAAGAAAACACGATTTTACGCTCACTAGTGAGTAAAAATTTTTATTTCATGACTCAACGTAAACTCACTTTTATTGCTATTTAAAGGTGTATTATGGTCTTATATGTCCATTTATGTGACTTTTCCGCACTTTGAAAAAAGTCAAGAAAACGCGATTTTACGCTCACTAGTGAGTAAAAATTTTTATTTCATGACTCAACGTAAACTCACATTTATTGCTATTTAAAGGTGTATTATGGTCTTATATGTCCATTTATGTGACTTTTCCGCACTTTGAAAAAAGTCAAGAAAACGCGATTTTACGCTCACTAGTGAGTAAAAATTCTTATTTCATGACTGAACGTAAACTCACTTTTATTGCTATTTAAAGGTGTATTATGGTCTTATATGTCCATTTATGTGACTTTTCCGCACTTTGAAAAAAGTCAAGAAAACACGATTTTACGCTCACTAGTGAGTAAAAATTTTTATTTCATGACTTAACGTAAACTCACTTTTATTGCTATTTAAAGGTGTATTATGGTCTTATATGTCCATTTAAGTGACTTTTCCGCACTTTGAAAAAAGTCAAGAAAACGCGATATTACGCTCACTAGAGGCCAAAAATTCTTATTTCATGACTTAACGTAAACTCACTTTTATTGCTATTTAAAGGTGTATTATGGTCTTATATGTCCATTTATGTGACTTTTCCGCACTTTGAAAAAAGTCAAGAAAACACGATTTTACGCTCACTAGTGAGTAAAAATTTTTATTTCATGACTCAACGTAAACTCACTTTTATTGCTATTTAAAGGTGTATTATGGTCTTATATGTCCATTTATGTGACTTTTCCGCACTTTGAAAAAAGTTAAGAAAACGCGATTTTACGCTCACTAGAGGCCAGAAATTCTTATTTCATGACTTAACGTAAACTCACTTTTATTGCTATTTAAAGGTGTATTATGGTCTTATATGTCCATTTAAGTGTCTTTTACGCACTTTGAAAAAAGTCAAGAAAACGCGATTTTACGCTCACTAGTGAGTAAAAATTCTTATTTCATGACTTAACGTAAACTCACTTTTATTGCTATTTAAAGGTGTATTATGGTCTTATATGTCCATTTAAGGGACTTTTACGCACTTTGAAAAAAGTCAAGAAAACACGATTTTACGCTCACTAGTGAGTAAAAATTCTTATTTCATGACTCAACGTAAACTCACTTTTATTGCTATTTAAAGGTGTATTATGGTCTTATATGTCCATTTATGTGACTTTTCCGCACTTTGAAAAAAGTCAAGAAAACGCGATTTTACGCTCACTAGTGAGTAAAAATTTTTATTTCATGACTCAACGTAAACTCACTTTTATTGCTATTTAAAGGTGTATTATGGTCTTATATGTCCATTTATGTGACTTTTCCGCACTTTGAAAAAAGTCAAGAAAACACGATTTTACGCTCACTAGAAACCAGAGATTCTTATTTCATGACTTAACGTAAACTCACTTTTATTGCTATTTAAAGGTGTATTATGGTCTTATATGTCCATTTATGTGACTTTTCCGCACTTTGAAAAAAGTCAAGAAAACACGATTTTACGCTCACTAGTGAGTAAAAATTTTTATTTCATGACTCAACGTAAACTCACTTTTATTGCTATTTAAAGGTGTATTATGGTCTTATATGTCCATTTATGTGACTTTTCCGCACTTTGAAAAAAGTCAAGAAAACGCGATTTTACGCTCAGTAGAGGCCAGAAATTCTTATTTCATGACTTAAGGTAAACTCACTTTTATTGCAATTTAAAGGTGTATTTTGGTCTTATATGTCCATTTATGTGACTTTTCCGCACTTTGAAAAAAGTCAAGAAAACGCGATTTTACGCTCACTAGAGGCCAGAAATTCTTATTTCATGACTTAACGTAAACTGACTTTTATTGCTATTTAAAGGTGTATTATGGTTCTATATGTCCATTTATGTGACTTTTCCGCACTTTGAAAAAAGTCAAGAAAACACGATTTTACGCTCACTAGTGAGTAAAAATTTCTATTTCATGACTCAACGTAAACTCACTTTTATTGCTATTTAAAGGTGTATTATGGTCTTATATGTCCATTTATGTGACTTTTCCGCACTTTGAAAAAAGTCAAGAAAACACGATTTTACGCTCACTAGTGAGTAAAAATTTTTATTTCATGACTCAACGTAAACTCACTTTTATTGCTATTTAAAGGTGTATTATGGTCTTATATGTCCATTTATGTGACTTTACCACACTTTGAAAAAAGTCAAGAAAACGCGATTTTACGCTCACTAGAGGCCAGAAATTCTTATTTCATGACTTAACGTAAACTCACTTTTATTGCTATTTAAAGGTGTATTATGGTCTTATATGTCCATTTAAATGACTTTTGCGCACTTTGAAAAAAGTGAAGAAAACGCGATTTTACGCTCACTAGTGAGTAAAAATTCTTATTTCATGACTTAACGTTAACTCACTTTTATTGCTATTTAAAGGTGTATTATGGTCTTATATGTCCATTTATGTGACTTTTCCGCACTTTGAAAAAAGTCAAGAAAACGCGATTATACGCTCACTAGAGGCCAGAAATTCTTATTTCATTACTTAACGTAAACTCACTTTTATTGCTATTTAGAGGTGTATTATGTTTCTATATGTCCAATTATGTGACTTTTCCGCACTTTGAAAATAGTCAAGAAAACACGATTTTACGCTCACTAGTGAGGAAAAAAATTTTTTTCATGACTCAACGTAAACTCACTTTTATTGCTATTTAAAGGTGTATTATGGTCTTATACGTCCATTTATGTGACTTTTCCGCACTTTGAAAAAAGTCAAGAAAACGCGATTTTACGCTCACTAGTGAGTAAAAATTTTTATTTCATGACTCAACGTAAACTCACTTTTATTGCTATTTAAAGGTGTATTATGGTCTTATATGTCCATTTATGTGACTTTTCCGCACTTTGAAAAAAGTCAAGAAAACGCGATTTTACGCTCACTAGAGGCCAGAAATTCTTATTTCATGACTTAACGTAAACTCACTTTTATTGCTATTTAAAGGTGTATTATGGTCTTATATGTCCATTTAAGTGACTTTTGCGCACTTTGAAAAAAGTCAAGAAAACGCGATATTACGCTCACTAGAGGCCAAAAATTCTTATTTCATGACTTAACGTTAACTCACTTTTATTGCTATTTAAAGGTGTATTATGGTCTTATATGTCCATTTATGTGACTTTTCCGCACTTTGAAAAAAGTCAAGAAAACGCGATTATACGCTCACTAGAGGCCAGAAATTCTTATTTCATTACTTAACGTAAACTCACTTTTATTGCTATTTAGAGGTGTATTATGGTTCTATATGTCCATTTATGTGACTTTTCCGCACTTTGAAAAAAGTCAAGAAAACACGATTTTACGCTCACTAGTGAGTAAAAATTTTTATTTCATGACTCAACGTAAACTCACTTTTATTGCTATTTAAAGGTGTATTATGGTCTTATATGTCCATTTATGTGACTTTTCCGCACTTTGAAAAAAGTCAAGAAAACGCGATTTTACGCTCACTAGTGAGTAAAAATTTTTATTTCATGACTCAACGTAAACTCACTTTTATTGCTATTTAAAGGTGTATTATGGTCTTATATGTCCATTTATGTGACTTTTCCGCACTTTGAAAAAAGTCAAGAAAACGCGATTTTACGCTCACTAGTGAGTAAAAATTCTTATTTCATGACTGAACGTAAACTCACTTTTATTGCTATTTAAAGGTGTATTATGGTCTTATATGTCCATTTATGTGACTTTTCCGCACTTTGAAAAAAGTCAAAAAATTACGATTTTACGCTCACTAGTGAGTAAAAATTTTTATTTCATGACTTAACGTAAACTCACTTTTATTACTATTTAAAGGTGTATTATGGTCTTATATGTCCATTTAAGTGACTTTTCCGCACTTTGAAAAAAGTCAAGAAAACGCGATATTACGCTCACTAGAGGCCAAAAATTCTTATTTCATGACTTAACGTAAACTCACTTTTATTGCTATTTAAAGGTGTATTATGGTCTTATATGTCCATTTATGTGACTTTTCTGCACTTTGAAAAAAGTCAAGAAAACACGATTTTACGCTCACTAGAGGCCAGAAATTCTTATTTCATGACTTAACGTAAACTCACTTTTATTGCTATTTAAAGGTGTATTATGGTCTTATATGTCCATTTAAGTGTCTTTTACGCACTTTGAAAAAAGTCAAGAAAACGCGATTTTACGCTCACTAGTGAGTAAAAATTCTTATTTCATGACTTAACGTAAACTCACTTTTATTGCTATTTAAAGGTGTATTATGGTCTTATATGTCCATTTAAGGGACTTTTACGCACTTTGAAAAAAGTCAAGAAAACACGATTTTACGCTCACTAGTGAGTAAAAATTCTTATTTCATGACTCAACGTAAACTCACTTTTATTGCTATTTAAAGGTGTATTATGGTCTTATATGTCCATTTATGTGACTTTTCCGCACTTTGAAAAAAGTCAAGAAAACGCGATTTTACGCTCACTAGTGACTAAAAATTTTTATTTCATGACTCAACGTAAACTCACTTTTATTGCAATTTAAAGGTGTATTATGGTCTTATATGTCCATTTATGTGACTTTTCCGCACTTTGAAAAAAGTCAAGAAAACGCGATTTTACGCTCACTAGAGGCCAGAAATTCTTATTTCATGACTTAACGTAAACTCACTTTTATTGCAATTTAAAGGTGTATTATGGTCTTATATGTCCATTTAAGTGACTTTTACGCACTTTGAAAAAAGTCAAGAAAACGCGATTTTATGCTCACTAGTGAGTAAAAATTCTTATTTCATGACTTAACGTAAACTCACTTTTATTGCTATTTAAAGGTGTATTATGGTCTTATATGTCCATTTATGTGACTTTTCCGCACTTTGAAAAAAGTCAAGAAAACGCGATTTTACGCTCACTAGAGGCCAGAAATTCTTATTTCATGACCTAACGTAAACTCACTTTTATTGCTATTTAAAGGTGTATTATGGTCTTATATGTCCATTTATGTGACTTTTCCGCACTTTGAATAAAGTCAAGAAAACGCGATTATACGCTCACTAGAGGCCAGAAATTCTTATTGCATTACTTAACGTAAACTCACTTTTATTGCTATTTAGAGGTGTATTATGGTTCTATATGTCCATTTATGTGACTTTTCCGCACTTTGAAAAAAGTCAAGAAAACACGATTTTACGCTCACTAGTGAGTAAAAATTTTTATTTCATGACTCAACGTAAACTCACTTTTATTGCTATTTAAAGGTGTATTATGGTCTTATATGTCCATTTAAGTGTCTTTTACGCACTTTGAAAAAAGTCAAGAAAACGCGATTTTACGCTCACTAGTGAGTAAAAATTTTTATTTCATGACTTAACGTAAACTCACTTTTATTGCTATTTAAAGGTGTATTATGGTCTTATATGTCCATTTAAGTGACTTTTACGCACTTTGAAAAAAGTGAAGAAAACGCGATTTTACGCTCACTAGTGAGTAAAAATTTTTATTTCATGACTCAACGTAAACTCACTTTTATTGCTATTTAAAGGTGTATTATGGTCTTATATGTCCATTTATGTGACTTTTCCGCACTTTGAAAAAAGTCAAGAAAACGCGATTATACGCTCACTAGAGGCCAGAAATTCTTATTTCATTACTTAACGTAAACTCACTTTTATTGCTATTTAGAGGTGTATTATGGTTCTATATGTCCATTTATGTGACTTTTCCGCACTTTGAAAAAAGTCAAGAAAACACGATTTTACGCTCACTAGTGAGTAAAAATTTTTATTTCATGACTCAACGTAAACTCACTTTTATTGCTATTTAAAGGTGTATTATGGTCTTATATGTCCATTTATGTGACTTTTCCGCACTTTGAAAAAAGTCAAGAAAACGCGATTTTACGCTCACTAGTGAGTAAAAATTTTTATTTCATGACTCAACGTAAACTCACTTTTATTGCTATTTAAAGGTGTATTATGGTCTTATATGTCCATTTATGTGACTTTTCCGCACTTTGAAAAAAGTCAAGAAAACGCGATTTTACGCTCACTAGTGAGTAAAAATTCTTATTTCATGACTGAACGTAAACTCACTTTTATTGCTATTTAAAGGTGTATTATGGTCTTATATGTCCATTTATGTGACTTTTCCGCACTTTGAAAAAAGTCAAAAAATTACGATTTTACGCTCACTAGTGAGTAAAAATTTTTATTTCATGACTTAACGTAAACTCACTTTTATTACTATTTAAAGGTGTATTATGGTCTTATAT
Source organism: Deroplatys truncata (assembly GCA_030765065.1). NCBI lineage: Eukaryota > Metazoa > Arthropoda > Insecta > Mantodea > Mantidae > Deroplatys > Deroplatys truncata. The sequence continues at coordinate 40,559 of JAUKNL010000019.1, forward strand.
GTCCATTTAAGTGACTTTTCCGCACTTTGAAAAAAGTCAAGAAAACGCGATATTACGCTCACTAGAGGCCAAAAATTCTTATTTCATGACTTAACGTAAACTCACTTTTATTGCTATTTAAAGGTGTATTATGGTCTTATATGTCCATTTATGTGACTTTTCTGCACTTTGAAAAAAGTCAAGAAAACACGATTTTACGCTCACTAGAGGCCAGAAATTCTTATTTCATGACTTAACGTAAACTCACTTTTATTGCTATTTAAAGGTGTATTATGGTCTTATATGTCCATTTAAGTGTCTTTTACGCACTTTGAAAAAAGTCAAGAAAACGCGATTTTACGCTCACTAGTGAGTAAAAATTCTTATTTCATGACTTAACGTAAACTCACTTTTATTGCTATTTAAAGGTGTATTATGGTCTTATATGTCCATTTAAGGGACTTTTACGCACTTTGAAAAAAGTCAAGAAAACACGATTTTACGCTCACTAGTGAGTAAAAATTCTTATTTCATGACTCAACGTAAACTCACTTTTATTGCTATTTAAAGGTGTATTATGGTCTTATATGTCCATTTATGTGACTTTTCCGCACTTTGAAAAAAGTCAAGAAAACGCGATTTTACGCTCACTAGTGACTAAAAATTTTTATTTCATGACTCAACGTAAACTCACTTTTATTGCAATTTAAAGGTGTATTATGGTCTTATATGTCCATTTATGTGACTTTTCCGCACTTTGAAAAAAGTCAAGAAAACGCGATTTTACGCTCACTAGAGGCCAGAAATTCTTATTTCATGACTTAACGTAAACTCACTTTTATTGCAATTTAAAGGTGTATTATGGTCTTATATGTCCATTTAAGTGACTTTTACGCACTTTGAAAAAAGTCAAGAAAACGCGATTTTATGCTCACTAGTGAGTAAAAATTCTTATTTGATGACTTAACGTAAACTCACTTTTATTGCTATTTAAAGGTGTATTATGGTCTTATATGTCCATTTATGTGACTTTTCCGCACTTTGAAAAAAGTCAAGAAAACGCGATTTTACGCTCACTAGAGGCCAGAAATTCTTATTTCATGACCTAACGTAAACTCACTTTTATTGCTATTTAAAGGTGTATTATGGTCTTATATGTCCATTTATGTGACTTTTCCGCACTTTGAATAAAGTCAAGAAAACGCGATTATACGCTCACTAGAGGCCAGAAATTCTTATTGCATTACTTAACGTAAACTCACTTTTATTGCTATTTAGAGGTGTATTATGGTTCTATATGTCCATTTATGTGACTTTTCCGCACTTTGAAAAAAGTCAAGAAAACACGATTTTACGCTCACTAGTGAGTAAAAATTTTTATTTCATGACTCAACGTAAACTCACTTTTATTGCTATTTAAAGGTGTATTATGGTCTTATATGTCCATTTAAGTGTCTTTTACGCACTTTGAAAAAAGTCAAGAAAACGCGATTTTACGCTCACTAGTGAGTAAAAATTTTTATTTCATGACTTAACGTAAACTCACTTTTATTGCTATTTAAAGGTGTATTATGGTCTTATATGTCCATTTAAGTGACTTTTACGCACTTTGAAAAAAGTGAAGAAAACGCGATTTTACGCTCACTAGTGAGTAAAAATTTTTATTTCATGACTCAACGTAAACTCACTTTTATTGCTATTTAAAGGTGTATTATGGTCTTATATGTCCATTTATGTGACTTTTCCGCACTTTGAAAAAAGTCAAGAAAACGCGATTATACGCTCACTAGAGGCCAGAAATTCTTATTTCATTACTTAACGTAAACTCACTTTTATTGCTATTTAGAGGTGTATTATGGTTCTATATGTCCATTTATGTGACTTTTCCGCACTTTGAAAAAAGTCAAGAAAACACGATTTTACGCTCACTAGTGAGTAAAAATTTTTATTTCATGACTCAACGTAAACTCACTTTTATTGCTATTTAAAGGTGTATTATGGTCTTATATGTCCATTTATGTGACTTTTCCGCACTTTGAAAAAAGTCAAGAAAACGCGATTTTACGCTCACTAGTGAGTAAAAATTTTTATTTCATGACTCAACGTAAACTCACTTTTATTGCTATTTAAAGGTGTATTATGGTCTTATATGTCCATTTATGTGACTTTTCCGCACTTTGAAAAAAGTCAAGAAAACGCGATTTTACGCTCACTAGTGAGTAAAAATTCTTATTTCATGACTGAACGTACTCACTTTTATTGCTATTTAAAGGTGTATTATGGTCTTATATGTCCATTTATGTGACTTTTCCGCACTTTGAAAAAAGTCAAGAAAACACGATTTTACGCTCACTAGAGGCCAAAAATTCTTATTTCATGACTTAACGTAAACTCACTTTTATTGCCATTTAAAGGTGTATTATGCTCTTATATGTCCATTTATGTGACTTTTCCGCACTTTGAAAAAAGTCAAGAAAACACGATTTTACGCTCACTAGTGAGTAAAAATTTTTATTTCATGACTCAACGTAAACTCACTTTTATTGCTATTTAAAGGTGTATTATGGTCTTATATGTCCATTTATGTGACTTTTCCGCACTTTGAAAAAAGTTAAGAAAACGCGATTTTACGCTCACTAGAGGCCAGAAATTCTTATTTCATGACTTAACGTAAACTCACTTTTATTGCTATTTAAAGGTGTATTATGGTCTTATATGTCCATTTAAGTGTCTTTTACGCACTTTGAAAAAAGTCAAGAAAACGCGATTTTACGCTCACTAGTGAGTAAAAATTCTTATTTCATGACTTAACGTAAACTCACTTTTATTGCTATTTAAAGGTGTATTATGGTCTTATATGTCCATTTAAGGGACTTTTCCGCACTTTGAAAAAAGTCAAGAAAACGCGATTTTACGCTCACTAGAGGCCAGAAATTCTTATTTCATGACTTAACGTAAACTCACTTTTATTGCTATTTAAAGGTGTATCATGGTCTTATATGTCCATTTAAGTGTCTTTTACGCACTTTGAAAAAAGTCAAGAAAACGCGATTTTACGCTCACTAGTGAGTAAAAATTCTTATTTCATGACTCAACGTAAACTCACTTTTATTGCAATTTAAAGGTGTATTATGGTCTTATATGTCCATTTATGTGACTTTTCCGCACTTTGAAAAAAGTCAAGAAAACGCGATTTTACGCTCACTAGAGGCCAGAAATTCTTATTTCATGACTTAACGTAAACTCACTTTTATTGCAATTTAAAGGTGTATTATGGTCTTATATGTCCATTTAAGTGACTTTTACGCACTTTGAAAAAAGTCAAGAAAACGCGATTTTATGCTCACTAGTGAGTAAAAATTCTTATTTCATGACTTAACGTAAACTCACTTTTATTGCTATTTAAAGGTGTATTATGGTCTTATATGTCCATTTATGTGACTTTTCCGCACTTTGAAAAAAGTCAAGAAAACGCGATTTTACGCTCACTAGAGGCCAGAAATTCTTATTTCATGACTTAACGTTAACTCACTTTTATTGCTATTTAAAGGTGTATTATGGTCTTATATGTCCATTTATGTGACTTTTCCGCACTTTGAATAAAGTCAAGAAAACGCGATTATACGCTCACTAGAGGCCAGAAATTCTTATTTCATTACTTAACGTAAACTCACTTTTATTGCTATTTAGAGGTGTATTATGGTTCTATATGTCCATTTATGTGACTTTTCCGCACTTTGAAAAAAGTCAAGAAAACACGATTTTACGCTCACTAGTGAGTAAAAATTTTTATTTCATGACTCAACGTAAACTCACTTTTATTGCTATTTAAAGGTGTATCATGGTCTTATATGTCCATTTATGTGACTTTTCCGCACTTTGAAAAAAGTCAAGAAAACGCGATTTTACGCTCACTAGTGAGTAAAAATTTTTATTTCATGACTCAACGTAAACTCACTTTTATTGCTATTTAGAGGTGTATTATGGTTCTATATGTCCATTTATGTGACTTTTCCGCACTTTGAAAAAAGTCAAGAAAACACGATTTTACGCTCACTAGTGAGTAAAAATTTTTATTTCATGACTCAACGTAAACTCACTTTTATTGCTATTTAAAGGTGTATTATGGTCTTATATGTCCATTTATGTGACTTTTCCGCACTTTGAAAAAAGTCAAGAAAACGCGATTTTACGCTCACTAGTGAGTAAAAATTTTTATTTCATGACTCAACGTAAACTCACTTTTATTGCTATTTAAAGGTGTATTATGGTCTTATATGTCCATTTATGTGACTTTTCCGCACTTTGAAAAAAGTCAAGAAAACGCGATTTTACGCTCACTAGTGAGTAAAAATTCTTATTTCATGACTGAACGTAAACTCACTTTTATTGCTATTTAAAGGTGTATTATGGTCTTATATGTCCATTTATGTGACTTTTCCGCACTTTGAAAAAAGTCAAGAAAACGCGATTTTACGCTCACTAGTGAGTAAAAATTCTTATTTCATGACTGAACGTAAACTCACTTTTATTGCTATTTAAAGGTGTATTATGGTCTTATATGTCCATTTATGTGACTTTTCCGCACTTTGAAAAAAGTCAAGAAAACACGATTTTACGCTCACTAGTGAGTAAAAATTATTATTTCATGACTTAACGTAAACTCACTTTTATAGCTATTTAAAGGTGTATTATGGTCTTATATGTCCATTTAAGTGACTTTTCCGCACTTTGAAAAAAGTCAAGAAAACGCGATTTTACGCTCACTAGTGAGTAAAAATTTTTATTTCATGACTCAACGTAAACTCACTTTTATTGCTATTTAAAGGTATATTATGGTCTTATATGTCCATTTATGTGACTTTTCCGCACTTTGAAAAAAGTCAAGAAAACGCGATTTTACGCTCACTAGAGGCCAGAAATTCTTATTTCATGACTGAACGTAAACTCACTTTTATTGTTATTTAAAGGTGTATTATGGTCTTATGTGTCAATTTAAGTGACTTTTGCGCACTTTGAAAAAAGTGAAGAAAACGCGATTTTACGCTCACTAGTGAGTAAAAATTTTTATTTCATGACTCAACGTAAACTCACTTTTATTGCTATTTAAAGGTGTATTATGGTCTTATATGTCCATTTATGTGACTTTTCCGCACTTTGAAAAAAGTCAAGAAAACGCGATTTTACGCTCACTAGTGAGTAAAAATTCTTATTTCATGACTTAACGTAAACTCACTTTTATTGCTATTTAAAGGTGTATTATGGTCTTATATGTCCATTTAAGGGACTTTTACGCACTTTGAAAAAAGTCAAGAAAACACGATTTTACGCTCACTAGTGAGTAAAAATTCTTATTTCATGACTCAACGTAAACTCACTTTTATTGCTATTTAAAGGTGTATTATGGTCTTATATGTCCATTTATGTGACTTTTCCGCACTTTGAAAAAAGTCAAGAAAACGCGATTTTACGCTCACTAGTGAGTAAAAATTTTTATTTCATGACTCAACGTAAACTCACTTTTATTGCTATTTAAAGGTGTATTATGGTCTTATATGTCCATTTATGTGACTTTTCCGCACTTTGAAAAAAGTCAAGAAAACGCGATTTTACGCTCAGTAGAGGCCAGAAATTCTTATTTCATGACTTAACGTAAACTCACTTTTATTGCAATTTAAAGGTGTATTATGGTCTTATATGTCCATTTATGTGACTTTTCCGCACTTTGAAAAAAGTCAAGAAAACGCGATTTTACGCTCACTAGAGGCCAGAAATTCTTATTTCATGACTTAACGTAAACTCACTTTTATTGCAATTTAAAGGTGTATTATGGTCTTATATGTCCATTTAAGTGACTTTTACGCACTTTGAAAAAAGTCAAGAAAACGCGATTTTATGCTCACTAGTGAGTAAAAATTCTTATTTCATGACTTAACGTAAACTCACTTTTATTGCTATTTAAAGGTGTATTATGGTCTTATATGTCCATTTATGTGACTTTTCCGCACTTTGAAAAAAGTCAAGAAAACGCGATTTTACGCTCACTAGAGGCCAGAAATTCTTATTTCATGACTTAACGTTAACTCACTTTTATTGCTATTTAAAGGTGTATTATGGTCTTATATGTCCATTTATGTGACTTTTCCGCACTTTGAATAAAGTCAAGAAAACGCGATTATACGCTCACTAGAGGCCAGAAATTCTTATTTCATTACTTAACGTAAACTCACTTTTATTGCTATTTAGAGGTGTATTATGGTTCTATATGTCCATTTATGTGACTTTTCCGCACTTTGAAAAAAGTCAAGAAAACACGATTTTACGCTCACTAGTGAGTAAAAATTTTTATTTCATGTCTCAACGTAAACTCACTTTTATTGCTATTTAAAGGTGTATTATGGTCTTATATGTCCATTTATGTGACTTTTCCGCACTTTGAAAAAAGTCAAGAAAACGCGATTTTACGCTCACTAATGAGTAAAAATTTTTATTTCATGACTCAACGTAAACTCACTTTTATTGCTATTTAGAGGTGTATTATGGTTCTATATGTCCATTTATGTGACTTTTCCGCACTTTGAAAAAAGTCAAGAAAACACGATTTTACGCTCACTAGTGAGTAAAAATTTTTATTTCATGACTCAACGTAAACTCACTTTTATTGCTATTTAAAGGTGTATTATGGTCTTATATGTCCATTTATGTGACTTTTCCGCACTTTGAAAAAAGTCAAGAAAACGCGATTTTACGCTCACTAGTGAGTAAAAATTTTTATTTCATGACTCAACGTAAACTCACTTTTATTGCTATTTAAAGGTGTATTATGGTCTTATATGTCCATTTATGTGACTTTTCCGCACTTTGAAAAAAGTCAAGAAAACGCGATTTTACGCTCACTAGTGAGTAAAAATTCTTATTTCATTGCTGAACGTAAACTCACTTTTATTGCTATTTAAAGGTGTATTATGGTCTTATATGTCCATTTATGTGACTTTTCCGCACTTTGAAAAAAGTCAAGAAAACACGATTTTACGCTCACTAGTGAGTAAAAATTATTATTTCATGACTTAACGTAAACTCACTTTTATTGCTATTTAAAGGTGTATTATGGTCTTATATGTCCATTTAAGTGACTTTTCCGCACTTTGAAAAAAAGTCAAGAAAACGCGATTTTACGCTCACTAGTGAGTAAAAATTTTTATTTCATGACTCAACGTAAACTCACTTTTATTGCTATTTAAAGGTGTATTATGGTCTTATAGGTCCATTTATGTGACTTTTCCGCACTTTGAAAAAAGTCAAGAAAACGCGATTTTACGCTCACTAGAGGCCAGAAATTCTTATTTCATGACTGAACGTAAACTCACTTTTATTGTTATTTAAAGGTGTATTATGGTCTTATGTGTCCATTTAAGTGACTTTTGCGCACTTTGAAAAAAGTGAAGAAAACGCGATTTTACGCTCACTAGTGAGTAAAAATTTTTATTTCATGACTCAACGTAAACTCACTTTTATTGCTATTTAAAGGTGTATTATGGTCTTATATGTCCATTTATGTGACTTTTCCGCACTTTGAAAAAAGTCAAGAAAACGCGATTTTACGCTCACTAGTGAGTAAAAATTCTTATTTCATGACTTAACGTAAACTCACTTTTATTGCTATTTAAAGGTGTATTATGGTCTTATATGTCCATTTAAGGGACTTTTACGCACTTTGAAAAAAGTCAAGAAAACACGATTTTACGCTCACTAGTGAGTAAAAATTCTTATTTCATGACTCAACGTAAACTCACTTTTATTGCTATTTAAAGGTGTATTATGGTCTTATATGTCCATTTATGTGACTTTTCCGCACTTTGAAAAAAGTCAAGAAAACGCGATTTTACGCTCACTAGTGAGTAAAAATTTTTATTTCATGACTCAACGTAAACTCACTTTTATTGCAATTTAAAGGTGTATTATGGTCTTATATGTCCATTTATGTGACTTTTCCGCACTTTGAAAAAAGTCAAGAAAACGCGATTTTACGCTCACTAGAGGCCAGAAATTCTTATTTCATGACTTAACGTAAACTCACTTTTATTGCAATTTAAAGGTGTATTATGGTCTTATATGTCCATTTATGTGATTTTCCGCACTTTGAAAAAAGTCAAGAAAACGCGATTTTACGCTCACTAGAGGCCAGAAATTCTTATTTCATGACTGAACGTAAACTCACTTTTATTGCTATTTAAAGGTGTATTATGGTCTTATATGTCCATTTATGTGACTTTTCCGCACTTTGAAAAAAGTCAAGAAAACGCGATTTTACGCTCAGTAGAGGCCAGAAATTCTTATTTCATGACTTAACGTAAACTCACTTTTATTGCAATTTAAAGGTGTATTATGGTCTTATATGTCAATTTATGTGACTTTTCCGCACTTTGAAAAAAGTCAAGAAAACGCGATTTTACGCTCACTAGAGGCCAGAAATTCTTATTTCATGACTTAACGTAAACTGACTTTTATTGCTATTTAAAGGTGTATTATGGTTCTATATGTCCATTTATGTGACTTTTCCGCACTTTGAAAAAAGTCAAGAAAACACGATTTTACGCTCACTAGTGAGTAAAAATTTTTATTTCATGACTCAACGTAAACTCACTTTTATTGCTATTTAAAGGTGTATTATGGTCTTATATGTCCATTTATGTGACTTTTCCGCACTTTGAAAAATTCAAGAAAACACGATTTTACGCTCACTAGTGAGTAAAAATTTTTATTTCATGACTCAACGTAAACTCACTTTTATTGCTATTTAAAGGTGTATTATGGTCTTATATGTCCATTTATGTGACTTTACCACACTTTGAAAGAAGTCAAGAAAACGCGATTTTACGCTCACTAGTGAGTAAAAATTCTTATTTCATGACTGAACGTAAACTCACTTTTATTGCTATTTAAAGGTGTATTATGGTCTTATATGTCCATTTATGTGACTTTTCCGCACTTTGAAAAAAGTCAAGAAAACACGATTTTACGCTCACTAGTGAGTAAAAATTTTTATTTCATGACTCAACGTAAACTCACTTTTATTGCAATTTAAAGGTGTATTATGGTCTTATATGTCCATTTATGTGACTTTTCCGCACTTTGAAAAAAGTCAAGAAAACACGATTTTACGCTCACTAGAGGCCAGAAATTCTTATTTCATGACTTAACGTAAACTCACTTTTATTGCTATTTAAAGGTGTATTATGGTCTTATATGTCCATTTATGTGACTTTTCCGCACTTTGAAAAAAGTCAAGAAAACGCGATTTTACGCTCACTAGTGAGTAAAAATTCTTATTTCATGACTTAACGTAAACTCACTTTTATTGCTATTTAAAGGTGTATTATGGTCTTATATGTCCATTTAAGGGACTTTTACGCACTTTGAAAAAAGTCAAGAAAACACGATTTTACGCTCACTAGTGAGTAAAAATTCTTATTTCATGACTCAACGTAAACTCACTTTTATTGCTATTTAAAGGTGTATTATGGTCTTATATGTCCATTTATGTGACTTTTCCGCACTTTGAAAAAAGTCAAGAAAACGCGATTTTGGGCTCACTAGTGAGTAAAAATTCTTATTTCATGACTCAACGTAAACTCACTTTTATTGCTATTTAAAGGTGTATTATGGTCTTATATGTCCATTTATGTGACTTTTCCGCACTTTGAAAAAAGTCAAGAAAACGCGATTTTACGCTCACTAGTGAGTAAAAATTTTTATTTCATGACTCAACGTAAACTCACTTTTATTGCTATTTAAAGGTGTATTATGGTCTTATATGTCCATTTATGTGACTTTTCCGCACTTTGAAAAAAGTCAAGAAAACGCGATTTTACGCTCAGTAGAGGCCAGAAATTCTTATTTCATGACTTAACGTAAACTCACTTTTATTGCAATTTAAAGGTGTATTATGGTCTTATATGTCCATTTATGTGACTTTTCCGCACTTTGAAAAAAGTCAAGAAAACGCGATTTTACGCTCACTAGAGGCCAGAAATTCTTATTTCATGACTTAACGTAAACTCACTTTTATTGCAATTTAAAGGTGTATTATGGTCTTATATGTCCATTTAAGTGACTTTTACGCACTTTGAAAAAAGTCAAGAAAACGCGATTTTATGCTCACTAGTGAGTAAAAATTCTTATTTCATGACTTAACGTAAACTCACTTTTATTGCTATTTAAAGGTGTATTATGGTCTTATATGTCCATTTATGTGACTTTTCCGCACTTTGAAAAAAGTCAAGAAAACGCGATTTTACGCTCACTAGAGGCCAGAAATTCTTATTTCATGACTTAACGTTAACTCACTTTTATTGCTATTTAAAGGTGTATTATGGTCTTATATGTCCATTTATGTGACTTTTCCGCACTTTGAATAAAGTCAAGAAAACGCGATTATACGCTCACTAGAGGCCAGAAATTCTTATTTCATTACTTAACGTAAACTCACTTTTATTGCTATTTAGAGGTGTATTATGGTTCTATATGTCCATTTATGTGACTTTTCCGCACTTTGAAAAAAGTCAAGAAAACACGATTTTACGCTCACTAGTGAGTAAAAATTTTTATTTCATGACTCAACGTAAACTCACTTTTATTGCTATTTAAAGGTGTATTATGGTCTTATATGTCCATTTATGTGACTTTTCCGCACTTTGAAAAAAGTCAAGAAAACGCGATTTTACGCTCACTAGTGAGTAAAAATTTTTATTTCATGACTCAACGTAAACTCACTTTTATTGCTATTTAGAGGTGTATTATGGTTCTATATGTCCATTTATGTGACTTTTCCGCACTTTGAAAAAAGTCAAGAAAACACGATTTTACGCTCACTAGTGAGTAAAAATTCTTATTTCATGACTCAACGTAAACTCACTTTTATTGCTATTTAAAGGTGTATTATGGTCTTATATGTCCATTTATGTGACTTTTCCGCACTTTGAAAAAAGTCAAGAAAACGCGATTTTACGCTCACTAGTGAGTAAAAATTTTTATTTCATGACTCAACGTAAACTCACTTTTATTGCTATTTAAAGGTGTATTATGGTCTTATATGTCCATTTATGTGACTTTTCCGCACTTTGAAAAAAGTCAAGAAAACGCGATTTTACGCTCACTAGTGAGTAAAAATTCTTATTTCATGACTGAACGTAAACTCACTTTTATTGCTATTTAAAGGTGTATTATGGTCTTATATGTCCATTTATGTGACTTTTCCGCACTTTGAAAAAAGTCAAGAAAACACGATTTTACGCTCACTAGTGAGTAAAAATTATTATTTCATGACTTAACGTAAACTCACTTTTATTGCTATTTAAAGGTGTATTATGGTCTTATATGTCCATTTAAGTGACTTTTCCGCACTTTGAAAAAAGTCAAGAAAACGCGATTTTACGCTCACTAGTGAGTAAAAATTTTTATTTCATGACTCAACGTAAACTCACTTTTATTGCTATTTAAAGGTGTATTATGGTCTTATATGTCCATTTATGTGACTTTTCCGCACTTTGAAAAAAGTCAAGAAAACGCGATTTTACGCTCACTAGAGGCCAGAAATTCTTATTTCATGACTGAACGTAAACTCACTTTTATTGTTATTTAAAGGTGTATTATGGTCTTATGTGTCCATTTAAGTGACTTTTGCGCACTTTGAAAAAAGTGAAGAAAACGCGATTTTACGCTCACTAGTGAGTAAAAATTTTTATTTCATGACTCAACGTAAACTCACTTTTATTGCTATTTAAAGGTGTATTATGGTCTTATATGTCCATTTATGTGACTTTTCCGCACTTTGAAAAAAGTCAAGAAAACGCGATTTTACGCTCACTAGTGAGTAAAAATTCTTATTTCATGACTTAACGTAAACTCACTTTTATTGCTATTTAAAGGTGTATTATGGTCTTATATGTCCATTTAAGGGACTTTTACGCACTTTGAAAAAAGTCAAGAAAACACGATTTTACGCTCACTAGTGAGTAAAAATTCTTATTTCATGACTCAACGTAAACTCACTTTTATTGCTATTTAAAGGTGTATTATGGTCTTATATGTCCATTTATGTGACTTTTCCGCACTTTGAAAAAAGTCAAGAAAACGCGATTTTACGCTCACTAGTGAGTAAAAATTTTTATTTCATGACTCAACGTAAACTCACTTTTATTGCAATTTAAAGGTGTATTATGGTCTTATATGTCCATTTATGTGACTTTTCCGCACTTTGAAAAAAGTCAAGAAAACGCGATTTTACGCTCACTAGAGGCCAGAAATTCTTATTTCATGACTTAACGTAAACTCACTTTTATTGCAATTTAAAGGTGTATTATGGTCTTATATGTCCATTTATGTGATTTTCCGCACTTTGAAAAAAGTCAAGAAAACGCGATTTTACGCTCACTAGAGGCCAGAAATTCTTATTTCATGACTGAACGTAAACTCACTTTTATTGTTATTTAAAGGTGTATTATGGTCTTATGTGTCCATTTAAGTGACTTTTGCGCACTTTGAAAAAAGTCAAGAAAACGCGATTTTACGCTCACTAGTGAGTAAAAATTCTTATTTCATGACTCAACGTAAACTCACTTTTATTGCTATTTAAAGGTGTATTATGGTCTTATATGTCCATTTATGTGACTTTGCCGCACTTTGAAAAAAGTCAAGAAAACGCGATTTTACGCTCACTAGAGGCCAGAGATTCTTATTTCATGACTTAACGTAAACTCACTTTTATTGCTATTTAAAGGTGTATTATGGTCTTATATGTCCATTTATGTGACTTTTCCGCACTTTGAAAAAAGTCAAGAAAACACGATTTTACGCTCACTAGTGAGTAAAAATTTTTATTTCATGACTCAACGTAAACTCACTTTTATTGCTATTTAAAGGTGTATTATGGTCTTATATGTCCATTTATGTGACTTTTCCGCACTTTGAAAAAAGTCAAGAAAACGCGATTTTACGCTCAGTAGAGGCCAGAAATTCTTATTTCATGACTTAACGTAAACTCACTTTTATTGCAATTTAAAGGTGTATTATGGTCTTATATGTCAATTTATGTGACTTTTCCGCACTTTGAAAAAAGTCAAGAAAACGCGATTTTACGCTCACTAGAGGCCAGAAATTCTTATTTCATGACTTAACGTAAACTGACTTTTATTGCTATTTAAAGGTGTATTATGGTTCTATATGTCCATTTATGTGACTTTTCCGCACTTTGAAAAAAGTCAAGAAAACACGATTTTACGCTCACTAGTGAGTAAAAATTTTTATTTCATGACTCAACGTAAACTCACTTTTATTGCTATTTAAAGGTGTATTATGGTCTTATATGTCCATTTATGTGACTTTTCCGCACTTTGAAAAATTCAAGAAAACACGATTTTACGCTCACTAGTGAGTAAAAATTTTTATTTCATGACTCAACGTAAACTCACTTTTATTGCTATTTAAAGGTGTATTATGGTCTTATATGTCCATTTATGTGACTTTACCACACTTTGAAAAAAGTCAAGAAAACGCGATTTTACGCTCACTAGTGAGTAAAAATTCTTATTTCATGACTGAACGTAAACTCACTTTTATTGCTATTTAAAGGTGTATTATGGTCTTATATGTCCATTTATGTGACTTTTCCGCACTTTGAAAAAAGTCAAGAAAACGCGATTTTACGCTCACTAGAGGCCAGAAATTCTTATTTCATGACTGAACGTAAACTCACTTTTATTGTTATTTAAAGGTGTATTATGGTCTTATGTGTTCATTTAAGTGACTTTTGCGCACTTTGAAAAAAGTGAAGAAAACGCGATTTTACGCTCACTAGTGAGTAAAAATTTTTATTTCATGACTCAACGTAAACTCACTTTTATTGCTATTTAAAGGTGTATTATGGTCTTATATGTCCATTTATGTGACTTTTCCGCACTTTGAAAAAAGTCAAGAAAACGCGATTTTACGCTCACTAGTGAGTAAAAATTCTTATTTCATGACTTAACGTAAACTCACTTTTATTGCTATTTAAAGGTGTATTATGGTCTTATATGTCCATTTAAGGGACTTTTACGCACTTTGAAAAAAGTCAAGAAAACACGATTTTACGCTCACTAGTGAGTAAAAATTCTTATTTCATGACTCAACGTAAACTCACTTTTATTGCTATTTAAAGGTGTATTATGGTCTTATATGTCCATTTATGTGACTTTTCCGCACTTTGAAAAAAGTCAAGAAAACGCGATTTTACGCTCACTAGTGAGTAAAAATTCTTATTTCATGACTCAACGTAAACTCACTTTTATTGCTATTTAAAGGTGTATTATGGTCTTATATGTCCATTTATGTGACTTTTCCGCACTTTGAAAAAAGTCAAGAAAACGCGATTTTACGCTCACTAGTGAGTAAAAATTTTTATTTCATGACTCAACGTAAACTCACTTTTATTGCAATTTAAAGGTGTATTATGGTCTTATATGTCCATTTATGTGACTTTTCCGCACTTTGAAAAAAGTCAAGAAAACGCGATTTTACGCTCACTAGAGGCCAGAAATTCTTATTTCATGACTTAACGTAAACTCACTTTTATTGCAATTTAAAGGTGTATTATGGTCTTATATGTCCATTTAAGTGACTTTTACGCACTTTGAAAAAAGTCAAGAAAACGCGATTTTATGCTCACTAGTGAGTAAAAATTCTTATTTCATGACTTAACGTAAACTCACTTTTATTGCTATTTAAAGGTGTATTATGGTCTTATATGTCCATTTATGTGACTTTTCCGCACTTTGAAAAAAGTCAAGAAAACGCGATTTTACGCTCACTAGAGGCCAGAAATTCTTATTTCATGACTTAACGTTAACTCACTTTTATTGCTATTTAAAGGTGTATTATGGTCTTATATGTCCATTTATGTGACTTTTCCGCACTTTGAATAAAGTCAAGAAAACGCGATTATACGCTCACTAGAGGCCAGAAATTCTTATTTCATTACTTAACGTAAACTCACTTTTATTGCTATTTAGAGGTGTATTATGGTTCTATATGTCCATTTATGTGACTTTTCCGCACTTTGAAAAAAGTCAAGAAAACACGATTTTACGCTCACTAGTGAGTAAAAATTTTTATTTCATGACTCAACGTAAACTCACTTTTATTGCTATTTAAAGGTGTATTATGGTCTTATATGTCCATTTATGTGACTTTTCCGCACTTTGAAAAAAGTCAAGAAAACGCGATTTTACGCTCACTAGTGAGTAAAAATTTTTATTTCATGACTCAACGTAAACTCACTTTTATTGCTATTTAGAGGTGTATTATGGTTCTATATGTCCATTTATGTGACTTTTCCGCACTTTGAAAAAAGTCAAGAAAACACGATTTTACGCTCACTAGTGAGTAAAAATTTTTATTTCATGACTCAACGTAAACTCACTTTTATTGCTATTTAAAGGTGTATTATGGTCTTATATGTCCATTTATGTGACTTTTCCGCACTTTGAAAAAAGTCAAGAAAACGCGATTTTACGCTCACTAGTGAGTAAAATTTTTATTTCATGACTCAATGTAAACTCACTTTTATTGCTATTTAAAGGTGTATTATGGTCTTATATGTCCATTTATGTGACTTTTCCGCACTTTGAAAAAAGTCAAGAAAACGCGATTTTACGCTCACTAGTGAGTAAAAATTCTTATTTCATGACTGAACGTAAACTCACTTTTATTGCTATTTAAAGGTGTATTATGGTCTTATATGTCCATTTATGTGACTTTTCCGCACTTTGAAAAAAGTCAAGAAAACACGATTTTACGCTCACTAGTGAGTAAAAATTATTATTTCATGACTTAACGTAAACTCACTTTTATTGCTATTTAAAGGTGTATTATGGTCTTATATGTCCATTTAAGTGACTTTTCCGCACTTTGAAAAAAGTCAAGAAAACGCGATTTTACGCTCACTAGTGAGTAAAAATTTTTATTTCATGACTCAACGTAAACTCACTTTTATTGCTATTTAAAGGTGTATTATGGTCTTATATGTCCATTTATGTGACTTTTCCGCACTTTGAAAAAAGTCAAGAAAACGCGATTTTACGCTCACTAGAGGCCAGAAATTCTTATTTCATGACTGAACGTAAACTCACTTTTATTGTTATTTAAAGGTGTATTATGGTCTTATGTGTCCATTTAAGTGACTTTTGCGCACTTTGAAAAAAGTGAAGAAAACGCGATTTTACGCTCACTAGTGAGTAAAAATTTTTATTTCATGACTCAACGTAAACTCACTTTTATTGCTATTTAAAGGTGTATTATGGTCTTATATGTCCATTTATGTGACTTTTCCGCACTTTGAAAAAAGTCAAGAAAACGCGATTTTACGCTCACTAGTGAGTAAAAATTCTTATTTCATGACTTAACGTAAACTCACTTTTATTGCTATTTAAAGGTGTATTATGGTCTTATATGTCCATTTAAGGGACTTTTACGCACTTTGAAAAAAGTCAAGAAAACACGATTTTACGCTCACTAGTGAGTAAAAATTCTTATTTCATGACTCAACGTAAACTCACTTTTATTGCTATTTAAAGGTGTATTATGGTCTTATATGTCCATTTATGTGACTTTTCCGCACTTTGAAAAAAGTCAAGAAAACGCGATTTTACGCTCACTAGTGAGTAAAAATTTTTATTTCATGACTCAACGTAAACTCACTTTTATTGCAATTTAAAGGTGTATTATGGTCTTATATGTCCATTTATGTGACTTTTCCGCACTTTGAAAAAAGTCAAGAAAACGCGATTTTACGCTCACTAGAGGCCAGAAATTCTTATTTCATGACTTAACGTAAACTCACTTTTATTGCAATTTAAAGGTGTATTATGGTCTTATATGTCCATTTATGTGATTTTCCGCACTTTGAAAAAAGTCAAGAAAACGCGATTTTACGCTCACTAGAGGCCAGAAATTCTTATTTCATGACTGAACGTAAACTCACTTTTATTGTTATTTAAAGGTGTATTATGGTCTTATGTGTCCATTTAAGTGACTTTTGCGCACTTTGAAAAAAGTCAAGAAAACGCGATTTTACGCTCACTAGTGAGTAAAAATTCTTATTTCATGACTCAACGTAAACTCACTTTTATTGCTATTTAAAGGTGTATTATGGTCTTATATGTCCATTTATGTGACTTTGCCGCACTTTGAAAAAAGTCAAGAAAACGCGATTTTACGCTCACTAGAGGCCAGAGATTCTTATTTCATGACTTAACGTAAACTCACTTTTATTGCTATTTAAAGGTGTATTATGGTCTTATATGTCCATTTATGTGACTTTTCCGCACTTTGAAAAAAGTCAAGAAAACACGATTTTACGCTCACTAGTGAGTAAAAATTTTTATTTCATGACTCAACGTAAACTCACTTTTATTGCTATTTAAAGGTGTATTATGGTCTTATATGTCCATTTATGTGACTTTTCCGCACTTTGAAAAAAGTCAAGAAAACGCGATTTTACGCTCAGTAGAGGCCAGAAATTCTTATTTCATGACTTAACGTAAACTCACTTTTATTGCAATTTAAAGGTGTATTATGGTCTTATATGTCAATTTATGTGACTTTTCCGCACTTTGAAAAAAGTCAAGAAAACGCGATTTTACGCTCACTAGAGGCCAGAAATTCTTATTTCATGACTTAACGTAAACTGACTTTTATTGCTATTTAAAGGTGTATTATGGTTCTATATGTCCATTTATGTGACTTTTCCGCACTTTGAAAAAAGTCAAGAAAACACGATTTTACGCTCACTAGTGAGTAAAAATTTTTATTTCATGACTCAACGTAAACTCACTTTTATTGCTATTTAAAGGTGTATTATGGTCTTATATGTCCATTTATGTGACTTTTCCGCACTTTGAAAAATTCAAGAAAACACGATTTTACGCTCACTAGTGAGTAAAAATTTTTATTTCATGACTCAACGTAAACTCACTTTTATTGCTATTTAAAGGTGTATTATGGTCTTATATGTCCATTTATGTGACTTTACCACACTTTGAAAAAAGTCAAGAAAACGCGATTTTACGCTCACTAGTGAGTAAAAATTCTTATTTCATGACTGAACGTAAACTCAATTTTATTGCTATTTAAAGGTGTATTATGGTCTTATATGTCCATTTATGTGACTTTTCCGCACTTTGAAAAAAGTCAAGAAAACACGATTTTACGCTCACTAGTGAGTAAAAATTTTTATTTCATGACTTAACGTAAACTCACTTTTATTGCTATTTAAAGGTGTATTATGGTCTTATATGTCCATTTAAGTGACTTTTCCGCACTTTGAAAAAAGTCAAGAAAACGCGATATTACGCTCACTAGAGGCCAAAAATTCTTATTTCATGACTTAACGTAAACTCACTTTTATTGCTATTTAAAGGTGTATTATGGTCTTATATGTCCATTTATGTGACTTTTCCGCACTTTGAAAAAAGTCAAGAAAACACGATTTTACGCTCACTAGTGAGTAAAAATTTTTATTTCATGACTCAACGTAAACTCACTTTTATTGCTATTTAAAGGTGTATTATGGTCTTATATGTCCATTTATGTGACTTTTCCGCACTTTGAAAAAAGTTAAGAAAACGCGATTTTACGCTCACTAGAGGCCAGAAATTCTTATTTCATGACTTAACGTAAACTCACTTTTATCGCTATTTAAAGGTGTATTATGGTCTTATATGTCCATTTAAGTGTCTTTTACGCACTTTGAAAAAAGTCAAGAAAACGCGATTTTACGCTCACTAGTGAGTAAAAATTCTTATTTCATGACTTAACGTAAACTCACTTTTATTGCTATTTAAAGGTGTATTATGGTCTTATATGTCCATTTAAGGGACTTTTACGCACTTTGAAAAAAGTCAAGAAAACACGATTTTACGCTCACTAGTGAGTAAAAATTTTTATTTCATGACTCAACGTAAACTCACTTTTATTGCTATTTAAAGGTGTATTATGGTCTTATATGTCCATTTATGTGACTTTACCACACTTTGAAAAAAGTCAAGAAAACGCGATTTTACGCTCACTAGAGGCCAGAAATTCTTATTTCATGACTGAACGTAAACTCACTTTTATTGTTATTTAAAGGTGTATTATGGTCTTATGTGTCCATTTAAGTGACTTTTGCGCACTTTGAAAAAAGTGAAGAAAACGCGATTTTACGCTCACTAGTGAGTAAAAATTTTTATTTCATGACTCAACGTAAACTCACTTTTATTGCTATTTAAAGGTGTATTATGGTCTTATATGTCCATTTATGTGACTTTTCCGCACTTTGAAAAAAGTCAAGAAAACGCGACTTTACGCTCACTAGTGAGTAAAAATTCTTATTTCATGACTTAACGTAAACTCACTTTTATTGCTATTTAAAGGTGTATTATGGTCTTATATGTCCATTTAAGGGACTTTTACGCACTTTGAAAAAAGTCAAGAAAACACGATTTTACGCTCACTAGTGAGTAAAAATTCTTATTTCATGACTCAACGTAAACTCACTTTTATTGCTATTTAAAGGTGTATTATGGTCTTATATGTCCATTTATGTGACTTTTCCGCACTTTGAAAAAAGTCAAGAAAACGCGATTTTACGCTCACTAGTGAGTAAAAATTTTTATTTCATGACTCAACGTAAACTCACTTTTATTGCAATTTAAAGGTGTATTATGGTCTTATATGTCCATTTATGTGACTTTTCCGCACTTTGAAAAAAGTCAAGAAAACGCGATTTTACGCTCACTAGAGGCCAGAAATTCTTATTTCATGACTTAACGTAAACTCACTTTTATTGCAATTTAAAGGTGTATTATGGTCTTATATGTCCATTTATGTGATTTTCCGCACTTTGAAAAAAGTCAAGAAAACGCGATTTTACGCTCACTAGAGGCCAGAAATTCTTATTTCATGACTGAACGTAAACTCACTTTTATTGTTATTTAAAGGTGTATTATGGTCTTATGTGTCCATTTAAGTGACTTTTGCGCACTTTGAAAAAAGTCAAGAAAACGCGATTTTACGCTCACTAGTGAGTAAAAATTCTTATTTCATGACTCAACGTAAACTCACTTTTATTGCTATTTAAAGGTGTATTATGGTCTTATATGTCCATTTATGTGACTTTGCCGCACTTTGAAAAAAGTCAAGAAAACGCGATTTTACGCTCACTAGAGGCCAGAGATTCTTATTTCATGACTTAACGTAAACTCACTTTTATTGCTATTTAAAGGTGTATTATGGTCTTATATGTCCATTTATGTGACTTTTCCGCACTTTGAAAAAAGTCAAGAAAACACGATTTTACGCTCACTAGTGAGTAAAAATTTTTATTTCATGACTCAACGTAAACTCACTTTTATTGCTATTTAAAGGTGTATTATGGTCTTATATGTCCATTTATGTGACTTTTCCGCACTTTGAAAAAAGTCAAGAAAACGCGATTTTACGCTCAGTAGAGGCCAGAAATTCTTATTTCATGACTTAACGTAAACTCACTTTTATTGCAATTTAAA
Source organism: Deroplatys truncata (assembly GCA_030765065.1). Taxonomy (NCBI): domain Eukaryota; kingdom Metazoa; phylum Arthropoda; class Insecta; order Mantodea; family Mantidae; genus Deroplatys; species Deroplatys truncata. The sequence continues at coordinate 61,120 of JAUKNL010000019.1, forward strand.
GGTGTATTATGGTCTTATATGTCAATTTATGTGACTTTTCCGCACTTTGAAAAAAGTCAAGAAAACGCGATTTTACGCTCACTAGAGGCCAGAAATTCTTATTTCATGACTTAACGTAAACTGACTTTTATTGCTATTTAAAGGTGTATTATGGTCCTATATGTCCATTTATGTGACTTTTCCGCACTTTGAAAAAAGTCAAGAAAACACGATTGTACGCTCACTAGTGAGTAAAAATTTTTATTTCATGACTCAACGTAAACTCACTTTTATTGCTATTTAAAGGTGTATTATGGTCTTATATGTCCATTTATGTGACTTTTCCGCACTTTGAAAAATTCAAGAAAACACGATTTTACGCTCACTAGTGAGTAAAAATTTTTATTTCATGACTCAACGTAAACTCACTTTTATTGCTATTTAAAGGTGTATTATGGTCTTATATGTCCATTTATGTGACTTTACCACACTTTGAAAAAAGTCAAGAAAACGCGATTTTACGCTCACTAGTGAGTAAAAATTCTTATTTCATGACTGAACGTAAACTCACTTTTATTGCTATTTAAAGGTGTATTATGGTCTTATATGTCCATTTATGTGACTTTTCCGCACTTTGAAAAAAGTCAAGAAAACACGATTTTACGCTCACTAGTGAGTAAAAATTTTTATTTCATGACTTAACGTAAACTCACTTTTATTGCTATTTAAAGGTGTATTATGGTCTTATATGTCCATTTAAGTGACTTTTCCGCACTTTGAAAAAAGTCAAGAAAACGCGATATTACGCTCACTAGAGGCCAAAAATTCTTATTTCATGACTTAACGTAAACTCACTTTTATTGCTATTTAAAGGTGTATTATGGTCTTATATGTCCATTTATGTGACTTTTCCGCACTTTGAAAAAAGTCAAGAAAACACGATTTTACGCTCACTAGTGAGTAAAAATTTTTATTTCATGACTCAACGTAAACTCACTTTTATTGCAATTTAAAGGTGTATTATGGTCTTATATGTCCATTTATGTGACTTTTCCGCACTTTGAAAAAAGTCAAGAAAACGCGATTTTACGCTCACTAGAGGCCAGAAATTCTTATTTCATGACTTAACGTAAACTCACTTTTATTGCAATTTAAAGGTGTATTATGGTCTTATATGTCCATTTAAGTGACTTTTACGCACTTTGAAAAAAGTCAAGAAAACGCGATTTTATGCTCACTAGTGAGTAAAAATTCTTATTTCATGACTTAACGTAAACTCACTTTTATTGCTATTTAAAGGTGTATTATGGTCTTATATGTCCATTTATGTGACTTTTCCGCACTTTGAAAAAAGTCAAGAAAACGCGATTTTACGCTCACTAGAGGCCAGAAATTCTTATTTCATGACTTAACGTAAACTCACTTTTATTGCTATTTAAAGGTGTATTATGGTCTTATATGTCCATTTATGTGACTTTTCCGCACTTTGAATAAAGTCAAGAAAACGCGATTATACGCTCACTAGAGGCCAGAAATTCTTATTTCATTACTTAACGTAAACTCACTTTAATTGCTATTTAGAGGTGTATTATGGTTCTATATGTCCATTTATGTGACTTTTCCGCACTTTGAAAAAAGTCAAGAAAACACGATTTTACGCTCACTAGTGAGTAAAAATTTTTATTTCATGACTCAACGTAAACTCACTTTTATTGCTATTTAAAGGTGTATTATGGTCTTATATGTCCATTTATGTGACTTTTCCGCACTTTGAAAAAAGTCAAGAAAACGCGATTTTACGCTCACTAGAGGCCAGAAATTCTTATTTCATGACTTAACGTAAACTCACTTTTATTGCTATTTAAAGGTGTATTATGGTCTTATATGTCCATTTAAGTGTCTTTTACGCACTTTGAAAAAAGTCAAGAAAACGCGATTTTACGCTCACTAGTGAGTAAAAATTCTTATTTCATGACTTAACGTAAACTCACTTTTATTGCTATTTAAAGGTGTATTATGGTCTTATATGTCCATTTAAGTGACTTTTACGCACTTTGAAAAAAGTCAAGAAAACGCGATTTTACGCTCACTAGTGAGTAAAAATTTTTATTTCATGACTCAACGTAAACTCACTTTTATTGCTATTTAAAGGTGTATTATGGTCTTATATGTCCATTTATGTGACTTTTCCGCACTTTGAAAAAAGTCAAGAAAACGCGATTTTACGCTCACTAGAGGCCAGAAATTCTTATTTCATGACTGAACGTAAACTCACTTTTATTGTTATTTAAAGGTGTATTATGGTCTTATGTGTCCATTTAAGTGACTTTTGCGCACTTTGAAAAAAGTGAAGAAAACGCGATTTTACGCTCACTAGTGAGTAAAAATTTTTATTTCATGACTCAACGTAAACTCACTTCTATTGCTATTTAAAGGTGTATTATGGTCTTATATGTCCATTTATGTGACTTTTCCGCACTTTGAAAAAAGTCAAGAAAACGGGATTATACGCTCACTAGAGGCCAGAAATTCTTATTTCATTACTTAACGTAAACTCACTTTTATTGCTATTTAGAGGTGTATTATGGTTCTATATGTCCATTTATGTGACTTTTCCGCACTTTGAAAAAAGTCAAGAAAACGCGATTTTACGCTCACTAGTGAGTAAAAATTTTTATTTCATGACTCAACGTAAACTCACTTTTATTGTAATTTAAAGGTGTATTATGGTCTTATATGTCCATTTATGTGACTTTTCCGCACTTTGAAAAAAGTCAAGAAAACGCGATTTTACGCTCACTAGAGGCCAGAAATTCTTATTTCATGACTTAACGTAAACTCACTTTTATTGCAATTTAAAGGTGTATTATGGTCTTATATGTCCATTTATGTGATTTTCCGCACTTTGAAAAAAGTCAAGAAAACGCGATTTTACGCTCACTAGAGGCCAGAAATTCTTATTTCATGACTGAACGTAAACTCACTTTTATTGTTATTTAAAGGTGTATTATGGTCTTATGTGTCCATTTAAGTGACTTTTGCGCACTTTGAAAAAAGTCAAGAAAACGCGATTTTACGCTCACTAGTGAGTAAAAATTCTTATTTCATGACTCAACGTAAACTCACTTTTATTGCTATTTAAAGGTGTATTATGGTCTTATATGTCCATTTATGTGACTTTGCCGCACTTTGAAAAAAGTCAAGAAAACGCGATTTTACGCTCACTAGAGGCCAGAGATTCTTATTTCATGACTTAACGTAAACTCACTTTTATTGCTATTTAAAGGTGTATTATGGTCTTATATGTCCATTTATGTGACTTTTCCGCACTTTGAAAAAAGTCAAGAAAACACGATTTTACGCTCACTAGTGAGTAAAAATTTTTATTTCATGACTCAACGTAAACTCACTTTTATTGCTATTTAAAGGTGTATTATGGTCTTATATGTCCATTTATGTGACTTTTCCGCACTTTGAAAAAAGTCAAGAAAACGCGATTTTACGCTCAGTAGAGGCCAGAAATTCTTATTTCATGACTTAACGTAAACTCACTTTTATTGCAATTTAAAGGTGTATTATGGTCTTATATGTCAATTTATGTGACTTTTCCGCACTTTGAAAAAAGTCAAGAAAACGCGATTTTACGCTCACTAGAGGCCAGAAATTCTTATTTCATGACTTAACGTAAACTGACTTTTATTGCTATTTAAAGGTGTATTATGGTCCTATATGTCCATTTATGTGACTTTTCCGCACTTTGAAAAAAGTCAAGAAAACACGATTGTACGCTCACTAGTGAGTAAAAATTTTTATTTCATGACTCAACGTAAACTCACTTTTATTGCTATTTAAAGGTGTATTATGGTCTTATATGTCCATTTATGTGACTTTTCCGCACTTTGAAAAATTCAAGAAAACACGATTTTACGCTCACTAGTGAGTAAAAATTTTTATTTCATGACTCAACGTAAACTCACTTTTATTGCTATTTAAAGGTGTATTATGGTCTTATATGTCCATTTATGTGACTTTACCACACTTTGAAAAAAGTCAAGAAAACGCGATTTTACGCTCACTAGTGAGTAAAAATTCTTATTTCATGACTGAACGTAAACTCACTTTTATTGCTATTTAAAGGTGTATTATGGTCTTATATGTCCATTTATGTGACTTTTCCGCACTTTGAAAAAAGTCAAGAAAACACGATTTTACGCTCACTAGTGAGTAAAAATTTTTATTTCATGACTTAACGTAAACTCACTTTTATTGCTATTTAAAGGTGTATTATGGTCTTATATGTCCATTTAAGTGACTTTTCCGCACTTTGAAAAAAGTCAAGAAAACGCGATATTACGCTCACTAGAGGCCAAAAATTCTTATTTCATGACTTAACGTAAACTCACTTTTATTGCTATTTAAAGGTGTATTATGGTCTTATATGTCCATTTATGTGACTTTTCCGCACTTTGAAAAAAGTCAAGAAAACACGATTTTACGCTCACTAGTGAGTAAAAATTTTTATTTCATGACTCAACGTAAACTCACTTTTATTGCAATTTAAAGGTGTATTATGGTCTTATATGTCCATTTATGTGACTTTTCCGCACTTTGAAAAAAGTCAAGAAAACGCGATTTTACGCTCACTAGAGGCCAGAAATTCTTATTTCATGACTTAACGTAAACTCACTTTTATTGCAATTTAAAGGTGTATTATGGTCTTATATGTCCATTTAAGTGACTTTTACGCACTTTGAAAAAAGTCAAGAAAACGCGATTTTATGCTCACTAGTGAGTAAAAATTCTTATTTCATGACTTAACGTAAACTCACTTTTATTGCTATTTAAAGGTGTATTATGGTCTTATATGTCCATTTATGTGACTTTTCCGCACTTTGAAAAAAGTCAAGAAAACGCGATTTTACGCTCACTAGAGGCCAGAAATTCTTATTTCATGACTTAACGTAAACTCACTTTTATTGCTATTTAAAGGTGTATTATGGTCTTATATGTCCATTTATGTGACTTTTCCGCACTTTGAATAAAGTCAAGAAAACGCGATTATACGCTCACTAGAGGCCAGAAATTCTTATTTCATTACTTAACGTAAACTCACTTTAATTGCTATTTAGAGGTGTATTATGGTTCTATATGTCCATTTATGTGACTTTTCCGCACTTTGAAAAAAGTCAAGAAAACACGATTTTACGCTCACTAGTGAGTAAAAATTTTTATTTCATGACTCAACGTAAACTCACTTTTATTGCTATTTAAAGGTGTATTATGGTCTTATATGTCCATTTATGTGACTTTTCCGCACTTTGAAAAAAGTCAAGAAAACGCGATTTTACGCTCACTAGAGGCCAGAAATTCTTATTTCATGACTTAACGTAAACTCACTTTTATTGCTATTTAAAGGTGTATTATGGTCTTATATGTCCATTTAAGTGTCTTTTACGCACTTTGAAAAAAGTCAAGAAAACGCGATTTTACGCTCACTAGTGAGTAAAAATTCTTATTTCATGACTTAACGTAAACTCACTTTTATTGCTATTTAAAGGTGTATTATGGTCTTATATGTCCATTTAAGTGACTTTTACGCACTTTGAAAAAAGTCAAGAAAACGCGATTTTACGCTCACTAGTGAGTAAAAATTTTTATTTCATGACTCAACGTAAACTCACTTTTATTGCTATTTAAAGGTGTATTATGGTCTTATATGTCCATTTATGTGACTTTTCCGCACTTTGAAAAAAGTCAAGAAAACGCGATTTTACGCTCACTAGAGGCCAGAAATTCTTATTTCATGACTGAACGTAAACTCACTTTTATTGTTATTTAAAGGTGTATTATGGTCTTATGTGTCCATTTAAGTGACTTTTGCGCACTTTGAAAAAAGTGAAGAAAACGCGATTTTACGCTCACTAGTGAGTAAAAATTTTTATTTCATGACTCAACGTAAACTCACTTTTATTGCTATTTAAAGGTGTATTATGGTCTTATATGTCCATTTATGTGACTTTTCCGCACTTTGAAAAAAGTCAAGAAAACGGGATTATACGCTCACTAGAGGCCAGAAATTCTTATTTCATTACTTAACGTAAACTCACTTTTATTGCTATTTAGAGGTGTATTATGGTTCTATATGTCCATTTATGTGACTTTTCCGCACTTTGAAAAAAGTCAAGAAAACACGATTTTACGCTCACTAGTGAGTAAAAATTTTTATTTCATGACTCAACGTAAACTCACTTTTATTGCTATTTAAAGGTGTATTATGGTCTTATATGTCCATTTATGTGACTTTTCCGCACTTTGAAAAAAGTCAAGAAAACGCGATTTTACGCTCACTAGTGAGTAAAAATTTTTATTTCATGACTCAACGTAAACTCACTTTTATTGCTATTTAAAGGTGTATTATGGTCTTATATGTCCATTTATGTGACTTTTCCGCACTTTGAAAAAAGTCAAGAAAACACGATTTTACGCTCACTAGTGAGTAAAAATTTTTATTTCATGACTTAACGTAAACTCACTTTTATTGCTATTTAAAGGTGTATTATGGTCTTATATGTCCATTTAAGTGACTTTTCCGCACTTTGAAAAAAGTCAAGAAAACGCGATATTACGCTCACTAGAGGCCAAAAATTCTTATTTCGTGACTTAACGTAAACTCACTTTTATTGCTATTTAAAGGTGTATTATGGTCTTATATGTCCATTTATGTGACTTTTACGCACTTTGAAAAAAGTCAAGAAAACACGATTTTACGCTCACTAGTGAGTAAAAATTTTTATTTCATGACTCAACGTAAACTCACTTTTATTGCTATTTAAAGGTGTATTATGGTCTTATATGTCCATTTATGTGACTTTTCCGCACTTTGAAAAAAGTCAAGAAAACGCGATTTTACGCTCACTAGTGAGTAAAAATTTTTATTTCATGACTCAACGTAAACTCACTTTTATTGCAATTTAAAGGTGTATTATGGTCTTATATGTCCATTTATGTGACTTTTCCGCACTTTTAAAAAAAGTCAAGAAAACGCGATTTTACGCTCACTAGAGGCCAGAAATTCTTATTTCATGACTTAACGTAAACTCACTTTTATTGCAATTTAAAGGTGTATTATGGTCTTATATGTCCATTTAAGTGACTTTTACGCACTTTGAAAAAAGTCAAGAAAACGCGATTTTATGCTCACTAGTGAGTAAAAATTCTTATTTCATGACTTAACGTAAAATCACTTTTATTGCTATTTAAAGGTGTATTATGGTCTTATATGTCCATTTATGTGACTTTTCCGCACTTTGAAAAAAGTCAAGAAAACGCGATTTTACGCTCACTAGAGGCCAGAAATTCTTATTTCATGACTTAACGTAAACTCACTTTTATTGCTATTTAAAGGTGCATTATGGTCTTATATGTCCATTTATGTGACTTTTCCGCACTTTGAATAAAGTCAAGAAAACGCGATTATACGCTCACTAGAGGCCAGAAATTCTTATTTCATTACTTAACGTAAACTCACTTTTATTGCTATTTAGAGGTGTATTATGGTTCTATATGTCCATTTATGTGACTTTTCCGCACTTTGAAAAAAGTCAAGAAAACACGATTTTACGCTCACTAGTGAGTAAAAATTTTTATTTCATGACTCAACGTAAACTCACTTTTATTGCTATTTAAAGGTGTATTATGGTCTTATATGTCCATTTATGTGACTTTTCCGCACTTTGAAAAAAGTCAAGAAAACGCGATTTTACGCTCACTAGTGAGTAAAAATTTTTATTTCATGACTCAACGTAAACTCACTTTTATTGCTATTTAGAGGTGTATTATGGTTCTATATGTCCATTTATGTGACTTTTCCGCACTTTGAAAAAAGTCAAGAAAACACGATTTTACGCTCACTAGTGAGTAAAAATTTTTATTTCATGACTCAACGTAAACTCACTTTTATTGCTATTTAAAGGTGTATTATGGTCTTATATGTCCATTTATGTGACTTTTCCGCACTTTGAAAAAAGTCAAGAAAACGCGATTTTACGCTCACTAGTGAGTAAAAATTTTTATTTCATGACTCAACGTAAACTCACTTTTATTGCAATTTAAAGGTGTATTATGGTCTTATATGTCCATTTATGTGACTTTTCCGCACTTTGAAAAAAGTCAAGAAAACGCGATTTTACGCTCACTAGAGGCCAGAAATTCTTATTTCATGACTTAACGTAAACTCACTTTTATTGCAATTTAAAGGTGTATTATGGTCTTATATGTCCATTTATGTGATTTTCCGCACTTTGAAAAAAGTCAAGAAAACGCGATTTTACGCTCACTAGAGGCCAGAAATTCTTATTTCATGACTGAACGTAAACTCACTTTTATTGTTATTTAAAGGTGTATTATGGTCTTATGTGTCCATTTCAGTGACTTTTGCGCACTTTGAAAAAAGTCAAGAAAACGCGATTTTACGCTCACTAGTGAGTAAAAATTCTTATTTCATGACTCAACGTAAACTCACTTTTATTGCTATTTAAAGGTGTATTATGGTCTTATATGTCCATTTATGTGACTTTTCCGCACTTTGAAAAAAGTCAAGAAAACGCGATTTTACGCTCACTAGAGGCCAGAGATTCTTATTTCATGACTTAACGTAAACTCACTTTTATTGCTATTTAAAGGTGTATTATGGTCTTATATGTCCATTTATGTGACTTTTCCGCACTTTGAAAAAAGTCAAGAAAACACCATTTTACGCTCACTAGTGAGTAAAAATTTTTATTTCATGACTCAACGTAAACTCACTTTTATTGCTATTTAAAGGTGTATTATGGTCTTATATGTCCATTTATGTGACTTTTCCGCACTTTGAAAAAAGTCAAGAAAACGCGATTTTACGCTCAGTAGAGGCCAGAAATTCTTATTTCATGACTTAACGTAAACTCACTTTTATTGCAATTTAAAGGTGTATTATGGTCTTATATGTCAATTTATGTGACTTTTCCGCACTTTGAAAAAAGTCAAGAAAACGCGATTTTACGCTCACTAGAGGCCAGAAATTCTTATTTCATGACTTAACGTAAACTGACTTTTATTGCTATTTAAAGGTGTATTATGGTTCTATATGTCCATTTATGTGACTTTTCCGCACTTTGAAAAAAGTCAAGAAAACACGATTTTACGCTCACTAGTGAGTAAAAATTTTTATTTCATAACTCAACGTAAACTCACTTTTATTGCTATTTAAAGGTGTATTATGGTCTTATATGTCCATTTATGTGACTTTTCCGCACTTTGAAAAATTCAAGAAAACACGATTTTACGCTCACTAGTGAGTAAAAATTTTTATTTCATGACTCAACGTAAACTCACTTTTATTGCTATTTAAAGGTGTATTATGGTCTTATATGTCCATTTATGTGACTTTACCACACTTTGAAAAAAGTCAAGAAAACGCGATTTTACGCTCACTAGTGAGTAAAAATTCTTATTTCATGACTGAACGTAAACTCACTTTTATTGCTATTTAAAGGTGTATTATGGTCTTATATGTCCATTTATGTGACTTTTCCGCACTTTGAAAAAGTCAAGAAAACACGATTTTACGCTCACTAGTTAGTAAAAATTTTTATTTCATGACTTAACGTAAACTCACTTTTATTGCTATTTAAAGGTGTATTATGGTCTTATATGTCCATTTAAGTGACTTTTCCGCACTTTGAAAAAAGTCAAGAAAACGCGATATTACGCTCACTAGAGGCCAAAAATTCTTATTTCATGACTTAACGTAAACTCACTTTTATTGCTATTTAAAGGTGTATTATGGTCTTATATGTCCATTTATGTGACTTTTCCGCACTTTGAAAAAAGTCAAGAAAACACGATTTTACGCTCACTAGCGAGTAAAAATTTTTATTTCATGACTCAACATAAACTCACTTTTATTGCTATTTAAAGGTGTATTATGGTCTTATATGTCCATTTATGTGACTTTTCCGCACTTTGAAAAAAGTTAAGAAAACGCGATTTTACGCTCACTAGAGGCCAGAAATTCTTATTTCATGACTTAACGTAAACTCACTTTTATCGCTATTTAAAGGTGTATTATGGTCTTATATGTCCATTTAAGTGTCTTTTACGCACTTTGAAAAAAGTCAAGAAAACGCGATTTTACGCTCACTAGTGAGTAAAAATTCTTATTTCATGACTTAACGTAAACTCACTTTTATTGCTATTTAAAGGTGTATTATGGTCTTATATGTCCATTTAAGGGACTTTTACGCACTTTGAAAAAAGTCAAGAAAACACGATTTTACGCTCACTAGTGAGTAAAAATTTTTATTTCATGACTCAACGTAAACCCACTTTTATTGCAATTTAAAGGTGTATTATGGTCTTATATGTCCATTTATGTGACTTTTCCGCACTTTGAAAAAAGTCAAGAAAACGCGATTTTACGCTCACTAGAGGCCAGAAATTCTTATTTCATGACTTAACGTAAACTCACTTTTATTGCAATTTAAAGGTGTATTATGGTCTTATATGTCCATTTAAGTGACTTTTACGCACTTTGAAAAAAGTCAAGAAAACGCGATTTTATGCTCACTAGTGAGTAAAAATTCTTATTTCATGACTTAACGTAAACTCACTTTTATTGCTATTTAAAGGTGTATTATGGTCTTATATGTCCATTTATGTGACTTTTCCGCACTTTGAAAAAAGTCAAGAAAACGCGATTTTACGCTCACTAGAGGCCAGAAATTCTTATTTCATGACTTAACGTAAACTCACTTTTATTGCTATTTAAAGGTGTATTATGGTCTTATATGTCCATTTATGTGACTTTTCCGCACTTTGAATAAAGTCAAGAAAACGCGATTATACGCTCACTAGAGGCCAGAAATCTTATTTCATTACTTAACGTAAACTCACTTTAATTGCTATTTAGAGGTGTATTATGGTTCTATATGTCTATTTATGTGACTTTTCCGCACTTTGAAAAAAGTCAAGAAAACACGATTTTACGCACACTAGTGAGTAAAAATTTTTATTTCATGACTCAACGTAAACTCACTTTTATTGCTATTTAAAGGTGTATTATGGTCTTATATGTCCATTTATGTGACTTTTCCGCACTTTGAAAAAAGTCAAGAAAACGCGATTTTACGCTCACTAGAGGCCAGTAATTCTTATTTCATGACTTAACGTAAACTCACTTTTATTGCTATTTAAAGGTGTATTATGGTCTTATATGTCCATTTAAGTGTCTTTTACGCACTTTGAAAAAAGTCAAGAAAACGCGATTTTACGCTCCCTAGTGAGTAAAAATTCTTATTTCATGACTTAACGTAAACTCACTTTTATTGCTATTTAAAGGTGTATTATGGTCTTATATGTCCATTTAAGTGACTTTTACGCACTTTAAAAAAGTCAAGAAAACGCGATTTTACGCTCACTAGTGAGTAAAAATTTTTATTTCATGACTCAACGTAAACTCACTTTTATTGCTATTTAAAGGTGTATTATGGTCTTATATGTCCATTTATGTGACTTTTCCGCACTTTGAAAAAAGTCAAGAAAACGCGATTTTACGCTCACTAGAGGCCAGAAATTCTTATTTCATGACTGAACGTAAACTCACTTTTATTGTTATTTAAAGGTGTATTATGGTCTTATGTGTCCATTTAAGTGACTTTTGCGCACTTTGAAAAAAGTGAAGAAAACGCGATTTTACGCTCACTAGTGAGTAAAAATTTTTATTTCATGACTCAACGTAAACTCACTTTTATTGCTATTTAAAGGTGTATTATGGTCTTATATGTCCATTTATGTGACTTTTCCGCACTTTGAAAAAAGTCAAGAAAACGGGATTATACGCTCACTAGAGGCCAGAAATTCTTATTTCATTACTTAACGTAAACTCACTTTTATTGCTATTTAGAGGTGTATTATGGTTCTATATGTCCATTTATGTGACTTTTCCGCACTTTGAAAAAAGTCAAGAAAACACGATTTTACGCTCACTAGTGAGTAAAAATTTTTTATTTCATGACTCAACGTAAACTCACTTTTATTGCTATTTAAAGGTGTATTATGGTCTTATATGTCCATTTATGTGACTTTTCCGCACTTTGAAAAAAGTCAAGAAAACGCGATTTTACGCTCACTAGTGAGTAAAAATTCTTATTTCATGACTGAACGTAAACTCACTTTTATTGCTATTTAAAGGTGTATTATGGTCTTATATGTCCATTTATGTGACTTTTCCGCACTTTGAAAAAAGTCAAGAAAACACGATTTTACGCTCACTAGTGAGTAAAAATTTTTATTTCATGACTTAACGTAAACTCACTTTTATTGCTATTTAAAGGTGTATTATGGTCTTATATGTCCATTTAAGTGACTTTTCCGCACTTTGAAAAAAGTCAAGAAAACGCGATATTACGCTCACTAGAGGCCAAAAATTCTTATTTCATGACTTAACGTAAACTCACTTTTATTGCTATTTAAAGGTGTATTATGGTCTTATATGTCCATTTATGTGACTTTTCCGCACTTTGAAAAAAGTCAAGAAAACACGATTTTACGCTCACTAGTGAGTAAACATTTTTATTTCATGACTCAACGTAAACTCACTTTTATTGCTATTTAAAGGTGTATTATGGTCTTATATGTCCATTTATGTGACTTTTCCGCACTTTGAAAAAAGTTAAGAAAACGCGATTTTACGCTCACTAGAGGCCAGAAATTCTTATTTCATGACTTAACGTAAACTCACTTTTATTGCTATTTAAAGGTGTATTATGGTCTTATATGTCCATTTAAGGGACTTTTACGCACTTTGAAAAAAGTCAAGAAAACACGATTTTACGCTCACTAGTGAGTAAAAATTCTTATTTCATGACTCAACGTAAACTCACTTTTATTGCTATTTAAAGGTGTATTATGGTCTTATATGTCCATTTATGTGACTTTTCCGCACTTTGAAAAAAGTCAAGAAAACGCGATTTTACGCTCACTAGTGAGTAAAAATTTTTATTTCATGACTCAACGTAAACTCACTTTTATTGCAATTTAAAGGTGTATTATGGTCTTATATGTCCATTTATGTGACTTTTCCGCACTTTGAAAAAAGTCAAGAAAACGCGATTTTACGCTCACTAGAGGCCAGAAATTCTTATTTCATGACTTAACGTAAACTCACTTTTATTGCAATTTAAAGGTGTATTATGGTCTTATATGTCCATTTATGTGACTTTTCCGCACTTTGAAAAAAGTCAAGAAAACGCGATTTTATGCTCACTAGAGACCAGAAATTCTTATTTCATGACTGAACGTAAACTCACTTTTATTGTTATTTAAAGGTGTATTATGGTCTTATGTGTCCATTTAAGTGACTTTTGCGCACTTTGAAAAAAGTCAAGAAAACGCGATTTTACGCTCACTAGTGAGTAAAAATTTTTATTTCATGACTCAACGTAAACTCACTTTTATTGCTATTTAAAGGTGTATTATGGTCTTATATGTCCATTTATGTGACTTTTCCGCACTTTGAAAAAAGTCAAGAAAACGCAATTTTACGCTCAGTAGAGGTCAGAAATTCTTATTTCATGACTTAACGTAAACTCACTTTTATTGCAATTTAAAGGTGTATTATGGTCTTATATGTCCATTTATGTGACTTTTCCGCACTTTGAAAAAAGTCAAGAAAACGCGATTTTACGCTCACTAGAGGCCAGAAATCCTTATTTCATGACTTAACGTAAACTGACTTTTATTGCTATTTAAAGGTGTATTATGGTTCTATATGTCCATTTATGTGACTTTTCCGCACTTTGAAAAAAGTCAAGAAAACACGATTTTACGCTCACTAGTGAGTAAAAATTTTTATTTCATGACTCAACGTAAACTCACTTTTATTGCTATTTAAAGGTGTATTATGGTCTTATATGTCCATTTATGTGACTTTTCCGCACTTTGAAAAATTCAAGAAAACACGATTTTACGCTCACTAGTGAGTAAAAATTTTTATTTCATGACTCAACGTAAACTCACTTTTATTGCTATTTAAAGGTGTATTATGGTCTTATATGTCCATTTATGTGACTTTACCACACTTTGAAAAAAGTCAAGAAAACGCGATTTTACGCTCACTAGAGGCCAGAAATTCTTATTTCATGACTTAACGTAAACTCACTTTTATTGCTATTTAAAGGTGTATTATGGTCTTATATGTCCATTTAAGTGACTTTTGCGCACTTTGAAAAAAGTGAAGAAAACGCGATTTTACGCTCACTAGTGAGTAAAAATTCTTATTTCATGACTTAACGTTAACTCACTTTTATTGCTATTTAAAGGTGTATTATGGTCTTATATGTCCATTTATGTGACTTTTCCGCACTTTGAAAAAAGTCAAGAAAACGCGATTATACGCTCACTAGAGGCCAGAAATTCTTATTTCATTACTTAACGTGAACTCACTTTTATTGCTATTTAGAGGTGTATAATGGTTCTATATGTCCAATTATGTGACTTTTCCGCACTTTGAAAAAAGTCAAGAAAACACGATTTTACGCACACTAGTGAGTAAAAATTTTTATTTCATGACTCAACGTAAACTCACTTTTATTGCTATTTAAAGGTGTATTATGGTCTTATATGTCCATTTATGTGACTTTTCCGCACTTTGAAAAAAGTCAAGAAAACGCGATTTTACGCTCACTAGAGGCCAGTAATTCTTATTTCATGACTTAACGTAAACTCACTTTTATTGCTATTTAAAGGTGTATTATGGTCTTATATGTCCATTTAAGTGTCTTTTACGCACTTTGAAAAAAGTCAAGAAAACGCGATTTTACGCTCCCTAGTGAGTAAAAATTCTTATTTCATGACTTAACGTAAACTCACTTTTATTGCTATTTAAAGGTGTATTATGGTCTTATATGTCCATTTAAGTGACTTTTACGCACTTTAAAAAAGTCAAGAAAACGCGATTTTACGCTCACTAGTGAGTAAAAATTTTTATTTCATGACTCAACGTAAACTCACTTTTATTGCTATTTAAAGGTGTATTATGGTCTTATATGTCCATTTATGTGACTTTTCCGCACTTTGAAAAAAGTCAAGAAAACGCGATTTTACGCTCACTAGAGGCCAGAAATTCTTATTTCATGACTGAACGTAAACTCACTTTTATTGTTATTTAAAGGTGTATTATGGTCTTATGTGTCCATTTAAGTGACTTTTGCGCACTTTGAAAAAAGTGAAGAAAACGCGATTTTACGCTCACTAGTGAGTAAAAATTTTTATTTCATGACTCAACGTAAACTCACTTTTATTGCTATTTAAAGGTGTATTATGGTCTTATATGTCCATTTATGTGACTTTTCCGCACTTTGAAAAAAGTCAAGAAAACGGGATTATACGCTCACTAGAGGCCAGAAATTCTTATTTCATTACTTAACGTAAACTCACTTTTATTGCTATTTAGAGGTGTATTATGGTTCTATATGTCCATTTATGTGACTTTTCCGCACTTTGAAAAAAGTCAAGAAAACACGATTTTACGCTCACTAGTGAGTAAAAATTTTTTATTTCATGACTCAACGTAAACTCACTTTTATTGCTATTTAAAGGTGTATTATGGTCTTATATGTCCATTTATGTGACTTTTCCGCACTTTGAAAAAAGTCAAGAAAACGCGATTTTACGCTCACTAGTGAGTAAAAATTCTTATTTCATGACTGAACGTAAACTCACTTTTATTGCTATTTAAAGGTGTATTATGGTCTTATATGTCCATTTATGTGACTTTTCCGCACTTTGAAAAAAGTCAAGAAAACACGATTTTACGCTCACTAGTGAGTAAAAATTTTTATTTCATGACTTAACGTAAACTCACTTTTATTGCTATTTAAAGGTGTATTATGGTCTTATATGTCCATTTAAGTGACTTTTCCGCACTTTGAAAAAAGTCAAGAAAACGCGATATTACGCTCACTAGAGGCCAAAAATTCTTATTTCATGACTTAACGTAAACTCACTTTTATTGCTATTTAAAGGTGTATTATGGTCTTATATGTCCATTTATGTGACTTTTCCGCACTTTGAAAAAAGTCAAGAAAACACGATTTTACGCTCACTAGTGAGTAAACATTTTTATTTCATGACTCAACGTAAACTCACTTTTATTGCTATTTAAAGGTGTATTATGGTCTTATATGTCCATTTATGTGACTTTTCCGCACTTTGAAAAAAGTTAAGAAAACGCGATTTTACGCTCACTAGAGGCCAGAAATTCTTATTTCATGACTTAACGTAAACTCACTTTTATTGCTATTTAAAGGTGTATTATGGTCTTATATGTCCATTTAAGGGACTTTTACGCACTTTGAAAAAAGTCAAGAAAACACGATTTTACGCTCACTAGTGAGTAAAAATTCTTATTTCATGACTCAACGTAAACTCACTTTTATTGCTATTTAAAGGTGTATTATGGTCTTATATGTCCATTTATGTGACTTTTCCGCACTTTGAAAAAAGTCAAGAAAACGCGATTTTACGCTCACTAGTGAGTAAAAATTTTTATTTCATGACTCAACGTAAACTCACTTTTATTGCAATTTAAAGGTGTATTATGGTCTTATATGTCCATTTATGTGACTTTTCCGCACTTTGAAAAAAGTCAAGAAAACGCGATTTTACGCTCACTAGAGGCCAGAAATTCTTATTTCATGACTTAACGTAAACTCACTTTTATTGCAATTTAAAGGTGTATTATGGTCTTATATGTCCATTTATGTGACTTTTCCGCACTTTGAAAAAAGTCAAGAAAACGCGATTTTATGCTCACTAGAGGCCAGAAATTCTTATTTCATGACTGAACGTAAACTCACTTTTATTGTTATTTAAAGGTGTATTATGGTCTTATGTGTCCATTTAAGTGACTTTTGCGCACTTTGAAAAAAGTCAAGAAAACGCGATTTTACGCTCACTACTGAGTAAAAATTTTTATTTCATGACTCAACGTAAACTCACTTTTATTGCTATTTAAAGGTGTATTATGGTCTTATATGTCCATTTATGTGACTTTTCCGCACTTTGAAAAAAGTCAAGAAAACGCAATTTTACGCTCAGTAGAGGTCAGAAATTCTTATTTCATGACTTAACGTAAACTCACTTTTATTGCAATTTAAAGGTGTATTATGGTCTTATATGTCCATTTATGTGACTTTTCCGCACTTTGAAAAAAGTCAAGAAAACGCGATTTTACGCTCACTAGAGGCCAGAAATCCTTATTTCATGACTTAACGTAAACTGACTTTTATTGCTATTTAAAGGTGTATTATGGTTCTATATGTCCATTTATGTGACTTTTCCGCACTTTGAAAAAAGTCAAGAAAACACGATTTTACGCTCACTAGTGAGTAAAAATTTTTATTTCATGACTCAACGTAAACTCACTTTTATTGCTATTTAAAGGTGTATTATGGTCTTATATGTCCATTTATGTGACTTTTCCGCACTTTGAAAAATTCAAGAAAACACGATTTTACGCTCACTAGTGAGTAAAAATTTTTATTTCATGACTCAACGTAAACTCACTTTTATTGCTATTTAAAGGTGTATTATGGTCTTATATGTCCATTTATGTGACTTTACCACACTTTGAAAAAAGTCAAGAAAACGCGATTTTACGCTCACTAGAGGCCAGAAATTCTTATTTCATGACTTAACGTAAACTCACTTTTATTGCTATTTAAAGGTGTATTATGGTCTTATATGTCCATTTAAGTGACTTTTGCGCACTTTGAAAAAAGTGAAGAAAACGCGATTTTACGCTCACTAGTGAGTAAAAATTCTTATTTCATGACTTAACGTTAACTCACTTTTATTGCTATTTAAAGGTGTATTATGGTCTTATATGTCCATTTATGTGACTTTTCCGCACTTTGAAAAAAGTCAAGAAAACGCGATTATACGCTCACTAGAGGCCAGAAATTCTTATTTCATTACTTAACGTGAACTCACTTTTATTGCTATTTAGAGGTGTATAATGGTTCTATATGTCCAATTATGTGACTTTTCCGCACTTTGAAAAAAGTCAAGAAAACACAATTTTACGCTCACTAGTGAGTAAAAAATTTTTTTTCATGACTCAACGTAAACTCACTTTTATTGCTATTTAAAGGTGTATTATGGTCTTATACGTCCATTTATGTGACTTTTCCGCACTTTGAAAAAAGTCAAGAAAACGCGATTTTACGCTCACTAGTGAGTAAAAATTTTTATTTCATGACTCAACGTAAACTCACTTTTATTGCTATTTAAAGGTGTATTATGGTCTTATATGTCCATTTATGTGACTTTTCCGCACTTTGAAAAAAGTCAAGAAAACGCGATTTTACGCTCACTAGAGGCCAGAAATTCTTATTTCATGACTTAACGTAAACTCACTTTTATTGCTATTTAAAGGTGTATTATGGTCTTATATGTCCATTTAAGTGACTTTTGCGCACTTTGAAAAAAGTCAAGAAAACGCGATATTACGCTCACTAGAGGCCAAAAATTCTTATTTCATGACTTAACGTTAACTCACTTTTATTGCTATTTAAAGGTGTATGATGGTCTTATATGTCCATTTATGTGACTTTTCCGCACTTTGAAAAAAGTCAAGAAAACGCGATTATACGCTCACTAGAGGCCAGAAATTCTTATTTCATTACTTAACGTAAACTCACTTTTATTGCTATTTAGAGGTGTATTATGGTTCTATATGTCCATTTAAGTGTCTTTTACGCACTTTGAAAAAAGTCAAGAAAACGCGATTTTACGCTCACTAGTGAGTAAAAATTCTTATTTCATGACTTAACGTAAACTCACTTTTATTGCTATTTAAAGGTGTATTATGGTCTTATATGTCCATTTAAGGGACTTTTACGCACTTTGAAAAAAGTCAAGAAAACACGATTTTACGCTCACTAGTGAGTAAAAATTTTTATTTCATGACTCAACGTAAACTCACTTTTATTGCAATTTAAAGGTGTATTATGGTCTTATATGTCCATTTATGTGACTTTTCCGCACTTTGAAAAAAGTCAAGAAAACGCGATTTTACGCTCACTAGAGGCCAGAAATTCTTATTTCATGACTTAACGTAAACTCACTTTTATTGCAATTTAAAGGTGTATTATGGTCTTATATGTCCATTTAAGTGACTTTTACGCACTTTGAAAAAAGTCAAGAAAACGCGATTTTATGCTCACTAGTGAGTAAAAATTCTTATTTCATGACTTAACGTAAACTCACTTTTATTGCTATTTAAAGGTGTATTATGGTCTTATATGTCCATTTATGTGACTTTTCCGCACTTTGAAAAAAGTCAAGAAAACGCGATTTTACGCTCACTAGAGGCCAGAAATTCTTATTTCATGACTTAACGTAAACTCACTTTTATTGCTATTTAAAGGTGTATTATGGTCTTATATGTCCATTTATGTGACTTTTCCGCACTTTGAATAAAGTCAAGAAAACGCGATTATACGCTCACTAGAGGCCAGAAATCTTATTTCATTACTTAACGTAAACTCACTTTAATTGCTATTTAGAGGTGTATTATGGTTCTATATGTCTATTTATGTGACTTTTCCGCACTTTGAAAAAAGTCAAGAAAACACGATTTTACGCACACTAGTGAGTAAAAATTTTTATTTCATGACTCAACGTAAACTCACTTTTATTGCTATTTAAAGGTGTATTATGGTCTTATATGTCCATTTATGTGACTTTTCCGCACTTTGAAAAAAGTCAAGAAAACGCGATTTTACGCTCACTAGAGGCCAGTAATTCTTATTTCATGACTTAACGTAAACTCACTTTTATTGCTATTTAAAGGTGTATTATGGTCTTATATGTCCATTTAAGTGTCTTTTACGCACTTTGAAAAAAGTCAAGAAAACGCGATTTTACGCTCCCTAGTGAGTAAAAATTCTTATTTCATGACTTAACGTAAACTCACTTTTATTGCTATTTAAAGGTGTATTATGGTCTTATATGTCCATTTAAGTGACTTTTACGCACTTTAAAAAAGTCAAGAAAACGCGATTTTACGCTCACTAGTGAGTAAAAATTTTTATTTCATGACTCAACGTAAACTCACTTTTATTGCTATTTAAAGGTGTATTATGGTCTTATATGTCCATTTATGTGACTTTTCCGCACTTTGAAAAAAGTCAAGAAAACGCGATTTTACGCTCACTAGAGGCCAGAAATTCTTATTTCATGACTGAACGTAAACTCACTTTTATTGTTATTTAAAGGTGTATTATGGTCTTATGTGTCCATTTAAGTGACTTTTGCGCACTTTGAAAAAAGTGAAGAAAACGCGATTTTACGCTCACTAGTGAGTAAAAATTTTTATTTCATGACTCAACGTAAACTCACTTTTATTGCTATTTAAAGGTGTATTATGGTCTTATATGTCCATTTATGTGACTTTTCCGCACTTTGAAAAAAGTCAAGAAAACGGGATTATACGCTCACTAGAGGCCAGAAATTCTTATTTCATTACTTAACGTAAACTCACTTTTATTGCTATTTAGAGGTGTATTATGGTTCTATATGTCCATTTATGTGACTTTTCCGCACTTTGAAAAAAGTCAAGAAAACACGATTTTACGCTCACTAGTGAGTAAAAATTTTTTATTTCATGACTCAACGTAAACTCACTTTTATTGCTATTTAAAGGTGTATTATGGTCTTATATGTCCATTTATGTGACTTTTCCGCACTTTGAAAAAAGTCAAGAAAACGCGATTTTACGCTCACTAGTGAGTAAAAATTCTTATTTCATGACTGAACGTAAACTCACTTTTATTGCTATTTAAAGGTGTATTATGGTCTTATATGTCCATTTATGTGACTTTTCCGCACTTTGAAAAAAGTCAAGAAAACACGATTTTACGCTCACTAGTGAGTAAAAATTTTTATTTCATGACTTAACGTAAACTCACTTTTATTGCTATTTAAAGGTGTATTATGGTCTTATATGTCCATTTAAGTGACTTTTCCGCACTTTGAAAAAAGTCAAGAAAACGCGATATTACGCTCACTAGAGGCCAAAAATTCTTATTTCATGACTTAACGTAAACTCACTTTTATTGCTATTTAAAGGTGTATTATGGTCTTATATGTCCATTTATGTGACTTTTCCGCACTTTGAAAAAAGTCAAGAAAACACGATTTTACGCTCACTAGTGAGTAAACATTTTTATTTCATGACTCAACGTAAACTCACTTTTATTGCTATTTAAAGGTGTATTATGGTCTTATATGTCCATTTATGTGACTTTTCCGCACTTTGAAAAAAGTTAAGAAAACGCGATTTTACGCTCACTAGAGGCCAGAAATTCTTATTTCATGACTTAACGTAAACTCACTTTTATTGCTATTTAAAGGTGTATTATGGTCTTATATGTCCATTTAAGGGACTTTTACGCACTTTGAAAAAAGTCAAGAAAACACGATTTTACGCTCACTAGTGAGTAAAAATTCTTATTTCATGACTCAACGTAAACTCACTTTTATTGCTATTTAAAGGTGTATTATGGTCTTATATGTCCATTTATGTGACTTTTCCGCACTTTGAAAAAAGTCAAGAAAACGCGATTTTACGCTCACTAGTGAGTAAAAATTTTTATTTCATGACTCAACGTAAACTCACTTTTATTGCAATTTAAAGGTGTATTATGGTCTTATATGTCCATTTATGTGACTTTTCCGCACTTTGAAAAAAGTCAAGAAAACGCGATTTTACGCTCACTAGAGGCCAGAAATTCTTATTTCATGACTTAACGTAAACTCACTTTTATTGCAATTTAAAGGTGTATTATGGTCTTATATGTCCATTTATGTGACTTTTCCGCACTTTGAAAAAAGTCAAGAAAACGCGATTTTATGCTCACTAGAGGCCAGAAATTCTTATTTCATGACTGAACGTAAACTCACTTTTATTGTTATTTAAAGGTGTATTATGGTCTTATGTGTCCATTTAAGTGACTTTTGCGCACTTTGAAAAAAGTCAAGAAAACGCGATTTTACGCTCACTAGTGAGTAAAAATTTTTATTTCATGACTCAACGTAAACTCACTTTTATTGCTATTTAAAGGTGTATTATGGTCTTATATGTCCATTTATGTGACTTTTCCGCACTTTGAAAAAAGTCAAGAAAACGCAATTTTACGCTCAGTAGAGGTCAGAAATTCTTATTTCATGACTTAACGTAAACTCACTTTTATTGCAATTTAAAGGTGTATTATGGTCTTATATGTCCATTTATGTGACTTTTCCGCACTTTGAAAAAAGTCAAGAAAACGCGATTTTACGCTCACTAGAGGCCAGAAATCCTTATTTCATGACTTAACGTAAACTGACTTTTATTGCTATTTAAAGGTGTATTATGGTTCTATATGTCCATTTATGTGACTTTTCCGCACTTTGAAAAAAGTCAAGAAAACACGATTTTACGCTCACTAGTGAGTAAAAATTTTTATTTCATGACTCAACGTAAACTCACTTTTATTGCTATTTAAAGGTGTATTATGGTCTTATATGTCCATTTATGTGACTTTTCCGCACTTTGAAAAATTCAAGAAAACACGATTTTACGCTCACTAGTGAGTAAAAATTTTTATTTCATGACTCAACGTAAACTCACTTTTATTGCTATTTAAAGGTGTATTATGGTCTTATATGTCCATTTATGTGACTTTACCACACTTTGAAAAAAGTCAAGAAAACGCGATTTTACGCTCACTAGAGGCCAGAAATTCTTATTTCATGACTTAACGTAAACTCACTTTTATTGCTATTTAAAGGTGTATTATGGTCTTATATGTCCATTTAAGTGACTTTTGCGCACTTTGAAAAAAGTGAAGAAAACGCGATTTTACGCTCACTAGTGAGTAAAAATTCTTATTTCATGACTTAACGTTAACTCACTTTTATTGCTATTTAAAGGTGTATTATGGTCTTATATGTCCATTTATGTGACTTTTCCGCACTTTGAAAAAAGTCAAGAAAACGCGATTATACGCTCACTAGAGGCCAGAAATTCTTATTTCATTACTTAACGTGAACTCACTTTTATTGCTATTTAGAGGTGTATAATGGTTCTATATGTCCAATTATGTGACTTTTCCGCACTTTGAAAAAAGTCAAGAAAACACAATTTTACGCTCACTAGTGAGTAAAAAATTTTTTTTCATGACTCAACGTAAACTCACTTTTATTGCTATTTAAAGGTGTATTATGGTCTTATACGTCCATTTATGTGACTTTTCCGCACTTTGAAAAAAGTCAAGAAAACGCGATTTTACGCTCACTAGTGAGTAAAAATTTTTATTTCATGACTCAACGTAAACTCACTTTTATTGCTATTTAAAGGTGTATTATGGTCTTATATGTCCATTTATGTGACTTTTCCGCACTTTGAAAAAAGTCAAGAAAACGCGATTTTACGCTCACTAGAGGCCAGAAATTCTTATTTCATGACTTAACGTAAACTCACTTTTATTGCTATTTAAAGGTGTATTATGGTCTTATATGTCCATTTAAGTGACTTTTGCGCACTTTGAAAAAAGTCAAGAAAACGCGATATTACGCTCACTAGAGGCCAAAAATTCTTATTTCATGACTTAACGTTAACTCACTTTTATTGCTATTTAAAGGTGTATGATGGTCTTATATGTCCATTTATGTGACTTTTCCGCACTTTGAAAAAAGTCAAGAAAACGCGATTATACGCTCACTAGAGGCCAGAAATTCTTATTTCATTACTTAACGTAAACTCACTTTTATTGCTATTTAGAGGTGTATTATGGTTCTATATGTCCATTTATGTGACTTTTCCGCACTTTGAAAAAAGTCAAGAAAACACGATTTTACGCTCACTAGTGAGTAAAAATTTTTATTTCATGACTCAACTAAACTCACTTTTATTGCTATTTAAATGTGTATTATGGTCTTATATGTCCATTTATGTGACTTTTCCGCACTTTGAAAAAAGTCAAGAAAACGCGATTTTACGCTCACTAGTGAGTAAAAATTTTTATTTCATGACTCAACGTAAACTCACTTTTATTGCTATTTAAAGGTGTATTACGGTCTTATATGTCCATTTAAGTGACTTTTCCGCACTTTGAAAAAAGTCAAGAAAACACGATTTTACGCTCACTAGTGAGTAAAATTTTTATTTCATGACTTAACGTAAACTCACTTTTATTGCTATTTAAAGGTGTATTACGGTCTTATATGTCCATTTAAGTGACTTTTCCGCACTTTGAAAAAAGTCAAGAAAACGCGATATTACGCTCACTAGAGGCCAAAAATTCTTATTTCATGACTTAACGTAAACTCACTTTTATTGCTATTTAAAGGTGTATTATGGTCTTATATGTCCATTTATGTGACTTTTCCGCACTTTGAAAAAAGTCAAGAAAACACGATTTTACGCTCACTAGTGAGTAAAAATTTTTATTTCATGACTCAACGTAAACTCACTTTTATTGCTATTTAAAGGTGTATTATGGTCTTATATGTCCATTTATGTGACTTTTCCGCACTTTGAAAAAAGTCAAGAAAACGCGATTTTACGCTCAGTAGAGGCCAGAAATTCTTATTTCATGACTTAACGTAAACTCACTTTTATTGCAATTTAAAGGTGTATTATGGTCTTATATGTCCATTTATGTGACTTTTCCGCACTTTGAAAAAAGTCAAGAAAACGCGATTTTACGCTCACTAGAGGCCAGAAATTCTTATTTCATGACTTAACGTAAACTGACTTTTATTGCTATTTAAAGGTGTATTATGGTTCTATATGTCCATTTATGTGACTTTTCCGCACTTTGAAAAAAGTCAAGAAAACACGATTTTACGCTCACTAGTGAGTAACAATTTTTATTTCATGACTCAACGTAAACTCACTTTTATTGCTATTTAAAGGTGTATTATGGTCTTATATGTCCATTTATGTGACTTTTCCGCACTTTGAAAAATTCAAGAAAACACGATTTTACGCTCACTAGTGAGTAAAAATTTTTATTTCATGACTCAACGTAAACTCACTTTTATTGCTATTTAAAGGTGTATTATGGTCTTATATGTCCATTTATGTGACTTTACCACACTTTGAAAAAAGTCAAGAAAACGCGATTTTACGCTCACTAGAGGCCAGAAATTCTTATTTCATGACTTAACGTAAACTCACTTTTATTGCTATTTAAAGGTGTATTATGGTCTTATATGTCCATTTAAGTGACTTTTGCGCACTTTGAAAAAAGTGAAGAAAACGCGATTTTACGCTCACTAGTGAGTAAAAATTCTTATTTCATGACTTAACGTTAACTCACCTTTATTGCTATTTAAAGGTGTATTATGGTCTTATATGTCCATTTATGTGACTTTTCCGCACTTTGAAAAAAGTCAAGAAAACGCGATTATACTCTCACTAGAGGCCAGAAATTCTTATTTCATTACTTAACGTAAACTCACTTTTATTGCTATTTAGAGGTGTATTATGGTTCTATATGTCCAATTATGTGACTTTTCCGCACTTTGAAAAAAGTCAAGAAAACACAATTTTACGCTCACTAGTGAGTAAAAAATTTTTTTTCATGACTCAACGTAAACTCACTTTTATTGCTATTTAAAGGTGTATTATGGTCTTATACGTCCATTTATGTGACTTTTCCGCACTTTGAAAAAAGTCAAGAAAACGCGATTTTACGCTCACTAGTGAGTAAAAATTTTTATTTCATGACTCAACGTAAACTCACTTTTATTGCTATTTAAAGGTGTATTATGGTCTTATATGTCCATTTATGTGACTTTTCCGCACTTTGAAAAAAGTCAAGAAAACGCGATTTTACGCTCACTAGAGGCCAGAAATTCTTATTTCATGACTTAACGTAAACTTACTTTTATTGCTATTTAAAGGTGTATTATGGTCTTATATGTCCATTTAAGTGACTTTTGCGCACTTTGAAAAAAGTCAAGAAAACGCGATATTATGCTCACTAGAGGCCAAAAATTCTTATTTCATGACTTAACGTTAACTCACATTTATTGCTATTTAAAGGTGTATTATGGTCTTATATGTCCATTTATGTGACTTTTCCGCACTTTGAAAAAAGTCAAGAAAACGCGATTATACGCTCACTAGAGGCCAGAAATTCTTATTTCATTACTTAACGTAAACTCACTTTTATTGCTATTTAGAGGTGTATTATGGTTCTATATGTCCATTTATGTGACTTTTCCGCACTTTGAAAAAAGTCAAGAAAACACGATTTTACGCTCACTAGTGAGTAAAAATTTTTATTTCATGACTCAACTAAACTCACGTTTATTGCTATTTAAATGTATATTATGGTCTTATATGTCCATTTATGTGACTTTTCCGCACTTTGAAAAAAGTCAAGAAAACGCGATTTTACGCTCACTAGTGAGTAAAAATTTTTATTTCATGACTCAACGTAAACTCACTTTTATTGCTATTTAAAGGTGTATTATGGTCTTATATGTCCATTTATGTGACTTTTCCGCACTTTGAAAAAAGTCAAGAAAACGCGATTTTACGCTCACTAGTGAGTAAAAATTCTTATTTCATGACTGAACGTAAACTCACTTTTATTGCTATTTAAAGGTGTATTATGGTCTTATATGTCCATTTATGTGACTTTTCCGCACTTTGAAAAAAGTCAAGAAAACACGATTTTACGCTCACTAGTGAGTAAAAATTTTTATTTCATGACTTAACGTAAACTCACTTTTATTGCTATTTAAAGGTGTATTATGGTCTTATATGTCCATTTAAGTGACTTTTCCGCACTTTGAAAAAAGTCAAGAAAACGCGATATTACGCTCACTAGAGGCCAAAAATTCTTATTTCATGACTTAACGTAAACTCACTTTTATTGCTATTTAAAGGTGTATTATGGTCTTATATGTCCATTTATGTGACTTTTCCGCACTTTGAAAAAAGTCAAGAAAACACGATTTTACGCTCACTAGTGAGTAAAAATTTTTATTTCATGACTCAACGTAAACTCACTTTTATTGCTATTTAAAGGTGTATTATGGTCTTATATGTCCATTTATGTGACTTTTCCGCACTTTGAAAAAAGTTAAGAAAACGCGATTTTACGCTCACTAGAGGCCAGAAATTCTTATTTCATGACTTAACGTAAACTCACTTTTATTGCTATTTAAAGGTGTATTATGGTCTTATATGTCCATTTAAGTGTCTTTTACGCACTTTGAAAAAAGTCAAGAAAACGCGATTTTACGCTCACTAGTGAGTAAAAATTCTTATTTCATGACTTAACGTAAACTCACTTTTATTGCTATTTAAAGGTGTATTATGGTCTTATATGTCCATTTAAGTGACTTTTCCGCACTTTGAAAAAAGTCAAGAAAACGCGATTTTACGCTCACTAG
The DNA here is from genome assembly GCA_030765065.1 of Deroplatys truncata. Taxonomy (NCBI): domain Eukaryota; kingdom Metazoa; phylum Arthropoda; class Insecta; order Mantodea; family Mantidae; genus Deroplatys; species Deroplatys truncata. The sequence continues at coordinate 88,597 of JAUKNL010000019.1, forward strand.
AGGCCAGAAATTCTTATTTCATGACTTAACGTAAACTCACTTTTATTGCAATTTAAAGGTGTATTATGGTCTTATATGTCCATTTAAGTGACTTTTACGCACTTTGAAAAAAGTCAAGAAAACGCGATTTTATGCTCACTAGTGAGTAAAAATTCTTATTTCATGACTTAACGTAAACTCACTTTTATTGCTATTTAAAGGTGTATTATGGTCTTATATGTCCATTTATGTGACTTTTCCGCACTTTGAAAAAAGTCAAGAAAACGCGATTTTACGCTCACTAGAGGCCAGAAATTCTTATTTCATGACTTAACGTAAACTCACTTTTATTGCTATTTAAAGGTGTATTATGGTCTTATATGTCCATTTATGTGACTTTTCCGCACTTTGAATAAAGTCAAGAAAACGCGATTATACGCTCACTAGAGGCCAGAAATTCTTATTTCATTACTTAACGTAAACTCACTTTTATTGCTATTTAGAGGTGTATTATGGTTCTATATGTCCATTTATGTGACTTTTCCGCACTTTGAAAAAAGTCAAGAAAACACGATTTTACGCTCACTAGTGAGTAAAAATTTTTATTTCATGACTCAACGTAAACTCACTTTTATTGCTATTTAAAGGTGTATTATGGTCTTATATGTCCATTTATGTGACTTTTCCGCACTTTGAAAAAAGTCAAGAAAACGCGATTTTACGCTCACTAGAGGCCAGAAATTCTTATTTCATGACTTAACGTAAACTCACTTTTATTGCTATTTAAAGGTGTATTATGGTCTTATATGTCCATTTAAGTGTCTTTTACGCACTTTGAAAAAAGTCCTGAAAACGCGATTTTACGCTCACTAGTGAGTAAAAATTCTTATTTCATGACTTAACGTAAACTCACTTTTATTGCTATTTAAAGGTGTATTATGGTCTTATATGTCCATTTAAGTGACTTTTACGCACTTTGAAAAAAGTCAAGAAAACGCGATTTTACGCTGACTAGTGAGTAAAAATTTTTATTTCATGACTCAACGTAAACTCACTTTTATTGCTATTTAAAGGTGTATTATGGTCTTATATGTCCATTTATGTGACTTTTCCGCACTTTGAAAAAAGTCAAGAAAACGCGATTTTACGCTCACTAGAGGCCAGAAATTCTTATTTCATGACTGAACGTAAACTCACTTTTATTGTTATTTAAAGGTGTATTATGGTCTTATGTGTCCATTTAAGTGACTTTTGCGCAGTTTGAAAAAAGTGAAGAAAACGCGATTTTACGCTCACTAGTGAGTAAAAATTTTTATTTCATGACTCAACGTAAACTCACTTTTATTGCTATTTAAAGGTGTATTATGGTCTTATATGTCCATTTATGTGACTTTTCCGCACTTTGAAAAAAGTCAAGAAAACGCGATTATACGCTCACTAGAGGCCAGAAATTCTTATTTCATTACTTAACGTAAACTCACTTTTATTGCTATTTAGAGGTGTATTATGGTTCTATATGTCCATTTATGTGACTTTTCCGCACTTTGAAAAAAGTCAAGAAAACACGATTTTACGCTCACTAGTGAGTAAAAATTTTTATTTCATGACTCAACGTAAAGTCACTTTTATTGCTATTTAAAGGTGTATTATGGTCTTATATGTCCATTTATGTGACTTTTCCGCACTTTGAAAAAAGTCAAGAAAACGCGATTTTACGCTCACTAGTGAGTAAAAATTTTTATTTCATGACTCAACGTAAACTCACTTTTATTGCTATTTAAAGGTGTATTATGGTCTTATATGTCCATTTATGTGACTTTTCCGCACTTTGAAAAAAGTCAAGAAAACGCGATTTTACGCTCACTAGAGGCCAGAAATTCTTATTTCATGACTGAACGTAAACTCACTTTTATTGTTATTTAAAGGTGTATTATGGTCTTATGTGTCCATTTGAGTGACTTTTGCGCACTTTGAAAAAAGTCAAGAAAACGCGATTTTACGCTCACTAGTGAGTAAAAATTCTTATTTCATGACTCAACGTAAACTCACTTTTATTGCTATTTAAAGGTGTATTATGGTCTTATATGTCCATTTATGTGACTTTTCCGCACTTTGAAAAAAGTCAAGAAAACGCGATTTTACGCTCACTAGAGGCCAGAGATTCTTATTTCATGACTTAACGTAAACTCACTTTTATTGCTATTTAAAGGTGTATTATGGTCTTATATGTCCATTTATGTGACTTTTCCGCACTTTGAAAAAAGTCAAGAAAACACGATTTTACGCTCACTAGTGAGTAAAAATTTTTATTTCATGACTCAACGTAAACTCACTTTTATTGCTATTTAAAGGTGTATTATGGTCTTATATGTCCATTTATGTAACTTTTCCGCACTTTGAAAAAAGTCAAGAAAACGCGATTTTACGCTCACTAGAGGCCAGAAATTCTTATTTCATGACTTAACGTAAACTGACTTTTATTGCTATTTAAAGGTGTATTATGGTTCTATATGTCCATTTATGTGACTTTTCCGCACTTTGAAAAAAGTCAAGAAAACACGATTTTACGCTCACTAGTGAGTAAAAATTTTTATTTCATGACTCAACGTAAACTCACTTTTATTGCTATTTAAAGGTGTATTATGGTCTTATATGTCCATTTATGTGACTTTTCCGCACTTTGAAAAATTCAAGAAGACACGATTTTACGCTCACTAGTGAGTAAAAATTTTTATTTCATGACTCAACGTAAACTCACTTTTATTGCTATTTAAAGGTGTATTATGGTCTTATATGTCCATTTATGTGACTTTACCACACTTTGAAAAAAGTCAAGAAAACGCGATTTTACGCTCACTAGAGGCCAGAAATTCTTATTTCATGACTTAACGTAAACTCACTTTTATTGCTATTTAAAGGTGTATTATGGTCTTATATGTCCATTTAAGTGACTTTTGCGCACTTTGAAAAAAGTCAAGAAAACGCGATATTACGCTCACTAGAGGCCAAAAATTCTTATTTCATGACTTAACGTTAACTCACTTTTATTGCTATTTAAAGGTGTATTATGGTCTTATATGTCCATTTATGTGACTTTTCCGCACTTTGAAAAAAGTCAAGAAAACGCGATTATACGCTCACTAGAGGCCAGAAATTCTTATTTCATTACTTAACGTAAACTCACTTTTATTGCTATTTAGAGGTGTATTATGGTTCTATATGTCCATTTATGTGACTTTTCCGCACTTTGAAAAAAGTCAAGAAAACACGATTTTACGCTCACTAGTGAGTAAAAATTTTTATTTCATGACTCAACTAAACTCACTTTTATTGCTATTTAAATGTGTATTATGGTCTTATATGTCCATTTATGTGACTTTTCCGCACTTTGAAAAAAGTCAAGAAAACGCGATTTTACGCTCACTAGTGAGTAAAAATTTTTATTTCATGACTCAACGTAAACTCACTTTTATTGCTATTTAAAGGTGTATTATGGTCTTATATGTCCATTTATGTGACTTTTCCGCACTTTGAAAAAAGTCAAGAAAACGCGATTTTACGCTCACTAGTGAGTAAAAATTCTTATTTCATGACTGAACGTAAACTCACTTTTATTGCTATTTAAAGGTGTATTATGGTCTTATATGTCCATTTATGTGACTTTTCCGCACTTTGAAAAAAGTCAAGAAAACACGATTTTACGCTCACTAGTGAGTAAAAATTTTTATTTCATGACTTAACGTAAACTCATTTTATTGCTATTTAAAGGTGTATTATGGTCTTATATGTCCATTTAAGTGACTTTTCCGCACTTTGAAAAAAGTCAAGAAAACGCGATATTACGCTCACTAGAGGCCAAAAATTCTTATTTCATGACTTAACGTAAACTCACTTTTATTGCTATTTAAAGGTGTATTATGGTCTTATATGTCCATTTATGTGACTTTTCCGCACTTTGAAAAAAGTCAAGAAAACACGATTTTACGCTCACTAGTGAGTAAAAATTTTTATTTCATGACTCAACGTAAACTCACTTTTATTGCTATTTAAAGGTGTATTATGGTCTTATATGTCCATTTATGTGACTTTTCCGCACTTTGAAAAAAGTTAAGAAAACGCGATTTTACGCTCACTAGAGGCCAGAAATTCTTATTTCATGACTTAACGTAAACTCACTTTTATTGCTATTTAAAGGTGTATTATGGTCTTATATGTCCATTTAAGTGTCTTTTACGCACTTTGAAAAAAGTCAAGAAAACGCGATTTTACGCTCACTAGTGAGTAAAAATTCTTATTTCATGACTTAACGTAAACTCACTTTTATTGCTATTTAAAGGTGTATTATGGTCTTATATGTCCATTTAAGGGACTTTTACGCACTTTGAAAAAAGTCAAGAAAACACGATTTTACGCTCACTAGTGAGTAAAAATTCTTATTTCATGACTCAACGTAAACTCACTTTTATTGCTATTTAAAGGTGTATTATGGTCTTATATGTCCATTTATGTGACTTTTCCGCACTTTGAAAAAAGTCAAGAAAACGCGATTTTACGCTCACTAGTGAGTAAAAATTTTTATTTCATGACTCAACGTAAACTCACTTTTATTGCAATTTAAAGGTGTATTATGGTCTTATATGTCCATTTATGTGACTTTTCCGCACTTTGAAAAAAGTCAAGAAAACGCGATTTTACGCTCACTAGAGGCCAGAAATTCTTATTTCATGACTTAACGTAAACTCACTTTTGTTGCAATTTAAAGGTGTATTATGGTCTTATATGTCCATTTAAGTGACTTTTACGCACTTTGAAAAAAGTCAAGAAAACGCGATTTTATGCTCACTAGTGAGTAAAAATTCTTATTTCATGACTTAACGTAAACTCACTTTTATTGCTATTTAAAGGTGTATTATGGTCTTATATGTCCATTTATGTGACTTTTCCGCACTTTGAAAAATTCAAGAAAACACGATTTTACGCTCACTAGTGAGTAAAAATTTTTATTTCATGACTCAACGTAAACTCACTTTTATTGCTATTTAAAGGTGTATTATGGTCTTATATGTCCATTTATGTGACTTTTCCGCACTTTGAATAAAGTCAAGAAAACGCGATTGTACGCTCACTAGAGGCCAGAAATTCTTATTTCATTACTTAACGTAAACTCACTTTTATTGCTATTTAGAGGTGTATTATGGTTCTATATGTCCATTTATGTGACTTTTCCGCACTTTGAAAAAAGTCAAGAAAACACGATTTTACGCTCACTAGTGAGTAAAAATTTTTATTTCATGACTCAACGTAAACTCACTTTTATTGCTATTTAAAGGTGTATTATGGTCTTATATGTCCATTTATGTGACTTTTCCGCACTTTGAAAAAAGTCAAGAAAACGCGATTTTACGCTCACTAGAGGCCAGAAATTCTTATTTCATGACTTAACGTAAACTCACTTTTATTGCTATTTAAAGGTGTATTATGGTCTTATATGTCCATTTAAGTGTCTTTTACGCACTTTGAAAAAAGTCCTGAAAACGCGATTTTACGCTCACTAATGAGTAAAAATTCTTATTTCATGACTTAACGTAAACTCACTTTTATTGCTATTTAAAGGTGTATTATGGTCTTATATGTCCATTTAAGTGACTTTTACGCACTTTGAAAAAAGTCAAGAAAACGCGATTTTACGCTCACTAGTGAGTAAAAATTTTTATTTCATGACTCAACGTAAACTCACTTTTATTGCTATTTAAAGGTGTATTATGGTCTTATATGTCCATTTATGTGACTTTTCCGCACTTTGAAAAAAGTCAAGAAAACGCGATTTTACGCTCACTAGAGGCCAGAAATTCTTATTTCATGACTGAACGTAAACTCACTTTTATTGTTATTTAAAGGTGTATTATGGTCTTATGTGTCCATTTAAGTGACTTTTGCGCACTTTGAAAAAAGTGAAGAAAACGCGATTTTACGCTCACTAGTGAGTAAAAATTTTTATTTCATGACTCAACGTAAACTCACTTTTATTGCTATTTAAAGGTGTATTATGGTCTTATATGTCCATTTATGTGACTTTTCCGCACTTTGAAAAAAGTCAAGAAAACGCGATTATACGCTCACTAGAGGCCAGAAATTCTTATTTCATTACTTAACGTAAACTCACTTTTATTGCTATTTAGAGGTGTATTATGGTTCTATATGTCCATTTATGTTACTTTTCCGCACTTTGAAAAAAGTCAAGAAAACACGATTTTACGCTCACTAGTGAGTAAAAATTTTTATTTCATGACTCAACGTAAACTCACTTTTATTGCTTTTTAAAGGTGTATTATGGTCTTATATGTCCATTTATGTGACTTTTCCGCACTTTGAAAAAAGTCAAGAAAACGCGATTTTACGCTCACTAGTGAGTAAAAATTTTTATTTCATGACTCAACGTAAACTCACTTTTATTGCTATTTAAAGGTGTATTATGGTCTTATATGTCCATTTATGTGACTTTTCCGCACTTTGAAAAAAGTCAAGAAAACGCGATTTTACGCTCACTAGAGGCCAGAAATTCTTATTTCATGACTGAACGTAAACTCACTTTTATTGTTATTTAAAGGTGTATTATGGTCTTATGTGTCCATTTGAGTGACTTTTGCGCACTTTGAAAAAAGTCAAGAAAACGCGATTTTACGCTCACTAGTGAGTAAAAATTCTTATTTCATGACTCAACGTAAACTCACTTTTATTGCTATTTAAAGGTGTATTATGGTCTTATATGTCCATTTATGTGACTTTTCCGCACTTTGAAAAAAGTCAAGAAAACGCGATTTTACGCTCACTAGAGGCCAGAGATTCTTATTTCATGACTTAACGTAAACTCACTTTTATTGCTATTTAAAGGTGTATTATGGTCTTATATGTCCATTTATGTGACTTTTCCGCACTTTGAAAAAAGTCAAGAAAACACGATTTTACGCTCACTAGTGAGTAAAAATTTTTATTTCATGACTCAACGTAAACTCACTTTTATTGCTATTTAAAGGTGTATTATGGTCTTATATGTCCATTTATGTAACTTTTCCGCACTTTGAAAAAAGTCAAGAAAACGCGATTTTACGCTCACTAGAGGCCAGAAATTCTTATTTCATGACTTAACGTAAACTGACTTTTATTGCTATTTAAAGGTGTATTATGGTTCTATATGTCCATTTATGTGACTTTTCCGCACTTTGAAAAAAGTCAAGAAAACACGATTTTACGCTCACTAGTGAGTAAAAATTTTTATTTCATGACTCAACGTAAACTCACTTTTATTGCTATTTAAAGGTGTATTATGGTCTTATATGTCCATTTATGTGACTTTTCCGCACTTTGAAAAATTCAAGAAGACACGATTTTACGCTCACTAGTGAGTAAAAATTTTTATTTCATGACTCAACGTAAACTCACTTTTATTGCTATTTAAAGGTGTATTATGGTCTTATATGTCCATTTATGTGACTTTACCACACTTTGAAAAAAGTCAAGAAAACGCGATTTTACGCTCACTAGAGGCCAGAAATTCTTATTTCATGACTTAACGTAAACTCACTTTTATTGCTATTTAAAGGTGTATTATGGTCTTATATGTCCATTTAAGTGACTTTTGCGCACTTTGAAAAAAGTGAAGAAAACGCGATTTTACGCTCACTAGTGAGTAAAAATTCTTATTTCATGACTTAACGTTAACTCACTTTTATTGCTATTTAAAGGTGTATTATGGTCTTATATGTCCATTTATGTGACTTTTCCGCACTTTGAAAAAAGTCAAGAAAACGCGATTATACGCTCACTAGAGGCCAGAAATTCTTATTTCATTACTTAACGTAAACTCACTTTTATTGCTATTTAGAGGTGTATTATGGTTCTATATGTCCATTTATGTGACTTTTCCGCACTTTGAAAAAAGTCAAGAAAACACGATTTTACGCTCACTAGTGAGTAAAAAATTTTTTTCATGACTCAACGTAAACTCACTTTTATTGCTATTTAAAGGTGTATTATGGTCTTATACGTCCATTTATGTGACTTTTCCGCACTTTGAAAAAAGTCAAGAAAACGCGATTTTACGCTCACTAGTGAGTAAAAATTTTTATTTCATGACTCAACGTAAACTCACTTTTATTGCTATTTAAAGGTGTATTATGGTCTTATATGTCCATTTATGTGACTTTTCCGCGCTTTGAAAAAAGTCAAGAAAACACGATTTTACGCTCACTAGAGGCCAGAGATTCTTATTTCATGACTTAGCGAAAACTCACTTTTATTGCTATTTAAAGGTGTATTATGGTCTTATATGTCCATTTATGTGAATTTTCCGGACTTTGAAAAAAGTCAAGAAAACGCGTTTTTACGCTCACTAGAGGCCAGAAATTCTTATTTCATGACTTAACTTAAACTCACTTTTATTGCTATTTAAAGGTGTATTATGGTTCTATATGTCCATTTATGTGACTTTTCCGCACTTTGAAAAAAGTCAACAAAACACGATTTTACGCTCACTAGTGAGTAAAAATTTTTATTTCATGACTCAACGTAAACTCACTTTTATTGCTATTTAAAGGTGTATTATGGTCTTATATGTCCATTTAGTGACTTTACCACACTTTGAAAAAAGTCAAGAAAGCGCGATTTTACGCTCACTAGAGGCCAGAAATTCTTATTTCATGACTTAACGTAAACTCACTTTTATTGCTATTTAAAGGTGTATTATGGTCTTATATGTCCATTTAAGTGACTTTTGCGCACTTTGAAAAAAGTGAAGAAAACGCGATTTTACGCTCACTAGTGAGTAAAAATTTTTATTTCATGACTCAACGTAAACTCACTTTTATTGCTATTTAAAGGTGTATTATGGTCTTATATGTCCATTTATGTGACTTTTCCGCACTTTGAAAAAAGTCAAGAAAACGCGATTATACGCTCACTAGAGGCCAGAAATTCTTATTTCATTACTTAACGTAAACTCACTTTTATTGCTATTTAGAGGTGTATTATGGTTCTATATGTCCATTTATGTGACTTTTCCGCACTTTGAAAACAGTCAAGAAACCACGATTTTACGCTCACTAGTGAGTAAAAATTTTTATTTCATAACTCAACGTAAACTCACTTTTATTGCTATTTAAAGGTGTATTATGGTCTTATATGTCCATTTATGTGACTTTTCCGCACTTTGAAAAAAGTCAAGAAAACGCGATTTTACGCTCACTAGTGAGTAAAAATTTTTATTTCATGACTCAACGTAAACTCACTTTTATTGCTATTTAAAGGTGTATTATGGTCTTATATGTCCATTTATGTGACTTTTCCGCACTTTGAAAAAAGTCAAGAAAACGCGATTTTACGCTCACTAGTGAGTAAAAATTCTTATTTCATGACTGAACGTAAACTCACTTTTATTGCTATTTAAAGGTGTATTATGCTCTTATATGTCCATTTAAGTGACTTTTCCGCACTTTGAAAAAAGTCAAGAAAACGCGATATTACGCTCACTAGAGGCCAAAAATTCTTATTTCATGACTTAACGTAAACTCACTTTTATTGCTATTTAAAGGTGTATTATGGTCTTATATGTCCATTTATGTGACTTTTCCGCACTTTGAAAAAAGTCAAGAAAACACGATTTTACGCTCACTAGTGAGTAAAAATTTTTATTTCATGACTCAACGTAAACTCACTTTTATTGCTATTTAAAGGTGTATTATGGTCTTATATGTCCATTTATGTGACTTTTTCGCACTTTGAAAAAAGTTAAGAAAACGCGATTTTACGCTCACTAGAGGCCAGAAATTCTTATTTCATGACTTAACGTAAACTCACTTTTATTGCTATTTAAAGGTGTATTATGGTCTTATATGTCCATTTAAGTGTCTTTTACGCACTTTGAAAAAAGTCAAGAAAACGCGATTTTACGCTCACTAGTGAGTAAAAATTCTTATTTCATGACTCAACGTAAACTCACTTTTATTGCTATTTAAAGGTGTATTATGGTCTTATATGTCCATTTATGTGACTTTTCCGCACTTTGAAAAAAGTCAAGAAAACGCGATTTTACGCTCACTAGTGAGTAAAAATTTTTATTTCATGACTCAACGTAAACTCACTTTTATTGCAATTTAAAGGTGTATTATGGTCTTATATGTCCATTTATGTGACTTTTCCGCACTTTGAAAAAAGTCAAGAAAACGCGATTTTACGCTCACTAGAGGCCAGAAATTCTTATTTCATGACTTAACGTAAACTCACTTTTATTGCAATTTAAAGGTGTATTATGGTCTTATATGTCCATTTATGTGACTTTTCCGAACTTTGAAAAAAGTCAAGAAAACGCGATTTTACGCTCACTAGAGGCCAGAAATTCTTATTTCATGACTGAACGTAAACTCACTTTTATTGTTATTTAAAGGTGTATTATGGTCTTATGTGTCCATTTAAGTGACTTTTGCGCACTTTGAAAAAAGTCCAGAAAACGCGATTTTACGCTCACTAGTGAGTAAAAATTCTTATTTCATGACTCAACGTAAACTCACTTTTATTGCTATTTAAAGGTGTATTATGGTCTTATATGTCCATTTATGTGACTTTTCCGCACTTTGAAAAAAGTCAAGAAAACGCGATTTTACGCTCACTAGAGGCCAGAGATTCTTATTTCATGACTTAACGTAAACTCACTTTTATTGCTATTTAAAGGTGTATTATGGTCTTATATGTCCATTTATGTGACTTTTCCGCACTTTGAAAAAAGTCAAGAAAACACGATTTTACGCTCACTAGTGAGTAAAAATTTTTATTTCATGACTCAACGTAAACTCACTTTTATTGCTATTTAAAGGTGTATTATGGTCTTATATGTCCATTTATGTGACTTTTCCGCACTTTGAAAAAAGTCAAGAAAACGCGCTTTTACGCTCAGTAGAGGCCAGAAATTCTTATTTCATGACTTAACGTAAACTCACTTTTATTGCAATTTAAAGGTGTATTATGGTCTTATATGTCCATTTATGTGACTTTTCCGCACTTTGAAAAAAGTCAAGAAAACGCGATTTTACGATCACTAGAGGCCAGAAATTCTTATTTCATGACTTAACGTAAACTGACTTTTGTTGCTATTTAAAGGTGTATTATGGTTCTATATGTCCATTTATGTGACTTTTCCGCACTTTGAAAAAAGTCAAGAAAACACGATTTTACGCTCACTAGTGAGTAAAAATTTTTATTTCATGACTCAACGTAAACTCACTTTTATTGCTATTTAAAGGTGTATTATGGTCTTATATGTCCATTTATGTGACTTTTCCGCACTTTGAAAAATTCAAGAAAACACGATTTTACGCTCACTAGTGAGTAAAAATTTTTATTTCATGACTCAACGTAAACTCACTTTTATTGCTATTTAAAGGTGTATTATGGTCTTATATGTCCATTTATGTGACTTTACCACACTTTGAAAAAAGTCAAGAAAACGCGATTTTACGCTCACTAGAGGCCAGAAATTCTTATTTCATGACTTAACGTAAACTCACTTTTATTGCTATTTAAAGGTGTATTATGGTCTTATATGTCCATTTAAGTGACTTTTGCGCACTTTAAAAAAGTGAAGAAAACGCGATTTTACGCTCACTAGTGAGTAAAAATTCTTATTTCATGACTTAACGTTAACTCACTTTTATTGCTATTTAAAGGTGTATTATGGTCTTATACGTCCATTTATGTGACTTTTCCGCACTTTGAAAAAAGTCAAGAAAACGCGATTTTACGCTCACAAGTGAGTAAAAATTTTTATTTCATGACTCAACGTAAACTCACTTTTATTGCTATTTAAAGGTGTATTATGGTCTTATATGTCCATTTATGTGACTTTTCCGCACATTGAAAAAGTCAAGAAAACGCGATTTTACGCTCACTAGAAGCCAGAAATTCTTATTTCATGACTTAACGTAAACTCACTTTTATTGCTATTTAAAGGTGTATTATGGTCTTATATGTCCATTTAAGTGACTTTTGCGCACTTTAAAAAAGTGAAGAAAACGCGATTTTACGCTCACTAGTGAGTAAAAATTCTTATTTCATTACTTAACGTAAACTCACTTTTATTGCTATTTAAAGGTGTATTATGGTCTTATATGTCCATTTATGTGACTTTACCACACTTTGAAAAAAGTCAAGAAAACGCGATTTTACGCTCACTAGAGGCCAGAAATTCTTATTTCATGACTTAACGTAAACTCACTTTTATTGCTATTTAAAGGTGTATTATGGTCTTATATGTCCATTTAAGTGACTTTTGCGCACTTTAAAAAAGTGAAGAAAACGCGATTTTACGCTCACTAGTGAGTAAAAATTCTTATTTCATTACTTAACGTAAACTCACTTTTATTGCTATTTAGAGGTGTATTATGGTTCTATATGTCCATTTATGTGACTTTTCCGCACTTTGAAAACAGTCAAGAAACCACGATTTTACGCTCACTAGTGAGTAAAAATTTTTATTTCATGACTCAACGTAAACTCACTTTTATTGCTATTTAAAGGTGTATTATGGTCTTATATGTCCATTTATGTGACTTTTCCGCACTTTGAAAAAAGTCAAGAAAACGCGATTTTACGCTCACTAGTGAGTAAAAATTTTTATTTCATGACTCAACGTAAACTCACTTTTATTGCTATTTAAAGGTGTATTATGGTCTTATATGTCCATTTATGTGACTTTTCCGCACTTTGAAAAAAGTCAAGAAAACGCGATTTTACGCTCACTAGTGAGTAAAAATTCTTATTTCATGACTGAACGTAAACTCACTTTTATTGCTATTTAAAGGTGTATTATGCTCTTATATGTCCATTTAAGTGACTTTTCCGCACTTTGAAAAAAGTCAAGAAAACGCGATATTACGCTCACTAGAGGCCAAAAATTCTTATTTCATGACTTAACGTAAACTCACTTTTATTGCTATTTAAAGGTGTATTATGGTCTTATATGTCCATTTATGTGACTTTTCCGCACTTTGAAAAAAGTCAAGAAAACACGATTTTACGCTCACTAGTGAGTAAAAATTTTTATTTCATGACTCAACGTAAACTCACTTTTATTGCTATTTAAAGGTGTATTATGGTCTTATATGTCCATTTATGTGACTTTTCCGCACTTTGAAAAAAGTTAAGAAAACGCGATTTTACGCTCACTAGAGGCCAGAAATTCTTATTTCATGACTTAACGTAAACTCACTTTTATTGCTATTTAAAGGTGTATTATGGTCTTATATGTCCATTTAAGTGTCTTTTACGCACTTTGAAAAAAGTCAAGAAAACGCGATTTTACGCTCACTAGTGAGTAAAAATTCTTATTTCATGACTCAACGTAAACTCACTTTTATTGCTATTTAAAGGTGTATTATGGTCTTATATGTCCATTTATGTGACTTTTCCGCACTTTGAAAAAAGTCAAGAAAACGCGATTTTACGCTCACTAGTGAGTAAAAATTTTTATTTCATGACTCAACGTAAACTCACTTTTATTGCAATTTAAAGGTGTATTATGGTCTTATATGTCCATTTATGTGACTTTTCCGCACTTTGAAAAAAGTCAAGAAAACGCGATTTTACGCTCACTAGAGGCCAGAAATTCTTATTTCATGACTTAACGTAAACTCACTTTTATTGCAATTTAAAGGTGTATTATGGTCTTATATGTCCATTTATGTGACTTTTCCGAACTTTGAAAAAAGTCAAGAAAACGCGATTTTACGCTCACTAGAGGCCAGAAATTCTTATTTCATGACTGAACGTAAACTCACTTTTATTGTTATTTAAAGGTGTATTATGGTCTTATGTGTCCATTTAAGTGACTTTTGCGCACTTTGAAAAAAGTCCAGAAAACGCGATTTTACGCTCACTAGTGAGTAAAAATTCTTATTTCATGACTCAACGTAAACTCACTTTTATTGCTATTTAAAGGTGTATTATGGTCTTATATGTCCATTTATGTGACTTTTCCGCACTTTGAAAAAAGTCAAGAAAACGCGATTTTACGCTCACTAGAGGCCAGAGATTCTTATTTCATGACTTAACGTAAACTCACTTTTATTGCTATTTAAAGGTGTATTATGGTCTTATATGTCCATTTATGTGACTTTTCCGCACTTTGAAAAAAGTCAAGAAAACACGATTTTACGCTCACTAGTGAGTAAAAATTTTTATTTCATGACTCAACGTAAACTCACTTTTATTGCTATTTAAAGGTGTATTATGGTCTTATATGTCCATTTATGTGACTTTTCCGCACTTTGAAAAAAGTCAAGAAAACGCGCTTTTACGCTCAGTAGAGGCCAGAAATTCTTATTTCATGACTTAACGTAAACTCACTTTTATTGCAATTTAAAGGTGTATTATGGTCTTATATGTCCATTTATGTGACTTTTCCGCACTTTGAAAAAAGTCAAGAAAACGCGATTTTACGATCACTAGAGGCCAGAAATTCTTATTTCATGACTTAACGTAAACTGACTTTTGTTGCTATTTAAAGGTGTATTATGGTTCTATATGTCCATTTATGTGACTTTTCCGCACTTTGAAAAAAGTCAAGAAAACACGATTTTACGCTCACTAGTGAGTAAAAATTTTTATTTCATGACTCAACGTAAACTCACTTTTATTGCTATTTAAAGGTGTATTATGGTCTTATATGTCCATTTATGTGACTTTTCCGCACTTTGAAAAATTCAAGAAAACACGATTTTACGCTCACTAGTGAGTAAAAATTTTTATTTCATGACTCAACGTAAACTCACTTTTATTGCTATTTAAAGGTGTATTATGGTCTTATATGTCCATTTATGTGACTTTACCACACTTTGAAAAAAGTCAAGAAAACGCGATTTTACGCTCACTAGAGGCCAGAAATTCTTATTTCATGACTTAACGTAAACTCACTTTTATTGCTATTTAAAGGTGTATTATGGTCTTATATGTCCATTTAAGTGACTTTTGCGCACTTTAAAAAAGTGAAGAAAACGCGATTTTACGCTCACTAGTGAGTAAAAATTCTTATTTCATGACTTAACGTTAACTCACTTTTATTGCTATTTAAAGGTGTATTATGGTCTTATACGTCCATTTATGTGACTTTTCCGCACTTTGAAAAAAGTCAAGAAAACGCGATTTTACGCTCACTAGTGAGTAAAAATTTTTATTTCATGACTCAACGTAAACTCACTTTTATTGCTATTTAAAGGTGTATTATGGTCTTATATGTCCATTTATGTGACTTTTCCGCACATTGAAAAAGTCAAGAAAACGCGATTTTACGCTCACTAGAAGCCAGAAATTCTTATTTCATGACTTAACGTAAACTCACTTTTATTGCTATTTAAAGGTGTATTATGGTCTTATATGTCCATTTAAGTGACTTTTACGCACTTTGAAAAAAGTCAAGAAAACGCGATTTTACGCTCACTAGTGAGTAAAAATTCTTATTTCATGACTTAACGTAAACTCACTTTTATTGCTATTTAAAGGTGTATTATGGTCTTATATGTCCATTTATGTGACTTTTCCGCACTTTGAAAAAAGTCAAGAAAACACGATTTTACGCTCACTAGTGAGTAAAAATTTTTATTTCATGACTCAACGTAAACTCACTTTTATTGCTATTTATAGGTGTATTATGGTATTATATGTCCATTTAGTGACTTTACCACACTTTGAAAAAAGTCAAGAAAGCGCGATTTTACGCTCACTAGAGGCCAGAAATTCTTATTTCATGACTTAACGTAAACTCACTTTTATTGCTATTTAAAGGTGTATTATGGTCTTATATGTCCATTTAAGTGACTTTTGCGCACTTTGAAAAAAGTGAAGAAAACGCGATTTTACGCTCACTAGTGAGTAAAAATTTTTATTTCATGACTCAACGTAAACTCACTTTTATTGCTATTTAAAGGTGTATTATGGTCTTATATGTCCATTTATGTGACTTTTCCGCACTTTGAAAAAAGTCAAGAAAACGCGATTATACGCTCACTAGAGGCCAGAAATTCTTATTTCATTACTTAACGTAAACTCACTTTTATTGCTATTTAGAGGTGTATTATGGTTCTATATGTCCATTTATGTGACTCTTCCGCACTTTGAAAAAAGTCAAGAAAACACGATTTTACGCTCACTAGTGAGTAAAAATTTTTATTTCATGACTCAACGTAAACTCACTTTTATTGCTATTTAAAGGTGTATTATGGTCTTATATGTCCATTTATGTGACTTTTCCGCACTTTGAAAAAAGTCAAGAAAACACGATTTTACGCTCACTAGTGAGTAAAAATTTTTATTTCATGACTCAACGTAAACTCACTTTTATTGCTATTTAAAGGTGTATTATGGTCTTATATGTCCATTTATGTGACTTTTCCGCACTTTGAAAAAAGTTAAGAAAACGCGATTTTACGCTCACTAGAGGCCAGAAATTCTTATTTCATGACTTAACGTAAACTCACTTTTATTGCTATTTAAAGGTGTATTATGGTCTTATATGTCCATTTATGTGACTTTTCCGCACTTTGAAAAAAGTCAAAAAAACGCGATTTTACGCTCACTAGTGAGTAAAAATTTTTATTTCATGACTCAACGTAAACTCACTTTTATTGCTATTTAAAGGTGTATTATGGTCTTATATGTCCATTTATGTGACTTTTCCGCACTTTGAAAAAAGTCAAGAAAACGCGATTCTACGCTCACTAGTGAGTAAAAATTCTTATTTCATGACTGAACGTAAACTCACTTTTATTGCTATTTAAAGGTGTATTATGGTCTTATATGTCCATTTATGTGACTTTTCCGCACTTTGAAAAAAGTCAAGAAAACACGATTTTACGCTCACTAGTGAGTAAAAATTTTTATTTCATGACTTAACGTAAACTCACTTTTATTGCTATTTAAAGGTGTATTATGGTCTTATATGTCCATTTAAGTGACTTTTCCGCACTTTGAAAAAAGTCAAGAAAACGCGATATTACGCTCACTAGAGGCCAAAAATTCTTATTTCATGACTTAACGTAAACTCACTTTTATTGCTATTTAAAGGTGTATTATGGTCTTATATGTCCATTTATGTGACTTTTCCGCACTTTGAAAAAAGTCAAGAAAACACGATTTTACGTTCACTAGTGAGTAAAAATTTTTATTTCATGACTCAACGTAAACTCACTTTTATTGCTATTTAAAGGTGTATTATGGTCTTATATGTCCATTTATGTGACTTTTCCGCACTTTGAAAAAAGTCAAGAAAACGCGATTTTACGCTCACTAGTGAGTAAAAATTTTTATTTCATGACTCAACGTAAACTCACTTTTATTGCTATTTAGAGGTGTATTATGGTTCTATATGTCCATTTATGTGACTTTTCCGCACTTTGAAAAAAGTCAAGAAAACACGATTTTACGCTCACTAGTGAGTAAAAATTTTTATTTCATGACTCAACGTAAACTCACTTTTATTGCTATTTAAAGGTGTATTATGGTCTTATATGTCCATTTATGTGACTTTTCCGCACTTTGAAAAAAGTCAAGAAAACGCGATTTTACGCTCACTAGTGAGTAAAAATTTTTATTTCATGACTCAACGTAAACTCACTTTTATTGCTATTTAAAGGTGTATTATGGTCTTATATGTCCATTTATGTGACTTTTCCGCACTTTGAAAGAAGTCAAGAAAACGCGATTTTACGCTCACTAGAGGCCAGAAATTCTTATTTCATGACTTAACGTAAACTCACTTTTATTGCTATTTAAAGGTGTATTATGGTCTTATATGTCCATTTAAGTGTCTTTTACGCACTTTGAAAAAAGTCAAGAAAACGCGATTTTACGCTCACTAGTGAGTAAAAATTCTTATTTCATGACTTAACGTAAACTCACTTTTACTGCTATTTAAAGGTGTATTATGGTCTTATATGTCCATTTAAGTGACTTTTACGCACTTTGAAAAAAGTCAAGAAAACGCGATTTTACGCTCACTAGTGAGTAAAAATTTTTATTTCATGACTCAACGTAAACTCACTTTTATTGCTATTTAAAGGTGTATTATGGTCTTATATGTCCATTTATGTGACTTTTCCGCACTTTGAAAAAAGTCAAGAAAACGCGATTTTACGCTCACTAGAGGCCAGAAATTCTTATTTCATGACTGAACGTAAACTCACTTTTATTGTTATTTAAAGGTGTATTATGGTCTTATGTGTCCATTTAAGTGACTTTTGCGCACTTTGAAAAAAGTCAAGAAAACGCGATTTTACGCTCACTAGTGAGTAAAAATTCTTATTTCATGACTCAACGTAAACTCACTTTTATTGCTATTTAAAGGTGTATTATGGTCTTATATGTCCATTTATGTGACTTTTCCGCACTTTGAAAAAAGTCAAGAAAACGCGATTTTACGCTCACTAGAGGCCAGAGATTCTTATTTCATGACTTAACGTAAACTCACTTTTATTGCTATTTAAAGGTGTATTATGGTCTTATATGTCCATTTATGTGACTTTTCCGCGCTTTGAAAAAAGTCAAGAAAACACGATTTTACGCTCACTAGAGGCCAGAGATTCTTATTTCATGACTTAACGTAAACTCACTTTTATTGCTATTTAAAGGTGTATTATGCTCTTATATGTCCATTTAAGTGTCTTTTACGCACTTTGAAAAAAGTCAAGAAAACGCGATTTTACGCTCACTAGTGAGTAAAAATTCTTATTTCATGACTTAACGTAAACTCACTTTTATTGCTATTTAAAGGTGTATTATGGTCTTATATGTCCATTTATGTGACTTTTCTGCACTTTGAAAAAAGTCAAGAAAACGCGATTTTACGCTCACTAGAGGCCAGAAATTCTTATTTCATGACTTAACGTAAACTCACTTTTATTGCTATTTAAAGGTGCATTATGGTCTTATATGTCCATTTAAGTGACTTTTACGCACTTTGTAAAAAGTCAAGAAAACGCGATTTTACGCTCACAAGTGAGTAAAAATTCTTATTTCATGACTTAACGTAAACTCACTTTTATTGCTATTTAAAGGTGTATTATGGTCTTATATGTCCATTTATGTGACTTTTCCGCACTTTGAAAAAAGTCAAGAAAACGCGATTTTACGCTCACTAGTGAGTAAAAATTTTTATTTCATGACTCAACGTAAACTCACTTTTATTGCTATTTAAAGGTGTATTATGGTCTTATATGTCCATTTATGTGACTTTTCTGCACTTTGAAAAAAGTCAAGAAAACGCGATTTTACGCTCACTAGAGGCCAGAAATTCTTATTTCATAACTTAACGTAAACTCACTTTTATTGCTATTTAAAGGTGTATTATGGTCTTATATTTCCATTTATGTGACTTTTCCGCACTTTGAAAAAAGTCAAGAAAACACGATTTTACGCTCACTAGTGAGTAGAAATTTTTATTTCATGACTCAACGTAAACTCACTTTTATTGCTATTTAAAGGTGTATTATGGTCTTATATGTCCATTTATGTGACTTTTCCGCACTTTGAAAAAAGTCAAGAAAACGCGATTTTACGCTCACTAGAGGCCAGAGATTCCTATTTCATGACTTAACGTAAACTCACTTTTATTGCTATTTAAAGGTGTATTATGGTCTTATATGTCCATTTAAGTGACTTTTCCGCACTTTGAAAAAAGTCAAGAAAACACGATTTTACGCTCACTAGTGAGAAAAATTTTTATTTCATGACTCAACGTAAACTCACTTTTATTGCTATTTAAAGGTGTATTATGGTCTTATATGTCCATTTATGTGACTTTTCCGCACTGTGAAAAAAGTCAAGAAAACGCGATTTTACGCTCACTAGAGGCCAGAAATTCTTATTTCATAACTTAACGTAAACTCACTTTTATTGCTATTTAAAGGTGTATTATGGTTCTATATGTCCATTTATGTGACTTTTCCGCACTTTGAAAAAAGTCAAGAAAACACGATTTTACGCTCACTAGTGAGAAAAATTTTTATTTCATGACTCAACGTAAACTCACTTTTATTGCTATTTAAAGGTGTATTATGGTCCTATATGTCCATTTATTTGACTTTTCCGCACTTTGAAAAAAGTCAGAAAACGCGATTTTACGCTCACTAGTGAGTAAAGATTTTTATTTCATGACTCAACGTAAACTCACTTTTATTGCTATTTAAAGGTGTATTGTGGTCTTATATGTCCATTTATGTGACTTTTCCGCACTTTGAAAAAAGTCAAGAAAACACGATTTTACGCTCACTAGTGAGTAAGAATTTTTATTTCATGACTCAACGTAAACTCACTTTTATTGCTATTTAAAGGTGTATTATGGTCTTAAATGTCCATTTATGTGACTTTTCCGCACTTTGAAAAAAGTCAGAAAACGTGATTTTACGCTCACTAGTGAGTAAAAATTTTTATTTCATGACTCAACGTAAACTCACTTTTATTGCTATTTAAAGGTGTATTGTGGTCATATATGTCCATTTATGTGACTTTTCCGCACTTTGAAAAAAGTCAAGAAAACGCGATTTTACGCTCACTAGAGGCCAGAAATTCTTATTTTATGACTTAACGTAAACTCACTTTTATTGCTATTTAAAGGTGTATTTAGGTCTTATATGTCCATTTAAGTGACTTTTACGCACTTTGAAAAAAGTCAAGAAAACACGATTTTACGCTCACTAGTGAGTAAAAATTTTTATTTCATGACTCAACGTAAAATCACTTTTATTGCTATTTAAAGGTGTATTATGGTCTTATGTGTCCATTTATGTGACTTTTCCGCACTTTGAAAAAAGTCAAGAAAACGCGATTTTACGCTCACTAGAGGCCAGAAATTCTTATTTCATGACTTAACGTAAACTCACTTTTATTGCTATTTAAAGGTGTATTATGGTCTTATATGTCCATTTAAGTGACTTTTGCGCACTTTGAAAAAAGTGAAGAAAACGCGATTTTACGCTCACTAGTGAGTAAAAATTCTTATTTCATGACTCAACGTAAACTCACTTTTATTGCTATTTAAAGGTGTATTATGGTCTTATATGTCCATTTTGAGTGTCTTTTACGCACTTTGAAAAAAGTCAAGAAAACGCGATTTTACGCTCACTAGTGAGTAAAAACTCTTATTTCATGACTTAACGTAAACTCACTTTTATTGCTATTTAAAGGTGTATTATGGTCTTATATGTCCATTTATGGGACTTTTCCGCACTTTGAAAAAAGTCAAGAAAACACGATTTTACGTTCACTAGTGAGTAAAAATTTTTATTTCATGACTCAACGTAAACTCACTTTTATTGCTATTTAAAGGTGTATTATGGTCTTATATGTCCATTTATGTGACTTTTCCGCACTTTGAAAAAAGTTAAGAAAACGCGATTTTACGCTCACTAGAGGCCAGAAATTCTTATTTCATGACTTAACGTAAACTCACTTTTATTGCTATTTAAAGGTGTATTATGGTCTTATATGTCCATTTAAGTGTCTTTTACGCACTTTGAAAAAAGTCAAGAAAACGCGATTTTACGCTCACTAGTGAGTAAAAATTCTTATTTCATGACTTAACGTAAACTCACTTTTATTGCTATTTAAAGGTGTATTATGGTCTTATATGTCCATTTAAGGGACTTTTTTGCACTTTGAAAAAAGTCAAGAAAACACGATTTTACGCTCACTAGTGAGTAAAAATTCTTATTTCATGACTCAACGTAAACTCACTTTTATTGCTATTTAAAGGTGTATTATGGTCTTATATGTCCATTTATGTGACTTTTCCGCACTTTGAAAAAAGTCAAGAAAACGCGATTTTACGCTCACTAGAGGCCAGAAATTCTTATTTCATGACTTAACGTAAACTCACTTTTATTGCAATTTAAAGGTGTATTATGGTCTTATATGTCCATTTAAGTGACTTTTACGCACTTTGAAAAAAGTCAAGAAAACGCGATTTTATGCTCACTAGTGAGTAAAAATTCTTATTTCATGACTTAACGTAAACTCACTTTTATTGCTATTTAAAGGTGTATTATGCTCTTATATGTCCATTTAAGTGTCTTTTACGCACTTTGAAAAAAGTCAAGAAAACGCGATTTTACGCTCACTAGTGAGTAAAAATTCTTATTTCATGACTCAACGTAAACTCACTTTTATTGCTATTTAAAGGTGTATTATGGTCTTATATGTCCATTTTGAGTGTCTTTTACGCACTTTGAAAAAAGTCAAGAAAACGCGATTTTACGCTCACTAGTGAGTAAAAATTCTTATTTCATGACTTAACGTAAACTCACTTTTATTGCTATTTAAAGGTGTATTATGGTCTTATATGTCCATTTATGTGACTTTTCCGCGCTTTGAAAAAAGTCAAGAAAACACGATTTTACGCTCACTAGAGGCCAGAGATTCTTATTTCATGACTTAACGTAAACTCACTTTTATTGCTATTTAAAGGTGTATTATGCTCTTATATGTCCATTTAAGTGTCTTTTACGCACTTTGAAAAAAGTCAAGAAAACACGATTTTACGCTCACTAGAGGCCAGAGATTCTTATTTCATGACTTAACGTAAACTCACTTTTATTGCTATTTAAAGGTGTATTATGGTCTTATATGTCCATTTATGTGAATTTTCCGGACTTTGAAAAAAGTCAAGAAAACGCGCTTTTACGCTCACTAGAGGCCAGAAATTCTTATTTCATGACTTAACGTAAACTCACTTTTATTGCTATTTATAGGTGTATTATGGTTCTATATGTCCATTTATGTGACTTTTCCGCACTTTGAAAAAAGACAAGAAAACACGATTTTACGCTCACTAGTGAGTAAAAATTTTTATTTCATGACTCAACGTAAACTCACTTTTATTGCTATTTAAAGGTGTATTATGGTCTTAAATGTCCATTTATGTGACTTTTCCTCACTTTGAAAAAAGTCAAGAAAACGCGATTTTACGCTCACTAGTGAGTAAAAATTTTTATTTCATGACTCAACGTAAACTCACTTTTATTGCTATTTAAAGGTGTATTATGGTCTTATATGTCCATTTAAGTGACTTTTGCGCACTTTGAAAAAAGTGAAGAAAACGCGATTTTACGCTCACTAGTGAGTAAAAATTCTTATTTCATGACTCAACGTAAACTCACTTTTATTGCTATTTAAAGGTGTATTATGGTCTTATATGTCCATTTTGAGTGTCTTTTACGCACTTTGAAAAAAGTCAAGAAAACG
Source organism: Deroplatys truncata (assembly GCA_030765065.1). Lineage (NCBI taxonomy): Eukaryota > Metazoa > Arthropoda > Insecta > Mantodea > Mantidae > Deroplatys > Deroplatys truncata. The sequence continues at coordinate 111,850 of JAUKNL010000019.1, forward strand.
CGATTTTACGCTCACTAGTGAGTAAAAATTCTTATTTCATGACTTAACGTAAACTCACTTTTATTGCTATTTAAAGGTGTATTATGGTCTTATATGTCCATTTATGTGACTTTTCCGCGCTTTGAAAAAAGTCAAGAAAACACGATTTTACGCTCACTAGAGGCCAGAGATTCTTATTTCATGACTTAACGTAAACTCACTTTTATTGCTATTTAAAGGTGTATTATGCTCTTATATGTCCATTTAAGTGTCTTTTACGCACTTTGAAAAAAGTCAAGAAAACGCGATTTTACGCTCACTAGTGAGTAAAAATTCTTATTTCATGACTTAACGTAAACTCACTTTGATTGCTATTTAAAGGTGTATTATGGTCTTATATGTCCATTTATGTGACTTTTCTGCACTTTGAAAAAAGTCAAGAAAACGCGATTTTACGCTCACTAGAGGCCAGAAATTCTTATTTCATGACTTAACGTAAACTCACTTTTATTGCTATTTAAAGGTGCATTATGGTCTTATATGTCCATTTAAGTGAATTTTACGCACTTTGTAAAAAGTCAAGAAAACGCGATTTTACGCTCACAAGTGAGTAAAAATTCTTATTTCATGACTTAACGTAAACTCACTTTTATTGCTATTTAAAGGTGTATTATGGTCTTATATGTCCATTTATGTGACTTTTCCGCACTTTGAAAAAAGTCAAGAAAACGCGATTTTACGCTCACTAGTGAGTAAAAATTTTTATTTCATGACTCAACGTAAACTCACTTTTATTGCTATTTAAAGGTGTATTATGGTCTTATATGTCCATTTATGTGACTTTTCTGCACTTTGAAAAAAGTCAAGAAAACGCGATTTTACGCTCACTAGAGGCCAGAAATTCTTATTTCATGACTTAACGTAAACTCACTTTTATTGCTATTTAAAGGTGTATTATGGTCTTATATGTCCATTTAAGTGACTTTTACGCACTTTGAAAAAAGTCAAGAAAACGCGATTTTACGCTCACAAGTGAGTAAAAATTCTTATTTCATGACTTAACGTAAACTCACTTTTATTGCTATTTAAAGGTGTATTATGGTCTTATATGTCCATTTATGTGACTTTTCCGCACTTTGAAAAAAGTCAAGAAAACACGATTTTACGCTCACTAGTGAGTAGAAATTTTTATTTCATGACTCAACGTAAACTCACTTTTATTGCTATTTAAAGGTGTATTATGGTCTTATATGTCCATTTATGTGACTTTTCCGCACTTTGAAAAAAGTCAAGAAAACGCGATTTTACGCTCACTAGAGGCCAGAGATTCCTATTTCATGACTTAACGTAAACTCACTTTTATTGCTATTTAAAGGTGTATTATGGTCTTATATGTCCATTTAAGTGACTTTTCCGCACTTTGAAAAAAGTCAAGAAAACACGATTTTACGCTCACTAGTGAGAAAAATTTTTATTTCATGACTCAACGTAAACTCACTTTTATTGCTATTTAAAGGTGTATTATGGTCTTATATGTCCATTTATGTGACTTTTCCGCACTGTGAAAAAAGTCAAGAAAACGCGATTTTACGCTCACTAGAGGCCAGAGATTCCTATTTCATGACTTAACGTAAACTCACTTTTATTGCTATTTAAAGGTGTATTATGGTCTTATATGTCCATTTATTTGACTTTTCCGCACTTTGAAAAAAGTCAGAAAACGCGATTTTACGCTCACTAGTGAGTAAAGATTTTTATTTCATGACTCAACGTAAACTCACTTTTATTGCTATTTAAAGGTGTATTGTGGTCTTATATGTCCATTTACGTGACTTTTCCGCACTTTGAAAAAAGTCAAGAAAACACGATTTTACGCTCACTAGTGAGTAAGAATTTTTATTTCATGACTCAACGTAAACTCACTTTTATTGCTATTTAAAGGTGTATTATGGTCTTAAATGTCCATTTATGTGACTTTTCCGCACTTTGAAAAAAGTCAGAAAACGTGATTTTACGCTCACTAGTGAGTAAAAATTTTTATTTCATGACTCAACGTAAACTCACTTTTATTGCTATTTAAAGGTGTATTGTGGTCATATATGTCCATTTATGTGACTTTTCCGCACTTTGAAAAAAGTCAAGAAAACGCGATTTTACGCTCACTAGAGGCCAGAAATTCTTATTTTATGACTTAACGTAAACTCACTTTTATTGCTATTTAAAGGTGTATTTAGGTCTTATATGTCCATTTAAGTGACTTTTACGCACTTTGAAAAAAGTCAAGAAAACACGATTTTACGCTCACTAGTGAGTAAAAATTTTTATTTCATGACTCAACGTAAAATCACTTTTATTGCTATTTAAAGGTGTATTATGGTCTTATGTGTCCATTTATGTGACTTTTCCGCACTTTGAAAAAAGTCAAGAAAACGCGATTTTACGCTCACTAGAGGCCAGAAATTCTTATTTCATGACTTAACGTAAACTCACTTTTATTGCTATTTAAAGGTGTATTATGGTCTTATATGTCCATTTAAGTGACTTTTGCGCACTTTGAAAAAAGTGAAGAAAACGCGATTTTACGCTCACTAGTGAGTAAAAATTCTTATTTCATGACTCAACGTAAACTCACTTTTATTGCTATTTAAAGGTGTATTATGGTCTTATATGTCCATTTTGAGTGTCTTTTACGCACTTTGAAAAAAGTCAAGAAAACGCGATTTTACGCTCACTAGTGAGTAAAAATTCTTATTTCATGACTTAACGTAAACTCACTTTTATTGCTATTTAAAGGTGTATTATGGTCTTATATGTCCATTTATGTGACTTTTCCGCGCTTTGAAAAAAGTCAAGAAAACACGATTTTACGCTCACTAGAGGCCAGAGATTCTTATTTCATGACTTAACGTAAACTCACTTTTATTGCTATTTAAAGGTGTATTATGCTCTTCTATGTCCATTTAAGTGTCTTTTACGCACTTTGAAAAAAGTCAAGAAAACGCGATTTTACGCTCACTAGTGAGTAAAAATTCGTATTTCATGACTTAACGTAAACTCACTTTTATTGCTATTTAAAGGTGTATTATGGTCTTATATGTCCATTTATGTGACTTTTCCGCGCTTTGAAAAAAGTCAAGAAAACACGATTTTACGCTCACTAGAGGCCAGAGATTCTTATTTCATGACTTAACGTAAACTCACTTTTATTGCTATTTAAAGGTGTATTATGGTCTTATATGTCCATTTATGTGAATTTTCCGGACTTTGAAAAAAGTCAAGAAAACGCGCTTTTACGCTCACTAGAGGCCAGAAATTCTTATTTCATGACTTAACGTAAACTCACTTTTATTGCTATTTAAAGGTGTATTATGGTCTTAAATGTCCATTTATGTGACTTTTCTGCACTTTGAAAAAAGTCAAGAAAACGCGATTTTACGCTCACTAGTGAGTAAAAATTTTTATTTCATGACTCAACGTAAACTCACTTTTATTGCTATTTAAAGGTGTATTATGGTCTTATATGTCCATTTATGTGACTTTTCTGCACTTTGAAAAAAGTCAAGAAAACGCGATTTTACGCTCACTAGAGGCCAGAAATTCTTATTTCATGACTTAACGTAAACTCACTTTTATTGCTATTTAAAGGTGCATTATGGTCTTATATGTCCATTTAAGTGACTTTTACGCACTTTGTAAAAAGTCAAGAAAACGCGATTTTACGCTCACAAGTGAGTAAAAATTCTTATTTCATGACTTAACGTAAACTCACTTTTATTGCTATTTAAAGGTGTATTATGGTCTTATATGTCCATTTATGTGACTTTTCCGCACTTTGAAAAAAGTCAAGAAAACACGATTTTACGCTCACTAGTGAGTAGAAATTTTTATTTCATGACTCAACGTAAACTCACTTTTATTGCTATTTAAAGGTGTATTTAGGTCTTATATGTCCATTTAAGTGACTTTTACGCACTTTGAAAAAAGTCAAGAAAACACGATTTTACGCTCACTAGTGAGTAAAAATTTTTATTTCATGACTCAACGTAAAATCACTTTTATTGCTATTTAAAGGTGTATTATGGTCTTATGTGTCCATTTATGTGACTTATCCGCACTTTGAAAAAAGTCAAGAAAACGCGATTTTACGCTCACTAGAGGCCAGAAATTCTTATTTCATGACTTAAAGTAAGCTCACTTTTATTGCTATTTAAAGGTGTATTATGGTCTTATATGTCCATTTAAGTGACTTTTGCGCACTTTGAAAAAAGTGAAGAAAACGCGATTTTACGCTCACTAGTGAGTAAAAATTCTTATTTCATGACTCAACGTAAACTCACTTTTATTGCTATTTAAAGGTGTATTATGGTCTTATATGTCCATTTTGAGTGTCTTTTACGCACTTTGAAAAAAGTCAAGAAAACGCGATTTTACGCTCACTAGTGAGTAAAAATTCTTATTTCATGACTTAACGTAAACTCACTTTTATTGCTATTTAAAGGTGTATTATGGTCTTATATGTCCATTTATGTGACTTTTCCGCGCTTTGAAAAAAGTCAAGAAAACACGATTTTACGCTCACTAGAGGCCAGAGATTCTTATTTCATGACTTAACGTAAACTCACTTTTATTGCTATTTAAAGGTGTATTATGCTCTTATATGTCCATTTAAGTGTCTTTTACGCACTTTGAAAAAAGTCAAGAAAACGCGATTTTACGCTCACTAGTGAGTAAAAATTCTTATTTCATGACTTAACGTAAACTCACTTTTATTGCTATTTAAAGGTGTATTATGGTCTTATATGTCCATTTATGTGACTTTTCCGCGCTTTGAAAAAAGTCAAGAAAACACGATTTTACGCTCACTAGAGGCCAGAGATTCTTATTTCATGACTTAACGTAAACTCACTTTTATTGCTATTTAAAGGTGTATTATGGTCTTATATGTCCATTTATGTGAATTTTCCGGACTTTGAAAAAAGTCAAGAAAACGCGCTTTTACGCTCACTAGAGGCCAGAAATTCTTATTTCATGACTTAACGTAAACTCACTTTTATTGCTATTTATAGGTGTATTATGGTTCTATATGTCCATTTATGTGACTTTTCCGCACTTTGAAAAAAGTCAAGAAAACACGATTTTACGCTCACTAGTGAGTAAAAATTTTTATTTCATGACTCAACGTAAACTCACTTTTATTGCTATTTAAAGGTGTATTATGGTCTTAAATGTCCATTTATGTGACTTTTCCGCACTTTGAAAAAAGTCAAGAAAACGCGATTTTACGCTCACTAGTGAGTAAAAATTTTTATTTCATGACTCAACGTAAACTCACTTTTATTGCTATTTAAAGGTGTATTATGGTCTTATATGTCCATTTATGTGACTTTTCTGCACTTTGAAAAAAGTCAAGAAAACGCGATTTTACGCTCACTAGAGGCCAGAAATTCTTATTTCATGACTTAACGTAAACTCACTTTTATTGCTATTTAAAGGTGCATTATGGTCTTATATGTCCATTTAAGTGACTTTTACGCACTTTGTAAAAAGTCAAGAAAACGCGATTTTACGCTCACAAGTGAGTAAAAATTCTTATTTCATGACTTAACGTAAACTCACTTTTATTGCTATTTAAAGGTGTATTATGGTCTTATATGTCCATTTATGTGACTTTTCCGCACTTTGAAAAAAGTCAAGAAAACACGATTTTACGCTCACTAGTGAGTAGAAATTTTTATTTCATGACTCAACGTAAACTCACTTTTATTGCTATTTAAAGGTGTATTATGGTCTTATATGTCCATTTATGTGACTTTTCCGCACTTTGAAAAAAGTCAAGAAAACGCGATTTTACGCTCACTAGTGAGTAAAAATTTTTATTTCATGACTCAACGTAAACTCACTTTTATTGCTATTTAAAGGTGTATTATGGTCTTATATGTCCATTTATGTGACTTTTCCGCACTTTGAAAAAAGTCAGAAAACGCGATTTTACGCTCACTAGTGAGTAAAGATTTTTATTTCATGACTCAACGTAAACTCACTTTTATTGCTATTTAAAGGTGTATTGTGGTCTTATATGTCCATTTATGTGACTTTTCCGCACTTTGAAAAAAGTCAAGAAAACGCGATTTTACGCTCACTAGAGGCCAGAAATTCTTATTTCATGACTTAACGTAAACTCACTTTTATTGCTATTTAAAGGTGTATTTAGGTCTTATATGTCCATTTAAGTGACTTTTACGCACTTTGAAAAAAGTCAAGAAAACGCAATTTTACGCTCACTAGTGAGTAAAAATTTTTATTTCATGACTTAACGTAAACTCACTTTTATTGCTATTTAAAGGTGTATTATGGTCTTATATGTCCATTTATGTGACTTTTCCGCACTTTGAAAAAAGTCAAGAAAACACGATTTTACGCCCACTAGTGAGTAAAAATTTTTATTTCATGACAACGTAAAATCACTTTTATTGCTATTTAAAGGTGTATTATGGTCTTATATGTCCATTTATGTGACTTTTCTGCACTTTGAAAAAAGTCAAGAAAACGCGATTTTACGCTCACTAGAGGCCAGAAATTCTTATTTCATGACTTAACGTAAACTCACTTTTATTGCTATTTAAAGGTGTATTATGGTCTTATATGTCCATTTAAGTGACTTTTGCGCACTTTGAAAACAGTGACGAAAACCCGATTTTACGCTCACTAGTGAGTAAAAATTCTTATTTCATGACTTAACGTAAACTCACTTTTATTGCTATTTAAAGGTGTATTATGGTCTTATATGTCCATTTATGTGACTTTTCCGCACTTTGTAAAAAGTCAAGAAAACGCGATTTTACGCTCACTAGTGAGTAAAAATTTTTATTTCATGACTCAACGTAAACTCACTTTTATTGCTATTTAACGGTGTATTATGGTCTTATATGTCCATTTATGTGACTTTTGCGCACTTTGAAAAAAGTCAAGAAAAAACGATTTTACGCTCACTAGTGAGTAAAAATTCTTATTTCATGACTGAACGTAAACTCACTTTTATTGCTATTTAAAGGTGTATTATGGTCTTATATGTCCATTTATGTGACTTTTCCGCACTTTGAAAAAAGTCAGAAAACGCGATTTTACGCTCACTAGTGAGTAAAAATTTTTATTTCATGACTCAACGTAAACTCACTTTTATTGCTATTTAAAGGTGTATTATGGTCTTATATGTCCATTTATGTGACTTTTCCGCACTTTGAAAAAAGTCAAGAAAACGCGATTTTACGCTCACTAGAGGCCAGAAATTCTTATTTCATGACTTAACGTAAACTCACTTTTATTGCTATTTAAAGGTGTATTATGGTCTTATATGTCCATTTAAGTGACTTTTGCGCACTTTGAAAAAAGTCAAGAAAACACGATTTTACGCTCACTAGTGAGTAAAAATTCTTATTTCATGACTGAACGTAAACTCACTTTTATTGCTATTTAAAGGTGTATTATGGTCTTATATGTCCATTTATGTGACTTTTCCGCACTTTGAAAAAAGTCAGAAAACGTGATTTTACGCTCACTAGTGAGTAAAAATTTTTATTTCATGACTCAACGTAAACTCACTTTTATTGCTATTTAAAGGTGTATTGTGGTCTTATATGTCCATTTATGTGACTTTTCCGCACTTTGAAAAAAGTCAAGAAAAGGCGATTTTACGCTCACTAGAGGCCGGAAATTCTTATTTTATGACTTAACGTAAACTCACTTTTATTGCTATTTAAAGGTGTATTATGGTCTTATATGTCCATTTAAGTGACTTTTGCGCACTTTGAAAAAAGTGAAGAAAACGCGATTTTACGCTCACTAGTGAGTAAAAATTTTATTTCATGACTCAAGGTAAACTCACTTTTATTGCTATTTAAAGGTGTATTATGGTCTTATATGTCCATTTAAGTGTCTTTTACGCACTTTGAAAAAAGTCAAGAAAACGCGATTTTACGCTCACTAGTGAGTAAAAATTCTTATTTCATGACTTAACGTAAACTCACTTTTATTGCTATTTAAAGGTGTATTATGGTCTTATATGTCCATTTATGTGACTTTTCCGCGCTTTGAAAAAAGTCAAGAAAACACGATTTTACGCTCACTAGAGGCCAGAGATTCTTATTTCATGACTTAGCGAAAACTCACTTTTATTGCTATTTAAAGGTGTATTATGGTCTTATATGTCCATTTTGAGTGTCTTTTACGCACTTTGAAAAAAGTCAAGAAAACACGATTTTACGCTCACTAGTGAGTAAAAATTTTTATTTCATGACTCAACGTAAACTCACTTTTATTGCTATTTAAAGGTGTATTATGGTCTTATATGTCCATTTATGTGACTTTTCTGCACTTTGAAAAAAGTCAAGAAAACGCGATTTTACGCTCACTAGAGGCCAGAAATTCTTATTTCATGACTTAACGTAAACTCACTTTTATTGCTATTTAAAGGTGCATTATGGTCTTATATGTCCATTTAAGTGACTTTTACACACTTTGTAAAAAGTCAAGAAAACGCGATTTTACGCTCACAAGTGAGTAAAAATTCTTATTTCATGACTTAACGTAAACTCACTTTTATTGCTATTTAAAGGTGTATTATGGTCTTATATGTCCATTTATGTGACTTTTCCGCACTTTGAAAAAAGTCAAGAAAACACGATTTTACGCTCACTAGTGAGTAGAAATTTTTATTTCATGACTCAACGTAAACTCACTTTTATTGCTATTTAAAGGTGTATTTAGGTCTTATATGTCCATTTAAGTGACTTTTACGCACTTTGAAAAAAGTCAAGAAAACACGATTTTACGCTCACTAGTGAGTAAAAATTTTTATTTCATGACTCAACGTAAAATCACTTTTATTGCTATTTAAAGGTGTATTATGGTCTTATGTGTCCATTTATGTGACTTTTCCGCACTTTGAAAAAAGTCAAGAAAACGCGATTTTACGCTCACTAGAGGCCAGAAATTCTTATTTCATGACTTAACGTAAACTCACTTTTATTGCTATTTAAAGGTGTATTATGGTCTTATATGTCCATTTAAGTGACTTTTGCGCACTTTGAAAAAAGTGAAGAAAACGCGATTTTACGCTCACTAGTGAGTAAAAATTCTTATTTCATGACTCAACGTAAACTCACTTTTATTGCTATTTAAAGGTGTATTATGGTCTTATATGTCCATTTTGAGTGTCTTTTACGCACTTTGAAAAAAGTCAAGAAAACGCGATTTTACGCTCACTAGTGAGTAAAAATTCTTATTTCATGACTTAACGTAAACTCACTTTTATTGCTATTTAAAGGTGTATTATGGTCTTATATGTCCATTTATGTGACTTTTCCGCGCTTTGAAAAAAGTCAAGAAAACACGATTTTACGCTCACTAGAGGCCAGAGATTCTTATTTCATGACTTAACGTAAACTCACTTTTATTGCTATTTAAAGGTGTATTATGGTCTTATATGTCCATTTATGTGAATTTTCCGGACTTTGAAAAAAGTCAAGAAAACGCGCTTTTACGCTCACTAGAGGCCAGAAATTCTTATTTCATGACTTAACGTAAACTCACTTTTATTGCTATTTATAGGTGTATTATGGTTCTATATGTCCATTTATGTGACTTTTCCGCACTTTGAAAAAAGTCAAGAAAACACGATTTTACGCTCACTAGTGAGTAAAAATTTTTATTTCATGACTCAACGTAAACTCACTTTTATTGCTATTTAAAGGTGTATTATGGTCTTAAATGTCCATTTATGTGACTTTTCCGCACTTTGAAAAAAGTCAAGAAAACGCGATTTTACGCTCACTAGTGAGTAAAAATTTTTATTTCATGACTCAACGTAAACTCACTTTTATTGCTATTTAAAGGTGTATTATGGTCTTATATGTCCATTTATGTGACTTTTCTGCACTTTGAAAAAAGTCAAGAAAACGCGATTTTACGCTCACTAGAGGCCAGAAATTCTTATTTCATGACTTAACGTAAACTCACTTTTATTGCTATTTAAAGGTGCATTATGGTCTTATATGTCCATTTAAGTGACTTTTACGCACTTTGTAAAAAGTCAAGAAAACGCGATTTTACGCTCACAAGTGAGTAAAAATTCTTATTTCATGACTTAACGTAAACTCACTTTTATTGCTATTTAAAGGTGTATTATGGTCTTATATGTCCATTTATGTGACTTTTCCGCACTTTGAAAAAACTCAAGAAAACACGATTTTACGCTCACTAGTGAGTAGAAATTTTTATTTCATGACTCAACGTAAACTCACTTTTATTGCTATTTAAAGGTGTATTATGGTCTTATATGTCCATTTATGTGACTTTTCCGCACTTTGAAAAAAGTCAAGAAAACGCGATTTTACGCTCACTAGTGAGTAAAAATTTTTATTTCATGACTCAACGTAAACTCACTTTTATTGCTATTTAAAGGTGTATTATGGTCTTATATGTCCATTTAAGTGACTTTTCCGCACTTTGAAAAAAGTCAAGAAAACACGATTTTACGCTCACTAGTGAGAAAAATTTTTATTTCATGACTCAACGTAAACTCACTTTTATTGCTATTTAAAGGTGTATTATGGTCTTATATGTCCATTTATGTGACTTTTCCGCACTGTGAAAAAAGTCAAGAAAACGCGATTTTACGCTCACTAGAGGCCAGAAATTCTTATTTCATAACTTAACGTAAACTCACTTTTATTGCTATTTAAAGGTGTATTATGGTTCTATATGTCCATTTATGTGACTTTTCCGCACTTTGAAAAAAGTCAAGAAAACACGATTTTACGCTCACTAGTGAGAAAAATTTTTATTTCATGACTCAACGTAAACTCACTTTTATTGTTATTTAAAGGTGTATTATTGTCTTATATGTCCATTTATGTGACTTTTCCGCACTTTGAAAAAAGTCAGAAAACGCGATTTTACGCTCACTAGTGAGTAAAGATTTTTATTTCATGACTCAACGTAAACTCACTTTTATTGCTATTTAAAGGTGTATTGTGTTCTTATATGTCCATTTATGTGACTTTTCCGCACTTTGAAAAAAGTCAAGAAAACGCGATTTTACGCTCACTAGAGGCCAGAAATTCTTATTTCATGACTTAACGTAAACTCACTTTTATTGCTATTTAAAGGTGTATTTAGGTCTTATATGTCCATTTAAAGTGACTTTTACGCACTTTGAAAAAAGTCAAGAAAACGCAATTTTACGCTCACTAGTGAGTAAAAATTTTTATTTCATGACTTAACGTAAACTCACTTTTATTGCTATTTAAAGGTGTATTATGGTCTTATATGTCCATTTATGTGACTTTTCCGCACTTTGAAAAAAGTCAAGAAAACACGATTTTACGCCCACTAGTGAGTAAAAATTTTTATTTCATGACAACGTAAAATCACTTTTATTGCTATTTAAAGGTGTATTATGGTCTTATATGTCCATTTATGTGACTTTTCCGCACTTAGAAGAAAGTCAAGAAAACGCGATTTTACGCTCACTAGAGGCCAGAAATTCTTATTTCATGACTTAACGTAAACTCACTTTTATTGCTATTTAAAGGTGTATTATGGTCTTATATGTCCATTTAAGTGACTTTTGCGCACTTTGAAAAAAGTGAAGAAAACGCGATTTTACGCTCACTAGTGAGTAAAAATCTTTATTTCATGACTTAACGTAAACTCACTTTTATTGCTATTTAAAGGTGTATTATGGTCTTATATGTCCATTTATGTGACTTTTCCGCACTTTGAAAAAAGTCAAGAAAACGCGATTTTACGCTCACTACAGGCCAGAAATTCTTATTTCATGACTTAACGTAAACTCACTTTTATTGCTATTTAAAGGTGTATTATGGTCTTATATGTCCATTTAAGTGACTTTTACGTACTTTGAAAAAAGTCAAGAAAACGCGATTTTACGCTCACTAGAGGCCAGAAATTCTTATTTCATGACTTAACGTAAACTCACTTTTATTGCTATTTAAAGGTGTATTATGGTCTTATATGTCCATTTATGTGACTTTCCGCACTTTGAAAAAAGTCAAGAAAACGCGATTTTACGCTCACCATAGAGTAAAAATTCTTATTTCATTACTTAACGTAAACTCACTTTTATTGCTATCTAAAGGTGTATTATGGTCTTATATGTCCATTTAAGTGACTTTTGCGCACTTTGAAAAAAGTGAAGAAAACGCGATTATACGCTCACTAGTGAGTAAAAATTCTTATTTCATGACTCAACGTAAACTCACTTTTATTGCTATTTAAAGGTGTATTATGGTCTTATATGTCCATTTATGTAACTTTTCCGCACTTTGAAAAAAGTCAAGAAAACGCGATTTTACGCTCACTAGTGAGTAAAAATTTTTATTTCATGACTCAACGTAAACTCACTTTTATTGCTATTTAAAGGTGTATTGTGGTCTTATATGTCCATTTATGTGACTTTTCCGCACTTTGAAAAAAGTCAAGAAAACGCGATTTTACGCTCACTAGAGGCCAGAAATTCTTATTTCATGACTTAACGTAAACTCACTTTTATTGCTATTTAAAGGTGTATTATGGTCTTATATGTCCATTTAAGTGACTTTTACGCACTTTGAAAAAGTCAAGAAAACGCGTTTGTACGCTCACTAGTGAGTAAAAATTCTTATTTCATGACTTAACGTAAACTCACTTTTATTGCTATTAAAGGTGTATTATGGTCTTATATGTCCATTTATGTGACTTTTCCGCACTTTGAAAAAAGTCAAGAAAACGCGATTTTACGCTCACTAGTGAGTAAAAATGTTTATTTCATGACTCAACGTAAACTCACTTTTATTGCTATTTAAAGGTGTATTATGGTCTTATATGTCCATTTATGTGACTTTTCCGCACTTTGAAAAAAGTCAAGAAAACGCGTTTTTACGCTCACTAGAGGCCAGAAATTCTTATCTCATGACTTAACGTAAACTCACTTTTATTGCTATTTAAAGGTGTATTATGGTCTTATATGTCCATTTATGTGACTTTTCCGCACTTTGAAAAAAGTCAAGAAAACGCGATTTTACGCTCACTAGAGGCCAGAAATTCTTATTTCATGACTTAACGTAAACTCACTTTTATTGCTATTTAAAGGTGTATTATGGTTCTATATGTCCATTTATGTGACTTTTCCGCACTTTGAAAAAAGTCAAGAAAACACGATTTTACGCTCACTAGTGAGTAAAAATTTTTATTTCATGACTCAACGTAAACTCACTTTTATTGCTATTAAAAGGTGTATTATGGTCTTATATGTCCATTTATGTGACTTTTCCGCACTTTGAAAAAAGTCAAGAAAACGCGATTTTACGCTCACTAGTGAGTAAAAATTTTTATTTCATGACTCAACGTAAACTCACTTTTATTGCTATTTAAAGGTGTATTGTGGTGTTATATGTCCATTTATGTGACTTTTCCGCACTTTGAAAAAAGTCAAGAAAACGCGATTTTACGCTCACTGGAGGCCAGAAATTCTTATTTCATGACTTAACGTAAACTCACTTTTATTGCTATTTAAAGGTGTATTATGGTCTTATATGTCCATTTAAGTGACTTTTACGTACTTTGAAAAAAGTCAAGAAAACGCGATTTTACAATCACTAGAGGCCAGAAATTCTTATTTCATGACTTAACGTAAACTCACTTTTATTGCTATTTAAAGGTGTATTATGGTCTTATATGTCCATTTATGTGACTTTTCCGCACTTTGAAAAAAGTCAAGAAAACGCGATTTTACGCTCACTAGTGAGTAAAAATTTTTATTTCATGACTCAACGTAAACTCACTTTTATTGCTATTTAAAGGTGTATTGTGGTCTTATATGTCCATTTATGTGACTTTTCCGCACTTTGAAAAAAGTCAAGAAAACGCGATTTTACGCTCACTGGAGTCCAGAAATTCTTATTTCATGACTTAACGTAAACTCACTTTTATTGCTATTTAAAGGTGTATTATGGTCTTATATGTCCATTTAAGTGACTTTTACGTACTTTGAAAAAAGTCAAGAAAACGCGATTTTACGCTCACTAGAGGCCAGAAATTCTTATTTCATGACTTAACGTAAACTCACTTTTATTGCTATTTAAAGGTGTATTATGGTCTTATATGTCCATTTATGTGACTTTCCGCACTTTGAAAAAAGTCAAGAAAACGCGATTTTACGCTCACTAGTGAGTAAAAATTCTTATTTCATTACTTAACGTAAACTCACTTTTATTGCTATTTAAAGGTGTATTATGGTCTTATATGTCCATTTAAGTGACTTTTGCGCACTTTGAAAAAAGTGAAGAAAACGCGATTATACGCTCACTAGTGAGTAAAAATTCTTATTTCATGACTCAACGTAAACTCACTTTTATTGCTATTTAAAGGTGTATTGTGGTCTTATATGTCCATTTATGTGACTTTTCCGCACTTTGAAAAAAGTCAAGAAAACGCGATTTTACGCTCACTAGAGGCCAGAAATTCTTATTTCATGACTTAACGTAAACTCACTTTTATTGCTATTTAAAGGTGTATTATGGTCTTATATGTCCATTTAAGTGACTTTTACGCACTTTGAAAAAAGTCAAGAAAACGCGATTGTACGCTCACTAGTGAGTAAAAATTCTTATTTCATGACTTAACGTAAACTCACTTTTATTGCTATTAAAGGTGTATTATGGTCTTATATGTCCATTTATGTGACTTTTCCGCACTTTGAAAAAAGTCAAGAAAACACGATTTTACGCTCACTAGTGAGTAAAAATTTTTATTTCATGACTCAACGTAAACTCACTTTTATTGCTATTTAAAGGTGTATTATGGTTCTATATGTCCATTTATGTGACTTTTCCGCACTTTGAAAAAAGTCAAGAAAACGCGATTTTACAATCACTAGGGGCCAGAAATTCTTATTTCATGACTTAACGTAAACTCACTTTTATTGCTATTTAAAGGTGTATTATGGTCTTATATGTCCATTTAAGTGACTTTTGCGCACTTTGAAAAAAGTGAAGAAAACGCGATTTTAAGCTCACTAGTGAGTAAAAATCCTTATTTCATGACTTAACGTAAACTCACTTTTATTCCTATTTAAAGGTGTATTATGGTCTTATATGTCCATTTATGTGACTTTTCCGCACTTTGAAAAAAGTCAAGAAAACGCGATTTTACGCTCACTAGAGGCCAGAAATTCTTATTTCATGACTTAACGTAAACTCACTTTTATTGCTATTTAAAGGTCTTATATGTCCATTTAAGTGACTTTTACGCACTTTGAAAAATTTCAAGAAAACGCGATTTTACGTTCACTAGTGAGTAAAAATTCTTACTTCATTACTTAACGTAAACTCACTTTTATTGCTATTTAAAGGTGTATTATGGTCTTATATGTCCATTTATGTGACTTTTCCGCACTTTGAAAAAAGTCAAGAAAACGCGATTTTACGCTCACTAGAGGCCAGAAATTCTTATTTCATGACTTAACGTAAACTCACTTTTATTGCTATTTAAAGGTGTATTATGGTTCTATTTGTCCATTTATGTGACTTTTCCGCACTTTGAAAAAAGTCAAGAAAACAGGATTTTACGCTCACTAGTGAGTAAAAATTTTTATTTCATGACTCAACGTAAACTCACTTTTATTGCTATTAAAAGGTGTATTATGGTCTTATATGTCCATTTATGTGACTTTTCCGCACTTTGAAAAAAGTCAAGAAAACGCGATTTTACGCTCACTAGTGAGTAAAAATTTTTATTTCATGACTCAACGTAAACTCACTTTTATTGCTATTTAAAGGTGTATTGTGGTCTTATATGTCCATTTATGTGACTTTTCCGCACTTTGAAAAAAGTCAAGAAAACGCGATTTTACGCTCACTGGAGTCCAGAAATTCTTATTTCATGACTTAACGTAAACTCACTTTTATTGCTATTTAAAGGTGTATTATGGTCTTATATGTCCATTTAAGTGACTTTTACGTACTTTGAAAAAAGTCAAGAAAACGCGATTTTACAATCACTAGAGGCCAGAAATTCTTATTTCATGACTTAACGTAAACTCACTTTTATTGCTATTTAAAGGTGTATTATGGTCTTATATGTCCATTTAAGTGACTTTTGCGCACTTTGAAAAAAGTGAAGAAAACGCGATTTTACGCTCACTAGTGAGTAAAAATCTTTATTTCATGACTTAACGTAAACTCACTTTTATTGCTATTTAAAGGTGTATTATGGTCTTATATGTCCATTTATGTGACTTTTCCGCACTTTGAAAAAAGTCAAGAAAACGCGATTTTACGCTCACTACAGGCCAGAAATTCTTATTTCATGACTTAACGTAAACTCACTTTTATTGCTATTTAAAGGTGTATTATGGTCTTATATGTCCATTTAAGTGACTTTTACGTACTTTGAAAAAAGTCAAGAAAACGCGATTTTACGCTCACTAGAGGCCAGAAATTCTTATTTCATGACTTAACGTAAACTCACTTTTATTGCCATTTAAAGGTGTATTTTGGTCTTATATGTCCATTTATGTGACCTTCCGCACTTTGAAAAAAGTCAAGAAAACGCGATTTTACGCTCACTAGTGAGTAAAAATTCTTATTTCATTACTTAACGTAAACTCACTTTTATTGCTATTTAAAGGTGTATTATGGTCTTATATGTCCATTTAAGTGACTTTTGCGCACTTTGAAAAAAGTGAAGAAAACGCGATTTTACGCTCACTAGTGAGTAAAAATTCTTATTTCATGACTCAACGTAAACTCACTTTTATTGCTATTTAAAGGTGTATTATGGTCTTATATGTCCATTTATGTGATTTTTCCGCACTTTGAAAAAAGTCAAGAAAACGCGATTTTACGCTCACTAGTGAGTAAAAATTTTATTTCATGACTCAACGTAAACTCACTTTTATTGCTATTTAAAGGTGTATTGTGGTCTTATATGTCCATTTATGTGACTTTTCCGCACTTTGAAAAAAGTCAAGAAAACGCGATTTTACGCTCACTAGAGGCCAGAAATTCTTATTTCATGACTTAACGTAAACTCACTTTTATTGCTATTTAAAGGTGTATTATGGTCTTATATGTCCATTTAAGTGACTTTTACGCACTTTGAAAAAAGTCAAGAAAACGCGATTGTACGCTCACTAGTGAGTAAAAATTCTTATTTCATGACTTAACGTAAACTCACTTTTATTGCTATTAAAGGTGTATTATGGTCTTATATGTCCATTTATGTGACTTTTCCGCACTTTGAAAAAAGTCAAGAAAACACGATTTTACGCTCACTAGTGAGTAAAAATTTTTATTTCATGACTCAACGTAAACTCACTTTTATTGCTATTTAAAGGTGTATTATGGTTCTATATGTCCATTTATGTGACTTTTCCGCACTTTGAAAAAAGTCAAGAAAACGCGATTTTACAATCACTAGAGGCCAGAAATTCTTATTTCATGACTTAACGTAAACTCACTTTTATTGCTATTTAAAGGTGTATTATGGTCTTATATGTCCATTTAAGTGACTTTTGCGCACTTTGAAAAAAGTGAAGAAAACGCGATTTTAAGCTCACTAGTGAGTAAAAATCCTTATTTCATGACTTAACGTAAACTCACTTTTATTGCTATTTAAAGGTGTATTATGGTCTTATATGTCCATTTATGTGACTTTTCCGCACTTTGAAAAAAGTCAAGAAAACGCCATTTTACGCTCACTAGAGGCCAGAAATTCTTATTTCATGACTTAACGTAAACTCACTTTTATTGCTATTTAAAGGTCTTATATGTCCATTTAAGTGACTTTTGTGCACTTTGAAAAATTTCAAGAAAACGCGATTTTACGCTCACTAGTGAGTAAAAATTCTTACTTCATTACTTAACGTAAACTCACTTTTATTGCTATTTAAAGGTGTATTATGGTCTTATATGTCCATTTATGTGACTTTTCCGCACTTTGAAAAAAGTCAAGAAAACGCGATTTTACGCTCACTAGAGGCCAGAAATTCTTATTTCATGACTTAACGTAAACTCACTTTTATTGCTATTTAAAGGTGTATTATGGTTCTATTTGTCCATTTATGTGACTTTTCCGCACTTTGAAAAAAGTCAAGAAAACAGGATTTTACGCTCACTAGTGAGTAAAAATTTTTATTTCATGACTCAACGTAAACTCACTTTTATTGCTATTTAAAGATGTATTATGGTCTTATATGTCCATTTATGTGACTTTTCCGCACTTTGAAAAAAGTCAAGAAAACGCGATTTTACGCTCACTAGTGAGTAAAAATGTTTATTTCATGACTCAACGTAAACTCACTTTTATTGCTATTTAAAGGTGTATTATGGTCGTATATGTCCATTTATGTGACTTTTCCGCACTTTGAAAAAAGTCAAGAAAACGCGATTTTACGCTCACTAGAGGCCAGAAATTCTTATTTCATGACTTAACGTAAACTCACTTTTATTGCTATTTAAAGGTCTTATATGTCCATTTAAGTGACTTTTACGCACTTTGAAAAATTTCAAGAAAACGCGATTTTACGCTCACTAGTGAGTAAAAATTCTTACTTCATTACTTAACGTAAACTCACTTTTATTGCTATTTAAAGGTGTATCATGGTCTTATATGTCCATTTATGTGACTTTTCCGCACTTTGAAAAAAGTCAAGAAAACGCGATTTTACGCTCACTAGAGGCCAGAAATTCTTATTTCATGACTTAACGTAAACTCACTTTTATTGCTATTTAAAGGTGTATTATGGATCTATATGTCCATTTATGTGACTTTTCCGCACTTTGAAAAAAGTCAAGAAAACACGATTTTACGCTCACTAGTGAGTAAAAATTTTTATTTCATGACTCAACGTAAACTCACATTTATTGCTATTTAAAGGTGTATTATGGTCTTATATGTCCATTTATATGACTTTTCCGCACTTTGAAAAAAGTCAAGAAAACGCGATTTTACGCTCACTAGAGGCCAGAAATTCTTATTTCATGACTTAACGTAAACTCACTTTTATTGCTATTTAAAGGTGTATTATGGTCTTATATTTCCATTTAAGTGTCTTTTACGCACTTTGAAAAAAGTCAAGAAAACGCGATTTTACGCTCACTAATGAGTAAAAATTTTTATTTTATGACTTAACGTAAACTCACTTTTATTGCTATTTAAAGGTGTATTATGGTCTTATATGTCCATTTAAGTGACTTTTACGCACTTTGAAAAAAGTCAAGAAAACGCGATTTTACGCCCACTAGTGAGTAAAAATTCTTATTTCATGTCTGAACGTAAACTCACTTTTATTGCTATTTAAAGGTGTATTATGGTCTTATATGTCCATTTATGTGACTTTTCCGCACTTTGAAAAAAGTCAAGAAAACACGATTTTACGCTCACTAGTGAGTAAAAATTTTTATTTCATGACTCAACGTAAACTCACTTTTATTGCTATTTAAAGGTGTATTATGGTCTTATATGTCCATTTATGTGACTTTTCCGCACTTTGAAAAAAGTCAAGAAAACGCGATTTTACGCTCACTAGAGGCCAGAAATTCTTATTTCATGACTTAACGTAAACTCACTTTTATTGCTATTTAAAGGTGTATTATGGTCTTATATGTCCATTTAAGTGACTTTTACGTACTTTGAAAAAAGTCAAGAAAACGCGATTTTACGCTCACTAGAGGCCAGAAATTCTTATTTTATGACTTAACGTAAACTCACTTTTATTGCTATTTAAAGGTGTATTATGGTCTTATATGTCCATTTATGTGACTTTTCCGCACTTTGAACAAAGTCAAGAAAACGCGATTTTACGCGCACTAGTGAGTAAAAATTCTTATTTCATTACTTAACGTAAACTCACTTTTATTGCTATTTAAAGGTGTATTATGGTCTTATATGTCCATTTATGTGACTTTTCCGCACTTTGAAAAAAGTCAAGAAAACGCGATTTTACGCTCACTAGAGGCCAGAAATTCTTATTTCATCACTTAACGTAAACTCACTTTTATTGCTATTTAAAGGTCTTATATGTCCATTTAAGTGACTTTTACGCACTTTGAAAAATTTCAAGAAAACGCGATTTTACGCTTACTAGTGAGTAAAAATTCTTACTTCATTACTTAACGTAAACTCACTTTTATTGCTATTTAAAGGTGTATTATGGTCTTATATGTCCATTTATGTGACTTTTCCGCACTTTGAAAAAAGTCAAGAAAACGCGATTTTACGCTCACTAGAGGCCAGAGATTCTTATTTCATGACTTAACGTAAACTCACTTTTATTGCTATTTAATGGTGTATTATGGTCTTATATGTCCATTTATGTGACTTTTCCGGACTTTGAAAAAAGTCAAGAAAACGCGTTTTTACGCTCACTAGAGGCCAGAAATTCTTATCTCATGACTTAACGTAAACTCACTTTTATTGCTATTTAAAGGTGTATTATGGTCTTATATGTCCATTTATGTGACTTTTCCGCACTTTGAAAAAAGTCAAGAAAACGCGATTTTACGCTCACTAGAGGCCAGAAATTCTTATTTCATGACTTAACGTAAACTCACTTTTATTGCTATTTAAAGGTGTATTATGGTTCTATATGTCCCTTTATGTGACTTTTCCGCACTTTGAAAAAAGTCAAGAAAACACGATTTTACGCTCACTAGTGAGTAAAAATTTTTATTTCATGACTCAACGTAAACTCACTTTTATTGCTATTAAAAGGTGTATTATGGTCTTATATGTCCATTTATGTGACTTTTCCGCACTTTGAAAAAAGTCAAGAAAACGCGATTTTACGCTCACTAGTGAGTAAAAATTTTTATTTCATGACTCAACGTAAACTCACTTTTATTGCTATTTAAAGGTGTATTGTGGTCTTATATGTCCATTTATGTGACTTTTCCGCACTTTGAAAAAAGTCAAGAAAACGCGATTTTACGCTCACTGGAGGCCAGAAATTCTTATTTCATGACTTAACGTAAACTCACTTTTATTGCTATTTAAAGGTGTATTATGGTCTTATATGTCCATTTAAGTGACTTTTACGTACTTTGAAAAAAGTCAAGAAAACGCGATTTTACAATCACTAGAGGCCAGAAATTCTTATTTCATGACTTAACGTAAACTCACTTTTATTGCTATTTAAAGGTGTATTATGGTCTTATATGTCCATTTAAGTGACTTTTGCGCACTTTGAAAAAAGTGAAGAAAACGCGATTTTACGCTCACTAGTGAGTAAAAATCTTTATTTCATGACTTAACGTAAACTCACTTTTATTGCTATTTAAAGGTGTATTATGGTCTTATATGTCCATTTATGTGACTTTTCCGCACTTTGAAAAAAGTCAAGAAAACGCGATTTTACGCTCACTACAGGCCAGAAATTCTTATTTCATGACTTAACGTAAACTCACTTTTATTGCTATTTAAAGGTGTATTATGGTCTTATATGTCCATTTAAGTGACTTTTACGTACTTTGAAAAAAGTCAAGAAAACGCGATTTTACGCTCACTAGTGAGTAAAAATTCTTATTTCATTACTTAACGTAAACTCACTTTTATTGCTATTTAAAGGTGTATTATGGTCTTATATGTCCATTTAAGTGACTTTTGCGCACTTTGAAAAAAGTGAAGAAAACGCGATTTTACGCTCACTAGTGAGTAAAAATTCTTATTTCATGACTCAACGTAAACTCCCTTTTATTGCTATTTAAAGGTGTATTATGGTCTTATATGTCCATTTATGTGACTTTTCCGCACTTTGAAAAAAGTCAAGAAAACGCGATTTTACGCTCACTAGTGAGTAAAAATTTTTATTTCATGACTCAACGTAAACTCACTTTTATTGCTATTTAAAGGTCTTATATGTCCATTTAAGTGACTTTTACGCACTTTGAAAAATTTCAAGAAAACGCGATTTTACGCTCACTAGTGAGTAAAAATTCTTACTTCATTACTTAACGTAAACTCACTTTTATTGCTATTTAAAGGTGTATTATGGTCTTATATGTCCATTTATGTGACTTTTCCGCACTTTGAAAAAAGTCAAGAAAACGCGATTTTACGCTCACTAGAGGCCAGAAATTCTTATTTCATGACTTAACGTAAACTCACTTTTATTGCTATTTAAAGGTGTATTATGGTTCTATTTGTCCATTTATGTGACTTTTCCGCACTTTGAAAAAAGTCAAGAAAACAGGATTTTACGCTCACTAGTGAGTAAAAATTTTTATTTCATGACTCAACGTAAACTCACTTTTATTGCTATTTAAAGCTGTATTATGGTCTTATATGTCCATTTATGTGACTTTTCCGCACTTTGAAAAAAGTCAAGAAAACGCGATTTTACGCTCACTAGTGAGTAAAAATGTTTATTTCATGACTCAACGTAAACTCACTTTTATTGCTATTTAAAGGTGTATTATGGTCTTATATGTCCATTTATGTGACTTTTCCGCACTTTGAAAAAAGTCAAGAAAACGCGATTTTACGCTCACTAGAGGCCAGAAATTCTTATTTCATGACTTAACGTAAACTCACTTTTATTGCTATTTAAAGGTCTTATATGTCCATTTAAGTGACTTTTACGCACTTTGAAAAATTTCAAGAAAACGCGATTTTACGCTCACTAGTGAGTAAAAATTCTTACTTCATTACTTAACGTAAACTCACTTTTATTGCTATTTAAAGGTGTATTATGGTCTTATATGTCCATTTATGTGACTTTTCCGCACTTTGAAAAAAGTCAAGAAAACGCGATTTTACGCTCACTAGAGGCCAGAAATTCTTATTTCATGACTTAACGTAAACTCACTTTTATTGCTATTTAAAGGTGTATTATGGATCTATATGTCCATTTATGTGACTTTTCCGCACTTTGAAAAAAGTCAAGAAAACACGATTTTACCCTCACTAGTGAGAAAAAATTTTTATTTCATGACTCAACGTAAACTCACTTTTATTGCTAATTAAAGGTGTATTATGGTCTTATATGTCCATTTATATGACTTTTCCGCACTTTGAAAAAAGTCAAGAAAACGCGATTTTACGCTCACTAGAGGCCAGAAATTCTTATTTCATGACTTAACGTAAACTCACTTTTATTGCTATTTAAAGGTGTATTATGGTCTTATATTTCCATTTAAGTGTCTTTTACGCACTTTGAAAAAAGTCAAGAAAACGCGATTTTACGCTCACTAATGAGTAAAAATTTTTATTTTATGACTTAACGTAAACTCACTTTTATTGCTATTTAAAGGTGTATTATGGTCTTATATGTCCATTTAAGTGACTTTTACGCACTTTGAAAAAAGTCAAGAAAACGCGATTTTACGCTCACTAGTGAGTAAAAATTCTTATTTCATGTCTGAACGTAAACTCACTTTTATTGCTATTTAAAGGTGTATTATGGTCTTATATGTCCATTTATGTGACTTTTCCGGACTTTGAAAAAAGTCAAGAAAACGCGTTTTTACGCTCACTAGAGGCCAGAAATTCTTATCTCATGACTTAACGTAAACTCACTTTTATTGCTATTTAAAGGTGTATTATGGTCTTATATGTCCATTTATGTGACTTTTCCGCACTTTGAAAAAAGTCAAGAAAACGCGATTTTACGCTCACTAGAGGCCAGAAATTCTTATTTCATGACTTAACGTAAACTCACTTTTATTGCTATTTAAAGGTGTATTATGGTTCTATATGTCCCTTTATGTGACTTTTCCGCACTTTGAAAAAAGTCAAGAAAACACGATTTTACGCTCACTAGTGAGTAAAAATTTTTATTTCATGACTCAACGTAAACTCACTTTTATTGCTATTAAAAGGTGTATTATGGTCTTATATGTCCATTTATGTGACTTTTCCGCACTTTGAAAAAAGTCAAGAAAACGCGATTTTACGCTCACTAGTGAGTAAAAATTTTTATTTCATGACTCAACGTAAACTCACTTTTATTGCTATTTAAAGGTGTATTATGGTCTTATATGTCCATTTATGTGACTTTTCCGCACTTTGAAAAAAGTCAAGAAAACGCGATTTTACGCTCACTGGAAGCCAGAAATTCTTATTTCATGACTTAACGTAAACTCACTTTTATTGCTATTTAAAGGTGTATTATGGTCTTATATGTCCATTTAAGTGACTTTTACGTACTTTGAAAAAAGTCAAGAAAACGCGATTTTACAATCACTAGAGGCCAGAAATTCTTATTTCATGACTTAACGTAAACTCACTTTTATTGCTATTTAAAGGTGTATTATGGTCTTATATGTCCATTTAAGTGACTTTTGCGCACTTTGAAAAAAGTGAAGAAAACGCGATTTTACGCTCACTAGTGAGTAAAAATCTTTATTTCATGACTTAACGTAAACTCACTTTTATTGCTATTTAAAGGTGTATTATGGTCTTATATGTCCATTTATGTGACTTTTCCGCACTTTGAAAAGAGTCAAGAAAACGCGATTTTACGCTCACTACAGGCCAGAAATTCTTATTTCATGACTTAACGTAAACTCACTTTTATTGCTATTTAAAGGTGTATTATGGTCTTATATGTCCATTTAAGTGACTTTTACGTACTTTGAAAAAAGTCAAGAAAACGCGATTTTACGCTCACTAGTGAGTAAAAATTCTTATTTCATTACTTAACGTAAACTCACTTTTATTGCTATTTAAAGGTGTATTATGGTCTTATATGTCCATTTAAGTGACATTTGCGCACTTTGAAAAAAGTGAAGAAAACGCGATTTTACGCTCACTAGTGAGTAAAAATTCTTATTTCATGACTCAACGTAAACTCACTTTTATTGCTATTTAAAGGTGTATTATGGTCTTATATGTCCATTTATGTGACTTTTCCGCACTTTGAAAAAAGTCAAGAAAACGCGATTTTACGCTCACTAGTGAGTAAAAATTCTTACTTCATTACTTAACGTAAACTGACTTTTATTGCTATTTAAAGGTGTATTATGGTCTTATATGTCCATTTATGTGACTTTTCCGCACTTTGAAAAAAGTCAAGAAAACGCGATTTTACGCTCACTAGAGGCCAGAAATTCTTATTTCATGACTTAACGTAAACTCACTTTTATTGCTATTTAAAGGTGTATTATGGTTCTATTTGTCCATTTATGTGACTTTTCCGCACTTTGAAAAAAGTCAAGAAAACAGGATTTTACGCTCACTAGTGAGTAAAAATTTTTATTTCATGACTCAACGTAAACTCACTTTTATTGCTATTTAAAGGTGTATTATGGTCTTATATGTCCATTTATGTGACTTTTCCGCACTTTGAAAAAAGTCAAGAAAACGCGATTTTACGCTCACTAGAGGCCAGAAATTCTTATTTCATGACTTAACGTAAACTCACTTTTATTGCTATTTAAAGGTCTTATATGTCCATTTAAGTGACTTTTACGCACTTTGAAAAATTTCAAGAAAACGCGATTTTACGCTCACTAGTGAGTAAAAATTCTTACTTCATTACTTAACGTAAACTCACTTTTATTGCTATTTAAAGGTGTATTATGGTCTTATATGTCCATTTATGTGACTTTTCCGCACTTTGAAAAAAGTCAAGAAAACGCGATTTTACGCTCACTAGAGGCCAGAAATTCTTATTTCATGACTTAACGTAAACTCACTTTTATTGCTATTTAAAGGTGTATTATGGATCTATATGTCCATTTATGTGACTTTTCCGCACTTTGAAAAAAGTCAAGAAAACACGATTTTACCCTCACTAGTGAGAAAAAATTTTTATTTCATGACTCAACGTAAACTCACTTTTATTGCTAATTAAAGGTGTATTATGGTCTTATATGTCCATTTATATGACTTTTCCGCACTTTGAAAAAAGTCAAGAAAACGCGATTTTACGCTCACTAGAGGCCAGAAATTCTTATTTCATGACTTAACGTAAACTCACTTTTATTGCTATTTAAAGGTGTATTATGGTCTTATATTTCCATTTAAGTGTCTTTTACGCACTTTGAAAAAAGTCAAGAAAACGCGATTTTACGCTCACTAATGAGTAAAAATTTTTATTTTATGACTTAACGTAAACTCACTTTTATTGCTATTTAAAGGTGTATTATGGTCTTATATGTCCATTTAAGTGACTTTTACGCACTTTGAAAAAAGTCAAGAAAACGCGATTTTACGCTCACTAGTGAGTAAAAATTCTTATTTCATGTCTGAACGTAAACTCACTTTTATTGCTATTTAAAGGTGTATTATGGTCTTATATGTCCATTTATGTGACTTTTCCGCACTTTGAAAAAAGTCAAGAAAACACGATTTTACGCTCACTAGTGAGTAAAAATTTTTATTTCATGACTCAACGTAAACTCACTTTTATTGCTATTTAAAGGTGTATTATGGTCTTATATGTCCATTTATGTGACTTTTCCGCACTTTGAAAAAAGTCAAGAAAACGCGATTTTATGCTCACTAGAGGCCAGAAATTCTTATTTCATGACTTAACGTAAACTCAGTTTTATTGCTATTTAAAGGTGTATTATGGTCTTATATTTCCATTTAAGTGTCTTTTACGCACATTGAAAAAAGTCAAGAAAACGCGATTTTACGCTCACTAGTGAGTAAAAATTCTTATTTTATGACTTAACGTAAACTCACTTTTATTGCTATTTAAAGGTGTATTATGGTCTTATATGTCCATTTAAGTGACTTTTACGCACTTTGAAAAAAGTCAAGAAAACGCGATTTTACGCTCACTAGTGAGTAAAAATTCTTATTTCTGGTCTGAACGTAAACTCACTTTTATTGCTATTTAAAGGTGTATTATGGTCTTATATGTCCATTTATGTGACTTTTCCGCACTTTGAAAAAAGTCAAGAAAACGCGATTTTACGCTCACTAGAGGCCAGAGATTCTTATTTCATGACTTAACGTAAACTCACTTTTATTGCTATTTAAAGGTGTATTATGGTCTTATATGTCCATTTATGTGACTTTTCCGCACTTTGAAAAAAGTCAAGAAAACGCGATTTTACGCTCACTAGAGGCCAGAAATTCTTATTTCATGACTTAACGTAAACTCACTTTTATTGCTATTTAAAGGTGTATTATGGTTCTATTTGTCCATTTATGTGACTTTTCCGCACTTTGAAAAAAGTCAAGAAAACGCGATTTTACGCTCACTAGTGAGTAAAAATGTTTATTTCATGACTCAACGTAAACTCACTTTTATTGCTATTTAAAGGTGTATTATGGTCCTATATGTCCATTTATGTGACTTTTCCGCACTTTGAAAAAAGTCAAGAAAACGCGATTTTACGCTCACTAGAGGCCAGAAATTCTTATTTCATGACTTAACGTAAACTCACTTTTATTGCTATTTAAAGGTCTTATATGTCCATTTAAGTGACTTTTACGCACTTTGAAAAATTTCAAGAAAACGCGATTTTACGCTCACTAGTGAGTAAAAATTCTTACTTCATTACTTAACGTAAACTCAGTTTTATTGCTATTTAAAGGTGTATTATGGTCTTATATGTCCATTTATGTGACTTTTCCGCACTTTGAAAAAAGTCAAGAAAACGCGATTTTACGCTCACTAGAGGCCAGAAATTCTTATTTCATTACTTAACGTAAACTCACTTTTATTGCTATTTAAAGGTGTATTATGGATCTATATGTCCATTTATGTGACTTTTCCGCACTTTGAAAAAAGTCAAGAAAACACGATTTTACGCTCACTAGTGAGTAAAAATTTTTATTTCATGACTCAACGTAAACTCACTTTTATTGCTATTTAAAGGTGTATTATGGTCTTATATGTCCATTTATGACTTTTCCGCACTTTGAGAAAAGTCAAGAAAACGCGATTTTACGCTCACTAGAGGCCAGAAATTCTTATTTCATGACTTAACGTAAACTCACTTTTATTGCTATTTAAAGGTGTATTATGGTCTTATATTTCCATTTAAGTGTCTTTTACGCACTTTGAAAAAAGTCAAGAAAACGCGATTTTACGCTCACTAATGAGTAAAAATTTTTATTTTATGACTTAACGTAAACTCACTTTTATTGCTATTTAAAGGTGTATTATGGTCTTATATGTCCATTTAAGTGACTTTTACGCACTTTGAAAAAAGTCAAGAAAACGCGATTTTACGCTCACTAGTGAGTAAAAATTCTTATTTCATGTCTGAACGTAAACTCACTTTTATTGCTATTTAAAGGTGTATTATGGTCTTATATGTCCATTTATGTGACTTTTCCGCACTTTGAAAAAAGTCAAGAAAACGCGATTTTATGCTCACTAGAGGCCAGAAATTCTTATTTCATGACTTAACGTAAACTCACTTTTATTGCTATTTAAAGGTGTATTATGGTCTTATATTTCCATTTAAGTGTCTTTTACGCACTTTGAAAAAAGTCAAGAAAACGCGATTTTACGCTCACTAGTGAGTAAAAATTCTTATTTTATGACTTAACGTAAACTCACTTTTATTGCTATTTAAAGGTGTATTATGGTCTTATATGTCCATTTAAGTGACTTTTACGCACTTTGAAAAAAGTCAAGAAAACGCGATTTTACGCTCACTAGTGAGTAAAAATTCTTATTTCTGGTCTGAACGTAAACTCACTTTTATTGCTATTTAAAGGTGTATTATGGTCTTATATGTCCATTTATGTGACTTTTCCGCACTTTGAAAAAAGTCAAGAAAACGCGATTTTACGCTCACTAGAGGCCAGAAATTCTTATTTCATGACTTAACGTAAACTCACTTTTATTGCTATTTAAAGGTCTTATATGTCCATTTAAGTGACTTTTACGCACTTTGAAAAATTTCAACAAAACGCGATTTTACGCTTACTAGTGAGTAAAAATTCTTACTTCATTACTTAACTTAAACTCACTTTTATTGCTATTTAAAGGTGTATTATGGTCTTATATGTCCATTTATGTGACTTTTCCGCACTTTGAAAAAAGTCAAGAAAACGCGATTTTACGCTCACTAGAGGCCAGAGATTCTTATTTCATGACTTAACGTAAACTCACTTTTATTGCTATTTAATGGTGTATTATGGTCTTATATGTCCATTTATGTGACTTTTCCGGACTTTGAAAAAAGTCAAGAAAACGCGTTTTTACGCTCACTACAGGCCAGAAATTCTTATCTCATGACTTAACGTAAACTCTCTTTTATTGCTATTTAAAGGTGTATTATGGTCTTATATGTCCATTTATGTGACTTTTCCGCACTTTGAAAAAAGTCAAGAAAACGCGATTTTACGCTCACTAGAAGCCAGAAATTCTTATTTCATGACTTAACGTAAACTCACTTTTATTGCTATTTAAAGGTGTATTATGGTTCCATATGTCCATTTATGTGACTTTTCCGCACTTTGAAAAAAGTCAAGAAAACACGATTTTACGCTCACTAGTGAGTAAAAATTTTTATTTCATGACTCAACGTAAACTCACTTTTATTGCTATTAAAAGGTGTATTATGGTCTTATATGTCCATTTATGTGACTTTTCCGCACTTTGAAAAAAGTCAAGAAAACGCGTTTTTACGCTCACTAGAGGCCAGAAATTCTTATCTCATGACTTAACGTAAACTCACTTTTATTGCTATTTAAAGGTGTATTATGGTCTTATATGTCCATTTATGTGACTTTTCCGCACTTTGAAAAAAGTCAAGAAAACGCGATTTTACGCTCACTAGTGAGTAAAAATTTTTATTTCATGACTCAACGTAAACTCACTTTTATTGCTATTTAAGGGTGTATTGTGGTGTTATATGTCCATTTATGTGACTTTTCCGCACTTTGAAAAAAGTCAAGAAAACGCGATTTTACGCTCACTGGAGGCCAGAAATTCTTATTTCATGACTTAACGTAAACTCACTTTTATTGCTATTTAAAGGTGTATTATGGTCTTATATGTCCATTTAAGTGACTTTTACGTACTTTGAAAAAAGTCAAGAAAACGCGATTTTACAATCACTAGAGGCCAGAAATTCTTATTTCATGACTTAACGTAAACTCACTTTTATTGCTATTTAAAGGTGTATTATGGTCTTATATGTCCATTTAAGTGGCTTTTGCGCACTTTGAAAAAAGTGAAGAAAACGCGATTTTACGCTCACTAGTGAGTAAAAATCTTTATTTCATGACTTAACGTAAACTCACTTTTATTGCTATTTAAAGGTGTATTATGGTCTTATATGTCCATTTATGTGACTTTTCCGCACTTTGAAAAAAGTCAAGAAAACGCGATTTTACGCTCACTACAGGCCAGAAATTCTTATTTCATGACTTAACGTAAACTCACTTTTATTGCTATTTAAAGGTGTATTATGGTCTTATATGTCCATTTAAGTGACTTTTACGTACTTTGAAAAAAGTCAAGAAAACGCGATTTTACGCTCACCAGTGAGTAAAAATTCTTATTTCATTACTTAACGTAAACTCACTTTTATTGCATTTAAAGGTGTATTATGGTCTTATATGTCCATTTAAGTGACTTTTGCGCACTTTGAAAAAAGTGAAGAAAACGCGATTTTACGCTCACTAGTGAGTAAAAATTCTTATTTCATGACTCAACGTAAACTCACTTTTATTGCTATTTAAAGGTGTATTATGGTCTTATATGTCCATTTATGTGACTTTTCCGCACTTTGAAAAAAGTCAAGAAAACGCGATTTTACGCTCACTAGTGAGTAAAAATTTTTATTTCATGACTCAACGTAAACTCACTTTTATTGCTATTTAAAGGTGTATTGTGGTCTTATATGTCCATTTATGTGACTTTTCTGCACTTTGAAAAAAGTCAAGAAAACGCGATTTTACGCTCACTAGAGGCCAGAAATTCTTATTTCATGACTTAACGTAAACTCACTTTCATTGCTATTTAAAGGTGTATTATGGTCTTATATGTCCATTTAAGTGACTTTTACGCACTTTGAAAAAAGTCAAGAAAACGCGATTGTACGCTCACTAGTGAGTAAAAATTCTTATTTCATGACTTAAGGTAAACTCACTTTTATTGCTATTAAAGGTGTATTATGGTCTTATATGTCCATTTATGTGACTTTTCCGCACTTTGAAAAAAGTCAAGAAAACACGATTTTACGCTCACTAGTGAGTAAAAATTTTTATTTCATGACTCAACGTAAACTCACTTTTATTGCTATTTAAAGGTGTATTATGGTTCTATATGTCCATTTATGTGACTTTTCCGCACTTTGAAAAAAGTCAAGAAAACGCGATTTTACAATCACTAGAGGCCAGAAATTCTTATTTCATGACTTAACGTAAACTCACTTTTATTGCTATTTAAAGGTGTATTATGGTCTTATATGTCCATTTAAGTGACTTTTGCGCACTTTGAAAAAAGTGAAGAAAACGCGATTTTAAGCTCACTAGTGAGTAAAAATCCTTATTTCATGACTTAACGTAAACTCACTTTTATTGCTATTTAAAGGTGTATTATGGTCTTATATGTCCATTTATGTGACTTTTCCGCACTTTGAAAAAAGTCAAGAAAGCGCCATTTTACGCTCACTAGAGGCCAGAAATTCTTATTTCATGACTTAACGTAAACTCACTTTTATTGCTATTTAAAGGTCTTATATGTCCATTTAAGTGACTTTTACGCACTTTGAAAAATTTCAAGAAAACGCGATTTTACGCTCACTAGTGAGTAAAAATTCTTACTTCATTACTTAACGTAAACTCACTTTTATTGCTATTTAAAGGTGTATTATGGTCTTATATGTCCATTTATGTGACTTTTCCGCACTTTGAAAAAAGTCAAGAAAACGCGATTTTACGCTCACTAGAGGCCAGAAATTCTTATTTCATGACTTAACGTAAACTCACTTTTATTGCTATTTAAAGGTGTATTATGGTTCTATTTGTCCATTTATGTGACTTTTCCGCACTTTGAAAAAAGTCAAGAAAACAGGATTTTACGCTCACTAGTGAGTAAAAATTTTTATTTCATGACTCAACGTAAACTCACTTTTATTGCTATTTAAAGGTGTATTATGGTCTTATATGTCCATTTATGTGACTTTTCCGCACTTTGAAAAAAGTCAAGAAAACGCGATTTTACGCTCACTAGTGAGTAAAAATGTTTATTTCATGACTCAACGTAAACTCACTTTTATTGCTATTTAAAGGTGTATTATGGTCTTATATGTCCATTTATGTGACTTTTCCGCACTTTGAAAAAAGTCAAGAAAACGCGATTTTACGCTCACTAGAGGCCAGAAATTCTTATTTCATGACTTAACGTAAACTCACTTTTATTGCTATTTAAAGGTCTTATATGTCCATTTAAGTGACTTTTACGCACTTTGAAAAATTTCAAGAAAACGCGATTTTACGCTCACTAGTGAGTAAAAATTCTTACTTCATTACTTAACGTAAACTCACTTTTATTGCTATTTAAAGGTGTATTATGGTCTTATATGTCCATTTATGTGACTTTTCCGCACTTTGAAAAAAGTCAAGAAAACGCGATTTTACGCTCACTAGAGGCCAGAAATTCTTATTTCATGACTTAACGTAAACTCACTTTTATTGCTATTTAAAGGTGTATTATGGATCTATATGTCCATTTATGTGACTTTTCCGCACTTTGAAAAAAGTCAAGAAAACACGATTTTACCCTCACTAGTGAGTAAAAATTTTTATTTCATGACTCAACGTAAACTCACTTTTATTGCTAATTAAAGGTGTATTATGGTCTTATATGTCCATTTATATGACTTTTCCGCACTTTGAAAAAAGTCAAGAAAACGCGATTTTACGCTCACTAGTGAGTAAAAATTCTTATTTCATGTCTGAACGTAAACTCACTTTTATTGCTATTTAAAGGTGTATTATGGTCTTATATGTCCATTTATGTGACTTTTCCGCACTTTGAAAAAAGTCAAGAAAACGCGATTTTATGCTCACTAGAGGCCAGAAATTCTTATTTCATGACTTAACGTAAACTCACTTTTATTGCTATTTAAAGGTGTATTATGGTCTTATATTTCCATTTAAGTGTCTTTTACGCACTTTGAAAAAAGTCAAGAAAACGCGATTTTACGCTCACTAGTGAGTAAAAATTCTTATTTTATGACTTAACGTAAACTCACTTTTATTGCTATTTAAAGGTGTATTATGGTCTTATATGTCCATTTAAGTGACTTTTACGCACTTTGAAAAAAGTCAAGAAAACGCGATTTTACGCTCACTAGTGAGTAAAAATTCTTATTTCTGGTCTGAACGTAAACTCACTTTTATTGCTATTTAAAGGTGTATTATGGTCTTATATGTCCATTTATGTGACTTTTCCGCACTTTGAAAAAAGTCAAGAAAACGCGATTTTACGCTCACTAGAGGCCAGAAATTCTTATTTCATGACTTAACGTAAACTCACTTTTATTGCTATTTAAAGGTCTTATATGTCCATTTAAGTGACTTTTACGCACTTTGAAAAATTTCAAGAAAACGCGATTTTACGCTTACTAGTGAGTAAAAATTCTTACTTCATTACTTAACGTAAACTCACTTTTATTGCTATTTAAAGGTGTATTATGGTCTTATATGTCCATTTATGTGACTTTTCCGCACTTTGAAAAAAGTCAAGAAAACGCGATTTTACGCTCACTACAGGCCAGAAATTCTTATTTCATGACTTAACGTAAACTCACTTTTATTGCTATTTAAAGGTGTATTATGGTCTTATATGTCCATTTAAGTGACTTTTACGTACTTTGAAAAAAGTCAAGAAAACGCGATTTTACGCTCACTAGTGAGTAAAAATTCTTATTTCATTACTTAACGTAAACTCACTTTTATTGCTATTTAAAGGTGTATTATGGTCTTATATGTCCATTTAAGTGACTTTTGCGCACTTTGAAAAAAGTGAAGAAAACGCGATTTTACGCTCACTAGTGAGTAAAAATTCTTATTTCATGACTCAACGTAAACTCACTTTTATTGCTATTTAAAGGTGTATTATGGTCTTATATGTCCATTTATGTGACTTTTCCGCACTTTGAAAAAAGTCAAGAAAACGCGATTTTACGCTCACTAGTGAGTAAAAATTTTTATTTCATGACTCAACGTAAACTCACTTTTATTGCTATTTAAAGGTGTATTGTGGTCTTATATGTCCATTTATGTGACTTTTCTGCACTTTGAAAAAAGTCAAGAAAACGCGATTTTACGCTCACTAGAGGCCAGAAATTCTTATTTCATGACTTAACGTAAACTCACTTTTATTGCTATTTAAAGGTGTATTATGGTCTTATATGTCCATTTAAGTGACTTTTACGCACTTTGAAAAAAGTCAAGAAAACGCGATTGTACGCTCACTAGTGAGTAAAAATTCTTATTTCATGACTTAAGGTAAACTCACTTTTATTGCTATTAAAGGTGTATTATGGTCTTATATGTCCATTTATGTGACTTTTCCGCACTTTGAAAAAAGTCAAGAAAACACGATTTTACGCTCACTAGTGAGTAAAAATTTTTATTTCATGACTCAACGTAAACTCACTTTTATTGCTATTTAAAGGTGTATTATGGTTCTATATGTCCATTTATGTGACTTTTCCGCACTTTGAAAAAAGTCAAGAAAACGCGATTTTACAATCACTAGAGGCCAGAAATTCTTATTTCATGACTTAACGTAAACTCACTTTTATTGCTATTTAAAGGTGTATTATGGTCTTATATGTCCATTTAAGTGACTTTTGCGCACTTTGAAAAAAGTGAAGAAAACGCGATTTTAAGCTTACTAGTGAGTAAAAATCCTTATTTCATGACTTAACGTAAACTCACTTTTATTGCTATTTAAAGGTGTATTATGGTCTTATATGTCCATTTATGTGACTTTTCCGCACTTTGAAAAAAGTCAAGAAAGCGCCATTTTACGCTCACTAGAGGCCAGAAATTCTTATTTCATGACTTAACGTAAACTCACTTTTATTGCTATTTAAAGGTCTTATATGTCCATTTAAGTGACTTTTACGCACTTTGAAAAATTTCAAGAAAACGCGATTTTACGCTCACTAGTGAGTAAAAATTCTTACTTCATTACTTAACGTAAACTCACTTTTATTGCTATTTAAAGGTGTATTATGGTCTTATATGTCCATTTATGTGACTTTTCCGCACTTTGAAAAAAGTCAAGAAAACGCGATTTTACGCTCACTAGAGGCCAGAAATTCTTATTTCATGACTTAACGTAAACTCACTTTTATTGCTATTTAAAGGTGTATTATGGTTCTATTTGTCCATTTATGTGACTTTTCCGCACTTTGAAAAAAGTCAAGAAAACAGGATTTTACGCTCACTAGTGAGTAAAAATTTTTATTTCATGACTCAACGTAAACTCACTTTTATTGCTATTTAAAGGTGTATTATGGTCTTATATGTCCATTTATGTGACTTTTCCGCACTTTGAAAAAAGTCAAGAAAACGCGATTTTACGCTCACTAGTGAGTAAAAATGTTTATTTCATGACTCAACGTAAACTCACTTTTATTGCTATTTAAAGGTGTATTATGGTCTTATATGTCCATTTATGTGACTTTTCCGCACTTTGAAAAAAGTCAAGAAAACGCGATTTTACGCTCACTAGAGGCCAGAAATTCTTATTTCATGACTTAACGTAAACTCACTTTTATTGCTATTTAAAGGTCTTATATGTCCATTTAAGTGACTTTTACGCACTTTGAAAAATTTCAAGAAAACGCGATTTTACGCTCACTAGTGAGTAAAAATTCTTACTTCATTACTTAACGTAAACTCACTTTTATTGCTATTTAAAGGTGTATTATGGTCTTATATGTCCATTTATGTGACTTTTCCGCACTTTGAAAAAAGTCAAGAAAACGCGATTTTACGCTCACTAGAGGCCAGAAATTCTTATTTCATGACTTAACGTAAACTCACTTTTATTGCTATTTAAAGGTGTATTATGGATCTATATGTCCATTTATGTGACTTTTCCGCACTTTGAAAAAAGTCAAGAAAACACGATTTTACCCTCACTAGTGAGTAAAAATTTTTATTTCATGACTCAACGTAAACTCACTTTTATTGCTAATTAAAGGTGTATTATGGTCTTATATGTCCATTTATATGACTTTTCCGCACTTTGAAAAAAGTCAAGAAAACGCGATTTTACGCTCACTAGTGAGTAAAAATTCTTATTTCATGTCTGAACGTAAACTCACTTTTATTGCTATTTAAAGGTGTATTATGGTCTTATATGTCCATTTATGTGACTTTTCCGCACTTTGAAAAAAGTCAAGAAAACGCGATTTTATGCTCACTAGAGGCCAGAAATTCTTATTTCATGACTTAACGTAAACTCACTTTTATTGCTATTTAAAGGTGTATTATGGTCTTATATTTCCATTTAAGTGTCTTTTACGCACTTTAAAAAAAGTCAAGAAAACGCGATTTTACGCTCACTAGTGAGTAAAAATTCTTATTTTATGACTTAACGTAAACTCACTTTTATTGCTATTTAAAGGTGTATTATGGTCTTATATGTCCATTTAAGTGACTTTTACGCACTTTGAAAAAAGTCAAGAAAACGCGATTTTACGCTCACTAGTGAGTAAAAATTCTTATTTCTGGTCTGAACGTAAACTCACTTTTATTGCTATTTAAAGGTGTATTATGGTCTTATATGTCCATTTATGTGACTTTTCCGCACTTTGAAAAAAGTCAAGAAAACGCGATTTTACGCTCACTAGAGGCCAGAAATTCTTATTTCATGACTTAACGTAAACTCACTTTTATTGCTATTTAAAGGTCTTATATGTCCATTTAAGTGACTTTTACGCACTTTGAAAAATTTCAAGAAAACGCGATTTTACGCTTACTAGTGAGTAAAAATTCTTACTTCATTACTTAACGTAAACTCACTTTTATTGCTATTTAAAGGTGTATTATGGTCTTATATGTCCATTTATGTGACTTTTCCGCACTTTGAAAAAAGTCAAGAAAACGCGATTTTACGCTCACTAGAGGCCAGAGATTCTTATTTCATGACTTAACGTAAACTCACTTTTATTGCTATTTAATGGTGTATTATGGTCTTATATGTCCATTTATGTGACTTTTCCGGACTTTGAAAAAAGTCAAGAAAACGCGTTTTTACGCTCACTAGAGGCCAGAAATTCTTATCTCATGACTTAACGTAAACTCTCTTTTATTGCTATTTAAAGGTGTATTATGGTCTTATATGTCCATTTATGTGACTTTTCCGCACTTTGAAAAAAGTCAAGAAAACGCGATTTTACGCTCACTAGAAGCCAGAAATTCTTATTTCATGACTTAACGTAAACTCACTTTTATTGCTATTTAAAGGTGTATTATGGTTCCATATGTCCATTTATGTGACTTTTCCGCACTTTGAAAAAAGTCAAGAAAACACGATTTTACGCTCACTAGTGAGTAAAAATTTTTATTTCATGACTCAACGTAAACTCACTTTTATTGCTATTAAAAGGTGTATTATGGTCTTATATGTCCATTTATGTGACTTTTCCGCACTTTGAAAAAAGTCAAGAAAACGCGTTTTTACGCTCACTAGAGGCCAGAAATTCTTATCTCATGACTTAACGTAAACTCACTTTTATTGCTATTTAAAGGTGTATTATGGTCTTATATGTCCATTTATGTGACTTTTCTGCACTTTGAAAAAAGTCAAGAAAACGCGATTTTACGCTCACTAGTGAGTAAAAATTTTTATTTCATGACTCAACGTAAACTCACTTTTATTGCTATTTAAGGGTGTATTGTGGTGTTATATGTCCATTTATGTGACTTTTCCGCACTTTGAAAAAAGTCAAGAAAACGCGATTTTACGCTCACTGGAGGCCAGAAATTCTTATTTCATGACTTAACGTAAACTCACTTTTATTGCTATTTAAAGGTGTATTATGGTCTTATATGTCCATTTAAGTGACTTTTGCGCACTTTGAAAAAAGTGAAGAAAACGCGATTTTAAGCTCACTAGTGAGTAAAAATTCTTATTTCATGACTTAACGTAAACTCACTTTTATTGCTATTTAAAGGTGTATTATGGTCTT
Organism: Deroplatys truncata; assembly: GCA_030765065.1. Taxonomy (NCBI): domain Eukaryota; kingdom Metazoa; phylum Arthropoda; class Insecta; order Mantodea; family Mantidae; genus Deroplatys; species Deroplatys truncata. Next base: position 149,967 of record JAUKNL010000019.1, read on the forward strand.
ATATGTCCATTTATGTGACTTTTCCGCACTTTGAAAAAAGTCAAGAAAGCGCCATTTTACGCTCACTAGAGGCCAGAAATTCTTATTTCATGACTTAACGTAAACTCACTTTTATTGCTATTTAAAGGTCTTATATGTCCATTTAAGTGACTTTTACGCACTTTGAAAAATTTCAAGAAAACGCGATTTTACGCTCACTAGTGAGTAAAAATTCTTACTTCATTACTTAACGTAAACTCACTTTTATTGCTATTTAAAGGTGTATTATGGTCTTATATGTCCATTTATGTGACTTTTCCGCACTTTGAAAAAAGTCAAGAAAACGCGATTTTACGCTCACTAGAGGCCAGAAATTCTTATTTCATGACTTAACGTAAACTCACTTTTATTGCTATTTAAAGGTGTATTATGGTTCTATTTGTCCATTTATGTGACTTTTCCGCACTTTGAAAAAAGTCAAGAAAACAGGATTTTACGCTCACTAGTGAGTAAAAATTTTTATTTCATGACTCAACGTAAACTCACTTTTATTGCTATTTAAAGGTGTATTATGGTCTTATATGTCCATTTATGTGACTTTTCCGCACTTTGAAAAAAGTCAAGAAAACGCGATTTTACGCTCACTAGAGGCCAGAAATTCTTATTTCATGACTTAACGTAAACTCACTTTTATTGCTATTTAAAGGTCTTATATGTCCATTTAAGTGACTTTTACGCACTTTGAAAAATTTCAAGAAAACGCGATTTTACGCTCACTAGTGAGTAAAAATTCTTACTTCATTACTTAACGTAAACTCACTTTTATTGCTATTTAAAGGTGTATTATGGTCTTATATGTCCATTTATGTGACTTTTCCGCACTTTGAAAAAAGTCAAGAAAACGCGATTTTACGCTCACTAGAGGCCAGAAATTCTTATTTCATGACTTAACGTAAACTCACTTTTATTGCTATTTAAAGGTGTATTATGGATCTATATGTCCATTTATGTGACTTTTCCGCACTTTGAAAAAAGTCAAGAAAACACGATTTTACCCTCACTAGTGAGTAAAAATTTTTATTTCATGACTCAACGTAAACTCACTTTTATTGCTAATTAAAGGTGTATTATGGTCTTATATGTCCATTTATATGACTTTTCCGCACTTTGAAAAAAGTCAAGAAAACGCGATTTTACGCTCACTAGTGAGTAAAAATTCTTATTTCATGTCTGAACGTAAACTCACTTTTATTGCTATTTAAAGGTGTATTATGGTCTTATATGTCCATTTATGTGACTTTTCCGCACTTTGAAAAAAGTCAAGAAAACGCGATTTTATGCTCACTAGAGGCCAGAAATTCTTATTTCATGACTTAACGTAAACTCACTTTTATTGCTATTTAAAGGTGTATTATGGTCTTATATTTCCATTTAAGTGTCTTTTACGCACTTTGAAAAAAGTCAAGAAAACGCGATTTTACGCTCACTAGTGAGTAAAAATTCTTATTTTATGACTTAACGTAAACTCACTTTTATTGCTATTTAAAGGTGTATTATGGTCTTATATGTCCATTTAAGTGACTTTTACGCACTTTGAAAAAAGTCAAGAAAACGCGATTTTACGCTCACTAGTGAGTAAAAATTCTTATTTCTGGTCTGAACGTAAACTCACTTTTATTGCTATTTAAAGGTGTATTATGGTCTTATATGTCCATTTATGTGACTTTTCCGCACTTTGAAAAAAGTCAAGAAAACGCGATTTTACGCTCACTAGAGGCCAGAAATTCTTATTTCATGACTTAACGTAAACTCACTTTTATTGCTATTTAAAGGTCTTATATGTCCATTTAAGTGACTTTTACGCACTTTGAAAAATTTCAAGAAAACGCGATTTTACGCTTACTAGTGAGTAAAAATTCTTACTTCATTACTTAACGTAAACTCACTTTTATTGCTATTTAAAGGTGTATTATGGTCTTATATGTCCATTTATGTGACTTTTCCGCACTTTGAAAAAAGTCAAGAAAACGCGATTTTACGCTCACTAGAGGCCAGAGATTCTTATTTCATGACTTAACGTAAACTCACTTTTATTGCTATTTAATGGTGTATTATGGTCTTATATGTCCATTTATGTGACTTTTCCGGACTTTGAAAAAAGTCAAGAAAACGCGTTTTTACGCTCACTAGAGGCCAGAAATTCTTATCTCATGACTTAACGTAAACTCTCTTTTATTGCTATTTAAAGGTGTATTATGGTCTTATATGTCCATTTATGTGACTTTTCCGCACTTTGAAAAAAGTCAAGAAAACGCGATTTTACGCTCACTAGAAGCCAGAAATTCTTATTTCATGACTTAACGTAAACTCACTTTTATTGCTATTTAAAGGTGTATTATGGTTCCATATGTCCATTTATGTGACTTTTCCGCACTTTGAAAAAAGTCAAGAAAACAGGATTTTACGCTCACTAGTGAGTAAAAATTTTTATTTCATGACTCAACGTAAACTCACTTTTATTGCTATTAAAAGGTGTATTATGGTCTTATATGTCCATTTATGTGACTTTTCCGCACTTTGAAAAAAGTCAAGAAAACGCGTTTTTACGCTCACTAGAGGCCAGAAATTCTTATCTCATGACTTAACGTAAACTCACTTTTATTGCTATTTAAAGGTGTATTATGGTCTTATATGTCCATTTATGTGACTTTTCTGCACTTTGAAAAAAGTCAAGAAAACGCGATTTTACGCTCACTAGTGAGTAAAAATTTTTATTTCATGACTCAACGTAAACTCACTTTTATTGCTATTTAAGGGTGTATTGTGGTGTTATATGTCCATTTATGTGACTTTTCCGCACTTTGAAAAAAGTCAAGAAAACGCGATTTTACGCTCACTGGAGGCCAGAAATTCTTATTTCATGACTTAACGTAAACTCACTTTTATTGCTATTTAAAGGTGTATTATGGTCTTATATGTCCATTTAAGTGACTTTTACGTACTTTGAAAAAAGTCAAGAAAACGCGATTTTACAATCACTAGAGGCCAGAAATTCTTATTTCATGACTTAACGTAAACTCACTTTTATTGCTATTTAAAGGTGTATTATGGTCTTATATGTCCATTTAAGTGGCTTTTGCGCACTTTGAAAAAAGTGAAGAAAACGCGATTTTACGCTCACTAGTGAGTAAAAATCTTTATTTCATGACTTAACGTAAACTCACTTTTATTGCTATTTAAAGGTGTATTATGGTCTTATATGTCCATTTATGTGACTTTTCCGCACTTTGAAAAAAGTCAAGAAAACGCGATTTTACGCTCACTACAGGCCAGAAATTCTTATTTCATGACTTAACGTAAACTCACTTTTATTGCTATTTAAAGGTGTATTATGGTCTTATATGTCCATTTAAGTGACTTTTACGTACTTTGAAAAAAGTCAAGAAAACGCGATTTTACGCTCACTAGTGAGTAAAAATTCTTATTTCATTACTTAACGTAAACTCACTTTTATTGCTATTTAAAGGTGTATTATGGTCTTATATGTCCATTTAAGTGACTTTTGCGCACTTTGAAAAAAGTGAAGAAAACGCGATTTTACGCTCACTAGTGAGTAAAAATTCTTATTTCATGACTCAACGTAAACTCACTTTTATTGCTATTTAAAGGTGTATTATGGTCTTATATGTCCATTTATGTGACTTTTCCGCACTTTGAAAAAAGTCAAGAAAACGCGATTTTACGCTCACTAGTGAGTAAAAATTTTTATTTCATGACTCAACGTAAACTCACTTTTATTGCTATTTAAAGGTGTATTGTGGTCTTATATGTCCATTTATGTGACTTTTCCGCACTTTGAAAAAAGTCAAGAAAACGCGATTTTACGCTCACTAGAGGCCAGAAATTCTTATTTCATGACTTAACGTAAACTCACTTTTATTGCTATTTAAAGGTGTATTATGGTCTTATATGTCCATTTAAGTGACTTTTACGCACTTTGAAAAAAGTCAAGAAAACGCGATTGTACGCTCACTAGTGAGTAAAAATTCTTATTTCATGACTTAAGGTAAACTCACTTTTATTGCTATTAAAGGTGTATTATGGTCTTATATGTCCATTTATGTGACTTTTCCGCACTTTGAAAAAAGTCAAGAAAACACGATTTTACGCTCACTAGTGAGTAAAAATTTTTATTTCATGACTCAACGTAAACTCACTTTTATTGCTATTTAAAGGTGTATTATGGTTCTATATGTCCATTTATGTGACTTTTCCGCACTTTGAAAAAAGTCAAGAAAACGCGATTTTACAATCACTAGAGGCCAGAAATTCTTATTTCATGACTTAACGTAAACTCACTTTTATTGCTATTTAAAGGTGTATTATGGTCTTATATGTCCATTTAAGTGACTTTTGCGCACTTTGAAAAAAGTGAAGAAAACGCGATTTTAAGCTCACTAGTGAGTAAAAATCCTTATTTCATGACTTAACGTAAACTCACTTTTATTGCTATTTAAAGGTGTATTATGGTCTTATATGTCCATTTATGTGACTTTTCCGCACTTTGAAAAAAGTCAAGAAAGCGCCATTTTACGCTCACTAGAGGCCAGAAATTCTTATTTCATGACTTAACGTAAACTCACTTTTATTGCTATTTAAAGGTCTTATATGTCCATTTAAGTGACTTTTACGCACTTTGAAAAATTTCAAGAAAACGCGATTTTACGCTCACTAGTGAGTAAAAATTCTTACTTCATTACTTAACGTAAACTCACTTTTATTGCTATTTAAAGGTGTATTATGGTCTTATATGTCCATTTATGTGACTTTTCCGCACTTTGAAAAAAGTCAAGAAAACGCGATTTTACGCTCACTAGAGGCCAGAAATTCTTATTTCATGACTTAACGTAAACTCACTTTTATTGCTATTTAAAGGTGTATTATGGTTCTATTTGTCCATTTATGTGACTTTTCCGCACTTTGAAAAAAGTCAAGAAAACAGGATTTTACGCTCACTAGTGAGTAAAAATTTTTATTTCATGACTCAACGTAAACTCACTTTTATTGCTATTTAAAGGTGTATTATGGTCTTATATGTCCATTTATGTGACTTTTCCGCACTTTGAAAAAAGTCAAGAAAACGCGATTTTACGCTCACTAGTGAGTAAAAATGTTTATTTCATGATTTAACGTAAACTCACTTTTATTGCTATTTAAAGGTGTATTATGGTCTTATATGTCCATTTATGTGACTTTTCCGCACTTTGAAAAAAGTCAAGAAAACGCGATTTTACGCTCACTAGAGGCCAGAAATTCTTATTTCATGACTTAACGTAAACTCACTTTTATTGCTATTTAAAGGTCTTATATGTCCATTTAAGTGACTTTTACGCACTTTGAAAAATTTCAAGAAAACGCGATTTTACGCTCACTAGTGAGTAAAAATTCTTACTTCATTACTTAACGTAAACTCACTTTTATTGCTATTTAAAGGTGTATTATGGTCTTATATGTCCATTTATGTGACTTTTCCGCACTTTGAAAAAAGTCAAGAAAACGCGATTTTACGCTCACTAGAGGCCAGAAATTCTTATTTCATGACTTAACGTAAACTCGCTTTTATTGCTATTTAAAGGTGTATTATGGATCTATATGTCCATTTATGTGACTTTTCCGCACTTTGAAAAAAGTCAAGAAAACACGATTTTACCCTCACTAGTGAGTAAAAATTTTTATTTCATGACTCAACGTAAACTCACTTTTATTGCTAATTAAAGGTGTATTATGGTCTTATATGTCCATTTATATGACTTTTCCGCACTTTGAAAAAAGTCAAGAAAACGCGATTTTACGCTCACTAGAGGCCAGAAATTCTTATTTCATGACTTAACGTAAACTCACTTTTATTGCTATTTAAAGGTGTATTATGGTCTTATATTTCCATTTAAGTGTCTTTTACGCACTTTGAAAAAAGTCAAGAAAACGCGATTTTACGCTCACTAATGAGTAAAAATTTTTATTTTATGACTTAACGTAAACTCACTTTTATTGCTATTAAAAGGTGTATTATGGTCTTATATGTCCATTTAAGTGACTTTTACGCACTTTGAAAAAAAGTCAAGAAAACGCGATTTTACGCTCACTAGTGAGTAAAAATTCTTATTTCATGTCTGAACGTATACTCACTTTTATTGCTATTTAAAGGTGTATTATGGTCTTATATGTCCATTTATGTGACTTTTCCGCACTTTGAAAAAAGTCAAGAAAACACGATTTTACGCTCACTAGTGAGTAAAAATTTTTATTTCATGACTCAACGTAAACTCACTTTTATTGCTATTTAAAGGTGTATTATGGTCTTATATGTCCATTTATGTGACTTTTCCGCACTTTGAAAAAAAGTCAAGAAAACGCGATTTTATGCTCACTAGAGGCCAGAAATTCTTATTTCATGACTTAACGTAAACTCACTTTTATTGATATTTAAAGGTGTATTATGGTCTTATATTTCCATTTAAGTGTCTTTTACGCACTTTGAAAAAAGTCAAGAAAACGCGATTTTACGCTCACTAGTGAGTAAAAATTCTTATTTTATGACTTAACGTAAACTCACTTTTATTGCTATTTAAAGGTGTATTATGGTCTTATATGTCCATTTAAGTGACTTTTACGCACTTTGAAAAAAGTCAAGAAAACGCGATTTTACGCTCACTAGTGAGTATAAATTCTTATTTCTGGTCTGAACGTAAACTCACTTTTATTGCTATTTAAAGGTGTATTATGGTCTTATATGTCCATTTATGTGACTTTTTCGCACTTTGAAAAAAGTCAAGAAAACGCGATTTTACGCTCACTAGAGGCCAGAAATTCTTATTTCATGACTTAACGTAAACTCACTTTTATTGCTATTTAAAGGTGTATTATGGTTCTATTTGTCCATTTATGTGACTTTTCCGCACTTTGAAAAAAGTCAAGAAAACAGGATTTTACGCTCACTAGTGAGTAAAAATTTTTATTTCATGACTCAACGTAAACTCACTTTTATTGCTATTTAAAGGTGTATTATGGTCTTATATGTCCATTTATGTGACTTTTCCGCACTTTGAAAAAAGTCAAGAAAACGCGATTTTACGCTCACTAGTGAGTAAAAATGTTTTATTTCATGACTCAACGTAAACTCACTTTTATTGCTATTTAAAGGTGTATTATGGTCTTATATGTCCATTTATGTGACTTTTCCGCACTTTGAAAAAAGTCAAGAAAACGCGATTTTACGCTCACTAGAGGCCAGAAATTCTTATTTCATGACTTAACGTAAACTCACTTTTATTGCTATTTAAAGGTGTATTATGGTCTTATATGTCCATTTATGTGGCTTTTCCGGACTTTGAAAAAAGTCAAGAAAACGCGTTTTTACGCTCACTAGAGGCCAGAAATTCTTATCTCATGACTTAACGTAAACCCACTTTTATTGCTATTTAAAGGTGTATTATGGTCTTATATGTCCATTTATGTGACTTTTCCGCACTTTGAAAAAAGTCAAGAAAACGCGATTTTACGCTCACTAGAGGCCAGAAATTCTTATTTCATGACTTAACGTAAACTCACTTTTATTGCTATTTAAAGGTGTATTATGGTTCTATATGTCCATTTATGTGACTTTTCCACACTTTGAAAAAAGTCAAGAAAACACGATTTTACGCTCACTAGTGAGTAAAAATTTTTATTTCATGACTCAACGTAAACTCACTTTTATTGCTATTAAAAGGTGTATTATGGTCTTATATGTCCATTTATGTGACTTTTCCGCACTTTGAAAAAAGTCAAGAAAACGCGATTTTACGCTCACTAGTGAGTAAAAATTTTTATTTCATGACTCAACGTAAACTCACTTTTATTGCTATTTAAAGGTGTATTGTGGTCTTATATGTCCATTTATGTGACTTTTCCGCACTTTGAAAAAAGTCAAGAAAACGCGATTTTACGCTCACTGGAGGCCAGAAATTCTTATTTCATGACTTAACGTAAACTCACTTTTATTGCTATTTAAAGGTGTATTATGGTCTTATATGTCCATTTATGTGACTTTTACGTACTTTGAAAAAAGTCAAGAAAACGCGATTTTACAATCACTAGAGGCCAGAAATTCTTATTTCATGACTTAACGTAAACTCACTTTTATTGCTATTTAAAGGTGTATTATGGTCTTATATGTCCATTTAAGTGACTTTTGCGCACTTTGAAAAAAGTGAAGAAAACGCGATTTTACGCTCACTAGTGAGTAAAAATCTTTATTTCATGACTTAACGTAAACTCACTTTTATTGCTATTTAAAGGTGTATTATGGTCTTATATGTCCATTTATGTGACTTTTCCGCACTTTGAAAAAAGTCAAGAAAACGCGATTTTACGCTCACTAGAGGCCAGAAATTCTTATTTCATGACTTAACGTAAACTCACTTTTATTGCTATTTAAAGGTGTATTATGGTCTTATATGTCCATTTAAGTGACTTTTACGTACTTTGAAAAAAGTCAAGAAAACGCGATTTTACGCTCACTACAGGCCAGAAATTCTTATTTCATGACTTAACGTAAACTCACTTTTATTGCTATTTAAAGGTGTATTATGGTCTTATATGTCCATTTATGTGACTTTTCCGCACTTTGAACAAAGTCAAGAAAACGCGATTTTACGCGCACTAGTGAGTAAAAATTCTTATTTCATTACTTAACGTAAACTCACTTTTATTGCTATTTAAAGGTGTATTATGGTCTTATATGTCCATTTAAGTGACTTTTGCGCACTTTGAAAAAAGTGAAGAAAACGCGATTTTACGCTCACTAGTGAGTAAAAATTCTTATTTCATGACTCAACGTAAACTCACTTTTATTGCTATTTAAAGGTGTATTATGGTCTTATATGTCCATTTATGTGACTTTTCCGCACTTTGAAAAAAGTCAAGAAAACGCGATTTTACGCTCACTAGTGAGTAAAAATTTTTATTTCATGACTCAACGTAAACTCACTTTTATTGCTATTTAAAGGTGTATTGTGGTCTTATATGTCCATTTATGTGACTTTTCCGCACTTTGAAAAAAGTCAAGAAAACGCGATTTTACGCTCACTAGAGGCCAGAAATTCTTATTTCATGACTTAACGTAAACTCACTTTTATTGCTATTTAAAGGTGTATTATGGTCTTATATGTCCATTTAAGTGACTTTTGCGCACTTTGAAAAAAGTGAAGAAAACACGATTTTACCCTCACTAGTGAGTAAAAATTTTTATTTCATGACTCAACGTAAACTCACTTTTATTGCTAATTAAAGGTGTATTATGGTCTTATATGTCCATTTATATGACTTTTCCGCACTTTGAAAAAAGTCAAGAAAACGCGATTTTACGCTCACTAGAGGCCAGAAATTCTTATTTCATGACTTAACGTAAACTCACTTTTATTGCTATTTAAAGGTGTATTATGGTCTTATATTTCCATTTAAGTGTCTTTTACGCACTTTGAAAAAAGTCAAGAAAACGCGATTTTACGCTCACTAATGAGTAAAAAGTTTTATTTTATGACTTAACGTAAACTCACTTTTATTGCTATTTAAAGGTGTATTATGGTCTTATATGTCCATTTATGTGACTTTTCCGCACTTTGAAAAAAGTCAAGAAAACGCGATTTTACGCTCACTAGTGAGTAAAAATTTTTATTTCATGACTCAACGTAAACTCACTTTTATTGCTATTTAAAGGTGTATTGTGGTCTTATATGTCCATTTATGTGACTTTTCCGCACTTTGAAAAAAGTCAAGAAAACGCGATTTTACGCTCACTAGAGGCCAGAAATTCTTATTTCATGACTTAACGTAAACTCACTTTTATTGCTATTTAAAGGTGTATTATGGTCTTATATGTCCATTTAAGTGACTTTTACGCACTTAGAAAAAAGTCAAGAAAACGCGATTGTACGCTCACTAGTGAGTAAAAATTCTTATTTCATGAATTAACGTAAACTCACTTTTATTGCTATTAAAGGTGTATTATGGTCTTATATGTCCATTTATGTGACTTTTCCGCACTTTGAAAAAAGTCAAGAAAACACGATTTTACGCTCACTAGTGAGTAAAAATTTTTATTTCATGACTCAACGTAAACTCACTTTTATTGCTATTTAAAGGTGTATTATGGTCTTATATGTCCATTTATGTGACTTTTCCGCGCTTTGAAAAAAGTCAAGAAAACGCGATTTTACAATCACTAGAGGCCAGAAATTCTTATTTCATGACTTAACGTAAACTCACTTTTATTGCTATTTAAAGGTGTATTATGGTCTTATATGTCCATTTAAGTGACTTTTGCGCACTTTGAAAAAAGTGAAGAAAACGCGATTTTAAGCTCACTAGTGAGTAAAAATCCTTATTTCATGACTTAACGTAAACTCACTTTTATTGCTATTTAAAGGTGTATTATGGTCTTATATGTCCATTTATGTGACTTTTCCGCACTTTGAAAAAAGTCAAGAAAACGCGTTTTTACGCTCACTAGAGGCCAGAAATTCTTATCTCATGACTTAACGTAAACTCACTTTTATTGCTATTTAAAGGTGTATTATGGTCTTATATGTCCATTTATGTGACTTTTTCGCACTTAGAAAAAAGTCAAGAAAACGCGATTTTACGCTCACTAGAGGCCAGAAATTCTTATTTCATGACTTAACGTAAACTCACTTTTATTGCTATTTAAAGGTGTATTATGGTTCTATTTGTCCATTTATGTGACTTTTCCGCACTTTGAAAAAAGTCAAGAAAACAGGATTTTACGCTCACTAGTGAGTAAAAATTTTTATTTCATGACTCAACGTAAACTCACTTTTATTGCTATTTAAAGGTGTATTATGGTCTTATATGTCCATTTATGTGACTTTTCCGCACTTTGAAAAAAGTCAAGAAAACGCGATTTTACGCTCACTAGTGAGTAAAAATGTTTATTTCATGACTCAACGTAAACTCACTTTTATTGCTATTTAAAGGTGTATTATGGTCTTATATGTCCATTTATGTGACTTTTCCGCACTTTGAAAAAAGTCAAGAAAACGCGATTTTACGCTCACTAGAGGCCAGAAATTCTTATTTCATGACTTAACGTAAACTCACTTTTATTGCTATTTAAAGGTGTATTATGGTCTTATATGTCCATTTATGTGACTTTTCCGGACTTTGAAAAAAGTCAAGAAAACGCGTTTTTACGCTCACTAGAGGCCAGAAATTCTTATCTCATGACTTAACGTAAACCCACTTTTATTGCTATTTAAAGGTGTATTATGGTCTTATATGTCCATTTATGTGACTTTTCCGCACTTTGAAAAAAGTCAAGAAAACGCGATTTTACGCTCACTAGAGGCCAGAAATTCTTATTTCATGACTTAACGTAAACTCACTTTTATTGCTATTTAAAGGTGTATTATGGTTCTATATGTCCATTTATGTGACTTTTCCGCACTTTGAAAAAAGTCAAGAAAACACGATTTTACGCTCACTAGTGAGTAAAAATTTTTATTTCATGACTCAACGTAAACTCACTTTTATTGCTATTAAAAGGTGTATTATGGTCTTATATGTCCATTTATGTGACTTTTCCGCACTTTGAAAAAAGTCAAGAAAACGCGATTTTACGCTCACTAGTGAGTAAAAATTTTTATTTCATGACTCAACGTAAACTCACTTTTATTGCTATTTAAAGGTGTATTGTGGTCTTATATGTCCATTTATGTGACTTTTCCGCACTTTGAAAAAAGTCAAGAAAACGCGATTTTACGCTCACTGGAGGCCAGAAATTCTTATTTCATGACTTAACGTAAACTCACTTTTATTGCTATTTAAAGGTGTATTATGGTCTTATATGTCCATTTAAGTGACTTTTACGTACTTTGAAAAGAGTCAAGAAAACGCGATTTTACAATCACTAGAGGCCAGAAATTCTTATTTCATGACTTAACGTAAACTCACTTTTATTGCTATTTAAAGGTGTATTATGGTCTTATATGTCCATTTAAGTGACTTTTGCGCACTTTGAAAAAAGTGAAGAAAACGCGATTTTACGCTCACTAGTGAGTAAAAATCTTTATTTCATGACTTAACGTAAACTCACTTTTATTGCTATTTAAAGGTGTATTATGGTCTTATATGTCCATTTATGTGACTTTTCCGCACTTTGAAAAAAGTCAAGAAAACGCGATTTTACGCTCACTACAGGCCAGAAATTCTTATTTCATGACTTAACGTAAACTCACTTTTATTGCTATTTAAAGGTGTATTATGGTCTTATATGTCCATTTAAGTGACTTTTACGTACTTTGAAAAAAGTCAAGAAAACGCGATTTTACGCTCACTAGTGAGTAAAAATTCTTATTTCATTACTTAACGTAAACTCACTTTTATTGCTATTTAAAGGTGTATTATGGTCTTATATGTCCATTTAAGTGACTTTTGCGCACTTTGAAAAAAGTGAAGAAAACGCGATTTTACGCTCACTAGTGAGTAAAAATTCTTATTTCATGACTCAACGTAAACTCACTTTTATTGCTATTTAAAGGTGTATTATGGTCTTATATGTCCATTTATGTGACTTTTCCGCACTTTGAAAAAAGTCAAGAAAACGCGATTTTACGCTCACTAGTGAGTAAAAATTTTTATTTCATGACTCAACGTAAACTCACTTTTATTGCTATTTAAAGGTGTATTGTGGTCTTATATGTCCATTTATGTGACTTTTCCGCACTTTGAAAAAAGTCAAGAAAACGCGATTTTACGCTCACTAGAGGCCAGAAATTCTTATTTCATGACTTAACGTAAACTCACTTTTATTGCTATTTAAAGGTGTATTATGGTCTTATATGTCCATTTAAGTGACTTTTACGCACTTTGAAAAAAGTCAAGAAAACGCGATTGTACGCTCACTAGTGAGTAAAAATTCTTATTTCATGACTTAAGGTAAACTCACTTTTATTGCTATTAAAGGTGTATTATGGTCTTATATGTCCATTTATGTGACTTTTCCGCACTTTGAAAAAAGTCAAGAAAACACGATTTTACGCTCACTAGTGAGTAAAAATTTTTATTTCATGACTCAACGTAAACTCACTTTTATTGCTATTTAAAGGTGTATTATGGTTCTATATGTCCATTTATGTGACTTTTCCGCACTTTGAAAAAAGTCAAGAAAACGCGATTTTACAATCACTAGAGGCCAGAAATTCTTATTTCATGACTTAACGTAAACTCACTTTTATTGCTATTTAAAGGTGTATTATGGTCTTATATGTCCATTTAAGTGACTTTTGCGCACTTTGAAAAAAGTGAAGAAAACGCGATTTTAAGCTCACTAGTGAGTAAAAATCCTTATTTCATGACTTAACGTAAACTCACTTTTATTGCTATTTAAAGGTGTATTATGGTCTTATATGTCCATTTATGTGACTTTTCCGCACTTTGAAAAAAGTCAAGAAAGCGCCATTTTACGCTCACTAGAGGCCAGAAATTCTTATTTCATGACTTAACGTAAACTCACTTTTATTGCTATTTAAAGGTCTTATATGTCCATTTAAGTGACTTTTACGCACTTTGAAAAATTTCAAGAAAACGCGATTTTACGCTCACTAGTGAGTAAAAATTCTTACTTCATTACTTAACGTAAACTCACTTTTATTGCTATTTAAAGGTGTATTATGGTCTTATATGTCCATTTATGTGACTTTTCCGCACTTTGAAAAAAGTCAAGAAAACGCGATTTTACGCTCACTAGAGGCCAGAAATTCTTATTTCATGACTTAACGTAAACTCACTTTTATTGCTATTTAAAGGTGTATTATGGTTCTATTTGTCCATTTATGTGACTTTTCCGCACTTTGAAAAAAGTCAAGAAAACAGGATTTTACGCTCACTAGTGAGTAAAAATTTTTATTTCATGACTCAACGTAAACTCACTTTTATTGCTATTTAAAGGTGTATTATGGTCTTATATGTCCATTTATGTGACTTTTCCGCACTTTGAAAAAAGTCAAGAAAACGCGATTTTACGCTCACTAGTGAGTAAAAATGTTTATTTCATGATTTAACGTAAACTCACTTTTATTGCTATTTAAAGGTGTATTATGGTCTTATATGTCCATTTATGTGACTTTTCCGCACTTTGAAAAAAGTCAAGAAAACGCGATTTTACGCTCACTAGAGGCCAGAAATTCTTATTTCATGACTTAACGTAAACTCACTTTTATTGCTATTTAAAGGTCTTATATGTCCATTTAAGTGACTTTTACGCACTTTGAAAAATTTCAAGAAAACGCGATTTTACGCTCACTAGTGAGTAAAAATTCTTACTTCATTACTTAACGTAAACTCACTTTTATTGCTATTTAAAGGTGTATTATGGTCTTATATGTCCATTTATGTGACTTTTCCGCACTTTGAAAAAAGTCAAGAAAACGCGATTTTACGCTCACTAGAGGCCAGAAATTCTTATTTCATGACTTAACGTAAACTCGCTTTTATTGCTATTTAAAGGTGTATTATGGATCTATATGTCCATTTATGTGACTTTTCCGCACTTTGAAAAAAGTCAAGAAAACACGATTTTACCCTCACTAGTGAGTAAAAATTTTTATTTCATGACTCAACGTAAACTCACTTTTATTGCTAATTAAAGGTGTATTATGGTCTTATATGTCCATTTATATGACTTTTCCGCACTTTGAAAAAAGTCAAGAAAACGCGATTTTACGCTCACTAGAGGCCAGAAATTCTTATTTCATGACTTAACGTAAACTCACTTTTATTGCTATTTAAAGGTGTATTATGGTCTTATATTTCCATTTAAGTGTCTTTTACGCACTTTGAAAAAAGTCAAGAAAACGCGATTTTACGCTCACTAATGAGTAAAAATTTTTATTTTATGACTTAACGTAAACTCACTTTTATTGCTATTAAAAGGTGTATTATGGTCTTATATGTCCATTTAAGTGACTTTTACGCACTTTGAAAAAAAGTCAAGAAAACGCGATTTTACGCTCACTAGTGAGTAAAAATTCTTATTTCATGTCTGAACGTAAACTCACTTTTATTGCTATTTAAAGGTGTATTATGGTCTTATATGTCCATTTATGTGACTTTTCCGCACTTTGAAAAAAGTCAAGAAAACACGATTTTACGCTCACTAGTGAGTAAAAATTTTTATTTCATGACTCAACGTAAACTCACTTTTATTGCTATTTAAAGGTGTATTATGGTCTTATATGTCCATTTATGTGACTTTTCCGCACTTTGAAAAAAGTCAAGAAAACGCGATTTTATGCTCACTAGAGGCCAGAAATTCTTATTTCATGACTTAACGTAAACTCACTTTTATTGATATTTAAAGGTGTATTATGGTCTTATATTTCCATTTAAGTGTCTTTTACGCACTTTGAAAAAAGTCAAGAAAACGCGATTTTACGCTCACTAGTGAGTAAAAATTCTTATTTTATGACTTAACGTAAACTCACTTTTATTGCTATTTAAAGGTGTATTATGGTCTTATATGTCCATTTAAGTGACTTTTACGCACTTTGAAAAAAGTCAAGAAAACGCGATTTTACGCTCACTAGTGAGTATAAATTCTTATTTCTGGTCTGAACGTAAACTCACTTTTATTGCTATTTAAAGGTGTATTATGGTCTTATATGTCCATTTATGTGACTTTTTCGCACTTTGAAAAAAGTCAAGAAAACGCGATTTTACGCTCACTAGAGGCAAGAAATTCTTATTTCATGACTTAACGTAAACTCACTTTTATTGCTATTTAAAGGTGTATTATGGTTCTATTTGTCCATTTATGTGACTTTTCCGCACTTTGAAAAAAGTCAAGAAAACAGGATTTTACGCTCACTAGTGAGTAAAAATTTTTATTTCATGACTCAACGTAAACTCACTTTTATTGCTATTTAAAGGTGTATTATGGTCTTATATGTCCATTTATGTGACTTTTCCGCACTTTGAAAAAAGTCAAGAAAACGCGATTTTACGCTCACTAGTGAGTAAAAATGTTTATTTCATGACTCAACGTAAACTCACTTTTATTGCTATTTAAAGGTGTATTATGGTCTTATATGTCCATTTATGTGACTTTTCCGCACTTTGAAAAAAGTCAAGAAAACGCGATTTTACGCTCACTAGAGGCCAGAAATTCTTATTTCATGACTTAACGTAAACTCACTTTTATTGCTATTTAAAGGTGTATTATGGTCTTATATGTCCATTTATGTGGCTTTTCCGGACTTTGAAAAAAGTCAAGAAAACGCGTTTTTACGCTCACTAGAGGCCAGAAATTCTTATCTCATGACTTAACGTAAACCCACTTTTATTGCTATTTAAAGGTGTATTATGGTCTTATATGTCCATTTATGTGACTTTTCCGCACTTTGAAAAAAGTCAAGAAAACGCGATTTTACGCTCACTAGAGGCCAGAAATTCTTATTTCATGACTTAACGTAAACTCACTTTTATTGCTATTTAAAGGTGTATTATGGTTCTATATGTCCATTTATGTGACTTTTCCGCACTTTGAAAAAAGTCAAGAAAACACGATTTTACGCTCACTAGTGAGTAAAAATTTTTATTTCATGACTCAACGTAAACTCACTTTTATTGCTATTAAAAGGTGTATTATGGTCTTATATGTCCATTTATGTGACTTTTCCGCACTTTGAAAAAAGTCAAGAAAACGCGATTTTACGCTCACTAGTGAGTAAAAATTTTTATTTCATGACTCAACGTAAACTCACTTTTATTGCTATTTAAATGTGTATTGTGGTCTTATATGTCCATTTATGTGACTTTTCCGCACTTTGAAAAAAGTCAAGAAAACGCGATTTTACGCTCACTGGAGGCCAGAAATTCTTATTTCATGACTTAACGTAAACTCACTTTTATTGCTATTTAAAGGTGTATTATGGTCTTATATGTCCATTTATGTGACTTTTACGTACTTTGAAAAAAGTCAAGAAAACGCGATTTTACAATCACTAGAGGCCAGAAATTCTTATTTCATGACTTAACGTAAACTCACTTTTATTGCTATTTAAAGGTGTATTATGGTCTTATATGTCCATTTAAGTGACTTTTGCGCACTTTGAAAAAAGTGAAGAAAACGCGATTTTACGCTCACTAGTGAGTAAAAATCTTTATTTCATGACTTAACGTAAACTCACTTTTATTGCTATTTAAAGGTGTATTATGGTCTTATATGTCCATTTATGTGACTTTTCCGCACTTTGAAAAAAGTCAAGAAAACGCGATTTTACGCTCACTAGAGGCCAGAAATTCTTATTTCATGACTTAACGTAAACTCACTTTTATTGCTATTTAAAGGTGTATTATGGTCTTATATGTCCATTTAAGTGACTTTTACGTACTTTGAAAAAAGTCAAGAAAACGCGATTTTACGCTCACTAGAGGCCAGAAATTCTTATTTCATGACTTAACGTAAACTCACTTTTATTGCTATTTAAAGGTGTATTATGGTCTTATATGTCCATTTATGTGACTTTTCCGCACTTTGAACAAAGTCAAGAAAACGCGATTTTACGCGCACTAGTGAGTAAAAATTCTTATTTCATTACTTAACGTAAACTCACTTTTATTGCTATTTAAAGGTGTATTATGGTCTTATATGTCCATTTAAGTGACTTTTGCGCACTTTGAAAAAAGTGAAGAAAACGCGATTTTACGCTCACTAGTGAGTAAAAATTCTTATTTCATGACTCAACGTAAACTCACTTTTATTGCTATTTAAAGGTGTATTATGGTCTTATATGTCCATTTATGTGACTTTTCCGCACTTTGAAAAAAGTCAAGAAAACGCGATTTTACGCTCACTAGTGAGTAAAAATTTTTATTTCATGACTCAACGTAAACTCACTTTTATTGCTATTTAAAGGTGTATTGTGGTCTTATATGTCCATTTATGTGACTTTTCCGCACTTTGAAAAAAGTCAAGAAAACGCGATTTTACGCTCACTAGAGGCCAGAAATTCTTATTTCATGACTTAACGTAAACTCACTTTTATTGCTATTTAAAGGTGTATTATGGTCTTATATGTCCATTTAAGTGACTTTTACGCACTTTGAAAAAAGTCAAGAAAACGCGATTGTACGCTCACTAGTGAGTAAAAATTCTTATTTCATGAATTAACGTAAACTCACTTTTATTGCTATTAAAGGTGTATTATGGTCTTATATGTCCATTTATGTGACTTTTCCGCACTTTGAAAAAAGTCAAGAAAACACGATTTTACGCTCACTAGTGAGTAAAAATTTTTATTTCATGACTCAACGTAAACTCACTTTTATTGCTATTTAAAGGTGTATTATGGTCTTATATGTCCATTTATGTGACTTTTCCGCGCTTTGAAAAAAGTCAAGAAAACGCGATTTTACAATCACTAGAGGCCAGAAATTCTTATTTCATGACTTAACGTAAACTCACTTTTATTGCTATTTAAAGGTGTATTATGGTCTTATATGTCCATTTAAGTGACTTTTGCGCACTTTGAAAAAAGTGAAGAAAACGCGATTTTAAGCTCACTAGTGAGTAAAAATCCTTATTTCATGACTTAACGTAAACTCACTTTTATTGCTATTTAAAGGTGTATTATGGTCTTATATGTCCATTTATGTGACTTTTCCGCACTTTGAAAAAAGTCAAGAAAACGCGTTTTTACGCTCACTAGAGGCCAGAAATTCTTATCTCATGACTTAACGTAAACTCACTTTTATTGCTATTTAAAGGTGTATTATGGTCTTATATGTCCATTTATGTGACTTTTTCGCACTTAGAAAAAAGTCAAGAAAACGCGATTTTACGCTCACTAGAGGCCAGAAATTCTTATTTCATGACTTAACGTAAACTCACTTTTATTGCTATTTAAAGGTGTATTATGGTTCTATTTGTCCATTTATGTGACTTTTCCGCACTTTGAAAAAAGTCAAGAAAACAGGATTTTACGCTCACTAGTGAGTAAAAATTTTTATTTCATGACTCAACGTAAACTCACTTTTATTGCTATTTAAAGGTGTATTATGGTCTTATATGTCCATTTATGTGACTTTTCCGCACTTTGAAAAAAGTCAAGAAAACGCGATTTTACGCTCACTAGTGAGTAAAAATGTTTATTTCATGACTCAACGTAAACTCACTTTTATTGCTATTTAAAGGTGTATTATGGTCTTATATGTCCATTTATGTGACTTTTCCGCACTTTGAAAAAAGTCAAGAAAACGCGATTTTACGCTCACTAGAGGCCAGAAATTCTTATTTCATGACTTAACGTAAACTCACTTTTATTGCTATTTAAAGGTGTATTATGGTCTTATATGTCCATTTATGTGACTTTTCCGGACTTTGAAAAAAGTCAAGAAAACGCGTTTTTACGCTCACTAGAGGCCAGAAATTCTTATCTCATGACTTAACGTAAACCCACTTTTATTGCTATTTAAAGGTGTATTATGGTCTTATATGTCCATTTATGTGACTTTTCCGCACTTTGAAAAAAGTCAAGAAAACGCGATTTTACGCTCACTAGAGGCCAGAAATTCTTATTTCATGACTTAACGTAAACTCACTTTTATTGCTATTTAAAGGTGTATTATGGTTCTATATGTCCATTTATGTGACTTTTCCGCACTTTGAAAAAAGTCAAGAAAACACGATTTTACGCTCACTAGTGAGTAAAAATTTTTATTTCATGACTCAACGTAAACTCACTTTTATTGCTATTAAAAGGTGTATTATGGTCTTATATGTCCATTTATGTGACTTTTCCGCACTTTGAAAAAAGTCAAGAAAACGCGATTTTACGCTCACTAGTGAGTAAAAATTTTTATTTCATGACTCAACGTAAACTCACTTTTATTGCTATTTAAAGGTGTATTGTGGTCTTATATGTCCATTTATGTGACTTTTCCGCACTTTGAAAAAAGTCAAGAAAACGCGATTTTACGCTCACTGGAGGCCAGAAATTCTTATTTCATGACTTAACGTAAACTCACTTTTATTGCTATTTAAAGGTGTATTATGGTCTTATATGTCCATTTATGTGACTTTTCCGCACTTTGAAAAAAGTCAAGAAAACGCGTTTTTACGCTCACTAGAGGCCAGAAATTCTTATCTCATGACTTAACGTAAACCCACTTTTATTGCTATTTAAAGGTGTATTATGGTCTTATATGTCCATTTATGTGACTTTTCCGCACTTTGAAAAAAGTCAAGAAAACGCGATTTTACGCTCACTAGAGGCCAGAAATTCTTATTTCATGACTTAACGTAAACTCACTTTTATTGCTATTTAAAGGTGTATTATGGTTCTATATGTCCATTTATGTGACTTTTCCGCACTTTGAAAAAAGTCAAGAAAACACGATTTTACGCTCACTAGTGAGTAAAAATTTTTATTTCATGACTCAACGTAAACTCACTTTTATTGCTATTAAAAGGTGTATTATGGTCTTATATGTCCATTTATGTGACTTTTCCGCACTTTGAAAAAAGTCAAGAAAACGCGATTTTACGCTCACTAGTGAGTAAAAATTTTTATTTCATGACTCAACGTAAACTCACTTTTATTGCTATTTAAAGGTGTATTGTGGTCTTATATGTCCATTTATGTGACTTTTCCGCACTTTGAAAAAAGTCAAGAAAACGCGATTTTACGCTCACTGGAGGCCAGAAATTCTTATTTCATGACTTAACGTAAACTCACTTTTATTGCTATTTAAAGGTGTATTATGGTCTTATATGTCCATTTAAGTGACTTTTACGTACTTTGAAAAAAGTCAAGAAAACGCGATTTTACAATCACTAGAGGCCAGAAATTCTTATTTCATGACTTAACGTAAACTCACTTTTATTGCTATTTAAAGGTGTATTATGGTCTTATATGTCCATTTAAGTGACTTTTGCGCACTTTGAAAAAAGTGAAGAAAACGCGATTTTACGCTCACTAGTGAGTAAAAATCTTTATTTCATGACTTAACGTAAACTCACTTTTATTGCTATTTAAAGGTGTATTATGGTCTTATATGTCCATTTATGTGACTTTTCCGCACTTTGAAAAAAGTCAAGAAAACGCGATTTTACGCTCACTAGAGGCCAGAAATTCTTATTTCATGACTTAACGTAAACTCACTTTTATTGCTATTTAAAGGTGTATTATGGTCTTATATGTCCATTTAAGTGACTTTTACGTACTTTGAAAAAAGTCAAGAAAACGCGATTTTACGCTCACTAGAGGCCAGAAATTCTTATTTCATGACTTAACGTAAACTCACTTTTATTGCTATTTAAAGGTGTATTATGGTCTTATATGTCCATTTATGTGACTTTTCCGCACTTTGAAAAAAGTCAAGAAAACGCGATTTTACGCGCACTAGTGAGTAAAAATTCTTATTTCATTACTTAACGTAAACTCACTTTTATTGCTATTTAAAGGTGTATTATGGTCTTATATGTCCATTTAAGTGACTTTTGCGCACTTTGAAAAAAGTGAAGAAAACGCGATTTTACGCTCACTAGTGAGTAAAAATTCTTATTTCATGACTCAACGTAAACTCACTTTTATTGCTATTTAAAGGTGTATTATGGTCTTATATGTCCATTTATGTGACTTTTCCGCACTTTGAAAAAAGTCAAGAAAACGCGATTTTACGCTCACTAGTGAGTAAAAATTTTTATTTCATGACTCAACGTAAACTCACTTTTATTGCTATTTAAAGGTGTATTGTGGTCTTATATGTCCATTTATGTGACTTTTCCGCACTTTGAAAAAAGTCAAGAAAACGCGATTTTACGCTCACTAGAGGCCAGAAATTCTTATTTCATGACTTAACGTAAACTCACTTTTATTGCTATTTAAAGGTGTATTATGGTCTTATATGTCCATTTAAGTGACTTTTACGCACTTTGAAAAAAGTCAAGAAAACGCGATTGTACGCTCACTAGTGAGTAAAAATTCTTATTTCATGAATTAACGTAAACTCACTTTTATTGCTATTAAAGGTGTATTATGGTCTTATATGTCCATTTATGTGACTTTTCCGCACTTTGAAAAAAGTCAAGAAAACACGATTTTACGCTCACTAGTGAGTAAAAATTTTTATTTCATGACTCAACGTAAACTCACTTTTATTGCTATTTAAAGGTGTATTATGGTCTTATATGTCCATTTATGTGACTTTTCCGCGCTTTGAAAAAAGTCAAGAAAACGCGATTTTACAATCACTAGAGGCCAGAAATTCTTATTTCATGACTTAACGTAAACTCACTTTTATTGCTATTTAAAGGTGTATTATGGTCTTATATGTCCATTTAAGTGACTTTTGCGCACTTTGAAAAAAGTGAACAAAACGCGATTTTAAGCTCACTAGTAAGTAAAAATCCTTATTTCATGACTTAACGTAAACTCACTTTTATTGCTATTTAAAGGTGTATTATGGTCTTATATGTCCATTTATGTGACTTTCCCGCACTTTGAAAAAAGTCAAGAAAACGCGATTTTACGCTCACTAGAGGCCAGAAATTCTTATTTCATGACTTAACGTAAACTCACTTTTATTGCTATTTAAAGGTCTTATATGTCCATTTAAGTGACTTTTACGCACTTTGAAAAATTTCAAGAAAACGCGATTTTACGCTCACTAGTGAGTAAAAATTCTTACTTCATTACTTAACGTAAACTCACTTTTATTGCTATTTAAAGGTGTATTATGGTCTTATATGTCCATTTATGTGACTTTTCCGCACTTTGAAAAAAGTCAAGAAAACGCGATTTTACGCTCACTAGAGGCCAGAAATTCTTATTTCATGACTTAACGTAAACTCACTTTTATTGCTATTTAAAGGTGTATTATGGTTCTATTTGTCCATTTATGTGACTTTTCCGCACTTTGAAAAAAGTCAAGAAAACAGGATTTTACGCTCACTAGTGAGTAAAAATTTTTATTTCATGACTCAACGTAAACTCACTTTTATTGCTATTAAAAGGTGTATTATGGTCTTATATGTCCATTTATGTGACTTTTCCGCACTTTGAAAAAAGTCAAGAAAACGCGATTTTACGCTCACTAGTGAGTAAAAATTTTTATTTCATGACTCAACGTAAACTCACTTTTATTGCTATTTAAAGGTGTATTGTGGTCTTATATGTCCATTTATGTGACTTTTCCGCACTTTGAAAAAAGTCAAGAAAACGCGATTTTACGCTCACTGGAGGCCAGAAATTCTTATTTCATGACTTAACGTAAACTCACTTTTATTGCTATTTAAAGGTGTATTATGGTCTTATATGTCCATTTATGTGACTTTTACGTACTTTGAAAAAAGTCAAGAAAACGCGATTTTACAATCACTAGAGGCCAGAAATTCTTATTTCATGACTTAACGTAAACTCACTTTTATTGCTATTTAAAGGTGTATTATGGTCTTATATGTCCATTTAAGTGACTTTTGCGCACTTTGAAAAAAGTGAAGAAAACGCGATTTTACGCTCACTAGTGAGTAAAAATCTTTATTTCATGACTTAACGTAAACTCACTTTTATTGCTATTTAAAGGTGTATTATGGTCTTATATGTCCATTTATGTGACTTTTCCGCACTTTGAAAAAAGCCAAGAAAACGCGATTTTACGCTCACTAGAGGCCAGAAATTCTTATTTCATGACTTAACGTAAACTCACTTTTATTGCTATTTAAAGGTGTATTATGGTCTTATATGTCCATTTAAGTGACTTTTACGTACTTTGAAAAAAGTCAAGAAAACGCGATTTTACGCTCACTAGAGGCCAGAAATTCTTATTTCATGACTTAACGTAAACTCACTTTTATTGCTATTTAAAGGTGTATTATGGTCTTATATGTCCATTTATGTGACTTTTCCGCACTTTGAACAAAGTCAAGAAAACGCGATTTTACGCGCACTAGTGAGTAAAAATTCTTATTTCATTACTTAACGTAAACTCACTTTTATTGCTATTTAAAGGTGTATTATGGTCTTATATGTCCATTTAAGTGACTTTTGCGCACTTTGAAAAAAGTGAAGAAAACGCGATTTTACGCTCACTAGTGAGTAAAAATTCTTATTTCATGACTCAACGTAAACTCACTTTTATTGCTATTTAAAGGTGTATTATGGTCTTATATGTCCATTTATGTGACTTTTCCGCACTTTGAAAAAAGTCAAGAAAACGCGATTTTACGCTCACTAGTGAGTAAAAATTTTTATTTCATGACTCAACGTAAACTCACTTTTATTGCTATTTAAAGGTGTATTGTGGTCTTATATGTCCATTTATGTGACTTTTCCGCACTTTGAAAAAAGTCAAGAAAACACGATTTTACGCTCACTAGTGAGTAAAAATTTTTATTTCATGACTCAACGTAAACTCACTTTTATTGCTATTAAAAGGTGTATTATGGTCTTATATGTCCATTTATGTGACTTTTCCGCACTTTGAAAAAAGTCAAGAAAACGCGATTTTACGCTCACTAGTGAGTAAAAATTTTTATTTCATGACTCAACGTAAACTCACTTTTATTGCTATTTAAAGGTGTATTGTGGTCTTATATGTCCATTTATGTGACTTTTCCGCACTTTGAAAAAAGTCAAGAAAACGCGATTTTACGCTCACTGGAGGCCAGAAATTCTTATTTCATGACTTAACGTAAACTCACTTTTATTGCTATTTAAAGGTGTATTATGGTCTTATATGTCCATTTAAGTGACTTTTACGTACTTTGAAAAAAGTCAAGAAAACGCGATTTTACAATCACTAGAGGCCAGAAATTCTTATTTCATGACTTAACGTAAACTCACTTTTATTGCTATTTAAAGGTGTATTATGGTCTTATATGTCCATTTAAGTGACTTTTGCGCACTTTGAAAAAAGTGAAGAAAACGCGATTTTACGCTCACTAGTGAGTAAAAATCTTTATTTCATGACTTAACGTAAACTCACTTTTATTGCTATTTAAAGGTGTATTATGGTCTTATATGTCCATTTATGTGACTTTTCCGCACTTTGAAAAAAGTCAAGAAAACGCGATTTTACGCTCACTAGAGGCCAGAAATTCTTATTTCATGACTTAACGTAAACTCACTTTTATTGCTATTTAAAGGTGTATTATGGTCTTATATGTCCATTTAAGTGACTTTTACGTACTTTGAAAAAAGTCAAGAAAACGCGATTTTACGCTCACTAGAGGCCAGAAATTCTTATTTCATGACTTAACGTAAACTCACTTTTATTGCTATTTAAAGGTGTATTATGGTCTTATATGTCCATTTATGTGACTTTTCCGCACTTTGAAAAAAGTCAAGAAAACGCGATTTTACGCGCACTAGTGAGTAAAAATTCTTATTTCATTACTTAACGTAAACTCACTTTTATTGCTATTTAAAGGTGTATTATGGTCTTATATGTCCATTTAAGTGACTTTTGCGCACTTTGAAAAAAGTGAAGAAAACGCGATTTTACGCTCACTAGTGAGTAAAAATTCTTATTTCATGACTCAACGTAAACTCACTTTTATTGCTATTTAAAGGTGTATTATGGTCTTATATGTCCATTTATGTGACTTTTCCGCACTTTGAAAAAAGTCAAGAAAACGCGATTTTACGCTCACTAGTGAGTAAAAATTTTTATTTCATGACTCAACGTAAACTCACTTTTATTGCTATTTAAAGGTGTATTGTGGTCTTATATGTCCATTTATGTGACTTTTCCGCACTTTGAAAAAAGTCAAGAAAACGCGATTTTACGCTCACTAGAGGCCAGAAATTCTTATTTCATGACTTAACGTAAACTCACTTTTATTGCTATTTAAAGGTGTATTATGGTCTTATATGTCCATTTAAGTGACTTTTACGCACTTTGAAAAAAGTCAAGAAAACGCGATTGTACGCTCACTAGTGAGTAAAAATTCTTATTTCATGAATTAACGTAAACTCACTTTTATTGCTATTAAAGGTGTATTATGGTCTTATATGTCCATTTATGTGACTTTTCCGCACTTTGAAAAAAGTCAAGAAAACACGATTTTACGCTCACTAGTGAGTAAAAATTTTTATTTCATGACTCAACGTAAACTCACTTTTAATGCTATTTAAAGGTGTATTATGGTCTTATATGTCCATTTATGTGACTTTTCCGCGCTTTGAAAAAAGTCAAGAAAACGCGATTTTACAATCACTAGAGGCCAGAAATTCTTATTTCATGACTTAACGTAAACTCACTTTTATTGCTATTTAAAGGTGTATTATGGTCTTATATGTCCATTTAAGTGACTTTTGCGCACTTTGAAAAAAGTGAACAAAACGCGATTTTAAGCTCACTAGTAAGTAAAAATCCTTATTTCATGACTTAACGTAAACTCACTTTTATTGCTATTTAAAGGTGTATTATGGTCTTATATGTCCATTTATGTGACTTTCCCGCACTTTGAAAAAAGTCAAGAAAACGCGATTTTACGCTCACTAGAGGCCAGAAATTCTTATTTCATGACTTAACGTAAACTCACTTTTATTGCTATTTAAAGGTCTTATATGTCCATTTAAGTGACTTTTACGCACTTTGAAAAATTTCAAGAAAACGCGATTTTACGCTCACTAGTGAGTAAAAATTCTTACTTCATTACTTAACGTAAACTCACTTTTATTGCTATTTAAAGGTGTATTATGGTCTTATATGTCCATTTATGTGACTTTTCCGCACTTTGAAAAAAGTCAAGAAAACGCGATTTTACGCTCACTAGAGGCCAGAAATTCTTATTTCATGACTTAACGTAAACTCACTTTTATTGCTATTTAAAGGTGTATTATGGTTCTATTTGTCCATTTATGTGACTTTTCCGCACTTTGAAAAAAGTCTAGAAAACAGGATTTTACGCTCACTAGTGAGTAAAAATTTTTATTTCATGACTCAACGTAAACTCACTTTTATTGCTATTAAAAGGTGTATTATGGTCTTATATGTCCATTTATGTGACTTTTCCGCACTTTGAAAAAAGTCAAGAAAACGCGATTTTACGCTCACTAGTGAGTAAAAATTTTTATTTCATGACTCAACGTAAACTCACTTTTATTGCTATTTAAAGGTGTATTGTGGTCTTATATGTCCATTTATGTGACTTTTCCGCACTTTGAAAAAAGTCAAGAAAACGCGATTTTACGCTCACTGGAGGCCAGAAATTCTTATTTCATGACTTAACGTAAACTCACTTTTATTGCTATTTAAAGGTGTATTATGGTCTTATATGTCCATTTATGTGACTTTTACGTACTTTGAAAAAAGTCAAGAAAACGCGATTTTACAATCACTAGAGGCCAGAAATTCTTATTTCATGACTTAACGTAAACTCACTTTTATTGCTATTTAAAGGTGTATTATGGTCTTATATGTCCATTTAAGTGACTTTTGCGCACTTTGAAAAAAGTGAAGAAAACGCGATTTTACGCTCACTAGTGAGTAAAAATCTTTATTTCATGACTTAACGTAAACTCACTTTTATTGCTATTTAAAGGTGTATTATGGTCTTATATGTCCATTTATGTGACTTTTCCGCACTTTGAAAAAAGTCAAGAAAACGCGATTTTACGCTCACTAGAGGCCAGAAATTCTTATTTCATGACTTAACGTAAACTCACTTTTATTGCTATTTAAAGGTGTATTATGGTCTTATATGTCCATTTAAGTGACTTTTACGTACTTTGAAAAAAGTCAAGAAAACGCGATTTTACGCTCACTAGAGGCCAGAAATTCTTATTTCATGACTTAACGTAAACTCACTTTTATTGCTATTTAAAGGTGTATTATGGTCTTATATGTCCATTTATGTGACTTTTCCGCACTTTGAACAAAGTCAAGAAAACGCGATTTTACGCGCACTAGTGAGTTAAAATTCTTATTTCATTACTTAACGTAAACTCACTTTTATTGCTATTTAAAGGTGTATTATGGTCTTATATGTCCATTTAAGTGACTTTTGCGCACTTTGAAAAAAGTGAAGAAAACGCGATTTTACGCTCACTAGTGAGTAAAAATTCTTATTTCATGACTCAACGTAAACTCACTTTTATTGCTATTTAAAGGTGTATTATGGTCTTATATGTCCATTTATGTGACTTTTCCGCACTTTGAAAAAAGTCAAGAAAACGCGATTTTACGCTCACTAGTGAGTAAAAATTTTTATTTCATGACTCAACGTAAACTCACTTTTATTGCTATTTAAAGGTGTATTGTGGTCTTATATGTCCATTTATGTGACTTTTCCGCACTTTGAAAAAAGTCAAGAAAACGCGATTTTACGCTCACTAGAGGCCAGAAATTCTTATTTCATGACTTAACGTAAACTCACTTTTATTGCTATTTAAAGGTGTATTATGGTCTTATATGTCCATTTAAGTGACTTTTACGCACTTTGAAAAAAGTCAAGAAAACGCGATTGTACGCTCACTAGTGAGTAAAAATTCTTATTTCATGAATTAACGTAAACTCACTTTTATTGCTATTAAAGGTGTATTATGGTCTTATATGTCCATTTATGTGACTTTTCCGCACTTTGAAAAAAGTCAAGAAAACACGATTTTACGCTCACTAGTGAGTAAAAATTTTTATTTCATGACTCAACGTAAACTCACTTTTATTGCTATTTAAAGGTGTATTATGGTCTTATATGTCCATTTATGTGACTTTTCCGCGCTTTGAAAAAAGTCAAGAAAACGCGATTTTACAATCACTAGAGGCCAGAAATTCTTATTTCATGACTTAACGTAAACTCACTTTTATTGCTATTTAAAGGTGTATTATGGTCTTATATGTCCATTTAAGTGACTTTTGCGCACTTTGAAAAAAGTGAAGAAAACGCGATTTTAAGCTCACTAGTGAGTAAAAATCCTTATTTCATGACTTAACGTAAACTCACTTTTATTGCTATTTAAAGGTGTATTATGGTCTTATATGTCCATTTATGTGACTTTTCCGCACTTTGAAAAAAGTCAAGAAAACGCGTTTTTACGCTCACTAGAGGCCAGAAATTCTTATCTCATGACTTAACGTAAACTCACTTTTATTGCTATTTAAAGGTGTATTATGGTCTTATATGTCCATTTATGTGACTTTTTCGCACTTAGAAAAAAGTCAAGAAAACGCGATTTTACGCTCACTAGAGGCCAGAAATTCTTATTTCATGACTTAACGTAAACTCACTTTTATTGCTATTTAAAGGTGTATTATGGTCTTATATGTCCATTTAAGTGACTTTTACGTACTTTGAAAAAAGTCAAGAAAACGCGATTTTACGCTCACTAGAGGCCAGAAATTCTTATTTCATGACTTAACGTAAACTCACTTTTATTGCTATTTAAAGGTGTATTATGGTCTTATATGTCCATTTATGTGACTTTTCCGCACTTTGAACAAAGTCAAGAAAACGCGATTTTACGCGCACTAGTGAGTAAAAATTCTTATTTCATTACTTAACGTAAACTCACTTTTATTGCTATTTAAAGGTGTATTATGGTCTTATATGTCCATTTAAGTGACTTTTGCGCACTTTGAAAAAAGTGAAGAAAACGCGATTTTACGCTCACTAGTGAGTAAAAATTCTTATTTCATGACTCAACGTAAACTCACTTTTATTGCTATTTAAAGGTGTATTATGGTCTTATATGTCCATTTATGTGACTTTTCCGCACTTTGAAAAAAGTCAAGAAAACGCGATTTTACGCTCACTAGTGAGTAAAAATTTTTATTTCATGACTCAACGTAAACTCACTTTTATTGCTATTTAAAGGTGTATTGTGGTCTTATATGTCCATTTATGTGACTTTTCCGCACTTTGAAAAAAGTCAAGAAAACACGATTTTACGCTCACTAGTGAGTAAAAATTTTTATTTCATGACTCAACGTAAACTCACTTTTATTGCTATTAAAAGGTGTATTATGGTCTTATATGTCCATTTATGTGACTTTTCCGCACTTTGAAAAAAGTCAAGAAAACGCGATTTTACGCTCACTAGTGAGTAAAAATTTTTATTTCATGACTCAACGTAAACTCACTTTTATTGCTATTTAAAGGTGTATTGTGGTCTTATATGTCCATTTATGTGACTTTTCCGCACTTTGAAAAAAGTCAAGAAAACGCGATTTTACGCTCACTGGAGGCCAGAAATTCTTATTTCATGACTTAACGTAAACTCACTTTTATTGCTATTTAAAGGTGTATTATGGTCTTATATGTCCATTTAAGTGACTTTTACGTACTTTGAAAAAAGTCAAGAAAACGCGATTTTACAATCACTAGAGGCCAGAAATTCTTATTTCATGACTTAACGTAAACTCACTTTTATTGCTATTTAAAGGTGTATTATGGTCTTATATGTCCATTTAAGTGACTTTTGCGCACTTTGAAAAAAGTGAAGAAAACGCGATTTTACGCTCACTAGTGAGTAAAAATCTTTATTTCATGACTTAACGTAAACTCACTTTTATTGCTATTTAAAGGTGTATTATGGTCTTATATGTCCATTTATGTGACTTTTCCGCACTTTGAAAAAAGTCAAGAAAACGCGATTTTACGCTCACTAGAGGCCAGAAATTCTTATTTCATGACTTAACGTAAACTCACTTTTATTGCTATTTAAAGGTGTATTATGGTCTTATATGTCCATTTAAGTGACTTTTACGTACTTTGAAAAAAGTCAAGAAAACGCGATTTTACGCTCACTAGAGGCCAGAAATTCTTATTTCATGACTTAACGTAAACTCACTTTTATTGCTATTTAAAGGTGTATTATGGTCTTATATGTCCATTTATGTGACTTTTCCGCACTTTGAAAAAAGTCAAGAAAACGCGATTTTACGCGCACTAGTGAGTAAAAATTCTTATTTCATTACTTAACGTAAACTCACTTTTATTGCTATTTAAAGGTGTATTATGGTCTTATATGTCCATTTAAGTGACTTTTGCGCACTTTGAAAAAAGTGAAGAAAACGCGATTTTACGCTCACTAGTGAGTAAAAATTCTTATTTCATGACTCAACGTAAACTCACTTTTATTGCTATTTAAAGGTGTATTATGGTCTTATATGTCCATTTATGTGACTTTTCCGCACTTTGAAAAAAGTCAAGAAAACGCGATTTTACGCTCACTAGTGAGTAAAAATTTTTATTTCATGACTCAACGTAAACTCACTTTTATTGCTATTTAAAGGTGTATTGTGGTCTTATATGTCCATTTATGTGACTTTTCCGCACTTTGAAAAAAGTCAAGAAAACGCGATTTTACGCTCACTAGAGGCCAGAAATTCTTATTTCATGACTTAACGTAAACTCACTTTTATTGCTATTTAAAGGTGTATTATGGTCTTATATGTCCATTTAAGTGACTTTTACGCACTTTGAAAAAAGTCAAGAAAACGCGATTGTACGCTCACTAGTGAGTAAAAATTCTTATTTCATGAATTAACGTAAACTCACTTTTATTGCTATTAAAGGTGTATTATGGTCTTATATGTCCATTTATGTGACTTTTCCGCACTTTGAAAAAAGTCAAGAAAACACGATTTTACGCTCACTAGTGAGTAAAAATTTTTATTTCATGACTCAACGTAAACTCACTTTTATTGCTATTTAAAGGTGTATTATGGTCTTATATGTCCATTTATGTGACTTTTCCGCGCTTTGAAAAAAGTCAAGAAAACGCGATTTTACAATCACTAGAGGCCAGAAATTCTTATTTCATGACTTAACGTAAACTCACTTTTATTGCTATTTAAAGGTGTATTATGGTCTTATATGTCCATTTAAGTGACTTTTGCGCACTTTGAAAAAAGTGAACAAAACGCGATTTTAAGCTCACTAGTAAGTAAAAATCCTTATTTCATGACTTAACGTAAACTCACTTTTATTGCTATTTAAAGGTGTATTATGGTCTTATATGTCCATTTATGTGACTTTCCCGCACTTTGAAAAAAGTCAAGAAAACGCGATTTTACGCTCACTAGAGGCCAGAAATTCTTATTTCATGACTTAACGTAAACTCACTTTTATTGCTATTTAAAGGTCTTATATGTCCATTTAAGTGACTTTTACGCACTTTGAAAAATTTCAAGAAAACGCGATTTTACGCTCACTAGTGAGTAAAAATTCTTACTTCATTACTTAACGTAAACTCACTTTTATTGCTATTTAAAGGTGTATTATGGTCTTATATGTCAATTTATGTGACTTTTCCGCACTTTGAAAAAAGTCAAGAAAACGCGATTTTACACTCACTAGAGGCCAGAAATTCTTATTTCATGACTTAACGTAAACTCACTTTTATTGCTATTTAAAGGTGTATTATGGTTCTATTTGTCCATTTATGTGACTTTTCCGCACTTTGAAAAAAGTCAAGAAAACAGGATTTTACGCTCACTAGTGAGTAAAAATTTTTATTTCATGACTCAACGTAAACTCACTTTTATTGCTATTAAAAGGTGTATTATGGTCTTATATGTCCATTTATGTGACTTTTCCGCACTTTGAAAAAAGTCAAGAAAACGCG
The DNA here is from genome assembly GCA_030765065.1 of Deroplatys truncata. Classification (NCBI taxonomy): domain Eukaryota; kingdom Metazoa; phylum Arthropoda; class Insecta; order Mantodea; family Mantidae; genus Deroplatys; species Deroplatys truncata. Next base: position 182,576 of record JAUKNL010000019.1, read on the forward strand.
ATTTTACGCTCACTAGTGAGTAAAAATTTTTATTTCATGACTCAACGTAAACTCACTTTTATTGCTATTTAAAGGTGTATTGTGGTCTTATATGTCCATTTATGTGACTTTTCCGCACTTTGAAAAAAGTCAAGAAAACGCGATTTTACGCTCACTGGAGGCCAGAAATTCTTATTTCATGACTTAACGTAAACTCACTTTTATTGCTATTTAAAGGTGTATTATGGTCTTATATGTCCATTTATGTGACTTTTACGTACTTTGAAAAAAGTCAAGAAAACGCGATTTTACAATCACTAGAGGCCAGAAATTCTTATTTCATGACTTAACGTAAACTCACTTTTATTGCTATTTAAAGGTGTATTATGGTCTTATATGTCCATTTAAGTGACTTTTGCGCACTTTGAAAAAAGTGAAGAAAACGCGATTTTACGCTCACTAGTGAGTAAAAATCTTTATTTCATGACTTAACGTAAACTCACTTTTATTGCTATTTAAAGGTGTATTATGGTCTTATATGTCCATTTATGTGACTTTTCCGCACTTTGAAAAAAGTCAAGAAAACGCGATTTTACGCTCACTAGAGGCCAGAAATTCTTATTTCATGACTTAACGTAAACTCACTTTTATTGCTATTTAAAGGTGTATTATGGTCTTATATGTCCATTTAAGTGACTTTTACGTACTTTGAAAAAAGTCAAGAAAACGCGATTTTACGCTCACTAGAGGCCAGAAATTCTTATTTCATGACTTAACGTAAACTCACTTTTATTGCTATTTAAAGGTGTATTATGGTCTTATATGTCCATTTATGTGACTTTTCCGCACTTTGAACAAAGTCAAGAAAACGCGATTTTACGCGCACTAGTGAGTAAAAATTCTTATTTCATTACTTAACGTAAACTCACTTTTATTGCTATTTAAAGGTGTATTATGGTCTTATATGTCCATTTAAGTGACTTTTGCGCACTTTGAAAAAAGTGAAGAAAACGCGATTTTACGCTCACTAGTGAGTAAAAATTCTTATTTCATGACTCAACGTAAACTCACTTTTATTGCTATTTAAAGGTGTATTATGGTCTTATATGTCCATTTATGTGACTTTTCCGCACTTTGAAAAAAGTCAAGAAAACGCGATTTTACGCTCACTAGTGAGTAAAAATTTTTATTTCATGACTCAACGTAAACTCACTTTTATTGCTATTTAAAGGTGTATTGTGGTCTTATATGTCCATTTATGTGACTTTTCCGCACTTTGAAAAAAGTCAAGAAAACGCGATTTTACGCTCACTAGAGGCCAGAAATTCTTATTTCATGACTTAACGTAAACTCACTTTTATTGCTATTTAAAGGTGTATTATGGTCTTATATGTCCATTTAAGTGACTTTTACGCACTTTGAAAAAAGTCAAGAAAACGCGATTGTACGCTCACTAGTGAGTAAAAATTCTTATTTCATGAATTAACGTAAACTCACTTTTATTGCTATTAAAGGTGTATTATGGTCTTATATGTCCATTTATGTGACTTTTCCGCACTTTGAAAAAAGTCAAGAAAACACGATTTTACGCTCACTAGTGAGTAAAAATTTTTATTTCATGACTCAACGTAAACTCACTTTTATTGCTATTTAAAGGTGTATTATGGTCTTATATGTCCATTTATGTGACTTTTCCGCGCTTTGAAAAAAGTCAAGAAAACGCGATTTTACAATCACTAGAGGCCAGAAATTCTTATTTCATGACTTAACGTAAACTCACTTTTATTGCTATTTAAAGGTGTATTATGGTCTTATATGTCCATTTAAGTGACTTTTGCGCACTTTGAAAAAAGTGAAGAAAACGCGATTTTAAGCTCACTAGTGAGTAAAAATCCTTATTTCATGACTTAACGTAAACTCACTTTTATTGCTATTTAAAGGTGTATTATGGTCTTATATGTCCATTTATGTGACTTTTCCGCACTTTGAAAAAAGTCAAGAAAACGCGTTTTTACGCTCACTAGAGGCCAGAAATTCTTATCTCATGACTTAACGTAAACTCACTTTTATTGCTATTTAAAGGTGTATTATGGTCTTATATGTCCATTTATGTGACTTTTTCGCACTTAGAAAAAAGTCAAGAAAACGCGATTTTACGCTCACTAGAGGCCAGAAATTCTTATTTCATGACTTAACGTAAACTCACTTTTATTGCTATTTAAAGGTGTATTATGGTTCTATTTGTCCATTTATGTGACTTTTCCGCACTTTGAAAAAAGTCAAGAAAACAGGATTTTACGCTCACTAGTGAGTAAAAATTTTTATTTCATGACTCAACGTAAACTCACTTTTATTGCTATTTAAAGGTGTATTATGGTCTTATATGTCCATTTATGTGACTTTTCCGCACTTTGAAAAAAGTCAAGAAAACGCGATTTTACGCTCACTAGTGAGTAAAAATGTTTATTTCATGACTCAACGTAAACTCACTTTTATTGCTATTTAAAGGTGTATTATGGTCTTATATGTCCATTTATGTGACTTTTCCGCACTTTGAAAAAAGTCAAGAAAACGCGATTTTACGCTCACTAGAGGCCAGAAATTCTTATTTCATGACTTAACGTAAACTCACTTTTATTGCTATTTAAAGGTGTATTATGGTCTTATATGTCCATTTATGTGACTTTTCCGGACTTTGAAAAAAGTCAAGAAAACGCGTTTTTACGCTCACTAGAGGCCAGAAATTCTTATCTCATGACTTAACGTAAACCCACTTTTATTGCTATTTAAAGGTGTATTATGGTCTTATATGTCCATTTATGTGACTTTTCCGCACTTTGAAAAAAGTCAAGAAAACGCGATTTTACGCTCACTAGAGGCCAGAAATTCTTATTTCATGACTTAACGTAAACTCACTTTTATTGCTATTTAAAGGTGTATTATGGTCTTATATGTCCATTTAAGTGACTTTTGCGCACTTTGAAAAAAGTGAAGAAAACGCGATTTTACGCTCACTAGTGAGTAAAAATCTTTATTTCATGACTTAACGTAAACTCACTTTTATTGCTATTTAAAGGTGTATTATGGTCTTATATGTCCATTTATGTGACTTTTCCGCACTTTGAAAAAAGTCAAGAAAACGCGATTTTACGCTCACTAGAGGCCAGAAATTCTTATTTCATGACTTAACGTAAACTCACTTTTATTGCTATTTAAAGGTGTATTATGGTCTTATATGTCCATTTAAGTGACTTTTACGTACTTTGAAAAAAGTCAAGAAAACGCGATTTTACGCTCACTAGAGGCCAGAAATTCTTATTTCATGACTTAACGTAAACTCACTTTTATTGCTATTTAAAGGTGTATTATGGTCTTATATGTCCATTTATGTGACTTTTCCGCACTTTGAACAAAGTCAAGAAAACGCGATTTTACGCGCACTAGTGAGTAAAAATTCTTATTTCATTACTTAACGTAAACTCACTTTTATTGCTATTTAAAGGTGTATTATGGTCTTATATGTCCATTTAAGTGACTTTTGCGCACTTTGAAAAAAGTGAAGAAAACGCGATTTTACGCTCACTAGTGAGTAAAAATTCTTATTTCATGACTCAACGTAAACTCACTTTTATTGCTATTTAAAGGTGTATTATGGTCTTATATGTCCATTTATGTGACTTTTCCGCACTTTGAAAAAAGTCAAGAAAACGCGATTTTACGCTCACTAGTGAGTAAAAATTTTTATTTCATGACTCAACGTAAACTCACTTTTATTGCTATTTAAAGGTGTATTGTGGTCTTATATGTCCATTTATGTGACTTTTCCGCACTTTGAAAAAAGTCAAGAAAACGCGATTTTACGCTCACTAGAGGCCAGAAATTCTTATTTCATGACTTAACGTAAACTCACTTTTATTGCTATTTAAAGGTGTATTATGGTCTTATATGTCCATTTAAGTGACTTTTACGCACTTTGAAAAAAGTCAAGAAAACGCGATTGTACGCTCACTAGTGAGTAAAAATTCTTATTTCATGAATTAACGTAAACTCACTTTTATTGCTATTAAAGGTGTATTATGGTCTTATATGTCCATTTATGTGACTTTTCCGCACTTTGAAAAAAGTCAAGAAAACGCGATTTTACAATCACTAGAGGCCAGAAATTCTTATTTCATGACTTAACGTAAACTCACTTTTATTGCTATTTAAAGGTGTATTATGGTCTTATATGTCCATTTAAGTGACTTTTGCGCACTTTGAAAAAAGTGAACAAAACGCGATTTTAAGCTCACTAGTAAGTAAAAATCCTTATTTCATGACTTAACGTAAACTCACTTTTATTGCTATTTAAAGGTGTATTATGGTCTTATATGTCCATTTATGTGACTTTCCCGCACTTTGAAAAAAGTCAAGAAAACGCGATTTTACGCTCACTAGAGGCCAGAAATTCTTATTTCATGACTTAACGTAAACTCACTTTTATTGCTATTTAAAGGTCTTATATGTCCATTTAAGTGACTTTTACGCACTTTGAAAAATTTCAAGAAAACGCGATTTTACGCTCACTAGTGAGTAAAAATTCTTACTTCATTACTTAACGTAAACTCACTTTTATTGCTATTTAAAGGTGTATTATGGTCTTATATGTCCATTTATGTGACTTTTCCGCACTTTGAAAAAAGTCAAGAAAACGCGATTTTACGCTCACTAGAGGCCAGAAATTCTTATTTCATGACTTAACGTAAACTCACTTTTATTGCTATTTAAAGGTGTATTATGGTTCTATTTGTCCATTTATGTGACTTTTCCGCACTTTGAAAAAAGTCAAGAAAACAGGATTTTACGCTCACTAGTGAGTAAAAATTTTTATTTCATGACTCAACGTAAACTCACTTTTATTGCTATTTAAAGGTGTATTATGGTCTTATATGTCCATTTATGTGACTTTTCCGCACTTTGAAAAAAGTCAAGAAAACGCGATTTTACGCTCACTAGTGAGTAAAAATGTTTATTTCATGACTCAACGTAAACTCACTTTTATTGCTATTTAAAGGTCTTATATGTCCATTTAAGTGACTTTTACGCACTTTGAAAAATTTCAAGAAAACGCGATTTTACGCTCACTAGTGAGTAAAAATTCTTACTTCATTACTTAACGTAAACTCACTTTTATTGCTATTTAAAGGTGTATTATGGTCTTATATGTCCATTTATGTGACTTTTCCGCACTTTGAAAACAGTCAAGAAAACACGATTTTACGCTCACTAGTGAGTAAAAATTTTTATTTCATGACTCAACGTAAACTCAATTTTATTGCTTTTTAAAGGTGTATTATGGTCTTATATGTCCATTTATATGACTTTTCCGCACTTTGAAAAAAGTCAAGAAAACGCGATTTTACGCTCACTAGAGGCCAGAAATTCTTATTTCATGACTTAACGTAAACTCACTTTTATTGCTATTTAAAAGTGTATTATGGTCTTATATTTCCATTTAAGTGTCTTTTACGCACTTTGAAAAAAGTCAAGAAAACGCGATTTTACGCTCACTAATGAGTAAAAATTTTTATTCTATGACTTAACGTAAACTCACTTTTATTGCTATTTAAAGGTGTATTATGGTCTTATATGTCCATTTAAGTGACTTTTACGCACTTTGAAAAAAGTCAAGAAAACGCGATTTTACGCTCACTAGTGAGTAAAAATTCTTATTTCATGTCTGAACGTAAACTCACTTTTATTGCTATTTAAAGGTGTATTATGGTCTTATATGTCCATTTATGTGACTTTTCCGCACTTTGAAAAAAGTCAAGAAAACACGATTTTACGCTCACTAGTGAGTAAAAATTTTTATTTCATGACTCAACGTAAACTCACTTTTATTGCTATTTAAAGGTGTATTATGGTCTTATATGTCCATTTATGTGACTTTTCCGCACTTTGAAAAAAGTCAAGAAAACGCGATTTTATGCTCACTAGAGGCCAGAAATTCTTATTTCATGACTTAACGTAAACTCACTTTTATTGCTATTTAAAGGTGTATTATGGTCTTATATTTCCATTTAAGTGTCTTTTACGCACTTTGAAAAAAGTCAAGAAAACGCGATTTTACGCTCACTAGTGAGTAAAAATTCTTATTTTATGACTTAACGTAAACTCACTTTTATTGCTATTTAAAGGTGTATTATGGTCTTATATGTCCATTTAAGTGACTTTTACGCACTTTGAAAAAAGTCAAGAAAACGCGATTTTACGCTCACTAGTGAGTAAAAATTCTTATTTCATGTCTGAACGTAAACTCACTTTTATTGCTATTTAAAGGTGTATTATGGTCTTATATGTCCATTTATGTGACTTTTCCGCACTTTGAAAAAAGTCAAGAAAACGCGATTTTACGCTCACTAGAGGCCAGAGATTCTTATTTCATGACTTAACGTAAACTCACTTTTATTGCTATTTAAAGGTGTATTATGGTCTTATATGTCCATTTATGTGACTTTTCCGGACTTTGAAAAAAGTCAAGAAAACGCGTTTTTACGCTCACTAGAGGCCAGAAATTCTTATCTCATGACTTAACGTAAACTCACTTTTATTGCTATTTAAAGGTGTATTATGGTCTTATATGTCCATTTATGTGACTTTTCCGCACTTTGAAAAAAGTCAAGAAAACGCGATTTTACGCTCACTAGTGAGTAAAAATTCTTATTTCATTACTTAACGTAAACTCACTTTTATTGCTATTTAAAGGTGTATTATGGTCTTATATGTCCATTTAAGTGACTTTTGCGCACTTTGAAAAAAGTGAAGAAAACGCGATTTTACGCTCACTAGTGAGTAAAAATTCTTATTTCATGACTCAACGTAAACTCAGTTTTATTGCTATTTAAAGGTGTATTATGGTCTTATATGTCCATTTATGTGACTTTTCCGCACTTTGAAAAAAGTCAAGAAAACGCGATTTTACGCTCACTAGAGGCCAGAAATTCTTATTTCATGACTTAACGTAAACTCACTTTTATTGCTATTTAAAGGTGTATTATGGTCTTATATGTCCATTTAAGTGACTTTTACGCACTTTGAAAAAAGTCAAGAAAACGCGATTGTACGCTCACTAGTGAGTAAAAATTCTTATTTCATGAATTAACGTAAACTCACTTTTATTGCTATTAAAGGTGTATTATGGTCTTATATGTCCATTTATGTGACTTTTCCGCACTTTGAAAAAAGTCAAGAAAACACGATTTTACGCTCACTAGTGAGTAAAAATTTTTATTTCATGACTCAACGTAAACTCACTTTTATTGCTATTTAAAGGTGTATTATGGTCTTATATGTCCATTTATGTGACTTTTCCGCACTTTGAAAAAAGTCAAGAAAACGCGATTTTACAATCACTAGAGGCCAGAAATTCTTATTTCATGACTTAACGTAAACTCACTTTTATTGCTATTTAAAGGTGTATTATGGTCTTATATGTCCATTTAAGTGACTTTTGCGCACTTTGAAAAAAGTGAAGAAAACGCGATTTTAAGCTCACTAGTGAGTAAAAATCCTTATTTCATGACTTAACGTAAACTCACTTTTATTGCTATTTAAAGGTGTATTATGGTCTTATATGTCCATTTATGTGACTTTTCCGCACTTTGAAAAAAGTCAAGAAAACGCGATTTTACGCTCACTAGAGGCCAGAAATTCTTATTTCATGACTTAACGTAAACTCACTTTTATTGCTATTTAAAGGTCTTATATGTCCATTTAAGTGACTTTTACGCACTTTGAAAAATTTCAAGAAAACGCGATTTTACGCTCACTAGTGAGTAAAAATTCTTACTTCATTACTTAACGTAAACTCACTTTTATTGCTATTTAAAGGTGTATTATGGTCTTATATGTCCATTTATGTGACTTTTCCGCACTTTGAAAAAAGTCAAGAAAACGCGATTTTACGCTCACTAGAGGCCAGAAATTCTTATTTCATGAGTTAAAGTAAACTCACTTTTATTGCTATTTAAAGGTGTATTATGGTTCTATTTGTCCATTTATGTGACTTTTCCGCACTTAGAAAAAAGTCAAGAAAACAGGATTTTACGCTCACTAGTGAGTAAAAATTTTTATTTCATGACTCAACGTAAACTCACTTTTATTGCTATTTAAAGGTGTATTATGGTCTTATATGTCCATTTATGTGACTTTTCCGCACTTTGAAAAAAGTCAAGAAAACGCGATTTTACGCTCACTAGTGAGTAAAAATGTTTATTTCATGACTCAACGTAAACTCACTTTTATTGCTATTTAAAGGTCTTATATGTCCATTTAAGTGACTTTTACGCACTTTGAAAAATTTCAAGAAAACGCGATTTTACGCTCACTAGTGAGTAAAAATTCTTACTTCATTACTTAACGTAAACTCACTTTTATTGCTATTTAAAGGTGTATTATGGTCTTATATGTCCATTTATGTGACTTTTCCGCACTTTGAAAACAGTCAAGAAAACACGATTTTACGCTCACTAGTGAGTAAAAATTTTTATTTCATGACTCAACGTAAACTCAATTTTATTGCTTTTTAAAGGTGTATTATGGTCTTATATGTCCATTTATATGACTTTTCCGCACTTTGAAAAAAGTCAAGAAAACGCGATTTTACGCTCACTAGAGGCCAGAAATTCTTATTTCATGACTTAACGTAAACTCACTTTTATTGCTATTTAAAAGTGTATTATGGTCTTATATTTCCATTTAAGTGTCTTTTACGCACTTTGAAAAAAGTCAAGAAAACGCGATTTTACGCTCACTAATGAGTAAAAATTTTTATTCTATGACTTAACGTAAACTCACTTTTATTGCTATTTAAAGGTGTATTATGGTCTTATATGTCCATTTAAGTGACTTTTACGCACTTTGAAAAAAGTCAAGAAAACGCGATTTTACGCTCACTAGTGAGTAAAAATTCTTATTTCATGTCTGAACGTAAACTCACTTTTATTGCTATTTAAAGGTGTATTATGGTCTTATATGTCCATTTATGTGACTTTTCCGCACTTTGAAAAAAGTCAAGAAAACACGATTTTACGCTCACTAGTGAGTAAAAATTTTTATTTCATGACTCAACGTAAACTCACTTTTATTGCTATTTAAAGGTGTATTATGGTCTTATATGTCCATTTATGTGACTTTTCCGCACTTTGAAAAAAGTCAAGAAAACGCGATTTTATGCTCACTAGAGGCCAGAAATTCTTATTTCATGACTTAACGTAAACTCACTTTTATTGCTATTTAAAGGTGTATTATGGTCTTATATTTCCATTTAAGTGTCTTTTACGCACTTTGAAAAAAGTCAAGAAAACGCGATTTTACGCTCACTAGTGAGTAAAAATTCTTATTTTATGACTTAACGTAAACTCACTTTTATTGCTATTTAAAGGTGTATTATGGTCTTATATGTCCATTTAAGTGACTTTTACGCACTTTGAAAAAAGTCAAGAAAACGCGATTTTACGCTCACTAGTGAGTAAAAATTCTTATTTCATGTCTGAACGTAAACTCACTTTTATTGCTATTTAAAGGTGTATTATGGTCTTATATGTCCATTTATGTGACTTTTCCGCACTTTGAAAAAAGTCAAGAAAACGCGATTTTACGCTCACTAGAGGCCAGAGATTCTTATTTCATGTCTTAACGTAAACTCACTTTTATTGCTATTTAAAGGTGTATTATGGTCTTATATGTCCATTTATGTGACTTTTCCGGACTTTGAAAAAAGTCAAGAAAACGCGTTTTTATGCTCACTAGAGGCCAGAAATTCTTATCTCATGACTTAACGTAAACTCACTTTTATTGCTATTTAAAGGTGTATTATGGTCTTATATGTCCATTTATGTGACTTTTCCGCACTTTGAAAAAAGTCAAGAAAACGCGATTTTACGCTCACTAGTGAGTAAAAATTCTTATTTCATTACTTAACGTAAACTCACTTTTATTGCTATTTAAAGGTGTATTATGGTCTTATATGTCCATTTAAGTGACTTTTGCGCACTTTGAAAAAAGTGAAGAAAACGCGATTTTACGCTCACTAGTGAGTAAAAATTCTTATTTCATGACTCAACGTAAACTCACTTTTATTGCTATTTAAAGGTGTATTATGGTCTTATATGTCCATTTATGTGACTTTTCCGCGCTTTGAAAAAAGTCAAGAAAACGCGATTTTACAATCACTAGAGGCCAGAAATTCTTATTTCATGATTTAACGTAAACTCACTTTTATTGCTATTTAAAGGTGTATTATGGTCTTATATGTCCATTTATGTGACTTTTCCGCACTTTGAAAAAAGTCAAGAAAACACGATTTTACGCTCACTAGTGAGTAAAAATTTTTATTTCATGACTCAACGTAAACTCACTTTTATTGCTATTTAAAGGTGTATTATGGTCTTATATGTCCATTTATGTGACTTTTCCGCACTTTGAAAAAAGTCAAGAAAACGCGATTTTATGCTCACTAGAGGCCAGAAATTCTTATTTCATGACTTAACGTAAACTCACTTTTATTGCTATTTAAAGGTGTATTATGGTCTTATATTTCCATTTAAGTGTCTTTTACGCACTTTGAAAAAAGTCAAGAAAACGCGATTTTACGCTCACTAGTGAGTAAAAATTCTTATTTTATGACTTAACGTAAACTCACTTTTATTGCTATTTAAAGGTGTATTATGGTCTTATATGTCCATTTAAGTGACTTTTACGCACTTTGAAAAAAGTCAAGAAAACGCGATTTTACGCTCACTAGTGAGTAAAAATTCTTATTTCATGTCTGAACGTAAACTCACTTTTATTGCTATTTAAAGGTGTATTATGGTCTTATATGTCCATTTATGTGACTTTTCCGCACTTTGAAAAAAGTCAAGAAAACGCGATTTTACGCTCACTAGAGGCCAGAGATTCTTATTTCATGACTTAACGTAAACTCACTTTTATTGCTATTTAAAGGTGTATTATGGTCTTATATGTCCATTTATGTGACTTTTCCGGACTTTGAAAAAAGTCAAGAAAACGCGTTTTTACGCTCACTAGAGGCCAGAAATTCTTATCTCATGACTTAACGTAAACTCACTTTTATTGCTATTTAAAGGTGTATTATGGTCTTATATGTCCATTTATGTGACTTTTCCGCACTTTGAAAAAAGTCAAGAAAACGCGATTTTACGCTCACTAGTGAGTAAAAATTCTTATTTCATTACTTAACGTAAACTCACTTTTATTGCTATTTAAAGGTGTATTATGGTCTTATATGTCCATTTAAGTGACTTTTGCGCACTTTGAAAAAAGTGAAGAAAACGCGATTTTACGCTCACTAGTGAGTAAAAATTCTTATTTCATGACTCAACGTAAACTCAGTTTTATTGCTATTTAAAGGTGTATTATGGTCTTATATGTCCATTTATGTGACTTTTCCGCACTTTGAAAAAAGTCAAGAAAACGCGATTTTACGCTCACTAGAGGCCAGAAATTCTTATTTCATGACTTAACGTAAACTCACTTTTATTGCTATTTAAAGGTGTATTATGGTCTTATATGTCCATTTAAGTGACTTTTACGCACTTTGAAAAAAGTCAAGAAAACGCGATTGTACGCTCACTAGTGAGTAAAAATTCTTATTTCATGAATTAACGTAAACTCACTTTTATTGCTATTAAAGGTGTATTATGGTCTTATATGTCCATTTATGTGACTTTTCCGCACTTTGAAAAAAGTCAAGAAAACACGATTTTACGCTCACTAGTGAGTAAAAATTTTTATTTCATGACTCAACGTAAACTCACTTTTATTGCTATTTAAAGGTGTATTATGGTCTTATATGTCCATTTATGTGACTTTTCCGCACTTTGAAAAAAGTCAAGAAAACGCGATTTTACAATCACTAGAGGCCAGAAATTCTTATTTCATGACTTAACGTAAACTCACTTTTATTGCTATTTAAAGGTGTATTATGGTCTTATATGTCCATTTAAGTGACTTTTGCGCACTTTGAAAAAAGTGAAGAAAACGCGATTTTAAGCTCACTAGTGAGTAAAAATCCTTATTTCATGACTTAACGTAAACTCACTTTTATTGCTATTTAAAGGTGTATTATGGTCTTATATGTCCATTTATGTGACTTTTCCGCACTTTGAAAAAAGTCAAGAAAACGCGATTTTACGCTCACTAGAGGCCAGAAATTCTTATTTCATGACTTAACGTAAACTCACTTTTATTGCTATTTAAAGGTCTTATATGTCCATTTAAGTGACTTTTACGCACTTTGAAAAATTTCAAGAAAACGCGATTTTACGCTCACTAGTGAGTAAAAATTCTTACTTCATTACTTAACGTAAACTCACTTTTATTGCTATTTAAAGGTGTATTATGGTCTTATATGTCCATTTATGTGACTTTTCCGCACTTTGAAAAAAGTCAAGAAAACGCGATTTTACGCTCACTAGAGGCCAGAAATTCTTATTTCATGAGTTAAAGTAAACTCACTTTTATTGCTATTTAAAGGTGTATTATGGTTCTATTTGTCCATTTATGTGACTTTTCCGCACTTAGAAAAAAGTCAAGAAAACAGGATTTTACGCTCACTAGTGAGTAAAAATTTTTATTTCATGACTCAACGTAAACTCACTTTTATTGCTATTTAAAGGTGTATTATGGTCTTATATGTCCATTTATGTGACTTTTCCGCACTTTGAAAAAAGTCAAGAAAACGCGATTTTACGCTCACTAGTGAGTAAAAATGTTTATTTCATGACTCAACGTAAACTCACTTTTATTGCTATTTAAAGGTCTTATATGTCCATTTAAGTGACTTTTACGCACTTTGAAAAATTTCAAGAAAACGCGATTTTACGCTCACTAGTGAGTAAAAATTCTTACTTCATTACTTAACGTAAACTCACTTTTATTGCTATTTAAAGGTGTATTATGGTCTTATATGTCCATTTATGTGACTTTTCCGCACTTTGAAAACAGTCAAGAAAACACGATTTTACGCTCACTAGTGAGTAAAAATTTTTATTTCATGACTCAACGTAAACTCAATTTTATTGCTTTTTAAAGGTGTATTATGGTCTTATATGTCCATTTATATGACTTTTCCGCACTTTGAAAAAAGTCAAGAAAACGCGATTTTACGCTCACTAGAGGCCAGAAATTCTTATTTCATGACTTAACGTAAACTCACTTTTATTGCTATTTAAAAGTGTATTATGGTCTTATATTTCCATTTAAGTGTCTTTTACGCACTTTGAAAAAAGTCAAGAAAACGCGATTTTACGCTCACTAATGAGTAAAAATTTTTATTCTATGACTTAACGTAAACTCACTTTTATTGCTATTTAAAGGTGTATTATGGTCTTATATGTCCATTTAAGTGACTTTTACGCACTTTGAAAAAAGTCAAGAAAACGCGATTTTACGCTCACTAGTGAGTAAAAATTCTTATTTCATGTCTGAACGTAAACTCACTTTTATTGCTATTTAAAGGTGTATTATGGTCTTATATGTCCATTTATGTGACTTTTCCGCACTTTGAAAAAAGTCAAGAAAACACGATTTTACGCTCACTAGTGAGTAAAAATTTTTATTTCATGACTCAACGTAAACTCACTTTTATTGCTATTTAAAGGTGTATTATGGTCTTATATGTCCATTTATGTGACTTTTCCGCACTTTGAAAAAAGTCAAGAAAACGCGATTTTATGCTCACTAGAGGCCAGAAATTCTTATTTCATGACTTAACGTAAACTCACTTTTATTGCTATTTAAAGGTGTATTATGGTCTTATATTTCCATTTAAGTGTCTTTTACGCACTTTGAAAAAAGTCAAGAAAACGCGATTTTACGCTCACTAGTGAGTAAAAATTCTTATTTTATGACTTAACGTAAACTCACTTTTATTGCTATTTAAAGGTGTATTATGGTCTTATATGTCCATTTAAGTGACTTTTACGCACTTTGAAAAAAGTCAAGAAAACGCGATTTTACGCTCACTAGTGAGTAAAAATTCTTATTTCATGTCTGAACGTAAACTCACTTTTATTGCTATTTAAAGGTGTATTATGGTCTTATATGTCCATTTATGTGACTTTTCCGCACTTTGAAAAAAGTCAAGAAAACGCGATTTTACGCTCACTAGAGGCCAGAGATTCTTATTTCATGTCTTAACGTAAACTCACTTTTATTGCTATTTAAAGGTGTATTATGGTCTTATATGTCCATTTATGTGACTTTTCCGGACTTTGAAAAAAGTCAAGAAAACGCGTTTTTATGCTCACTAGAGGCCAGAAATTCTTATCTCATGACTTAACGTAAACTCACTTTTATTGCTATTTAAAGGTGTATTATGGTCTTATATGTCCATTTATGTGACTTTTCCGCACTTTGAAAAAAGTCAAGAAAACGCGATTTTACGCTCACTAGTGAGTAAAAATTCTTATTTCATTACTTAACGTAAACTCACTTTTATTGCTATTTAAAGGTGTATTATGGTCTTATATGTCCATTTAAGTGACTTTTGCGCACTTTGAAAAAAGTGAAGAAAACGCGATTTTACGCTCACTAGTGAGTAAAAATTCTTATTTCATGACTCAACGTAAACTCACTTTTATTGCTATTTAAAGGTGTATTATGGTCTTATATGTCCATTTATGTGACTTTTCCGCGCTTTGAAAAAAGTCAAGAAAACGCGATTTTACAATCACTAGAGGCCAGAAATTCTTATTTCATGATTTAACGTAAACTCACTTTTATTGCTATTTAAAGGTGTATTATGGTCTTATATGTCCATTTAAGTGACTTTTGCGCACTTTGAAAAAAGTGAAGAAAACGCGATTTGAAGCTCACTAGTGAGTAAAAATCCTTATTTCATGACTTAACGTAAACTCACTTTTATTGCTATTTAAAGGTGTATTATGGTCTTATATGTCCATTTATGTGACTTTTCCGCACTTTGAAAAAAGTCAAGAAAACGCGATTTTACGCTCACTAGAGGCCAGAAATTCTTATTTCATGACTTAACGTAAACTCACTTTTATTGCTATTTAAAAGTGTATTATGGTCTTATATTTCCATTTAAGTGTCTTTTACGCACTTTGAAAAAAGTCAAGAAAACGCGATTTTACGCTCACTAATGAGTAAAAATTTTTATTCTATACTTAACGTAAACTCACTTTTATTGCTATTTAAAGGTGTATTATGGTCTTATATGTCCATTTAAGTGACTTTTACGCACTTTGAAAAAAGTCAAGAAAACGCGATTTTACGCTCACTAGTGAGTAAAAATTCTTATTTCATGTCTGAACGTAAACTCACTTTTATTGCTATTTAAAGGTGTATTATGGTCTTATATGTCCATTTATGTGACTTTTCCGCACTTTGAAAAAAGTCAAGAAAACACGATTTTACGCTCACTAGTGAGTAAAAATTTTTATTTCATGACTCAACGTAAACTCACTTTTATTGCTATTTAAAGGTGTATTATGGTCTTATATGTCCATTTATGTGACTTTTCCGCACTTTGAAAAAAGTCAAGAAAACGCGATTTTATGCTCACTAGAGGCCAGAAATTCTTATTTCATGACTTAACGTAAACTCACTTTTATTGCTATTTAAAGGTGTATTATGGTCTTATATTTCCATTTAAGTGTCTTTTACGCACTTTGAAAAAAGTCAAGAAAACGCGATTTTACGCTCACTAATGAGTAAAAATTTTTATTCTATGACTTAACGTAAACTCACTTTTATTGCTATTTAAAGGTGTATTATGGTCTTATATGTCCATTTAAGTGACTTTTACGCACTTTGAAAAAAGTCAAGAAAACGCGATTTTACGCTCACTAGTGAGTAAAAATTCTTATTTCATGTCTGAACGTAAACTCACTTTTATTGCTATTTAAAGGTGTATTATGGTCTTATATGTCCATTTATGTGACTTTTCCGCACTTTGAAAAAAGTCAAGAAAACACGATTTTACGCTCACTAGTGAGTAAAAATTTTTATTTCATGACTCAACGTAAACTCACTTTTATTGCTATTTAAAGGTGTATTATGGTCTTATATGTCCATTTATGTGACTTTTCCGCACTTTGAAAAAAGTCAAGAAAACGCGATTTTATGCTCACTAGAGGCCAGAAATTCTTATTTCATGACTTAACGTAAACTCACTTTTATTGCTATTTAAAGGTGTATTATGGTCTTATATTTCCATTTAAGTGTCTTTTACGCACTTTGAAAAAAGTCAAGAAAACGCGATTTTACGCTCACTAGTGAGTAAAAATTCTTATTTTATGACTTAACGTAAACTCACTTTTATTGCTATTTAAAGGTGTATTATGGTCTTATATGTCCATTTAAGTGACTTTTACGCACTTTGAAAAAAGTCAAGAAAACGCGATTTTACGCTCACTAGTGAGTAAAAATTCTTATTTCATGTCTGAACGTAAACTCACTTTTATTGCTATTTAAAGGTGTATTATGGTCTTATATGTCCATTTATGTGACTTTTCCGCACTTTGAAAAAAGTCAAGAAAACGCGATTTTACGCTCACTAGAGGCCAGAGATTCTTATTTCATGACTTAACGTAAACTCACTTTTATTGCTATTTAAAGGTGTATTATGGTCTTATATGTCCATTTATGTGACTTTTCCGGACTTTGAAAAAAGTCAAGAAAACGCGTTTTTACGCTCACTAGAGGCCAGAAATTCTTATCTCATGACTTAACGTAAACTCACTTTTATTGCTATTTAAAGGTGTATTATGGTCTTATATGTCCATTTATGTGACTTTTCCGCACTTTGAAAAAAGTCAAGAAAACGCGATTTTACGCTCACTAGTGAGTAAAAATTCTTATTTGATTACTTAACGTAAACTCACTTTTATTGCTATTTAAAGGTGTATTATGGTCTTATATGTCCATTTAAGTGACTTTTGCGCACTTTGAAAAAAGTGAAGAAAACGCGATTTTACGCTCACTAGTGAGTAAAAATTCTTATTTCATGACTCAACGTAAACTCAGTTTTATTGCTATTTAAAGGTGTATTATGGTCTTATATGTCCATTTATGTGACTTTTCCGCACTTTGAAAAAAGTCAAGAAAACGCGATTTTACGCTCACTAGTGAGTAAAAATTCTTACTTCATTACTTAACGTAAACTCACTTTTATTGCTATTTAAAGGTGTATTATGGTCTTATATATCCATTTATGTGACTTTTCCGCACTTTGAAAAAAGTCAAGAAAACGCGATTTTACGCTCACTAGAGGCCAGAAATTCTTATTTCATGACTTAAAGTAAACTCACTTTTATTGCTATTTAAAGGTGTATTATGGTTCTATTTGTCCATTTATGTGACTTTTCCGCACTTAGAAAAAAGTCAAGAAAACAGGATTTTACGCTCACTAGTGAGTAAAAATTTTTATTTCATGACTCAACGTAAACTCACTTTTATTGCTATTTAAAGGTGTATTATGGTCTTATATGTCCATTTATGTGACTTTTCCGCACTTTGAAAAAAGTCAAGAAAACGCGATTTTACGCTCACTAGTGAGTAAAAATGTTTATTTCATGACTCAACGTAAACTCACTTTTATTGCTATTTAACGGTCTTATATGTCCATTTAAGTGACTTTTACGCACTTTGAAAAATTTCAAGAAAACGCGATTTTACGCTCACTAGTGAGTAAAAATTCTTACTTCATTACTTAACGTAAACTCACTTTTATTGCTATTTAAAGGTGTATTATGGTCTTATATGTCCATTTATGTGACTTTTCCGCACTTTGAAAACAGTCAAGAAAACACGATTTTACGCTCACTAGTGAGTAAAAATTTTTATTTCATGACTCAACGTAAACTCAATTTTATTGCTTTTTAAAGGTGTATTATGGTCTTATATGTCCATTTATATGACTTTTCCGCACTTTGAAAAAAGTCAAGAAAACGCGATTTTACGCTCACTAGAGGCCAGAAATTCTTATTTCATGACTTAACGTAAACTCACTTTTATTGCTATTTAAAAGTGTATTATGGTCTTATATTTCCATTTAAGTGTCTTTTACGCACTTTGAAAAAAGTCAAGAAAACGCGATTTTACGCTCACTAATGAGTAAAAATTTTTATTCTATGACTTAACGTAAACTCACTTTTATTGCTATTTAAAGGTGTATTATGGTCTTATATGTCCATTTAAGTGACTTTTACGCACTTTGAAAAAAGTCAAGAAAACGCGATTTTACGCTCACTAGTGAGTAAAAATTCTTATTTCATGTCTGAACGTAAACTCACTTTTATTGCTATTTAAAGGTGTATTATGGTCTTATATGTCCATTTATGTGACTTTTCCGCACTTTGAAAAAAGTCAAGAAAACACGATTTTACGCTCACTAGTGAGTAAAAATTTTTATTTCATGACTCAACGTAAACTCACTTTTATTGCTATTTAAAGGTGTATTATGGTCTTATATGTCCATTTATGTGACTTTTCCGCACTTTGAAAAAAGTCAAGAAAACGCGATTTTATGCTCACTAGAGGCCAGAAATTCTTATTTCATGACTTAACGTAAACTCACTTTTATTGCTATTTAAAGGTGTATTATGGTCTTATATTTCCATTTAAGTGTCTTTTACGCACTTTGAAAAAAGTCAAGAAAACGCGATTTTACGCTCACTAGTGAGTAAAAATTCTTATTTTATGACTTAACGTAAACTCACTTTTATTGCTATTTAAAGGTGTATTATGGTCTTATATGTCCATTTAAGTGACTTTTACGCACTTTGAAAAAAGTCAAGAAAACGCGATTTTACGCTCACTAGTGAGTAAAAATTCTTATTTCATGTCTGAACGTAAACTCACTTTTATTGCTATTTAAAGGTGTATTATGGTCTTATATGTCCATTTATGTGACTTTTCCGCACTTTGAAAAAAGTCAAGAAAACGCGATTTTACGCTCACTAGAGGCCAGAGATTCTTATTTCATGACTTAACGTAAACTCACTTTTATTGCTATTTAAAGGTGTATTATGGTCTTATATGTCCATTTATGTGACTTTTCCGCGCTTTGAAAAAAGTCAAGAAAACGCGATTTTACAATCACTAGAGGCCAGAAATTCTTATTTCATGACTTAACGTAAACTCACTTTTATTGCTATTTAAAGGTGTATTATGGTCTTATATGTCCATTTAAGTGACTTTTGCGCACTTTGAAAAAAGTGAAGAAAACGCGATTTGAAGCTCACTAGTGAGTAAAAATCCTTATTTCATGACTTAACGTAAACTCACTTTTATTGCTATTTAAAGGTGTATTATGGTCTTATATGTCCATTTATGTGACTTTTCCGCACTTTGAAAAAAGTCAAGAAAACGCGATTTTACGCTCACTAGAGGCCAGAAATTCTTATTTCATGACTTAACGTAAACTCACTTTTATTGCTATTTAAAAGTGTATTATGGTCTTATATTTCCATTTAAGTGTCTTTTACGCACTTTGAAAAAAGTCAAGAAAACGCGATTTTACGCTCACTAATGAGTAAAAATTTTTATTCTATGACTTAACGTAAACTCACTTTTATTGCTATTTAAAGGTGTATTATGGTCTTATATGTCCATTTAAGTGACTTTTACGCACTTTGAAAAAAGTCAAGAAAACGCGATTTTACGCTCACTAGTGAGTAAAAATTCTTATTTCATGTCTGAACGTAAACTCACTTTTATTGCTATTTAAAGGTGTATTATGGTCTTATATGTCCATTTATGTGACTTTTCCGCACTTTGAAAAAAGTCAAGAAAACACGATTTTACGCTCACTAGTGAGTAAAAATTTTTATTTCATGACTCAACGTAAACTCACTTTTATTGCTATTTAAAGGTGTATTATGGTCTTATATGTCCATTTATGTGACTTTTCCGCACTTTGAAAAAAGTCAAGAAAACGCGATTTTATGCTCACTAGAGGCCAGAAATTCTTATTTCATGACTTAACGTAAACTCACTTTTATTGCTATTTAAAGGTGTATTATGGTCTTATATTTCCATTTAAGTGTCTTTTACGCACTTTGAAAAAAGTCAAGAAAACGCGATTTTACGCTCACTAATGAGTAAAAATTTTTATTCTATGACTTAACGTAAACTCACTTTTATTGCTATTTAAAGGTGTATTATGGTCTTATATGTCCATTTAAGTGACTTTTACGCACTTTGAAAAAAGTCAAGAAAACGCGATTTTACGCTCACTAGTGAGTAAAAATTCTTATTTCATGTCTGAACGTAAACTCACTTTTATTGCTATTTAAAGGTGTATTATGGTCTTATATGTCCATTTATGTGACTTTTCCGCACTTTGAAAAAAGTCAAGAAAACACGATTTTACGCTCACTAGTGAGTAAAAATTTTTATTTCATGACTCAACGTAAACTCACTTTTATTGCTATTTAAAGGTGTATTATGGTCTTATATGTCCATTTATGTGACTTTTCCGCACTTTGAAAAAAGTCAAGAAAACGCGATTTTATGCTCACTAGAGGCCAGAAATTCTTATTTCATGACTTAACGTAAACTCACTTTTATTGCTATTTAAAGGTGTATTATGGTCTTATATTTCCATTTAAGTGTCTTTTACGCACTTTGAAAAAAGTCAAGAAAACGCGATTTTACGCTCACTAGTGAGTAAAAATTCTTATTTTATGACTTAACGTAAACTCACTTTTATTGCTATTTAAAGGTGTATTATGGTCTTATATGTCCATTTATGTGACTTTTCCGCACTTTGAAAAAAGTCAAGAAAACACGATTTTACGCTCACTAGTGAGTAAAAATTTTTATTTCATGACTCAACGTAAACTCACTTTTATTGCTATTTAAAGGTGTATTATGGTCTTATATGTCCATTTATGTGACTTTTCCGCACTTTGAAAAAAGTCAAGAAAACGCGATTTTATGCTCACTAGAGGCCAGAAATTCTTATTTCATGACTTAACGTAAACTCACTTTTATTGCTATTTAAAGGTGTATTATGGTCTTATATTTCCATTTAAGTGTCTTTTACGCACTTTGAAAAAAGTCAAGAAAACGCGATTTTACGCTCACTAGTGAGTAAAAATTCTTATTTTATGACTTAACGTAAACTCACTTTTATTGCTATTTAAAGGTGTATTATGGTCTTATATGTCCATTTAAGTGACTTTTACGCACTTTGAAAAAAGTCAAGAAAACGCGATTTTACGCTCACTAGTGAGTAAAAATTCTTATTTCATGTCTGAACGTAAACTCACTTTTATTGCTATTTAAAGGTGTATTATGGTCTTATATGTCCATTTATGTGACTTTTCCGCACTTTGAAAAAAGTCAAGAAAACGCGATTTTACGCTCACTAGAGGCCAGAAATTCTTATTTCATGACTTAACGTAAACTCACTTTTATTGCTATTTAAAAGTGTATTATGGTCTTATATTTCCATTTAAGTGTCTTTTACGCACTTTGAAAAAAGTCAAGAAAACGCGATTTTACGCTCACTAATGAGTAAAAATTTTTATTCTATGACTTAACGTAAACTCACTTTTATTGCTATTTAAAGGTGTATTATGGTCTTATATGTCCATTTAAGTGACTTTTACGCACTTTGAAAAAAGTCAAGAAAACGCGATTTTACGCTCACTAGTGAGTAAAAATTCTTATTTCATGTCTGAACGTAAACTCACTTTTATTGCTATTTAAAGGTGTATTATGGTCTTATATGTCCATTTATGTGACTTTTCCGCACTTTGAAAAAAGTCAAGAAAACACGATTTTACGCTCACTAGTGAGTAAAAATTTTTATTTCATGACTCAACGTAAACTCACTTTTATTGCTATTTAAAGGTGTATTATGGTCTTATATGTCCATTTATGTGACTTTTCCGCACTTTGAAAAAAGTCAAGAAAACGCGATTTTATGCTCACTAGAGGCCAGAAATTCTTATTTCATGACTTAACGTAAACTCACTTTTATTGCTATTTAAAGGTGTATTATGGTCTTATATTTCCATTTAAGTGTCTTTTACGCACTTTGAAAAAAGTCAAGAAAACGCGATTTTACGCTCACTAATGAGTAAAAATTTTTATTCTATGACTTAACGTAAACTCACTTTTATTGCTATTTAAAGGTGTATTATGGTCTTATATGTCCATTTAAGTGACTTTTACGCACTTTGAAAAAAGTCAAGAAAACGCGATTTTACGCTCACTAGTGAGTAAAAATTCTTATTTCATGTCTGAACGTAAACTCACTTTTATTGCTATTTAAAGGTGTATTATGGTCTTATATGTCCATTTATGTGACTTTTCCGCACTTTGAAAAAAGTCAAGAAAACACGATTTTACGCTCACTAGTGAGTAAAAATTTTTATTTCATGACTCAACGTAAACTCACTTTTATTGCTATTTAAAGGTGTATTATGGTCTTATATGTCCATTTATGTGACTTTTCCGCACTTTGAAAAAAGTCAAGAAAACGCGATTTTATGCTCACTAGAGGCCAGAAATTCTTATTTCATGACTTAACGTAAACTCACTTTTATTGCTATTTAAAGGTGTATTATGGTCTTATATTTCCATTTAAGTGTCTTTTACGCACTTTGAAAAAAGTCAAGAAAACGCGATTTTACGCTCACTAGTGAGTAAAAATTCTTATTTTATGACTTAACGTAAACTCACTTTTATTGCTATTTAAAGGTGTATTATGGTCTTATATGTCCATTTAAGTGACTTTTACGCACTTTGAAAAAAGTCAAGAAAACGCGATTTTACGCTCACTAGTGAGTAAAAATTCTTATTTCATGTCTGAACGTAAACTCACTTTTATTGCTATTTAAAGGTGTATTATGGTCTTATATGTCCATTTATGTGACTTTTCCGCACTTTGAAAAAAGTCAAGAAAACGCGATTTTACGCTCACTAGAGGCCAGAGATTCTTATTTCATGACTTAACGTAAACTCACTTTTATTGCTATTTAAAGGTGTATTATGGTCTTATATGTCCATTTATGTGACTTTTCCGGACTTTGAAAAAAGTCAAGAAAACGCGTTTTTACGCTCACTAGAGGCCAGAAATTCTTATCTCATGACTTAACGTAAACTCACTTTTATTGCTATTTAAAGGTGTATTATGGTCTTATATGTCCATTTATGTGACTTTTCCGCACTTTGAAAAAAGTCAAGAAAACGCGATTTTACGCTCACTAGTGAGTAAAAATTCTTATTTCATTACTTAACGTAAACTCACTTTTATTGCTATTTAAAGGTGTATTATGGTCTTATATGTCCATTTAAGTGACTTTTGCGCACTTTGAAAAAAGTGAAGAAAACGCGATTTTACGCTCACTAGTGAGTAAAAATTCTTATTTCATGACTCAACGTAAACTCAGTTTTATTGCTATTTAAAGGTGTATTATGGTCTTATATGTCCATTTATGTGACTTTTCCGCACTTTGAAAAAAGTCAAGAAAACGCGATTTTACGCTCACTAGAGGCCAGAAATTCTTATTTCATGACTTAACGTAAACTCACTTTTATTGCTATTTAAAGGTGTATTATGGTCTTATATGTCCATTTAAGTGACTTTTACGCACTTTGAAAAAAGTCAAGAAAACGCGATTGTACGCTCACTAGTGAGTAAAAATTCTTATTTCATGAATTAACGTAAACTCACTTTTATTGCTATTAAAGGTGTATTATGGTCTTATATGTCCATTTATGTGACTTTTCCGCACTTTGAAAAAAGTCAAGAAAACACGATTTTACGCTCACTAGTGAGTAAAAATTTTTATTTCATGACTCAACGTAAACTCACTTTTATTGCTATTTAAAGGTGTATTATGGTCTTATATGTCCATTTATGTGACTTTTCCGCGCTTTGAAAAAAGTCAAGAAAACGCGATTTTACAATCACTAGAGGCCAGAAATTCTTATTTCATGACTTAACGTAAACTCACTTTTATTGCTATTTAAAGGTGTATTATGGTCTTATATGTCCATTTAAGTGACTTTTGCGCACTTTGAAAAAAGTGAAGAAAACGCGATTTTAAGCTCACTAGTGAGTAAAAATCCTTATTTCATGACTTAACGTAAACTCACTTTTATTGCTATTTAAAGGTGTATTATGGTCTTATATGTCCATTTATGTGACTTTTCCGCACTTTGAAAAAAGTCAAGAAAACGCGATTTTACGCTCACTAGAGGCCAGAAATTCTTATTTCATGACTTAACGTAAACTCACTTTTATTGCTATTTAAAGGTCTTATATGTCCATTTAAGTGACTTTTACGCACTTTGAAAAATTTCAAGAAAACGCGATTTTACGCTCACTAGTGAGTAAAAATTCTTACTTCATTACTTAACGTAAACTCACTTTTATTGCTATTTAAAGGTGTATTATGGTCTTATATGTCCATTTATGTGACTTTTCCGCACTTTGAAAAAAGTCAAGAAAACGCGATTTTACGCTCACTAGAGGCCAGAAATTCTTATTTCATGACTTAAAGTAAACTCACTTTTATTGCTATTTAAAGGTGTATTATGGTTCTATTTGTCCATTTATGTGACTTTTCCGCACTTAGAAAAAAGTCAAGAAAACAGGATTTTACGCTCACTAGTGAGTAAAAATTTTTATTTCATGACTCAACGTAAACTCACTTTTATTGCTATTTAAAGGTGTATTATGGTCTTATATGTCCATTTATGTGACTTTTCCGCACTTTGAAAAAAGTCAAGAAAACGCGATTTTACGCTCACTAGTGAGTAAAAATGTTTATTTCATGACTCAACGTAAACTCACTTTTATTGCTATTTAAAGGTCTTATATGTCCATTTAAGTGACTTTTACGCACTTTGAAAAATTTCAAGAAAACGCGATTTTACGCTCACTAGTGAGTAAAAATTCTTACTTCATTACTTAACGTAAACTCACTTTTATTGCTATTTAAAGGTGTATTATGGTCTTATATGTCCATTTATATGACTTTTCCGCACTTTGAAAAAAGTCAAGAAAACGCGATTTTACGCTCACTAGAGGCCAGAAATTCTTATTTCATGACTTAACGTAAACTCACTTTTATTGCTATTTAAAAGTGTATTATGGTCTTATATTTCCATTTAAGTGTCTTTTACGCACTTTGAAAAAAGTCAAGAAAACGCGATTTTACGCTCACTAATGAGTAAAAATTTTTATTCTATGACTTAACGTAAACTCACTTTTATTGCTATTTAAAGGTGTATTATGGTCTTATATGTCCATTTAAGTGACTTTTACGCACTTTGAAAAAAGTCAAGAAAACGCGATTTTACGCTCACTAGTGAGTAAAAATTCTTATTTCATGTCTGAACGTAAACTCACTTTTATTGCTATTTAAAGGTGTATTATGGTCTTATATGTCCATTTATGTGACTTTTCCGCACTTTGAAAAAAGTCAAGAAAACACGATTTTACGCTCACTAGTGAGTAAAAATTTTTATTTCATGACTCAACGTAAACTCACTTTTATTGCTATTTAAAGGTGTATTATGGTCTTATATGTCCATTTATGTGACTTTTCCGCACTTTGAAAAAAGTCAAGAAAACGCGATTTTATGCTCACTAGAGGCCAGAAATT
The DNA here is from genome assembly GCA_030765065.1 of Deroplatys truncata. Lineage (NCBI taxonomy): Eukaryota > Metazoa > Arthropoda > Insecta > Mantodea > Mantidae > Deroplatys > Deroplatys truncata. The sequence continues at coordinate 208,210 of JAUKNL010000019.1, forward strand.
CTTATTTCATGACTTAACGTAAACTCACTTTTATTGCTATTTAAAGGTGTATTATGGTCTTATATTTCCATTTAAGTGTCTTTTACGCACTTTGAAAAAAGTCAAGAAAACGCGATTTTACGCTCACTAGTGAGTAAAAATTCTTATTTTATGACTTAACGTAAACTCACTTTTATTGCTATTTAAAGGTGTATTATGGTCTTATATGTCCATTTAAGTGACTTTTACGCACTTTGAAAAAAGTCAAGAAAACGCGATTTTACGCTCACTAGTGAGTAAAAATTCTTATTTCATGTCTGAACGTAAACTCACTTTTATTGCTATTTAAAGGTGTATTATGGTCTTATATGTCCATTTATGTGACTTTTCCGCACTTTGAAAAAAGTCAAGAAAACGCGATTTTACGCTCACTAGAGGCCAGAGATTCTTATTTCATGACTTAACGTAAACTCACTTTTATTGCTATTTAAAGGTGTATTATGGTCTTATATGTCCATTTATGTGACTTTTCCGGACTTTGAAAAAAGTCAAGAAAACGCGTTTTTATGCTCACTAGAGGCCAGAAATTCTTATCTCATGACTTAACGTAAACTCACTTTTATTGCTATTTAAAGGTGTATTATGGTCTTATATGTCCATTTATGTGACTTTTCCGCACTTTGAAAAAAGTCAAGAAAACGCGATTTTACGCTCACTAGTGAGTAAAAATTCTTATTTCATTACTTAACGTAAACTCACTTTTATTGCTATTTAAAGGTGTATTATGGTCTTATATGTCCATTTAAGTGACTTTTGCGCACTTTGAAAAAAGTGAAGAAAACGCGATTTTACGCTCACTAGTGAGTAAAAATTCTTATTTCATGACTCAACGTAAACTCAGTTTTATTGCTATTTAAAGGTGTATTATGGTCTTATATGTCCATTTATGTGACTTTTCCGCACTTTGAAAAAAGTCAAGAAAACGCGATTTTACGCTCACTAGAGGCCAGAAATTCTTATTTCATGACTTAACGTAAACTCACTTTTATTGCTATTTAAAGGTGTATTATGGTCTTATATGTCCATTTAAGTGACTTTTACGCACTTTGAAAAAAGTCAAGAAAACGCGATTGTACGCTCACTAGTGAGTAAAAATTCTTATTTCATGAATTAACGTAAACTCACTTTTATTGCTATTAAAGGTGTATTATGGTCTTATATGTCCATTTATGTGACTTTTCCGCACTTTGAAAAAAGTCAAGAAAACACGATTTTACGCTCACTAGTGAGTAAAAATTTTTATTTCATGACTCAACGTAAACTCACTTTTATTGCTATTTAAAGGTGTATTATGGTCTTATATGTCCATTTATGTGACTTTTCCGCGCTTTGAAAAAAGTCAAGAAAACGCGATTTTACAATCACTAGAGGCCAGAAATTCTTATTTCATGACTTAACGTAAACTCACTTTTATTGCTATTTAAAGGTGTATTATGGTCTTATATGTCCATTTAAGTGACTTTTGCGCACTTTGAAAAAAGTGAAGAAAACGCGATTTTAAGCTCACTAGTGAGTAAAAATCCTTATTTCATGACTTAACGTAAACTCACTTTTATTGCTATTTAAAGGTGTATTATGGTCTTATATGTCCATTTATGTGACTTTTCCGCACTTTGAAAAAAGTCAAGAAAACGCGATTTTACGCTCACTAGAGGCCAGAAATTCTTATTTCATGACTTAACGTAAACTCACTTTTATTGCTATTTAAAGGTCTTATATGTCCATTTAAGTGACTTTTACGCACTTTGAAAAATTTCAAGAAAACGCGATTTTACGCTCACTAGTGAGTAAAAATTCTTACTTCATTACTTAACGTAAACTCACTTTTATTGCTATTTAAAGGTGTATTATGGTCTTATATGTCCATTTATGTGACTTTTCCGCACTTTGAAAAAAGTCAAGAAAACGCGATTTTACGCTCACTAGAGGCCAGAAATTCTTATTTCATGACTTAAAGTAAACTCACTTTTATTGCTATTTAAAGGTGTATTATGGTTCTATTTGTCCATTTATGTGACTTTTCCGCACTTAGAAAAAAGTCAAGAAAACAGGATTTTACGCTCACTAGTGAGTAAAAATTTTTATTTCATGACTCAACGTAAACTCACTTTTATTGCTATTTAAAGGTGTATTATGGTCTTATATGTCCATTTATGTGACTTTTCCGCACTTTGAAAAAAGTCAAGAAAACGCGATTTTACGCTCACTAGTGAGTAAAAATGTTTATTTCATGACTCAACGTAAACTCACTTTTATTGCTATTTAAAGGTCTTATATGTCCATTTAAGTGACTTTTACGCACTTTGAAAAATTTCAAGAAAACGCGATTTTACGCTCACTAGTGAGTAAAAATTCTTACTTCATTACTTAACGTAAACTCACTTTTATTGCTATTTAAAGGTGTATTATGGTCTTATATGTCCATTTATATGACTTTTCCGCACTTTGAAAAAAGTCAAGAAAACGCGATTTTACGCTCACTAGAGGCCAGAAATTCTTATTTCATGACTTAACGTAAACTCACTTTTATTGCTATTTAAAAGTGTATTATGGTCTTATATTTCCATTTAAGTGTCTTTTACGCACTTTGAAAAAAGTCAAGAAAACGCGATTTTACGCTCACTAATGAGTAAAAATTTTTATTCTATGACTTAACGTAAACTCACTTTTATTGCTATTTAAAGGTGTATTATGGTCTTATATGTCCATTTAAGTGACTTTTACGCACTTTGAAAAAAGTCAAGAAAACGCGATTTTACGCTCACTAGTGAGTAAAAATTCTTATTTCATGTCTGAACGTAAACTCACTTTTATTGCTATTTAAAGGTGTATTATGGTCTTATATGTCCATTTATGTGACTTTTCCGCACTTTGAAAAAAGTCAAGAAAACACGATTTTACGCTCACTAGTGAGTAAAAATTTTTATTTCATGACTCAACGTAAACTCACTTTTATTGCTATTTAAAGGTGTATTATGGTCTTATATGTCCATTTATGTGACTTTTCCGCACTTTGAAAAAAGTCAAGAAAACGCGATTTTATGCTCACTAGAGGCCAGAAATTCTTATTTCATGACTTAACGTAAACTCACTTTTATTGCTATTTAAAGGTGTATTATGGTCTTATATTTCCATTTAAGTGTCTTTTACGCACTTTGAAAAAAGTCAAGAAAACGCGATTTTACGCTCACTAGTGAGTAAAAATTCTTATTTTATGACTTAACGTAAACTCACTTTTATTGCTATTTAAAGGTGTATTATGGTCTTATATGTCCATTTAAGTGACTTTTACGCACTTTGAAAAAAGTCAAGAAAACGCGATTTTACGCTCACTAGTGAGTAAAAATTCTTATTTCATGTCTGAACGTAAACTCACTTTTATTGCTATTTAAAGGTGTATTATGGTCTTATATGTCCATTTATGTGACTTTTCCGCACTTTGAAAAAAGTCAAGAAAACGCGATTTTACGCTCACTAGAGGCCAGAGATTCTTATTTCATGACTTAACGTAAACTCACTTTTATTGCTATTTAAAGGTGTATTATGGTCTTATATGTCCATTTATGTGACTTTTCCGGACTTTGAAAAAAGTCAAGAAAACGCGTTTTTATGCTCACTAGAGGCCAGAAATTCTTATCTCATGACTTAACGTAAACTCACTTTTATTGCTATTTAAAGGTGTATTATGGTCTTATATGTCCATTTATGTGACTTTTCCGCACTTTGAAAAAAGTCAAGAAAACGCGATTTTACGCTCACTAGTGAGTAAAAATTCTTATTTCATTACTTAACGTAAACTCACTTTTATTGCTATTTAAAGGTGTATTATGGTCTTATATGTCCATTTAAGTGACTTTTGCGCACTTTGAAAAAAGTGAAGAAAACGCGATTTTACGCTCACTAGTGAGTAAAAATTCTTATTTCATGACTCAACGTAAACTCAGTTTTATTGCTATTTAAAGGTGTATTATGGTCTTATATGTCCATTTATGTGACTTTTCCGCACTTTGAAAAAAGTCAAGAAAACGCGATTTTACGCTCACTAGAGGCCAGAAATTCTTATTTCATGACTTAACGTAAACTCACTTTTATTGCTATTTAAAGGTGTATTATGGTCTTATATGTCCATTTAAGTGACTTTTACGCACTTTGAAAAAAGTCAAGAAAACGCGATTGTACGCTCACTAGTGAGTAAAAATTCTTATTTCATGAATTAACGTAAACTCACTTTTATTGCTATTAAAGGTGTATTATGGTCTTATATGTCCATTTATGTGACTTTTCCGCACTTTGAAAAAAGTCAAGAAAACACGATTTTACGCTCACTAGTGAGTAAAAATTTTTATTTCATGACTCAACGTAAACTCACTTTTATTGCTATTTAAAGGTGTATTATGGTCTTATATGTCCATTTATGTGACTTTTCCGCGCTTTGAAAAAAGTCAAGAAAACGCGATTTTACAATCACTAGAGGCCAGAAATTCTTATTTCATGACTTAACGTAAACTCACTTTTATTGCTATTTAAAGGTGTATTATGGTCTTATATGTCCATTTAAGTGACTTTTGCGCACTTTGAAAAAAGTGAAGAAAACGCGATTTGAAGCTCACTAGTGAGTAAAAATCCTTATTTCATGACTTAACGTAAACTCACTTTTATTGCTATTTAAAGGTGTATTATGGTCTTATATGTCCATTTATGTGACTTTTCCGCACTTTGAAAAAAGTCAAGAAAACGCGATTTTACGCTCACTAGAGGCCAGAAATTCTTATTTCATGACTTAACGTAAACTCACTTTTATTGCTATTTAAAGGTCTTATATGTCCATTTAAGTGACTTTTACGCACTTTGAAAAATTTCAAGAAAACGCGATTTTACGCTCACTAGTGAGTAAAAATTCTTACTTCATTACTTAACGTAAACTCACTTTTATTGCTATTTAAAGGTGTATTATGGTCTTATATGTCCATTTATGTGACTTTTCCGCACTTTGAAAAAAGTCAAGAAAACGCGATTTTACGCTCACTAGAGGCCAGAAATTCTTATTTCATGACTTAAAGTAAACTCACTTTTATTGCTATTTAAAGGTGTATTATGGTTCTATTTGTCCATTTATGTGACTTTTCCGCACTTTGAAAAAAGTCAAGAAAACAGGATTTTACGCTCACTAGTGAGTAAAAATTTTTATTTCATGACTCAACGTAAACTCACTTTTATTGCTATTTAAAGGTGTATTATGGTCTTATATGTCCATTTATGTGACTTTTCCGCACTTTGAAAAAAGTCAAGAAAACGCGATTTTACGCTCACTAGTGAGTAAAAATGTTTATTTCATGACTCAACGTAAACTCACTTTTATTGCTATTTAAAGGTGTATTATGGTCTTATATGTCCATTTATGTGACTTTTCCGCACTTTGAAAAAAGTCAAGAAAACGCGATTTTACGCTCACTAGAGGCCAGAAATTCTTATTTCATGACTTAACGTAAACTCACTTTTATTGCTATTTAAAGGTCTTATATGTCCATTTAATTGACTTTTACGCACTTTGAAAAATTTCAAGAAAACGCGATTTTACGCTCACTAGTGAGTAAAAATTCTTACTTCATTACTTAACGTAAACTCACTTTTATTGCTATTTAAAGGTGTATTATGGTCTTATATGTCCATTTATGTGACTTTTCCGCACTTTGAAAAAAGTCAAGAAAACGCGATTTTACGCTCACTAGAGGCCAGAAATTCTTATTTCATGACTTAACGTAAACTCACTTTTATTGCTATTTAAAGGTGTATTATGGATCTATATGTCCATTTATGTGACTTTTCCGCACTTTGAAAAAAGTCAAGAAAACACGATTTTACGCTCACTAGTGAGTAAAAATTTTTATTTCATGACTCAACGTAAACTCACTTTTATTGCTATTTAAAGGTGTATTATGGTCTTATATGTCCATTTATATGACTTTTCCGCACTTTGAAAAAAGTCAAGAAAACGCGATTTTACGCTCACTAGAGGCCAGAAATTCTTATTTCATGACTTAACGTAAACTCACTTTTATTGCTATTTAAAGGTGTATTATGGTCTTATATTTCCATTTAAGTGTCTTTTACGCACTTTGAAAAAAGTCAAGAAAACGCGATTTTACGCTCACTAATGAGTAAAAATTTTTATTTTATGACTTAACGTAAACTCACTTTTATTGCTATTTAAAGGTGTATTATGGTCTTATATGTCCATTTAAGTGACTTTTACGCACTTTGAAAAAAGTCAAGAAAACGCGATTTTACGCTCACTAGTGAGTAAAAATTCTTATTTCATGTCTGAACGTAAACTCACTTTTATTGCTATTTAAAGGTGTATTATGGTCTTATATGTCCATTTATGTGACTTTTCCGCACTTTGAAAAAAGTCAAGAAAACACGATTTTACGCTCACTAGTGAGTAAAAATTTTTATTTCATGACTCAACGTAAACTCACTTTTATTGCTATTTAAAGGTGTATTATGGTCTTATATGTCCATTTATGTGACTTTTCCGCACTTTGAAAAAAGTCAAGAAAACGCGATTTTATGCTCACTAGAGGCCAGAAATTCTTATTTCATGACTTAACGTAAACTCACTTTTATTGCTATTTAAAGGTGTATTATGGTCTTATATTTCCATTTAAGTGTCTTTTACGCACTTTGAAAAAAGTCAAGAAAACGTGATTTTACGCTCACTAGTGAGTAAAAATTCTTATTTTATGACTTAACGTAAACTCACTTTTATTGCTATTTAAAGGTGTATTATGGTCTTATATGTCCATTTAAGTGACTTTTACGCACTTTGAAAAAGTCAAGAAAACGCGATTTTACGCTCACTAGTGAGTAAAAATTCTTATTTCATGTCTGAACGTAAACTCACTTTTATTGCTATTTAAAGGTGTATTATGGTCTTATATGTCCATTTATGTGACTTTTCCGCACTTTGAAAAAAGTCAAGAAAACGCGATTTTACGCTCACTAGAGGCCAGAGATTCTTATTTCATGACTTAACGTAAACTCACTTTTATTGCTATTTAAAGGTGTATTATGGTCTTATATGTCCATTTATGTGACTTTTCCGGACTTTGAAAAAAGTCAAGAAAACGCGTTTTTACGCTCACTAGAGGCCAGAAATTCTTATCTCATGACTTAACGTAAACTCACTTTTATTGCTATTTAAAGGTGTATTATGGTCTTATATTTCCATTTAAGTGTCTTTTACGCACTTTGAAAAAAGTCAAGAAAACGCGATTTTACGCTCACTAATGAGTAAAAATTTTTATTCTATGACTTAACGTAAACTCACTTTTATTGCTATTTAAAGGTGTATTATGGTCTTATATGTCCATTTAAGTGACTTTTACGCACTTTGAAAAAAGTCAAGAAAACGCGATTTTACGCTCACTAGTGAGTAAAAATTCTTATTTCATGTCTGAACGTAAACTCACTTTTATTGCTATTTAAAGGTGTATTATGGTCTTATATGTCCATTTATGTGACTTTTCCGCACTTTGAAAAAAGTCAAGAAAACACGATTTTACGCTCACTAGTGAGTAAAAATTTTTATTTCATGACTCAACGTAAACTCACTTTTATTGCTATTTAAAGGTGTATTATGGTCTTATATGTCCATTTATGTGACTTTTCCGCACTTTGAAAAAAGTCAAGAAAACGCGATTTTATGCTCACTAGAGGCCAGAAATTCTTATTTCATGACTTAACGTAAACTCACTTTTATTGCTATTTAAAGGTGTATTATGGTCTTATATTTCCATTTAAGTGTCTTTTACGCACTTTGAAAAAAGTCAAGAAAACGCGATTTTACGCTCACTAGTGAGTAAAAATTCTTATTTTATGACTTAACGTAAACTCACTTTTATTGCTATTTAAAGGTGTATTATGGTCTTATATGTCCATTTAAGTGACTTTTACGCACTTTGAAAAAAGTCAAGAAAATGCGATTTTACGCTCACTAGTGAGTAAAAATTCTTATTTCATGTCTGAACGTAAACTCACTTTTATTGCTATTTAAAGGTGTATTATGGTCTTATATGTCCATTTATGTGACTTTTCCGCACTTTGAAAAAAGTCAAGAAAACGCGATTTTACGCTCACTAGAGGCCAGAGATTCTTATTTCATGACTTAACGTAAACTCACTTTTATTGCTATTTAAAGGTGTATTATGGTCTTATATGTCCATTTATGTGACTTTTCCGGACTTTGAAAAAAGTCAAGAAAACGCGTTTTTACGCTCACTAGAGGCCAGAAATTCTTATCTCATGACTTAACGTAAACTCACTTTTATTGCTATTTAAAGGTGTATTATGGTCTTATATGTCCATTTATGTGACTTTTCCGCACTTTGAAAAAAGTCAAGAAAACGCGATTTTACGCTCACTAGTGAGTAAAAATTCTTATTTCATTACTTAACGTAAACTCACTTTTATTGCTATTTAAAGGTGTATTATGGTCTTATATGTCCATTTAAGTGACTTTTGCGCACTTTGAAAAAAGTGAAGAAAACGCGATTTTACGCTCACTAGTGAGTAAAAATTCTTATTTCATGACTCAACGTAAACTCAGTTTTATTGCTATTTAAAGGTGTATTATGGTCTTATATGTCCATTTATGTGACTTTTCCGCACTTTGAAAAAAGTCAAGAAAACGCGATTTTACGCTCACTAGAGGCCAGAAATTCTTATTTCATGACTTAACGTAAACTCACTTTTATTGCTATTTAAAGGTGTATTATGGTCTTATATGTCCATTTAAGTGACTTTTACGCACTTTGAAAAAAGTCAAGAAAACGCGATTGTACGCTCACTAGTGAGTAAAAATTCTTATTTCATGAATTAACGTAAACTCACTTTTATTGCTATTAAAGGTGTATTATGGTCTTATATGTCCATTTATGTGACTTTTCCGCACTTTGAAAAAAGTCAAGAAAACACGATTTTACGCTCACTAGTGAGTAAAAATTTTTATTTCATGACTCAACGTAAACTCACTTTTATTGCTATTTAAAGGTGTATTATGGTCTTATATGTCCATTTATGTGACTTTTCCGCGCTTTGAAAAAAGTCAAGAAAACGCGATTTTACAATCACTAGAGGCCAGAAATTCTTATTTCATGACTTAACGTAAACTCACTTTTATTGCTATTTAAAGGTGTATTATGGTCTTATATGTCCATTTAAGTGACTTTTGCGCACTTTGAAAAAAGTGAAGAAAACGCGATTTTAAGCTCACTAGTGAGTAAAAATCCTTATTTCATGACTTAACGTAAACTCACTTTTATTGCTATTTAAAGGTGTATTATGGTCTTATATGTCCATTTATGTGACTTTTCCGCACTTTGAAAAAAGTCAAGAAAACGCGATTTTACGCTCACTAGTGAGTAAAAATGTTTATTTCATGACTCAACGTAAACTCACTTTTATTGCTATTTAAAGGTGTATTATGGTCTTATATGTCCATTTATGTGACTTTTCCGCACTTTGAAAAAAGTCAAGAAAACGCGATTTTACGCTCACTAGAGGCCAGAAATTCTTATTTCATGACTTAACGTAAACTCACTTTTATTGCTATTTAAAGGTCTTATATGTCCATTTAATTGACTTTTACGCACTTTGAAAAATTTCAAGAAAACGCGATTTTACGCTCACTAGTGAGTAAAAATTCTTACTTCATTACTTAACGTAAACTCACTTTTATTGCTATTTAAAGGTGTATTATGGTCTTATATGTCCATTTATGTGACTTTTCCGCACTTTGAAAAAAGTCAAGAAAACGCGATTTTACGCTCACTAGAGGCCAGAAATTCTTATTTCATGACTTAACGTAAACTCACTTTTATTGCTATTTAAAGGTGTATTATGGATCTATATGTCCATTTATGTGACTTTTCCGCACTTTGAAAAAAGTCAAGAAAACACGATTTTACGCTCACTAGTGAGTAAAAATTTTTATTTCATGACTCAACGTAAACTCACTTTTATTGCTATTTAAAGGTGTATTATGGTCTTATATGTCCATTTATATGACTTTTCCGCACTTTGAAAAAAGTCAAGAAAACGCGATTTTACGCTCACTAGAGGCCAGAAATTCTTATTTCATGACTTAACGTAAACTCACTTTTATTGCTATTTAAAGGTGTATTATGGTCTTATATTTCCATTTAAGTGTCTTTTACGCACTTTGAAAAAAGTCAAGAAAACGCGATTTTACGCTCACTAATGAGTAAAAATTTTTATTTTATGACTTAACGTAAACTCACTTTTATTGCTATTTAAAGGTGTATTATGGTCTTATATGTCCATTTAAGTGACTTTTACGCACTTTGAAAAAAGTCAAGAAAACGCGATTTTACGCTCACTAGTGAGTAAAAATTCTTATTTCATGTCTGAACGTAAACTCACTTTTATTGCTATTTAAAGGTGTATTATGGTCTTATATGTCCATTTATGTGACTTTTCCGCACTTTGAAAAAAGTCAAGAAAACACGATTTTACGCTCACTAGTGAGTAAAAATTTTTATTTCATGACTCAACGTAAACTCACTTTTATTGCTATTTAAAGGTGTATTATGGTCTTATATGTCCATTTATGTGACTTTTCCGCACTTTGAAAAAAGTCAAGAAAACGCGATTTTATGCTCACTAGAGGCCAGAAATTCTTATTTCATGACTTAACGTAAACTCACTTTTATTGCTATTTAAAGGTGTATTATGGTCTTATATTTCCATTTAAGTGTCTTTTACGCACTTTGAAAAAAGTCAAGAAAACGTGATTTTACGCTCACTAGTGAGAAAAAATTCTTATTTTATGACTTAACGTAAACTCACTTTTATTGCTATTTAAAGGTGTATTATGGTCTTATATGTCCATTTAAGTGACTTTTACGCACTTTGAAAAAGTCAAGAAAACGCGATTTTACGCTCACTAGTGAGTAAAAATTCTTATTTCATGTCTGAACGTAAACTCACTTTTATTGCTATTTAAAGGTGTATTATGGTCTTATATGTCCATTTATGTGACTTTTCCGGACTTTGAAAAAAGTCAAGAAAACGCGTTTTTACGCTCACTAGAGGCCCGAAATTCTTATCTCATGACTTAACGTAAACTCACTTTTATTGCTATTTAAAGGTGTATTATGGTCTTATATGTCCATTTATGTGACTTTTCCGCACTTTGAAAAAAGTCAAGAAAACGCGATTTTACGCTCACTAGAGGCCAGAAATTCTTATTTCATGACTTAACGTAAACTCACTTTTATTGCTATTTAAAGGTGTATTATGGTTCTATATGTCCATTTATGTGACTTTTCCGCACTTTGAAAAAAGTCAAGAAAACACGATTTTACGCTCACTAGTGAGTAAAAATTTTTATTTCATGACTCAACGTAAACTCACTTTTATTGCTATTAAAAGGTGTATTATGGTCTTATATGTCCATTTATGTGACTTTTCCGCACTTTGAAAAAAGTCAAGAAAACGCGATTTTACGCTCACTAGTGAGTAAAAATTTTTATTTCATGACTCAACGTAAACTCACTTTTATTGCTATTTAAAGGTGTATTGTGGTCTTATATGTCCATTTATGTGACTTTTCCGCACTTTGAAAAAAGTCAAGAAAACGCGATTTTACGCTCACTAGGGGCCAGAAATTCTTACTTCATGACTTAACGTAAACTCACTTTTATTGCTATTTAAAGGTGTATTATGGTCTTATATGTCCATTTAAGTGACTTTTACGTACTTTGAAAAAAGTCAAGAAAACGCGATTTTACAATCACTAGAGGCCAGAAATTCTTATTTCATGACTTAACGTAAACTCACTTTTATTGCTATTTAAAGGTGTATTATGGTCTTATATGTCCATTTAAGTGACTTTTGCGCACTTTGAAAAAAGTGAAGAAAACGCGATTTTACGCTCACTAGTGAGTAAAAATCTTTATTTCATGACTTAACGTAAACTCACTTTTATTGCTATTTAAAGGTGTATTATGGTCTTATATGTCCATTTATGTGACTTTTCCGCACTTTGAAAAAAGTCAAGAAAACGCGATTTTACGCTCACTAGAGGCCAGAAATTCTTATTTCATGACTTAACGTAAACTCACTTTTATTGCTATTTAAAGGTGTATTATGGTCTTATATGTCCATTTAAGTGACTTTTACGTACTTTGAAAAAAGTCAAGAAAACGCGATTTTACGCTCACTAGAGGCCAGAAATTCTTATTTCATGACTTAACGTAAACTCACTTTTATTGCTATTTAAAGGTGTATTATGGTCTTATATGTCCATTTATGTGACTTTTCCGCACTTTGAAAAAAGTCAAGAAAACCCGATTTTACGCTCACTAGTGAGTAAAAATTTTTATTTCATGACTCAACGTAAACTCACTTTTATTGCTATGTAAAGGTGTATTATGGTCTTATATGTCCGTTTAAGTGACTTTTACGCACTTTGAAAAATTTCAAGAAAACGCGATTTTACGCTCACTAGTGAGTAAAAATTCTTATTTCATTACTTAACGTAAACTCACTTTTATTGCTATTTAAAGGTGTATTATGGTCTTATATGCCCATTTATGTGACTTTTCCGCACTTTGAAAAAAGTCAAGAAAACGCGATTTTACGCTCACTAGAGGCCAGAAATTCTTATTTCATGACTTAACGTAAACTCACTTTTATTGCTATTTAAAGGTGTATTATGGTCTTATATGTCCATTTAAGTAACTTTTGCGCACTTTGAAAAAAGTGAAGAAAACGCGATTTTACGCTCACTAGTGAGTAAAAATTCTTATTTTATGACTCAACGTAAACTCACTTTTATTGCTATTTAAAGGTGTATTATGGTCTTATATGTCCATTTATGTGACTTTTCCGCACTTTGAAAAAAGTCAAGAAAACGCGATTTTACGCTCACTAGTGAGTAAAAATTTTTATTTCATGACTCTACGTAAACTCACTTTTATTGCTATTTAAAGGTGTATTGTGGTCTTATATGTCCATTTATGTGACTTTTCCGCACTTTGAAAAAAGTCAAGAAAACGCGATTTTACGCTCACTAGAGGCCAGAAATTCTTATTTCATGACTTAACGTAAACTCACTTTTATTGCTATTTAAAGGTGTATTATGGTCTTATATGTCCATTTAAGTGACTTTTACGCACTTTGAAAAAAGTCAAGAAAATGCGATTTTACGCTCACTAATGAGTAAAAATTTTTATTTTATGACTTAACGTAAACTCACTTTTATTGCTATTTAAAGGTGTATTATGGTCTTATATGTCCATTTAAGTGACTTTTACGCACTTTGAAAAAAGTCAAGAAAACGCGATTTTACGCTCACTAGTGAGTAAAAATTCTTATTTCATGTCTGAACGTAAACTCACTTTTATTGCTATTTAAAGGTGTATTATGGTCTTATATGTCCATTTATGTGACTTTTCCGCACTTTGAAAAAAGTCAAGAAAACACGATTTTACGCTCACTAGTGATTAAAAATTTTTATTTCATGACTCAACGTAAACTCACTTTTATTGCTATTTAAAGGTGTATTATGGTCTTATATGTCCATTTATGTGACTTTTCCGCACTTTGAAAAAAGTCAAGAAAACGCGATTTTACGCTCACTGAAGGCCAGAAATTCTTATTTAATGACTTAACGTAAACTCACTTTTATTGCTATTTAAAGGTGTATTATGGTCTTATATTTCCATTTAAGTGTCTTTTACGCACTTTGAAAAAAGTCAAGAAAACGCGATTTTACGCTCACTAGTGAGTAAAAATTCTTATTTTATGACTTAACGTAAACTCACTTTTATTGCTATTTAAAGGTGTATTATGGTTCTATATGTCCATTTATGTGACTTTTCCGCACTTTGAAAAAAGTCAAGAAAACACGATTTTACGCTCACTAGTGAGTAAAAATTTTTATTTCATGACTCAACGTAAACTCACTTTTATTGCTATTTAAAGGTGTATTATGGTCTTATATGTCCATTTATGTGACTTTTCCGCACTTTGAAAAAAGTCAAGAAAACGCGATTTTACGCTCACTAGTGAGTAAAAATTTTTATTTCATGACTCAACGTAAACTCACTTTTATTGCCATTTAAAGGTGTATTGTGGTCTTATATGTCCATTTATGTGACTTTTCCGCACTTTGAAAAAAGTCAAGAAAACGCGATTTTACGCTCACTAGAGGCCAGAAATTCTTATTTCATGACTTAACGTAAACTCACTTTTATTGCTATTTAAAGGTGTATTATGGTCTTATATGTCCATTTAAGTGACTTTTGCGCACTTTGAAAAAAGTCAAGAAAACGCGATTTTACGCTCACTAGTGAGTAAAAATTTTTATTTCATGACTCAACGTAAACTCAATTTTATTGCTTTTTAAAGGTGTATTATGGTCTTATATGTCCATTTATATGACTTTTCCGCACTTTGAAAAAAGTCAAGAAAACGCGATTTTACGCTCACTAGAGGCCAGAAATTCTTATTTCATGACTTAACGTAAACTCACTTTTATTGCTATTTAAAAGTGTATTATGGTCTTATATTTCCATTTAAGTGTCTTTTACGCACTTTGAAAAAAGTCAAGAAAACGCGATTTTACGCTCACTAATGAGTAAAAATTTTTATTCTATGACTTAACGTAAACTCACTTTTATTGCTATTTAAAGGTGTATTATGGTCTTATATGTCCATTTAAGTGACTTTTGCGCACTTTGAAAAAAGTGAAGAAAACGCGATTTTACGCTCACTAGTGAGTAAAAATCCTTATTTCATGACTTAACGTAAACTCACTTTTATTGCTATTTAAAGGTGTATTATGGTCTTATATGTCCATTTATGTGACTTTTCCGCACTTTGAAAAAAGTCAAGAAAACGCGATTTTACGCTCACTAGAGGCCAGAAATTCTTATTTCATGACTTAACGTAAACTCACTTTTATTGCTATTTAAAGGTGTATTATGGTCTTATATGTCCATTTAAGTGACTTTTACGTACTTTGAAAAAAGTCAAGAAAACGCGATTTTACGCTCACTAGTGAGTAAAAATTCTTATTTCATGACTTAACGTAAACTCACTTTTATTGCTATTTAAAGGTGTATTATGGTCTTATATGTCCATTTATGTGACTTTTCCGCACTTTGAAAAAAGTCAATAAAACCCGATTTTACGCTCACTAGTGAGTAAAAATTTTTATTTCATGACTCAACGTAAACTCACTTTTATTGCTATTTAAAGGTGTATTATGGTCTTATATGTCCATTTAAGTGACTTTTACGCACTTTGAAAAATTTCAAGCAAACGCGATTTTACGCTCACTAGTGAGTAAAAATTCTTATTTCATTACTTAACGTAAACTCACTTTTATTGCTATTTAAAGGTGTATTATGGTCTTATATGTCCATTTAAGTGACTTTTACGCACTTTGAAAAAAGTCAAGAAAACGCGATTTTACGCTCACTAGTGAGTAAAAATTCTTATTTCATGTCTGAACGTAAACTCACTTTTATTGCTATTTAAAGGTGTATTATGGTCTTATATGTCCATTTATGTGACTTTTCCGCACTTTGAAAAAAGTCAAGAAAACACGATTTTACGCTCACTAGTGAGTAAAAATTTTTATTTCATGACTCAACGTAAACTCACTTTTATTGCTATTTAAAGGTGTATTGTGGTCTTATATGTCCATTTATGTGACTTTTCCGCACTTTGAAAAAAGTCAAGAAAACGCGATTTTACGCTCACTGGAGGCCAGAAATTCTTATTTCATGACTTAACGTAAACTCACTTTTATTGCTATTTAAAGGTGTATTATGGTCTTATATGTCCATTTAAGTGACTTTTACGTACTTTGAAAAAAGTCAAGAAAACGCGATTTTACAATCACTAGAGGCCAGAAATTCTTATTTCATGACTTAACGTAAACTCACTTTTATTGCTATTTAAAGGTGTATTATGGTCTTATATGTCCATTTAAGTGACTTTTGCGCACTTTGAAAAAAGTGAAGAAAACGCGATTTTACGCTCACTAGTGAGTAAAAATCTTTATTTCATGACTTAACGTAAACTCACTTTTATTGCTATTTAAAGGTGTATTATGGTCTTATATGTCCATTTATGTGACTTTTCCGCACTTTGAAAAAAGTCAAGAAAACGCGATTTTACGCTCACTAGAGGCCAGAAATTCTTATTTCATGACTTAACGTAAACTCACTTTTATTGCTATTTAAAGGTGTATTATGGTCTTATATGTCCATTTAAGTGACTTTTACGTACTTTGAAAAAAGTCAAGAAAACGCGATTTTACGCTCACTAGAGGCCAGAAATTCTTATTTCATGACTTAACGTAAACTCACTTTTATTGCTATTTAAAGGTGTATTATGGTCTTATATGTCCATTTATGTGACTTTTCCGCACTTTGAAAAAAGTCAAGAAAACTCGATTTTACGCTCACTAGTGAGTAAAAATTTTTATTTCATGACTCAACGTAAACTCACTTTTATTGCTATGTAAAGGTGTATTATGGTCTTATATGTCCGTTTAAGTGACTTTTACGCACTTTGAAAAATTTCAAGAAAACGCGATTTTACGCTCACTAGTGAGTAAAAATTCTTATTTCATTACTTAACGTAAACTCACTTTTATTGCTATTTAAAGGTGTGTTATGGTCTTATATGCCCATTCATGTGACTTTTCCGCACTTTGAAAAAAGTCAAGAAAACGCGATTTTACGCTCACTAGAGGCCAGAAATTCTTATTTCATGACTTAACGTAAACTAACTTTTATTGCTATTTAAAGGTGTATTATGGTCTTATATGTCCATTTAAGTGACTTTTGCGCACTTTGAAAAAAGTGAAGAAAACGCGATTTTACGCTCACTAGTGAGTAAAAATTCTTATTTTATGACTTAACGTAAACTCACTTTTATTGCTATTTAAAGGTGTATTATGGTCTTATATGTCCATTTAAGTGACTTTTACGCACTTTGAAAAAAGTCAAGAAAACGCGATTTTACGCTCACTAGTGAGTAAAAATTCTTATTTCATGTCTGAACGTAAACTCACTTTTATTGCTATTTAAAGGTGTATTATGGTCTTATATGTCCATTTATGTGACTTTTCCGCACTTTGAAAAAAGTCAAGAAAACACGATTTTACGCTCACTAGTGATTAAAAATTTTTATTTCATGACTCAACGTAAACTCACTTTTATTGCTATTTAAAGGTGTATTATGGTCTTATATGTCCATTTATGTGACTTTTCCGCACTTTGAAAAAAGTCAAGAAAACGCGATTTTACGCTCACTGAAGGCCAGAAATTCTTATTTAATGACTTAACGTAAACTCACTTTTATTGCTATTTAAAGGTGTATTATGGTCTTATATTTCCATTTAAGTGTCTTTTACGCACTTTGAAAAAAGTCAAGAAAACGCGATTTTACGCTCACTAGTGAGTAAAAATTCTTATTTTATGACTTAACGTAAACTCACTTTTATTGCTATTTAAAGGTGTATTATGGTTCTATATGTCCATTTATGTGACTTTTCCGCACTTTGAAAAAAGTCAAGAAAACACGATTTTACGCTCACTAGTGAGTAAAAATTTTTATTTCATGACTCAACGTAAACTCACTTTTATTGCTATTTAAAGGTGTATTATGGTCTTATATGTCCATTTATGTGACTTTTCCGCACTTTGAAAAAAGTCAAGAAAACGCGATTTTACGCTCACTAGTGAGTAAAAATTTTTATTTCATGACTCAACGTAAACTCACTTTTATTGCCATTTAAAGGTGTATTGTGGTCTTATATGTCCATTTATGTGACTTTTCCGCACTTTGAAAAAAGTCAAGAAAACGCGATTTTACGCTCACTAGAGGCCAGAAATTCTTATTTCATGACTTAACGTAAACTCACTTTTATTGCTATTTAAAGGTGTATTATGGTCTTATATGTCCATTTAAGTGACTTTTGCGCACTTTGAAAAAAGTCAAGAAAACGCGATTTTACGCTCACTAGTGAGTAAAAATTCTTATTTCATGACTTAACGTAAACTCACTTTTATTGCTATTTAAAGGTGTATTATGGTCTTATATGTCCATTTATGTGACTTTTCCGCACTTTGAAAAAAGTCAAGAAAACGCGATTTTACAATCACTAGAGGCCAGAAATTCTTATTTCATGACTTAACGTAAACTCACTTTTATTGCTATTTAAAGGTGTATTATGGTCTTATATGTCCATTTAAGTGACTTTTGCGCACTTTGAAAAAAGTGAAGAAAACGCGATTTTACGCTCACTAGTGAGTAAAAATCCTTATTTCATGACTTAACGTAAACTCACTTTTATTGCTATTTAAAGGTGTATTATGGTCTTATATGTCCATTTATGTGACTTTTCCGCACTTTGAAAAAAGTCAAGAAAACGCGATTTTACGCTCACTAGAGGCCAGAAATTCTTATTTCATGACTTAACGTAAACTCACTTTTATTGCTATTTAAAGGTGTATTATGGTCTTATATGTCCATTTAAGTGACTTTTACGTACTTTGAAAAAAGTCAAGAAAACGCGATTTTACGCTCACTAGTGAGTAAAAATTCTTATTTCATGACTTAACGTAAACTCACTTTTATTGCTATTTAAAGGTGTATTATGGTCTTATATGTCCATTTATGTGACTTTTCCGCACTTTGAAAAAAGTCAATAAAACCCGATTTTACGCTCACTAGTGAGTAAAAATTTTTATTTCATGACTCAACGTAAACTCACTTTTATTGCTATTTAAAGGTGTATTATGGTCTTATATGTCCATTTAAGTGACTTTTACGCACTTTGAAAAATTTCAAGCAAACGCGATTTTACGCTCACTAGTGAGTAAAAATTCTTATTTCATTACTTAACGTAAACTCACTTTTATTGCTATTTAAAGGTGTATTATGGTCTTATATGTCCATTTAAGTGACTTTTACGCACTTTGAAAAAAGTCAAGAAAACGCGATTTTACGCTCACTAGTGAGTAAAAATTCTTATTTCATGTCTGAACGTAAACTCACTTTTATTGCTATTTAAAGGTGTATTATGGTCTTATATGTCCATTTATGTGACTTTTCCGCACTTTGAAAAAAGTCAAGAAAACACGATTTTACGCTCACTAGTGAGTAAAAATTTTTATTTCATGACTCAACGTAAACTCACTTTTATTGCTATTTAAAGGTGTATTATGGTCTTATATGTCCATTTATGTGACTTTTCCGCACTTTGAAAAAAGTCAAGAAAACGCGATTTTATGCTCACTAGAGGCCAGAAATTTTTATTTCATGACTTAACGTAAACTCACTTTTATTGCTATTTAAAGGTGTATTATGGTCTTATATTTCCATTTAAGTGTCTTTTACGCACTTTGAAAAAAGTCAAGAAAACGCGATTTTACGCGCACTAGTGAGTAAAAATTCTTATTTTATGACTTAACGTAAACTCACTTTTATTGCTATTTAAAGGTGTATTATGGTCTTATATGTCCATTTAAGTGACTTTTACGCACTTTGAAAAAAGTCAAGAAAACGCGATTTTACGCTCACTAGTGAGTAAAAATTCTTATTTCATGTCTGAACGTAAACTCACTTTTATTGCTATTTAAAGGTGTATTATGGTCTTATATGTCCATTTATGTGACTTTTCCGCACTTTGAAAAAAGTCAAGAAAACGCGATTTTACGCTCACTAGAGGCCAGAGATTCTTATTTCATGACTTAACGTAAACTCACTTTTATTGCTATTTAAAGGTGTATTATGGTCTTATATGTCCATTTATGTGACTTTTCCGGACTTTGAAAAAAGTCAAGAAAACGCGTTTTTACGCTCACTAGAGGCCAGAAATTCTTATCTCATGACTTAACGTAAACTCACTTTTATTGCTATTTAAAGGTGTATTATGGTCTTATATGTCCATTTATGTGACTTTTCCGCACTTTGAAAAAAGTCAAGAAAACGCGATTTTACGCTCACTAGAGGCCAGAAATTCTTATTTCATGACTTAACGTAAACTCACTTTTATTGCTATTTAAAGGTGTATTATGGTTCTATATGTCCATTTATGTGACTTTTCCGCACTTTGAAAAAAGTCAAGAAAACGCGATTTTACGCTCACTAGTGAGTAAAAATTTTGTATTTCATGACTCAACGTAAACTCACTTTTATTGCTATTAAAAGGTGTATTATGGTCTTATATGTCCATTTATGTGTCTTTTCCGCACTTTGAAAAAAGTCAAGAAAACGCGATTTTACGCTCACTAGTGAGTAAAAATTTTTATTTCGTGACTCAACGTAAACTCACTTTTATTGCTATTTAAAGGTGTATTGTGGTCTTATATGTCCATTTATGTGACTTTTCCGCACTTTGAAAAAAGTCAAGAAAACGCGATTTTACGCTCACTGGAGGCCA
Organism: Deroplatys truncata; assembly: GCA_030765065.1. Classification (NCBI taxonomy): domain Eukaryota; kingdom Metazoa; phylum Arthropoda; class Insecta; order Mantodea; family Mantidae; genus Deroplatys; species Deroplatys truncata. Next base: position 228,740 of record JAUKNL010000019.1, read on the forward strand.
GAAATTCTTATTTCATGACTTAACGTAAACTCACTTTTATTGCTATTTAAAGGTGTATTATGGTCTTATATGTCCATTTATGTGACTTTTCCGCACTTTGAAAAAAGTCAAGAAAACGCGATTTTGCGCTCACTAGAGGCCAGAAATTCTTATTTCATGACTTAACGTAAACTCACTTTTATTGCTATTTAAAGGTGTATTATGGTCTTATATGTCCATTTAAGTGACTTTTACGTACTTTGAAAAAAGTCAAGAAAACGCGATTTTACGCTCACTAGAGGCCAGAAATTCTTATTTCATGACTTAACGTAAACTCACTTTTATTGCTATTTAAAGGTGTATTATGGTCTTATATGTCCATTTAAGTGACTTTTACGCACTTTGAAAAATTTCAAGAAAACGCGATTTTACGCTCACTAGTGAGTAAAAATTCTTATTTCATTACTTAACGTAAACTCACTTTTATTGCTATTTAAAGGTGTATTATGGTCTTATATGCCCATTTATGTGACTTTTCCGCACTTTGAAAAAAGTCAAGAAAACGCGATTTTACGCTCACTAGAGGCCAGAAATTCTTATTTCATGACTTAACGTAAACTCACTTTTATTGCTATTTAAAGGTGTATTATGGTCTTATATGTCCATTTAAGTGACTTTTGCGCACTTTGAAAAAAGTGAAGAAAACGCGATTTTACGCTCACTAGTGAGTAAAAAGTCTTATTTCATGACTCAACGTAAACTCACTTTTATTGCTATTTAAAGGTGTATTATGGTCTTATATGTCCATTTATGTGACTTTTCCGCACTTTGAAAAAAGTCAAGAAAACGCGATTTTACGCTCACTAGTGAGTAAAAATTTTTATTTCATGACTCAACGTAAACTCACTTTTATTGCTATTTAAAGGTGTATTGTGGTCTTATATGTCCATTTATGTGACTTTTCCGCACTTTGAAAAAAGTCAAGAAAACGCGATTTTACGCTCACTAGAGGCCAGAAATTCTTATTTCATGACTTAACGTAAACTCACTTTTATTGCTATTTAAAGGTGTATTATGGTCTTATATTTCCATTTAAGTGTCTTTTACGCACTTTGAAAAAAGTCAAGAAAACGCGATTTTACGCTCACTAATGAGTAAAAATTTTTATTTTAGACTTAACGTAAACTCCCTTTTATTGCTATTTAAAGGTGTCTTATGGTCTTATATGTCCATTTAAGTGACTTTTACGCACTTTGAAAAAAGTCAAGAAAACGCGATTTTACGCTCACTAGTGAGTAAAAAGTCTTATTTCATGTCTGAACGTAAACTCACTTTTATTGCTATTTAAAGGTGTATTATGGTCTTATATGTCCATTTATGTGACTTTTCCGCACTTTGAAAAAAGTCAAGAAAACACGATTTTACGCTCACTAGTGAGTAAAAATTTTTATTTCATGACTCAACGTAAACTCACTTTTATTGCTATTTAAAGGTGTATTATGGTCTTATATGTCCATTTATGTGACTTTTCCGCACTTTGAAAAAAGTCAAGAAAACGCGATTTTACGCTCACTAGAGGCCAGAAATTCTTATTTAATGACTTAACGTAAACTCACTTTTATTGCTATTTAAAGGTGTATTATGGTCTTATATTTCCATTTAAGTGTCTTTTACGCACTTTGAAAAAAGTCAAGAAAACGCGATTTTACGCTCACTAGTGAGTAAAAATTCTTATTTCATGTCTGAACGTAAACTCACTTTTATTGCTATTTAAAGGTGTATTATGGTCTTATATGTCCATTTATGTGACTTTTCCGCACTTTGAAAAAAGTCAAGAAAACACGATTTTACGCTCACTGGAGGCCAGATATTCCTATTTCATGACTTAACGTAAACTCACTTTTATTGCTATTTAAAGGTGTATTATGGTCTTATATGTCCATTTAAGTGACTTTTACGCACTTTGAAAAATTTCAAGAAAACGCGATTTTACGCTCACTAGTGAGTAAAAATTCTTATTTCATTACTTTACGTAAACTCACTTTTATTGCTATTTAAAGGTGTATTATGGTCTTATATGTCCATTTATGTGACTTTTCCGCACTTTGAAAAAAGTCAAGAAAACGCGATTATACGCTCACTAGAGGCCAGAAATTCTTATTTCATGACTTAACGTAAACTCACTTTTATTGCTATTTAAAGGTGTATTATGGTCGTATATTTCCATTTAAGTGTCTTTTACGCACTTTGAAAAAAGTCAAGAAAACGCGATTTTACGCTCACTAGTGAGTAAAAATTCTTATTTTATGACTTAACGTAAACTCACTTTTATTGCTATTTAAAGGTGTATTATGGTTCTATATGTCCATTTATGTGACTTTTCCGCACTTTGAAAAAAGTCAAGAAAACACGATTTTACGCTCACTAGTGAGTAAAAATTTTTATTTCATGACTCAACGTAAACTCACTTTTATTGCTATTTAAAGGTGTATTATGGTCTTATATGTCCATTTATGTGACTTTTCCGCACTTTGAAAAAAGTCAAGAAAACGCGATTTTACGCTCACTAGTGAGTAAAAATTTTTATTTCATGACTCAACGTAAACTCACTTTTATTGCCATTTAAAGGTGTATTGTGGTCTTATATGTCCATTTATGTGACTTTTCCGCACTTTGAAAAAAGTCAAGAAAACGCGATTTTACGCTCACTAGAGGCCAGAAATTCTTATTTCATGACTTAACGTAAACTCACTTTTATTGCTATTTAAAGGTGTATTATGGTCTTATATGTCCATTTAAGTGACTTTTGCGCACTTTGAAAAAAGTCAAGAAAACGCGATTTTACGCTCACTAGTGAGTAAAAATTCTTATTTCATGACTTAACGTAAACTCACTTTTATTGCTATTTAAAGGTGTATTATGGTCTTATATGTCCATTTATGTGACTTTTCCGCACTTTGAAAAAAGTCAAGAAAACGCGATTTTACAATCACTAGAGGCCAGAAATTCTTATTTCATGACTTAACGTAAACTCACTTTTATTGCTATTTAAAGGTGTATTATGGTCTTATATGTCCATTTAAGTGACTTTTGCGCACTTTGAAAAAAGTGAAGAAAACGCGATTTTACGCTCACTAGTGAGTAAAAATCCTTATTTCATGACTTAACGTAAACTCACTTTTATTGCTATTTAAAGGTGTATTATGGTCTTATATGTCCATTTATGTGACTTTTCCGCACTTTGAAAAAAGTCAAGAAAACGCGATTTTACGCTCACTAGAGGCCAGAAATTCTTATTTCATGACTTAACGTAAACTCACTTTTATTGCTATTTAAAGGTGTATTATGGTCTTATATGTCCATTTAAGTGACTTTTACGTACTTTGAAAAAAGTCAAGAAAACGCGATTTTACGCTCACTAGTGAGTAAAAATTCTTATTTCATGACTTAACGTAAACTCACTTTTATTGCTATTTAAAGGTGTATTATGGTCTTATATGTCCATTTATGTGACTTTTCCGCACTTTGAAAAAAGTCAATAAAACCCGATTTTACGCTCACTAGTGAGTAAAAATTTTTATTTCATGACTCAACGTAAACTCACTTTTATTGCTATTTAAAGGTGTATTATGGTCTTATATGTCCATTTAAGTGACTTTTACGCACTTTGAAAAATTTCAAGCAAACGCGATTTTACGCTCACTAGTGAGTAAAAATTCTTATTTCATTACTTAACGTAAACTCACTTTTATTGCTATTTAAAGGTGTATTATGGTCTTATATGTCCATTTAAGTGACTTTTACGCACTTTGAAAAAAGTCAAGAAAACGCGATTTTACGCTCACTAGTGAGTAAAAATTCTTATTTCATGTCTGAACGTAAACTCACTTTTATTGCTATTTAAAGGTGTATTATGGTCTTATATGTCCATTTATGTGACTTTTCCGCACTTTGAAAAAAGTCAAGAAAACACGATTTTACGCTCACTAGTGAGTAAAAATTTTTATTTCATGACTCAACGTAAACTCACTTTTATTGCTATTTAAAGGTGTATTATGGTCTTATATGTCCATTTATGTGACTTTTCCGCACTTTGAAAAAAGTCAAGAAAACGCGATTTTATGCTCACTAGAGGCCAGAAATTTTTATTTCATGACTTAACGTAAACTCACTTTTATTGCTATTTAAAGGTGTATTATGGTCTTATATTTCCATTTAAGTGTCTTTTACGCACTTTGAAAAAAGTCAAGAAAACGCGATTTTACGCGCACTAGTGAGTAAAAATTCTTATTTTATGACTTAACGTAAACTCACTTTTATTGCTATTTAAAGGTGTATTATGGTCTTATATGTCCATTTAAGTGACTTTTACGCACTTTGAAAAAAGTCAAGAAAACGCGATTTTACGCTCACTAGTGAGTAAAAATTCTTATTTCATGTCTGAACGTAAACTCACTTTTATTGCTATTTAAAGGTGTATTATGGTCTTATATGTCCATTTATGTGACTTTTCCGCACTTTGAAAAAAGTCAAGAAAACGCGATTTTACGCTCACTAGAGGCCAGAGATTCTTATTTCATGACTTAACGTAAACTCACTTTTATTGCTATTTAAAGGTGTATTATGGTCTTATATGTCCATTTATGTGACTTTTCCGCACTTTGAAAAAGTCAAGAAAACGCGATTTTACGCTCACTAGTGAGTAAAAATTTTTATTTCATGACTCAACGTAAACTCACTTTTATTGCTATTTAAAGGTGTATTGTGGTCTTATATGTCCATTTATGTGACTTTTCCGCACTTTGAAAAAAGTCAAGAAAACGCGATTTTACGCTCACTAGAGGCCAGAAATTCTTATTTCATGACTTAACGTAAACTCACTTTTATTGCTATTTAAAGGTGTATTATGGTCTTATATGTCCATTTAAGTGACTTTTACGCACTTTGAAAAAAGTCAAGAAAACGCGATTGTACGCTCACTAGTGAGTAAAAATTTTGTATTTCATGACTCAACGTAAACTCACTTTTATTGCTATTAAAAGGTGTATTATGGTCTTATATGTCCATTTATGTGTCTTTTCCGCACTTTGAAAAAAGTCAAGAAAACGCGATTTTACGCTCACTAGTGAGTAAAAATTTTTATTTCGTGACTCAACGTAAACTCACTTTTATTGCTATTTAAAGGTGTATTGTGGTCTTATATGTCCATTTATGTGACTTTTCCGCACTTTGAAAAAAGTCAAGAAAACGCGATTTTACGCTCACTGGAGGCCAGAAATTCTTATTTCATGACTTAACGTAAACTCACTTTTATTGCTATTTAAAGGTGTATTATGGTCTTATATGTCCATTTATGTGACTTTTCCGCACTTTGAAAAAAGTCAAGAAAACGCGATTTTGCGCTCACTAGAGGCCAGAAATTCTTATTTCATGACTTAACGTAAACTCACTTTTATTGCTATTTAAAGGTGTATTATGGTCTTATATGTCCATTTAAGTGACTTTTACGTACTTTGAAAAAAGTCAAGAAAACGCGATTTTACGCTCACTAGAGGCCAGAAATTCTTATTTCATGACTTAACGTAAACTCACTTTTATTGCTATTTAAAGGTGTATTATGGTCTTATATGTCCATTTAAGTGACTTTTACGCACTTTGAAAAATTTCAAGAAAACGCGATTTTACGCTCACTAGTGAGTAAAAATTCTTATTTCATTACTTAACGTAAACTCACTTTTATTGCTATTTAAATGTGTATTATGGTCTTATATGCCCATTTATGTGACTTTTCCGCACTTTGAAAAAAGTCAAGAAAACGCGATTTTACGCTCACTAGAGGCCAGAAATTCTTATTTCATGACTTAACGTAAACTCACTTTTATTGCTATTTAAAGGTGTATTATGGTCTTATATGTCCATTTAAGTGACTTTTGCGCACTTTGAAAAAGTGAAGAAAACGCGATTTTACGCTCACTAGTGAGTAAAAATTCTTATTTCATGACTCAACGTAAACTCACTTTTATTGCTATTTAAAGGTGTATTATGGTCTTATATGTCCATTTATGTGACTTTTCCGCACTTTGAAAAAAGTCAAGAAAACGCGATTTTACGCTCACTAGTGAGTAAAAATTTTTATTTCATGACTCAACGTAAACTCACTTTTATTGCTATTTAAAGGTGTATTGTGGTCTTATATGTCCATTTATGTGACTTTTCCGCACTTTGAAAAAAGTCAAGAAAACGCGATTTTACGCTCACTAGAGGCCAGAAATTCTTATTTCATGACTTAACGTAAACTCACTTTTATTGCTATTTAAAGGTGTATTATGGTCTTATATGTCCATTTAAGTGACTTTTACGCACTTTGAAAAAAGTCAAGAAAACGCGATTGTACGCTCACTAGTGAGTAAAAATTCTTATTTCATGACTTAACGTAAACTCACTTTTATTGCTATTTAAAGGTGTATTATGGTCTTATATGTCCATTTATATGACTTTTCCGCACTTTGAAAAAAGTCAAGAAAACGCGATTTTACGCTCACTAGAGGCCAGAGATTCTTATTTCATGACTTAACGTAAACTCACTTTTATTGCTATTTAAAGGTGTATTATGGTCTTATATGTCCATTTATGTGACTTTTCCGGACTTTGAAAAAAGTCAAGAAAACGCGTTTTTACGCTCACTAGAGGCCAGAAATTCTTATCTCATGACTTAACGTAAACTCACTTTTATTGCTATTTAAAGGTGTATTATGGTCTTATATGTCCATTTATGTGACTTTTCCGCACTTTGAAAAAAGTCAAGAAAACGCGATTTTACGCTCACTAGAGGCCAGAAATTCTTATTTCATGACTTAACGTAAACTCACTTTTATTGCTATTTAAAGGTGTATTATGGTTCTATATGTCCATTTATGTGACTTTTCCGCACTTGAAAAAAGTCAAGAAAACGCGATTTTACGCTCACTAGTGAGTAAAAATTTTGTATTTCATGACTCAACGTAAACTCACTTTTATTGCTATTAAAAGGTGTATTATGGTCTTATATGTCCATTTATGTGTCTTTTCCGCACTTTGAAAAAAGTCAAGAAAACGCGATTTTACGCTCACTAGTGAGTAAAAATTTTTATTTCGTGACTCAACGTAAACTCACTTTTATTGCTATTTAAAGGTGTATTGTGGTCTTATATGTCCATTTATGTGACTTTTCCGCACTTTGAAAAAAGTCAAGAAAACGCGATTTTACGCTCACTGGAGGCCAGAAATTCTTATTTCATGACTTAACGTAAACTCACTTTTATTGCTATTTAAAGGTGTATTATGGTCTTATATGTCCATTTATGTGACTTTTCCGCACTTTGAAAAAAGTCAAGAAAACGCGATTTTGCGCTCACTAGAGGCCAGAAATTCTTATTTCATGACTTAACGTAAACTCACTTTTATTGCTATTTAAAGGTGTATTATGGTCTTATATGTCCATTTAAGTGACTTTTACGTACTTTGAAAAAAGTCAAGAAAACGCGATTTTACGCTCACTAGAGGCCAGAAATTCTTATTTCATGACTTAACGTAAACTCACTTTTATTGCTATTTAAAGGTGTATTATGGTCTTATATGTCCATTTAAGTGACTTTTACGCACTTTGAAAAATTTCAAGAAAACGCGATTTTACGCTCACTAGTGAGTAAAAATTCTTATTTCATTACTTAACGTAAACTCACTTTTATTGCTATTTAAAGGTGTATTATGGTCTTATATGCCCATTTATGTGACTTTTCCGCACTTTGAAAAAAGTCAAGAAAACGCGATTTTACGCTCACTAGAGGCCAGAAATTCTTATTTCATGACTTAACGTAAACTCACTTTTATTGCTATTTAAAGGTGTATTATGGTCTTATATGTCCATTTAAGTGACTTTTGCGCACTTTGAAAAAAGTGAAGAAAACGCGATTTTACGCTCACTAGTGAGTAAAAATTCTTATTTCATGACTCAACGTAAACTCACTTTTATTGCTATTTAAAGGTGTATTATGGTCTTATATGTCCATTTATGTGACTTTTCCGCACTTTGAAAAAGTCAAGAAAACGCGATTTTACGCTCACTAGTGAGTAAAAATTTTTATTTCATGACTCAACGTAAACTCACTTTTATTGCTATTTAAAGGTGTATTGTGGTCTTATATGTCCATTTATGTGACTTTTCCGCACTTTGAAAAAAGTCAAGAAAACGCGATTTTACGCTCACTAGAGGCCAGAAATTCTTATTTCATGACTTAACGTAAACTCACTTTTATTGCTATTTAAAGGTGTATTATGGTCTTATATGTCCATTTAAGTGACTTTTACGCACTTTGAAAAAAGTCAAGAAAACGCGATTGTACGCTCACTAGTGAGTAAAAATTCTTATTTCATGACTTAACGTAAACTCACTTTTATTGCTATTTAAAGGTGTATTATGGTCTTATATGTCCATTTATATGACTTTTCCGCACTTTGAAAAAAGTCAAGAGAACGCGATTTTACGCTCACTAGAGGCCAGAAATTCTTATTTCATGACTTAACGTAAACTCACTTTTATTGCTATTTAAAGGTGTATTATGGTCTTATATTTCCATTTAAGTGTCTTTTACGCACTTTGAAAAAAGTCAAGAAAACGCGATTTTACGCTCACTAATGAGTAAAAATTTTTATTTTAGACTTAACGTAAACTCCCTTTTATTGCTATTTAAAGGTGTCTTATGGTCTTATATGTCCATTTAAGTGACTTTTACGCACTTTGAAAAAAGTCAAGAAAACGCGATTTTACGCTCACTAGTGAGTAAAAAGTCTTATTTCATGTCTGAACGTAAACTCACTTTTATTGCTATTTAAAGGTGTATTATGGTCTTATATGTCCATTTATGTGACTTTTCCGCACTTTGAAAAAAGTCAAGAAAACACGATTTTACGCTCACTAGTGAGTAAAAATTTTTATTTCATGACTCAACGTAAACTCACTTTTATTGCTATTTAAAGGTGTATTATGGTCTTATATGTCCATTTATGTGACTTTTCCGCACTTTGAAAAAAGTCAAGAAAACGCGATTTTACGCTCACTAGAGGCCAGAAATTCTTATTTAATGACTTAACGTAAACTCACTTTTATTGCTATTTAAAGGTGTATTATGGTCTTATATTTCCATTTAAGTGTCTTTTACGCACTTTGAAAAAAGTCAAGAAAACGCGATTTTACGCTCACTAGTGAGTAAAAATTCTTATTTTATGACTTAACGTAAACTCACTTTTATTGCTATTTAAAGGTGTATTATGGTCTTATATGTCCATTTATGTGACTTTTCCGCACTTTGAAAAAAGTCAAGAAAACCCGATTTTACGCTCACTAGAGGCCAGAAATTCTTATTTCATGACTTAACGTAAACTCACTTTTATTGCTATTTAAAGGTGTATTATGGTCTTATATGTCCATTTAAGTGACTTTTACGCACTTTGAAAAATTTCAAGAAAACGCGATTTTACGCTCACTAGTGAGTAAAAATTCTTATTTCATTACTTTACGTAAACTCACTTTTATTGCTATTTAAAGGTGTATTATGGTCTTATATGTCCATTTATGTGACTTTTCCGCACTTTGAAAAAAGTCAAGAAAACGCGATTATACGCTCACTAGAGGCCAGAAATTCTTATTTCATGACTTAACGTAAACTCACTTTTATTGCTATTTAAAGGTGTATTATGGTCTTATATGTCCATTTAAGTGACTTTTGCGCACTTTGAAAAAAGTGAAGAAAACGCGATTTTACGCTCACTAGTGAGTAAAAATTCTTATTTCATGACTTAACGTAAACTCACTTTTATTGCTATTTAAAGGTGTATTATGGTCTTATATGTCCATTTATGTGACTTTTCCGCACTTTGAAAAAAGTCAAGAAAACGCGATTTTACGCTCACCAGAGGCCAGAAATTCTTATTTCATGACTTAACGTAAACTCACTTTTATTGCTATTTAAAGGTGTATTATGGTCTTATATGTCCATTTAAGTGACTTTTGCGCACTTTGAAAAAAGTGAAGAAAACGCGATTTTAGGCTCAATAGTGAGTAAAAATTCTTATTTCATGACTTAACGTAAACTCACTTTTATTGCTATTTAAAGGTGTATTATGGTATTATATGTCCATTTATGTGACTTTTCCGCACTTTGAAAAAAGTCAAGAAAACGCGATTTTACGCTCACTAGAGGCCAGAAATTCTTATTTCATGCCTTAACGTAAACTCACTTTTATTGCTATTTAAAGGTGTATTATGGTTCTATATGTCCATTTATGTGACTTTTCCGCACTTTGAAAAAAGTCAAGAAAACAGGATTTTACGCTCACTAGTGAGTAAAAATTTTTATTTCATGACTCAATGTAAACTCACTTTTATTGCTATTTAAAGGTGTATTATGGTCTTATATGTCCATTTATGTGACTTTTCCGCACTTTGAAAAAAGTCAAGAAAACGCGATTTTACGCTCACTAGTGAGTAAAAATTTTTATTTCATGACTCAACGTAAACTCACTTTTATTGCTATTTAAAGGTGTATTATGGTCTTATATGTCCATTTATGTGACTTTTCCGCACTTTGAAAAAAGTCAAGAAAACGCGATTTTACGCTCACTAGAGGCCAGAAATTCTTATTTCATGACTTAACGTAAACTCACTTTTATTGCTATTTAAAGGTCTTATATGTCCATTTAAGTGACTTTTACGCACTTTGAAAAATTTCAAGAAAACGCGATTTTACGCTCACTAGTGATTAAAAATTCTTATTTCATTACTTAACGTAAACTCACTTTTATTGCTATTTAAAGGTGTATTATGGTCTTATATGTCCATTTAAGTGACTTTTACGCACTTTGAAAAATTTCAAGAAAACGCGATTTTACGCTCACTAGTGAGTAAAAATTCTTATTTCATTACTTAACGTAAACTCACTTTTATTGCTATTTAAAGGTGTATTATGGTCTTATATGTCCATTTATGTGACTTTTCCGCACTTTGAAAAAAGTCAAGAAAACGCGATTTTACGCTCACTAGAGGCCAGAAATTCTTATTTCATGACTTAACGTAAACTCACTTTTATTGCTATTTAAAGGTGTATTATGGTCTTATATGTCCATTTAAGTGACTTTTGCGCACTTTGAAAAAAGTGAAGAAAACGCGATTTTACGCTCACTAGTGAGTAAAAATTCTTATTTCATGACTTAACGTAAACTCACTTTTATTGCTATTTAAAGGTGTATTATGGTCTTATATGTCCATTTATGTGACTTTTCCGCACTTTGAAAAAAGTCAAGAAAACGCGATTTTACGCTCACCAGAGGCCAGAAATTCTTATTTCATGACTTAACGTAAACTCACTTTTATTGCTATTTAAAGGTGTATTATGGTCTTATATGTCCATTTAAGTGACTTTTGCGCACTTTGAAAAAAGTGAAGAAAACGCGATTTTAGGCTCACTAGTGAGTAAAAATTCTTATTTCATGACTTAACGTAAACTCACTTTTATTGCTATTTAAAGGTGTATTATGGTATTATATGTCCATTTATGTGACTTTTCCGCACTTTGAAAAAAGTCAAGAAAACGCGATTTTACGCTCACTAGAGGCCAGAAATTCTTATTTCATGCCTTAACGTAAACTCACTTTTATTGCTATTTAAAGGTGTATTATGGTTCTATATGTCCATTTATGTGACTTTTCCGCACTTTGAAAAAAGTCAAGAAAACAGGATTTTACGCTCACTAGTGAGTAAAAATTTTTATTTCATGACTCAATGTAAACTCACTTTTATTGCTATTTAAAGGTGTATTATGGTCTTATATGTCCATTTATGTGACTTTTCCGCACTTTGAAAAAAGTCAAGAAAACGCGATTTTACGCTCACTAGTGAGTAAAAATTTTTATTTCATGACTCAACGTAAACTCACTTTTATTGCTATTTAAAGGTGTATTGTGGTCTTATATGTCCATTTATGTGACTTTTCCGCACTTTGAAAAAAGTCAAGAAAACGCGATTTTACGCTCACTAGAGGCCAGAAATTCTTATTTCATGACTTAACGTAAACTCACTTTTATTGCTATTTAAAGGTATATTATGGTCTTATATGTCCATTTAAGTGACTTTTACGCACTTTGAAAAAAGTCAAGAAAACGCGATTGTACGCTCACTAGTGAGTAAAAATTCTTATTTCATGACTTAACGTAAACTCACTTTTATTGCTATTTAAAGGTGTATTATGGTCTTATATGTCCATTTATATGACTTTTCCGCACTTTGAAAAAAGTCCAGAGAACGCGATTTTACGCTCACTAGAGGCCAGAAATTCTTATTTCATGACTTAACGTAAACTCACTTTTATTGCTATTTAAAGGTGTATTATGGTCTTATATTTCCATTTAAGTGTCTTTTACGCACTTTGAAAAAAGTCAAGAAAACGCGATTTTACGCTCACTAATGAGTAAAAATTTTTATTTTAGACTTAACGTAAACTCCCTTTTATTGCTATTTAAAGGTGTCTTATGGTCTTATATGTCCATTTAAGTGACTTTTACGCACTTTGAAAAAAGTCAAGAAAACGCGATTTTACGCTCACTAGTGAGTAAAAATTCTTATTTCATGTCTGAACGTAAACTCACTTTTATTGCTATTTAAAGGTGTATTATGGTCTTATATGTCCATTTATGTGACTTTTCCGCACTTTGAAAAAAGTCAAGAAAACACGATTTTACGCTCACTAGTGAGTAAAAATTTTTATTTCATGACTCAACGTAAACTCACTTTTATTGCTATTTAAAGGTGTATTATGGTCTTATATGTCCATTTATGTGACTTTTCCGCACTTTGAAAAAAGTCAAGAAAACGCGATTTTACGCTCACTAGTGAGTAAAAAGTCTTATTTCATGTCTGAACGTAAACTCACTTTTATTGCTATTTAAAGGTGTATTATGGTCTTATATGTCCATTTATGTGACTTTTCCGCACTTTGAAAAAAGTCAAGAAAACACGATTTTACGCTCACTAGTGAGTAAAAATTTTTATTTCATGACTCAACGTAAACTCACTTTTATTGCTATTTAAAGGTGTATTATGGTCTTATATGTCCATTTATGTGACTTTTCCGCACTTTGAAAAAAGTCAAGAAAACGCGATTTTACGCTCACTAGAGGCCAGAAATTCTTATTTAATGACTTAACGTAAACTCACTTTTATTGCTATTTAAAGGTGTATTATGGTCTTATATTTCCATTTAAGTGTCTTTTACGCACTTTGAAAAAAGTCAAGAAAACGCGATTTTACGCTCACTAGTGAGTAAAAATTCTTATTTTATGACTTAACGTAAACTCACTTTTATTGCTATTTAAAGGTGTATTATGGTCTTATATGTCCATTTATGTGACTTTTCCGCACTTTGAAAAAAGTCAAGAAAACCCGATTTTACGCTCACTAGAGGCCAGAAATTCTTATTTCATGACTTAACGTAAACTCACTTTTATTGCTATTTAAAGGTGTATTATGGTCTTATATGTCCATTTAAGTGACTTTTACGCACTTTGAAAAATTTCAAGAAAACGCGATTTTACGCTCACTAGTGAGTAAAAATTCTTATTTCATTACTTTACGTAAACTCACTTTTATTGCTATTTAAAGGTGTATTATGGTCTTATATGTCCATTTATGTGACTTTTCCGCACTTTGAAAAAAGTCAAGAAAACGCGATTATACGCTCACTAGAGGCCAGAAATTCTTATTTCATGACTTAACGTAAACTCACTTTTATTGCTATTTAAAGGTGTATTATGGTCTTATATGTCCATTTAAGTGACTTTTGCGCACTTTGAAAAAAGTGAAGAAAACGCGATTTTACGCTCACTAGTGAGTAAAAATTCTTATTTCATGTCTGAACGTAAACTCACTTTTATTGCTATTTAAAGGTGTATTATGGTCTTATATGTCCATTTATGTGACTTTTCCGCACTTTGAAAAAAGTCAAGAAAACACGATTTTACGCTCACTAGTGAGTAAAAATTTTTATTTCATGACTCAACGTAAACTCACTTTTATTGCTATTTAAAGGTGTATTATGGTCTTATATGTCCATTTATGTGACTTTTCCGCACTTTGAAAAAAGTCAAGAAAACGCGATTTTACGCTCACTAGTGAGTAAAAAGTCTTATTTCATGACTTAACGTAAACTCACTTTTATTGCTATTTAAAGGTGTATTATGGTATTATATGTCCATTTATGTGACTTTTCCGCACTTTGAAAAAAGTCAAGAAAACGCGATTTTACGCTCACTAGAGGCCAGAAATTCTTATTTCATGCCTTAACGTAAACTCACTTTTATTGCTATTTAAAGGTGTATTATGGTTCTATATGTCCATTTATGTGACTTTTCCGCACTTTGAAAAAAGTCAAGAAAACAGGATTTTACGCTCACTAGTGAGTAAAAATTTTTATTTCATGACTCAATGTAAACTCACTTTTATTGCTATTTAAAGGTGTATTATGGTCTTATATGTCCATTTATGTGACTTTTCCGCACTTTGAAAAAAGTCAAGAAAACGCGATTTTACGCTCACTAGTGAGTAAAAATTTTTATTTCATGACTCAACGTAAACTCACTTTTATTGCTATTTAAAGGTGTATTATGGTCTTATATGTCCATTTATGTGACTTTTCCGCACTTTGAAAAAAGTCAAGAAAACGCGATTTTACGCTCACTAGAGGCCAGAAATTCTTATTTCATGACTTAACGTAAACTCACTTTTATTGCTATTTAAAGGTCTTATATGTCCATTTAAGTGACTTTTACGCACTTTGAAAAATTTCAAGAAAACGCGATTTTACGCTCACTAGTGATTAAAAATTCTTATTTCATTACTTAACGTAAACTCACTTTTATTGCTATTTAAAGGTGTATTATGGTCTTATATGTCCATTTAAGTGACTTTTACGCACTTTGAAAAATTTCAAGAAAACGCGATTTTACGCTCACTAGTGAGTAAAAATTCTTATTTCATTACTTAACGTAAACTCACTTTTATTGCTATTTAAAGGTGTATTATGGTCTTATATGTCCATTTATGTGACTTTTCCGCACTTTGAAAAAAGTCAAGAAAACGCGATTTTACGCTCACTAGAGGCCAGAAATTCTTATTTCATGACTTAACGTAAACTCACTTTTATTGCTATTTAAAGGTGTATTATGGTCTTATATGTCCATTTAAGTGACTTTTGCGCACTTTGAAAAAAGTGAAGAAAACGCGATTTTACGCTCACTAGTGAGTAAAAATTCTTATTTCATGACTTAACGTAAACTCACTTTTATTGCTATTTAAAGGTGTATTATGGTCTTATATGTCCATTTATGTGACTTTTCCGCACTTTGAAAAAAGTCAAGAAAACGCGATTTTACGCTCACCAGAGGCCAGAAATTCTTATTTCATGACTTAACGTAAACTCACTTTTATTGCTATTTAAAGGTGTATTATGGTCTTATATGTCCATTTAAGTGACTTTTGCGCACTTTGAAAAAAGTGAAGAAAACGCGATTTTAGGCTCACTAGTGAGTAAAAATTCTTATTTCATGACTTAACGTAAACTCACTTTTATTGCTATTTAAAGGTGTATTATGGTATTATATGTCCATTTATGTGACTTTTCCGCACTTTGAAAAAAGTCAAGAAAACGCGATTTTACGCTCACTAGAGGCCAGAAATTCTTATTTCATGCCTTAACGTAAACTCACTTTTATTGCTATTTAAAGGTGTATTATGGTTCTATATGTCCATTTATGTGACTTTTCCGCACTTTGAAAAAAGTCAAGAAAACAGGATTTTACGCTCACTAGTGAGTAAAAATTTTTATTTCATGACTCAATGTAAACTCACTTTTATTGCTATTTAAAGGTGTATTATGGTCTTATATGTCCATTTATGTGACTTTTCCGCACTTTGAAAAAAGTCAAGAAAACGCGATTTTACGCTCACTAGTGAGTAAAAATTTTTATTTCATGACTCAACGTAAACTCACTTTTATTGCTATTTAAAGGTGTATTGTGGTCTTATATGTCCATTTATGTGACTTTTCCGCACTTTGAAAAAAGTCAAGAAAACGCGATTTTACGCTCACTAGAGGCCAGAAATTCTTATTTCATGACTTAACGTAAACTCACTTTTATTGCTATTTAAAGGTATATTATGGTCTTATATGTCCATTTAAGTGACTTTTACGCACTTTGAAAAAAGTCAAGAAAACGCGATTGTACGCTCACTAGTGAGTAAAAATTCTTATTTCATGACTTAACGTAAACTCACTTTTATTGCTATTTAAAGGTGTATTATGGTCTTATATGTCCATTTATATGACTTTTCCGCACTTTGAAAAAAGTCCAGAGAACGCGATTTTACGCTCACTAGAGGCCAGAAATTCTTATTTCATGACTTAACGTAAACTCACTTTTATTGCTATTTAAAGGTGTATTATGGTCTTATATTTCCATTTAAGTGTCTTTTACGCACTTTGAAAAAAGTCAAGAAAACGCGATTTTACGCTCACTAATGAGTAAAAATTTTTATTTTAGACTTAACGTAAACTCCCTTTTATTGCTATTTAAAGGTGTCTTATGGTCTTATATGTCCATTTAAGTGACTTTTACGCACTTTGAAAAAAGTCAAGAAAACGCGATTTTACGCTCACTAGTGAGTAAAAATTCTTATTTCATGTCTGAACGTAAACTCACTTTTATTGCTATTTAAAGGTGTATTATGGTCTTATATGTCCATTTATGTGACTTTTCCGCACTTTGAAAAAAGTCAAGAAAACACGATTTTACGCTCACTAGTGAGTAAAAATTTTTATTTCATGACTCAACGTAAACTCACTTTTATTGCTATTTAAAGGTGTATTATGGTCTTATATGTCCATTTATGTGACTTTTCCGCACTTTGAAAAAAGTCAAGAAAACGCGATTTTACGCTCACTAGAGGCCAGAAATTCTTATTTAATGACTTAACGTAAACTCACTTTTATTGCTATTTAAAGGTGTATTATGGTCTTATATTTCCATTTAAGTGTCTTTTACGCACTTTGAAAAAAGTCAAGAAAACGCGATTTTACGCTCACTAGTGAGTAAAAATTCTTATTTTATGACTTAACGTAAACTCACTTTTATTGCTATTTAAAGGTGTATTATGGTCTTATATGTCCATTTATGTGACTTTTCCGCACTTTGAAAAAAGTCAAGAAAACCCGATTTTACGCTCACTAGAGGCCAGAAATTCTTATTTCATGACTTAACGTAAACTCACTTTTATTGCTATTTAAAGGTGTATTATGGTCTTATATGTCCATTTAAGTGACTTTTACGCACTTTGAAAAATTTCAAGAGAACGCGATTTTACGCTCACTAGTGAGTAAAAATTCTTATTTCATTACTTAACGTAAACTCACTTTTATTGCTATTTAAAGGTGTATTATGGTCTTATATGTCCATTTATGTGACTTTTCCGCACTTTGAAAAAAGTCAAGAAAACGCGATTTTACGCTCACTAGAGGCCAGAAATTCTTATTTCATGACTTAACGTAAACTCACTTTTATTGCTATTTAAAGGTGTATTATGGTCTTATATGTCCATTTAAGTGACTTTTGCGCACTTTGAAAAAAGTGAAGAAAACGCGATTTTACGCTCACTAGTGAGTAAAAATTCTTATTTCATGACTTAACGTAAACTCACTTTTATTGCTATTTAAAGGTGTATTATGGTCTTATATGTCCATTTATGTGACTTTTCCGCACTTTGAAAAAAGTCAAGAAAACGCGATTTTACGCTCACCAGAGGCCAGAAATTCTTATTTCATGACTTAACGTAAACTCACTTTTATTGCTATTTAAAGGTGTATTATGGTCTTATATGTCCATTTAAGTGACTTTTGCGCACTTTGAAAAAAGTGAAGAAAACGCGATTTTAGGCTCACTAGTGAGTAAAAATTCTTATTTCATGACTTAACGTAAACTCACTTTTATTGCTATTTAAAGGTGTATTATGGTATTATATGTCCATTTATGTGACTTTTCCGCACTTTGAAAAAAGTCAAGAAAACGCGATTTTACGCTCACTAGAGGCCAGAAATTCTTATTTCATGCCTTAACGTAAACTCACTTTTATTGCTATTTAAAGGTGTATTATGGTTCTATATGTCCATTTATGTGACTTTTCCGCACTTTGAAAAAAGTCAAGAAAACAGGATTTTACGCTCACTAGTGAGTAAAAATTTTTATTTCATGACTCAATGTAAACTCACTTTTATTGCTATTTAAAGGTGTATTATGGTCTTATATGTCCATTTATGTGACTTTTCCGCACTTTGAAAAAAGTCAAGAAAACGCGATTTTACGCTCACTAGAGGCCAGAAATTCTTATTTCATGACTTAACGTAAACTCACTTTTATTGCTATTTAAAGGTGTATTATGGTCTTATATGTCCATTTATGTGACTTTTCCGCACTTTGAAAAAAGTCAAGAAAACGCGATTTTACGCTCACTAGAGGCCAGAAATTCTTATTTCATGACTTAACGTAAACTCACTTTTATTGCTATTTAAAGGTCTTATATGTCCATTTAAGTGACTTTTACGCACTTTGAAAAATTTCAAGAAAACGCGATTTTACGCTCACTAGTGAGTAAAAATTCTTATTTCATGACTTAACGTAAACTCACTTTTATTGCTATTTAAAGGTGTATTATGGTCTTATATGTCCATTTATGTGACTTTTCCGCACTTTGAAAAAAGTCAAGAAAACGCGATTTTACGCTCACTAGAGGCCAGAAATTCTTATTTCATGACTTAACGAAACTCACTTTTATTGCTATTTAAAGGTGTATTATGGTTCTATATGTCCATTTATGTGACTTTTCCGCACTTTGAAAAAAGTCAAGAAAACGCGATTTTACGCTCACTAGTGAGTAAAAATTTTTATTTCATGACTCAACGTAAACTCACTTTTATTGCTATTTAAAGGTGTATTATGGTCTTATATGTCCATTTAAGTGACTTTTACGCACTTTGAAAAAAGTCAAGAAAACGCGATTGTACGCTCACTAGTGAGTAAAAATTCTTATTTCATGACTTAACGTAAACTCACTTTTATTGCTATTTAAAGGTGTATTATGGTCTTATATGTCCATTTATATGACTTTTCCGCACTTTGAAAAAAGTCCAGAGAACGCGATTTTACGCTCACTAGAGGCCAGAAATTCTTATTTCATGACTTAACGTAAACTCACTTTTATTGCTATTTAAAGGTGTATTATGGTCTTATATTTCCATTTAAGTGTCTTTTACGCACTTTGAAAAAAGTCAAGAAAACGCGATTTTACGCTCACTAATGAGTAAAAATTTTTATTTTAGACTTAACGTAAACTCCCTTTTATTGCTATTTAAAGGTGTCTTATGGTCTTATATGTCCATTTAAGTGACTTTTACGCACTTTGAAAAAAGTCAAGAAAACGCGATTTTACGCTCACTAGTGAGTAAAAATTCTTATTTCATGTCTGAACGTAAACTCACTTTTATTGCTATTTAAAGGTGTATTATGGTCTTATATGTCCATTTATGTGACTTTTCCGCACTTTGAAAAAAGTCAAGAAAACACGATTTTACGCTCACTAGTGAGTAAAAATTTTTATTTCATGACTCAACGTAAACTCACTTTTATTGCTATTTAAAGGTGTATTATGGTCTTATATGTCCATTTATGTGACTTTTCCGCACTTTGAAAAAAGTCAAGAAAACGCGATTTTACGCTCACTAGAGGCCAGAAATTCTTATTTAATGACTTAACGTAAACTCACTTTTATTGCTATTTAAAGGTGTATTATGGTCTTATATTTCCATTTAAGTGTCTTTTACGCACTTTGAAAAAAGTCAAGAAAACGCGATTTTACGCTCACTAGTGAGTAAAAATTCTTATTTTATGACTTAACGTAAACTCACTTTTATTGCTATTTAAAGGTGTATTATGGTCTTATATGTCCATTTATGTGACTTTTCCGCACTTTGAAAAAAGTCAAGAAAACCCGATTTTACGCTCACTAGAGGCCAGAAATTCTTATTTCATGACTTAACGTAAACTCACTTTTATTGCTATTTAAAGGTGTATTATGGTCTTATATGTCCATTTAAGTGACTTTTACGCACTTTGAAAAATTTCAAGAAAACGCGATTTTACGCTCACTAGTGAGTAAAAATTCTTATTTCATTACTTAACGTAAACTCACTTTTATTGCTATTTAAAGGTGTATTATGGTCTTATATGTCCATTTATGTGACTTTTCCGCACTTTGAAAAAAGTCAAGAAAACGCGATTTTACGCTCACTAGAGGCCAGAAATTCTTATTTCATGACTTAACGTAAACTCACTTTTATTGCTATTTAAAGGTGTATTATGGTCTTATATGTCCATTTAAGTGACTTTTGCGCACTTTGAAAAAAGTGAAGAAAACGCGATTTTACGCTCACTAGTGAGTAAAAATTCTTATTTCATGACTTAACGTAAACTCACTTTTATTGCTATTTAAAGGTGTATTATGGTCTTATATGTCCATTTATGTGACTTTTCCGCACTTTGAAAAAAGTCAAGAAAACGCGATTTTACGCTCACCAGAGGCCAGAAATTCTTATTTCATGACTTAACGTAAACTCACTTTTATTGCTATTTAAAGGTGTATTATGGTCTTATATGTCCATTTAAGTGACTTTTGCGCACTTTGAAAAAAGTGAAGAAAACGCGATTTTAGGCTCACTAGTGAGTAAAAATTCTTATTTCATGACTTAACGTAAACTCACTTTTATTGCTATTTAAAGGTGTATTATGGTATTATATGTCCATTTATGTGACTTTTCCGCACTTTGAAAAAAGTCAAGAAAACGCGATTTTACGCTCACTAGAGGCCAGAAATTCTTATTTCATGCCTTAACGTAAACTCACTTTTATTGCTATTTAAAGGTGTATTATGGTTCTATATGTCCATTTATGTGACTTTTCCGCACTTTGAAAAAAGTCAAGAAAACAGGATTTTACGCTCACTAGTGAGTAAAAATTTTTATTTCATGACTCAATGTAAACTCACTTTTATTGCTATTTAAAGGTGTATTATGGTCTTATATGTCCATTTATGTGACTTTTCCGCACTTTGAAAAAAGTCAAGAAAACGCGATTTTACGCTCACTAGAGGCCAGAAATTCTTATTTCATGACTTAACGTAAACTCACTTTTATTGCTATTTAAAGGTGTATTATGGTCTTATATGTCCATTTATGTGACTTTTCCGCACTTTGAAAAAAGTCAAGAAAACGCGATTTTACGCTCACTAGAGGCCAGAAATTCTTATTTCATGACTTAACGTAAACTCACTTTTATTGCTATTTAAAGGTCTTATATGTCCATTTAAGTGACTTTTACGCACTTTGAAAAATTTCAACAAAACGCGATTTTACGCTCACTAGTGAGTAAAAATTCTTATTTCATGACTTAACGTAAACTCACTTTTATTGCTATTTAAAGGTGTATTATGGTCTTATATGTCCATTTATGTGACTTTTCCGCACTTTGAAAAAAGTCAAGAAAACGCGATTTTACGCTCACTAGAGGCCAGAAATTCTTATTTCATGACTTAACGAAACTCACTTTTATTGCTATTTAAAGGTGTATTATGGTTCTATATGTCCATTTATGTGACTTTTCCGCACTTTGAAAAAAGTCAAGAAAATACGATTTTACGCTCACTAGTGAGTAAAAATTTTTATTTCATGACTCAACGTAAACTCACTTTTATTGCTATTTAAAGGTGTATTATGGTCTTATATGTCCATTTATGTGACTTTTCCGCACTTTGAAAAAAGTCAAGAAAACGCGATTTTACGCTCACTAGAGGCCAGAAATTCTTATTTCATGACTTAAGTTAAACTCACTTTTATTGCTATTTAAAGGTCTTATATGTCCATTTAAGTGACTTTTACGCACTTTGAAAAATTTCAAGAAAACGCGATTTTACGCTCACTAGTGAGTAAAAATTCTTATTTCATTACTTAACGTAAACTCACTTTTATTGCTATTTAAAGGTGTATTATGGTCTTATATGTCCATTTATGTGACTTTTCCGCACTTTGAAAAAAGTCAAGAAAACGCGATTTTACGCTCACTAGAGGCCAGAAATTCTTATTTCATGACTTAACGTAAACTCACTTTTATTGCTATTTAAAGGTGTATTATGGTCTTATATGTCCATTTAAGTGACTTTTGCGCACTTTGAAAAAAGTGAAGAAAACGCGATTTTACGCTCACTAGTGAGTAAAAATTCTTATTTCATGACTTAACGTAAACTCACTTTTATTGCTATTTAAAGGTGTATTATGGTCTTATATGTCCATTTATGTGACTTTTCCGCACTTTGAAAAAAGTCAAGAAAACGCGATTTTACGCTCACAAGAGGCCAGAAATTCTTATTTCATGACTTAACGTAAACTCACTTTTATTGCTATTTAAAGGTGTATTATGGTTCTATATGTCCATTTATGTGACTTTTCCGCACTTTGAAAAAAGTCAAGAAAACACGATTTTACGCTCACTAGTGAGTAAAAATTTTTATTTCATGACTCAACGTAAACTCACTTTTATTGCTATTTAAAGGTGTATTAAGGTCTTATATGTCCATTTATGTGACTTTTCCGCACTTTGAAAAAAGTCAAGAAAACGCGATTTTACGCTCACTAGAGGCCAGAAATTCTTATTTCATGACTTAACGTAAACTCACTTTTATTGCTATTTAAAGGTGTATTATGGTCTTATATGTCCATTTAAGTGACTTTTACGCACTTTGAAAAAAGTCAAGAAAACGCGATTTTACGCTCACTAGTGAGTAAAAATTCTTATTTCATGACTTAACGTAAACTCACTTTTATTGCTATTTAAAGGTGTATTATGGTCTTATATGTCCATTTATGTGACTTTTCCGCACTTTGAAAAAAGTCAAGAAAACGCGATTTTACGCTCACTAGAGGCAAGAAATTCTTATATAATGACTTAACGTAAACTCACTTTTATTGCTATTTAAAGGTGTATTATGGTCTTATATGTCCATTTATGTGACTTTTCCGCACTTTGAAAAAAGTCAAGAAAACACGATTTTACGCTCACTAGTGAGTAAAAATTTTTATTTCATGATTCAACGTAAACTCACTTTTATTGCTATTTAAAGGTGCATTATGGTCTTATATGTCCATTTATGTGACTTTTCCGCACTTTGAAAAAAGTCAAGAAAACGCGATTTTACGCTCACTAGAGGCCAGAAATTCTTATTTCATGACTTAACGTAAACTCACTTTTATTGCTATTTAAAGGTGTATTATGGTCTTATATGTCCATTTAAGTGACTTTTACACACTTTGAAAAAAGTCAAGAAAACGCGATTTTACGCTCACTAGTGAGTAAAAATTCTGATTTCATGACTTAACGTAAACTCACTTTTATTGCTATTTAAAGGTGTATTATGGTCTTATATGTCCATTTAAGTGACTTTTACGCACTTTGAAAAAAGTCAAGAAAACGCGATTTTACGCTCACTAGTGAGTAAAAATTTTTATTTCATGACTCAACGTAAACTCACTTTTATTGCTATTTAAAGGTGTATTATGGTCTTATATGTCCATTTATGTGACTTTTCCGCACTTTGAAAAAAGTCAAGAAAACGCGATTTTACGCTCACTAGAGGCCAGAAATTCTTATTTCATGACTTAACGTAAACTCACTTTTATTGCTATTTAAAGGTCTTATATGTCCATTTAAGTAACTTTTACGCACTTTGAAAAATTTCAAGAAAACGCGATTTTACGCTCACTAGTGAGTAAAAATTCTTATTTCATTACTTAACGTAAACTCACTTTTATTGCTATTTAAAGGTGTATTATGGTCTTATATGTCCATTTATGTGACTTTTCCGCACTTTGAAAAAAGTCAAGAAAACGCGATTTTACCCTCACTAGAGGCCAGAAATTCTTATTTCATGACTTAACGTAAACTCACTTTTATTGCTATTTAAAGGGGTATTATGGTCTTATATGTCCATTTAAGTGACTTTTGCGCACTTTGAAAAAAGTGAAGAAAACGCGATTTTACGCTCACTAGTGAGTAAAAATTCTTATTTCATGACTTAACGTAAACTCACTTTTATTGCTATTTAAAGGTGTATTATGGTCTTATATGTCCATTTATGTGACTTTTCCGCACTTTGAAAAAAGTCAAGAAAACGCGATTTTACGCTCACTAGAGGCCAGAAATTCTTATTTCATGACTTAACGAAACTCACTTTTATTGCTATTTAAAGGTGTATTATGGTTCTATATGTCCATTTATGTGACTTTTCCGCACTTTGAAAAAAGTCAAGAAAATACGATTTTACGCTCACTAGTGAGTAAAAATTTTTATTTCATGACTCAACGTAAACTCACTTTTATTGCTATTTAAAGGTGTATTATGGTCTTATATGTCCATTTATGTGACTTTTCCGCACTTTGAAAAAAGTCAAGAAAACGCGATTTTACGCTCACTAGAGGCCAGAAATTCTTATTTCATGACTTAACTTAAACTCACTTTTATTGCTATTTAAAGGTCTTATATGTCCATTTAAGTGACTTTTACGCACTTTGAAAAATTTCAAGAAAACGGGATTTTACGCTCACTAGTGAGTAAAAATTCTTATTTCATTACTTAACGTAAACTCACTTTTATTGCTATTTAAAGGTGTATTATGGTCTTATATGTCCATTTATGTGACTTTTCCGCACTTTGAAAAAAGTCAAGAAAACGCGATTTTACGCTCACTAGAGGCCAGAAATTCTTATTTCATGACTTAACGTAAACTCACTTTTATTGCTATTTAAAGGTGTATTATGGTCTTATATGTCCATTTAAGTGACTTTTGCGCACTTTGAAAAAAGTGAAGAAAACGCGATTTTACGCTCACTAGTGAGTAAAAATTCTTATTTCATGACTTAACGTAAACTCACTTTTATTGCTATTTAAAGGTGTATTATGGTCTTATATGTCCATTTATGTGACTTTTCCGCACTTTGAAAAAAGTCAAGAAAACGCGATTTTACGCTCACTAGAGGCCAGAAATTCTTATTTCATGACTTAACGTAAACTCACTTTTATTGCTATTTAAAGGTGTATTATGGTTCTATATGTCCATTTATGTGACTTTTCCCCACTTTGAAAAAAGTCAAGAAAACACGATTTTACGCTCACTAGTGAGTAAAAATTTTTATTTCATGACTCAACGTAAACTCACTTTTATTGCTATTTAAAGGTGTATTAAGGTCTTATATGTCCATTTATGTGACTTTTCCGCACTTTGAAAAAAGTCAAGAAAACGCGATTTTACGCTCACTAGAGGCCAGAAATTCCTATTTCATGACTTAACGTAAACTCACTTTTATTGCTATTTAAAGGTGTATTATGGTCTTATATGTCCATTTAAGTGACTTTTACGCACTTTGAAAAAAGTCAAGAAAACGCGATTTTACGCTCACTAGTGAGTAAAAATTCTTATTTCATGACTTAACGTAAACTCACTTTTATTGCTATTTAAAGGTGTATTATGGTCTTATATGTCCATTTATGTGACTTTTCCGCACTTTGAAAAAAGTCAAGAAAACGCGATTTTACGCTCACTAGAGGCCAGAAATTCTTATATAATGACTTAACGTAAACTCACTTTTATTGCTATTTAAAGGTGTATTATGGTCTTATATGTCCATTTATGTGACTTTTCCGCACTTTGAAAAAAGTCAAGAAAACACGATTTTACGCTCACTAGTGAGTAAAAATTTTTATTTCATGATTCAACGTAAACTCACTTTTATTGCTATTTAAAGGTGCATTATGGTCTTATATGTCCATTTATGTGACTTTTCCGCACTTTGAAAAAAGTCAAGAAAACGCGATTTTACGCTCACTAGAGGCCAGAACTTCTTATTTCATGACTTAACGTAAACTCACTTTTATTGCTATTTAAAGGTGTATTATGGTCTTATATGTCCATTTAAGTGACTTTTACACACTTTGAAAAAAGTCAAGAAAACGCGATTTTACGCTCACTAGTGAGTAAAAATTCTGATTTCATGACTTAACGTAAACTCACTTTTATTGCTATTTAAAGGTGTATTATGGTCTTATATGTCCATTTAAGTGACTTTTACGCACTTTGAAAAAAGTCAAGAAAACGCGATTTTACGCTCACTAGTGAGTAAAAATTCTTATTTCATGACTGAACGTAAACTCACTTTTATTGCTATTTAAAGGTGTATTATTGTCTTATATGTCCATTTATGTGACTTTTCCGCACTTTGAAAAAAGTCAAGAAAACGCGATTTTACGCTCACTAGTGAGTAATGATTCTTATTTCATGACTTAACGTAAACGCACTTTTATTGCTATTTAAAGGTGTATTATGGTCTTATATGTCCATTTAAGTGACTTTTACGCACTTTGAAAAAACTCAAGAAAACGCGATTTTACGCTCACTAGTGAGTAAAAATTTTTATTTCATGACTCAACGTAAACTCACTTTTATTGCTATTTAAAGGTGTATTATGGTCTTATATGTCCATTTATGTGACTTTTCCGCACTTTGAAAAAAGTCAAGAAAACGCGATTTTACGCTCACTAGAGGCCAGAAATTCTTTTTTCATGACTTAACGTAAACTCACTTTTATTGCTATTTAAAGGTGTATTATGGTTCTATATGTGCATTTATGTGACTTTTACGCACTTTGAAAAAAGTCAAGAAAACACGATTTTACGCTCACTAGTGAGTAAAAATTTTTATTTCATGACTCAAAATAAACTCACATTTATTGCTATTTAAAGGTGTATTATGGTCTTATATGTCCATTTATGTGACTTTTCCGCACTTTGAAAAAAGTCAAGAAAACGCGATTTTACGCTCACTAGTGAGTAAAAATTTTTATTTCATGACTCAACGTAAACTCACTTTTATTGCTATTTAAAGGTGTATTATGGTCTTATATTTCCATTTATGTGACTTTTCCGCACTTTGAAAAAAGTCAAGAAAACGCGATTTTACGCTCACTAGAGGCCAGAAATTCTTATTTCATGACTTAACGTAAACTCACTTTTATTGCTATTTAAAGGTGTATTATGGTCTTGTATGTCCATTTAAGTGACTTTTACGCACTTTGAAAAAAGTCAAGAAAACGCGTTTTTACGCTCACTAGTGAGTAAAAATTCTTATTTCATGACTTAACGTAAACTCACTTTTATTGCTATTTAAAGGTGTATTATGGTCTTATATGTCCATTTATGTGACTTTTCCGCACTTTGAAAAAAGTCAAGAAAACGCGATTTTACTCTCACTAGAGGCCAGAAATTCTTATATAATGACTTAACGTAAACTCACTTTTATTGCTATTTAAAGGTGTATTATGGTCTTATATGTCCATTTATGTGACTTTTACGCACTATGAAACAAGTCAAGAAAACACGATTTTACGCTCACTAGTGAGTAAAAATTTATATGATTTTTAGAGGAAGTGAAGTAAAAGCAATTTTTCACTGATTAGAGGCTAGAAAATCGAGTTTCATGTGTTGTTGAAAACTCAATACTCTTGTATATAGAGGCTTATTATGATGTGATACACCCATTTATATGGTTTTTAAGCAATTTGAAAGCAGTGAAGTAAACGTGATTTTACACTCACTAGAGGTTAGAAAATCGAATTTCATGACTTGTTAAAATCTCAATGTTCTTGGTATATATAGGCTTATTATGTTGTGGTACTTCCATTTATATGATTTTTACGCAGTTTCAAAGAAATGAAGAAAACGCGATTCTACACTCACTAGAGGCTAAAAATTCTAAATTCCTGACTAGTTGAAAACTCAATATTCTTGGTATAAAGGGGCTTATTATGATGTTATACATCCATTTATATGATTTTTACGCAGTTTCAAAGAAGTGAAGGGGCTAGAAAACCGAAATTCACAACTAGTTGAAATTTCAATATTCTTGGTATATAGAGGATTAATATGATGTGATACACCCATTTATATGATTTTTACGCAGGTTGAAAGAAGAGTGGAAAGTGCGATTTTACGATCACTAGGGGCTAGAAAATCAAATTTCTTGAGTTGTTAAAAAGTAAATATTCTTGGTATATAGAGGCTTATTTTGATGTGATACATCCTATTATATGATTTTTAAGAAGTTTGAAAGAAGTAAAGTAAACGCGATTTTACACTCACTAGAGGCTAGAAAATCGAATTTACTGTCTTGTTGAAAACTCAATACTCTTGTTATATAGAGGCTTATCTATACATGATACATCCGGTTATATGATTTTTAAGCAGTTTGAAAAAAGTGTGCAAAACGCTATTTTACACTCACTAGCGGTTAAAATTTCGAATTTATTGACTTGTCTATAACTCAATTTTCTTGGTATATAGAGGCTTATTATGATGTGATACATCCATTTATATGATTTTTAAGCAGTTTGTAAGAAGTGAAGTAAACGCAATTTTACACTCACCAGGGGCTAGAAAATCGAATTTCTTGACTTTTTAAAAACTCAGTATTCTTGGTACATATATGCTTATTATGAGGTGATACATCCATTTATATGATTTTTAAGCAGTTTGAAAGAAGTGTAGTAAACGCGATTTTACAATCACTAGGGGCTAGAAAATCGAATTTCTTGACTTTTTCAAAACTCAATATTCTTGGTATATAGAGGCATATTATGAGGAGATACATCCATTTATTTGATTTTTAAGCAGTTTGAAAGAAGTGAAGTAAACGCGATTTTACACTCAGTAGGGGCTAGAAAATCGAATTTCATGACTTGTTGAACACTCAATAGTCTGGTATATATAGGCTTATTATGAGGTAATACATCCATTTATGTGATTTTTAAGCAGTTTGAAAGAAGTGAAGTAAACGTGATTTTACACTCACTAGACGTTAGAAAATCGAATTTCATGACTTGTTGAAAACTCTATGTTCTTGGTATATAGAGGCTTATTATGACGTGATACATCCATTTATATGATTTTTAGAGGAAGTGAAGTAAACGCGATTTTTCACTGACAAGAGGCTAGAAAATCGAGTTTCATGTGATGTTGTAAACTCAATACTCTTGTATATAGAGGCATATTATGATGTGATACACCCATTTATATGGTTTTTAAGCAATTTGAAAGAAGTGAAGTAAACGTGATTTTACACTCACTAGAGGATAGAAAATCGAATTTCATGACTTGTTAAAATCTCAATGTTCTTGGTATATATAGGCTTATTATGATGTGGTACTTCCATTTATATGATTTTTACGCAGTTTTAAAGAAGTGAAGAAAACGCGATTTTACACTCACTAGAGGCTAAAAATTCTAATTTCCTGACTAGTTGAAAACTCAATATTCTTGGTATATAGGGGCTTATTATGATGTGATACTCCATTTATATGCTTTTTACGCAGTTTCAAAGAAGTGAAGAGGCTAGAAAACCGAAATTCATAACTAGTTGAAATTTCAATATTCTTGGTATATAGAGGATTAATATGATGTGATACACCCATTTATATGATTTTTACGCAGGTTGAAAGAAGAGTAGAAAGCGCAATTTTACGATCACTAGGGGCTACAAAATAAAATTTCTTGACTTGTTAAAAAGTCAATATTCTTGGTATATAGAGGCTTATTTTGATGTGATACATCCTATTATATGATTTTTAAGCAGTTTGAAAGAAGTAAAGTAAACGTGATTTTACACTCACTAGAGGCTAGAAAATCGAATTTACTGTCTTGTTGAAAACTCAATACTCTTGTTATATAGAGGCTTATCTATACGTGATACATCCGGTTATATGATTTTTAAGCAGTTTGAAAAAAGTGTGCAAAACGCTATTTTACACTCACTAGCGGTTAAAATTTCGAATTTATTGACTTGTCTATAACTCAATTTTCTTGGTATATAGAGGCTTATTATGATGTGATACATCCATTTATGTGATTTTTAAGAAGTTTGAAAGAAGTGTAGTAAACGCGATTTTACAATCACTAGGGGCTAGAAAATCGAATTTCTTGACTTTTTCAAAACTCAATATTCTTGGTATATAGAGGCATATTATGAGGAGATACACCCATTTATTTGATTTTTAAGCAGTTTCAAAGAAGTGAAGTAAACCTGATTTTACACTCAGTAGGGGCTAGAAAATCGAATTTATTGACTTGTTGAAAACTCGGTATTTTTGGTATATAGAGCCTTATTATGAGGTGTAACATCCATTTATATGATTTTTTCGAAATTTGAAAGAAGTGTGGAAAGCGTGTTTTTACACTCACTAGGGGCTACAAAATCGGATTTCTAGACTTGTTGAAAACTCAGTATTCCTGGTATATAGAAGCTTATTATGATGTGATACATCCATTTATATGATTTTTAAGCAGTTTGAAAGAACTGTAGTAAACGCGATTCTACAGCCACAAGGGGCTAGAAAATCGAATTTCTTGACTTGTTGAAAACTTAGTATTCTTGGTATATAGAGGCTCATTATGAGGTGAAACGTCCATTTATATGATTTTTTTCGAAGTATAAAAGAACTCTGGAAAGCGTGATTTTACACTCACTAGGGGCTAGAAAATCTAATTTCTTGACTTTTTGAAAACTCAGTATTCTTTGTATATAGAGGCTTATTATGATGTGAAACATCCATTTATATGATTTTTAAGCAGTTTGAAAGACGTTAAGTAAACGCGATTTTACACTCCCTAGGGGCTAGAAAATCGAATTTCTTGACCTTTTGAAAACTCAGTATTCTTGGTATATAGAGCCTTATTATGAGGTGTAACATCCATTTATATGATTTTTTCGAAATTTGAAAGAGGTGTGGAAAGAGTGATTTTAAACTCACAAGGGGCTACAAAATCGCATTTCTTCAGTTTTTCAAAACTCAGTATTCTTGGTAATAGAGGCCTTTTATGAGGTGAAACAACCATTTATATGATTTTTTCGAAGTTTGAAAGAAGTGTGGAAAGCGTGATTTTACACTCACTAGGGGCTAGAAAATCGAATTTCTTGACTTTTTGAATACTCAGTATTCTTGGTATATAGAGGCTTATTATGAGGTGATTCATCCATTTATATGATTTTTAAGCAGTTTGTAAGAAATGAAGTAAACGCGATTTTACACTCACTACGGGCTAGAAAATCGAATTTCTTGACTTGTTGAAAACTCTATATTCTTGGTATATAGAGGCTTATTATGAGGTGAAACATCCATTTGTATGATTTTTTCGAAATTTGAAAGAAGTTTGGAAAGCGTGATTTTACACTCACTAGGGGCTAGAAAATCGAATTTCTTGACTTTTTGAAAACTCAGTATTCTTGGTATATAGAGGCTTATTATGAGGTGATACATCCATTTATATGATTTTTAAGCAGTTTGAAAGAGGTGAAGTAAAGGCGATTTTACACTCACTAGGGGCTAGAAAATCGAATTTCTTGACTTTTTGAAAACTCAGTATTCTTGGTATATAGAGGCTTATTATGAGGTGATACATCCATTTATTTGATTTTTAAGCAGTTTGAAAGAAGTGAAGTAAACGCGATTTTACACTCACTAGGGGCTAGAAAATCGAATTTCTTGACTTGTTGAAAACTCAATATTCTTCGTATATATAGGCTTATTATGATGTGATACATCCATTTATATGATTTTAAAGCAGTTTGAAAGAAGTGTAGTACACGCGATTTTACACTAACTAGGGGCTAGAAAATCGAATTTCTTGACTTTTGAAAACTCAATGTTCTTGGTATATAGAGGCTTATTAGGATGTGATACATCCATTTATATGATTTTTAAGCAGTTTGAAAGAAGTGAAGTAAACGCGATTTTACACTCAGTAGGGGCTAGAAAATCGAATTTATTGACTAGTTGAAATTTCAAAATTCTTGGTAAATAGAGGATTATTATGATGTGATACACCCATTTATATGATTTTTACGAGGGTTGAAAGAAGTGTGGAAGGCGCGATTTTACACCAACTAGGGGCTAGAAAATCGAATTTCTTGACTTGTTGAAAACTCAGTATTCCTGGTATATAGAGGATTATTATGATGTGATACACCCATTTATATGACTTTTAAGCAGTTTGTAAGAAGTGAAAAAATGCGATTCTACACTCACTAGGGGCTAGGAAGTCGAATTTCTTGACCTTTTGAAAACTCAATCTTCTTGGTATATAGAGCCTTATTATGATGTGATACAACCATTTATATGATTTTTATGCAGTTTGAAAGAAGTGTGGAAAACGAGATTTTACACTCACTAGAGGCTAGAAAATCGAATTTCATGACTTGTTGAACACTCAATAGTCTTGGTATATATAGGCTTATTACGAGGTAATACATCCATTTATGTGAATTTAAGCAGTTTGAAAGAAGAGAAGTAAACGCGATTTTACACTCACTAGAGGCTAGAAAATCGAATTTACTGTCTTGTTGAAAACTCAATACTCTTGTTATATAGAGGCTTATCTATACGTGATACATCCGGTTATATGATTTTTAAGCAGTTTGAAAAAAGTGTGCAAAACGCTATTTTACACTCACTAGCGGTTAAAATTTCGAATTTATTGACTTGTCTATAACTCAATTTTCTTGGTATATAGAGGCTTATTATGATGTGATACATCCATTTATATGATTTTTAAGCAGTTTGAAAGAAGTGTAGTAAACGCAATTTTACAATCACTAGGGGCTAGAAAATCGAATTTCTTGACTTTTTCAAAACTCAATATTCTTGGTACATAGAGGCATATTATGAGGAGATACATCCATTTATTTGATTTTTAAGCAGTTTGAAAGAAGTGAAGTAAACGCGATTTTACACTCAGTAGGGTCTAGAAAATCGAATTTCTTGACTTGTTGAAAACTCAGTATTCTTGGTATATAGAGGCTTATTATAAGGTGAAACGTCCATTTATATGATTTTTTTCGAAGTATGAAAGAAGTCTGGAAAGCGTGATTTTACACTCACTAGGGACTAGAAAATCGAATTTCTTGACTTTTTGAAAACTCAGTATTCTTGGTATATAAAGGCCTATTATGAGATGATTCATCCATTTATATGATTTTTAAGCAGTTTGAAAGAAGTGAAGTAAAGGCGATTTTACACTCACTAGGGGCTAGAAAATCGAATTTCTTGACTTTTTGAAAACTCAGTATTCTTTGTATATAGAGGCTTATTATGATGTGAAACATCCATTTATATGATTTTTAAGCAGTTTGAAAGACGTTAAGTAAACGCGATTTTACACTCCCTAGGGGCTAGAAAATCGAATTTCTTGACTTTTTGAAAACTCAGTATTCCTGGTATATAGAAGCTTATTATGATGTGATACATCCATTTATATGATTTTTAAGCAGTTTGAAAGAACTGTAGTAAACGCGATTCTACAGCCACAAGGGGCTAGAAAATCGAATTTCTTGACTTGTTGAAAACTTAGTATTCTTGGTATATAGAGGCTCATTATGAGGTGAAACGTCCATTTATATGATTTTTTTCGAAGTATAAAAGAACTCTGGAAAGCGTGATTTTACAGTCACTAGGGGCTAGAAAATCTACTTTCTTGACTTTTTGAAAACTCAGTATTCTTGGTATATAAAGGCTTATTATGAGGTGATTCATCCATTTATATGATTTTTAAGCAGTTTGAAAGAAGTGAAGTAAAGGCGATTTTACACTCACAAGGGGCTAGAAAATCGAATTTCTTGACTTTTTGAAAACTCAGTATTCTTTGTATATAGAGGCTTATTATGATGTGAAACATCCATTTATATGATTTTTAAGCAGTTTGAAAAGCGTTAAGTAAACGCGATTTTACACTCCCTAGGGGCTAGAAAATCGAATTTCTTGACCTTTTGAAAACTCAGTGTTCTTGGTATATAGAGCCTTACTATGAGGTGTAACATCCATTTATATGATTTTTTTCGAAATTTGAAAGAAGTGTGGAAAGAGTTATTTTAAACTCACAAGGGGCTACAAAATCGCATTTCTTCAGTGTTTCAAAACTCAGTATTCTTGGTAATAGAGGCCTTTTATGAGGTGAAACAACCATTTATATGATTTTTTCGAAGTTTGAAAGAAGTGTGGAAAGCGTGATTTTACACTCACCAGGGGCTAGAAAATCGAATTTCTTGACTTTTTGAATACTCAGTATTCTTGGTATATAGAGGCTTTTTATGAGGTGATTCATCCATTTATATGATTTTTAAGCAGTTTGTAAGAAATGAAGTAAACGCGATTTTACACCCACTAGGGGCTAGAAAATCGAATTTCTTGACTTGTTGAAAACTCTATATTCTTGGTATATAGAGGCTTATTATGAGGTGAAACATCCATTTATATGATTATTCGAAGTTTGCAAGAAGTGTGGAAAGCGTGATTTTGCACTCAGTAGGGGCTAGAAAATCGAATTTCTTGACTTTTTGAAAACTTAGTATTCTTGGTATATAGAGGCTTATTATGAGGTGAAACATCCATTTGTATGATTTTTTCGAAATTTGAAAGAAGTTTGGAAAGCGTGATTTTACACTCACTAGGGGCTAGGAAATCGAATTTCTTGACTTTTTGAAAACTCAGTATTCTTGGTAGATAGAGGCTTATTATGAGGTGATACATCCATTTATTTGATTTTTAAGCAGTTTGAAAGAAGTGAAGTATACGCGATTTTACACTCACTAGGGGCTAGAAAATCGAATTTCTTGACTTGTTGAAAACTCAATATTCTTCGTATATATAGGCTTATTATGATGTGATACATCCATTTATATGATTTTAAAGCAGTTTGAAAGAAGTGTAGTACACGCGATTTTACACTAACTAGGGGCTAGAAAATCGAATTTCTTGACTTTTGAAAACTCAATGTTCTTGGTATATAGAGGCTTATTAGGATGTGATACATCGATTTATATGATTTTTATGCAGTTTGAAAGAAGTGAAGATAACGCGATTTTACACTCACTAGTGGCTAGATAATCGAATTTCATGACCAGTTGAAATTTCAATATTCTTGGTAAATAGAGGATCATTATGATGTGATACACCCATTTATATGATTTTTACGAGGGTTGAAAGCAGTGTGGAAGGCGCGATTTTACACAAACTAGGGGCTAGAATATCGAATTTCTTGACTTGTTGAAAAGTCAATAACCTTGGTATATAGAGGATTACTATGATGTAAGACGGCCACTTATATGATTTTTTCGAAATTTGAAAGAAGTGTGGAAGGAGTGATTTTAAACAAACTAGGGGCTACAAAATCGCATTTCTTCAGTTTTTGAAAACTCAGTATTCTTGGTAATAGAGGCCTTTTACGAGGTGAAACAACCATTTATATGATTTTTTCGAAGTTTGAAAAGCGTGATTTTACACTCACTAGGGGCTAGAAAATTGAATTTCTTGACTTTTTGAAAACTCAGTATTCTTGGTATATAGAGGCTTATTATGAGGTGTAACATCCATTTATATGATTTTTTCGAAATTTGAAAGAAGTGTGGAAAGCGTGATTTTACACTCACTAGCGGCTAGAAAATCGAATTTTTTGATTTGTTGTAAACACAATATTCTTGGATGTAGACGCTTATTAGGATGTGATACATCCATTTATAAAAGCTTTATGCATATTTAAAGAACTGAAGAAAACGCGATTCTACAGTCACTAGAGGCTAGAAAATCGAATTTTATGACTTGTTGAAAACTCAATGTTCTTGGTGTATATAGGATTATTATGATGTGAAACATCCATTTATATGATTTTTATGCAGTTTGAAATAAGTGAAGAAAACGCTATTTTACACTCACTAGTGGCTAGAAAATCGAATTTCATGACTAGTTGAAATTTCAATATTCTTGGTAAATAGAGGATTATTATGATGTGATACACCCATTTATATGATTTTTACGAGGGTTGAAAGAAGTGTGGAAGGCGCGATTTTACACCAACTAGGGGCTAGAAAATCGAATTTCTTGACTTTTTGAAAACTTAGTATTCTTGGTATATAAAGGCTTATTATGAGGTGAAACATCCATTTGTATGATTTTTTCGAAATTTGAAAGAAGTTTGGAAAGCGTGATTTTACACTCACTAGGGGCTAGAAAATCGAATTTCTTGACTTTTTGAAAACTCAGTATTCTTGGTATATAGAGGCTTATTATGAGGTGATACATCCATTTATTTGATTTTTAAGCAGTTTGAAAGAAGTGAAGTAAACGCGATTTTACACTCACTAGGGGCTAGAAAATCGAATTTCTTGACTTGTTGAACACTCAATAGTCTTGGTATATATAGGCTTATTACGAGGTAATACATCCATTTATATGACTTTTAAGCAGTTTGTAAGAAGTGAAGAAAATGCGATTCTACACTCACTAGTGGCTAGAAAATCGAATTTCATGACTAGTTGAAATTTCAATATTCTTGGTAAATAGAGGATTATTATGATGTGATACACCCATTTATATGATTTTTACGAGGGTTGAAAGAAGTGTGGAAGGCGCGATTTTACACCAACTAGGGGCTAGAAAATCGAATTTCTTGACTTGTTGAAAACTCAGTATTCCTGGTATATAGAGGATTATTATGATGTGATACAGCCATTTATATGACTTTTAAGCAGTTTGTAAGAAGTGAAGAAAATGCGATTCTACACTCACTAGGGGCTAGGAAGTCGAATTTCTTGACCTTTTAAAAACTCAATCTTCTTGGTATATAGAGCCGTATTATGATGTGATACAACCATTTATATGATTTTTATGCAGTTTGAAAGAAGTGTGGAAAACGAGATTTTACACTCACTAGAGGCTAGAAAATCGAATTTCATGACTTGTTGAACACTCAATAGTCTTGGTATATATAGGCTTATTACGAGGTAATACATCTATTTATGTGAATTTAAGCAGTTTGAAAGAAGTGAAGTAAACGCGATTTTACACTCACTAGAGGCTAGAAAATCAAATGTCTTGACTTGTTTAAAACTCAATGTTCTTGGAATATATAGGCTTATTATGACGTGATACATCCATTTATATGATTTTTAAGCAGTTTGAAAGAAGTGAAGTAAACGCGATTTTACACTGACTAGAGGCTAGAAAATCGAGTTTCATGTGTTGTTGAAAACTCAATACTCTTGGTATATGGAGGATTATTATGAGGTGATAAACCCATTTATATGATTTTTAAGCAGTTTGAAAGAAGTAAAGTAAACGCGATTTTACACTCACTAGAGGCTAGAAAATCGAATTTACTGTCTTGTTGAAAACTCAATACTCTTGTTATATAGAGGCTTATCTATACGTGATACATCCGGTTATATGATTTTTAAGCAGTTTGAAAAAAGTGTGCAAAACGCTATTTTACACTCACTAGCGGTTAAAATTTCGAGTTTATTGACTTGTCTATAACTCAATTTTCTTGGTATATAGAGGCTTATTATGATGTGATACATCCATTAATATGATTTTTAAGCAGTTTGAAAGAAGTGTAGTAAACGCGATTTTACAATCACTAGGTGCTAGAAAATCGAATTTCTTGACTTTTTCAAAACTCAATATTCTTGGTATATAGAGGCATATTATGAGGAGATACATCCATTTATTTGATTTTTAAGCAGTTTGAATGAAGTGAAGTAAACGCGATTTTACACTCAGTAGGGTCTAGAAAATCGAATTTATTGACTTGTTGAAAACTCAGTATTCTTGGTATATAGAGGCTTATTATAAGGTTAAACATCCATTTATATGATTTTTAAGCAGTTTGAAAGAATTGTAGTAAACGCGATTCTACACCCACAAGGGGCTAGAAAATCGAATTTCTTGACTTGTTGAAAACTTAGTATTCTTGGTATATAGAGGCTCATTATGAGGTGAAACGTCCATTTATATGATTTTTTTCGAAGTATGAAAGAAGTCTGGAAAGCGTGATTTTACACTCACTAGGGGCTAGAAAATCGAATTTCTTGACTTTTTGAAAACTCAGTATTCTTAGTATATAAAGGCCTATTATGAGGTGATTCATCCATTTATATGATTTTTAAGCAGTTTGAAAGAAGTGAAGTAAAGGCGATTTTACACTCACTACGGGCTAGAAAATCGAATTTCTTGACTTTTTGAAAACTCAGTATTCTTTGTATATAGAGGCTTATTATGATGTGAAACATCCATTTATATGATTTTTAAGCAGTTCGAAAGACGTTAAGTAAACGCGATTTTACACTCCCTAGGGGCTAGAAAATCGAATTTATTGACTTGTTGAAAACTCGGTATTTTTGGTATAGAGAGCCTTATTATGAGGTGTAACATCCATTTATATTATTTTTTCGAAATTTGAAAGAAGTGTGGAAGGCGTGTTTTTACACTCACTAGGGGCTACAAAATCGGATTTCTAGACTTGTTGAAAACTCAGTATTCCTGGTATATAGAAGCTTATTATGATGTGATACATCCATTTATATGATTTTTTAGCAGTTTGAAAGAACTGTAGTAAACGCGATTCTACAGCCACAAGGGGCTAGAAAATCGAATTTCTTGACTTGTTGAAAACTCAGTATTCTTGGTATATAGAGGCTTATTATAAGGTGAAACGTCCAT
Source organism: Deroplatys truncata (assembly GCA_030765065.1). Taxonomy (NCBI): domain Eukaryota; kingdom Metazoa; phylum Arthropoda; class Insecta; order Mantodea; family Mantidae; genus Deroplatys; species Deroplatys truncata. The sequence goes on from JAUKNL010000019.1 coordinate 267,487, forward strand.
TTATATGATTTTTTTCGAAGTATGAAAGAAGTCTGGAAAGCGTGATTTTACACTCACTAGGGGCTAGAAAATCGAATTTCTTGACTTTTTGAAAACTCAGTATTCTTGGTATATAAACGCCTATTATGAGATGATTCATCCATTTATATGATTTTTAAGCAGTTTGAAAGAAGTGAAGTAAAGGCGATTTTACACTCACTAGGGGCTAGAAAATCGAATTTCTTGACTTTTTGAAAACTCAGTATTCTTTGTATATAGAGGCTCATTATGATGTGAAACATCCATTTATATGATTTTTAAGCAGTTTGAAAGACGTTAAGTAAACGCGATTTTACACTCCCTAGGGGCTAGAAAATCGAATTTCTTGACTTTTTGAAAACTCAGTATTCCTGGTATATAGAAGCTTATTATGATGTGATACATCCATTTATATGATTTTTAAGCAGTTTGAAAGAACTGTAGTAAACGCGATTCTACAGCCACAAGGGGCTAGAAAATCGAATTTCTTGACTTGTTGAAAACTTAGTATTCTTGGTATATAGAGGCTCATTATGAGGTGAAACGTCCATTTATATGATTTTATTCGAAGTATAAAAGAACTCTGGAAAGCGTGATTTTACACTCACTAGGGGCTAGAAAATCTAATTTCTTGACTTTTTGAAAACTCAGTATTCTTGGTATATAAAGGCTTATTATGAGGTGATTCATCCATTTATATGATTTTTAAGCAGTTTGAAAGAAGTGAAGTAAAGGCGATTTTACACTCACTAGGGGCTAGAAAATCGAATTTCTTGACTTTTTGAAAACTCAGTATTCTTTGTATATAGAGGCTTATTATGATGTGAAACATCCATTTATATGATTTTTAAGCAGTTTGAAAGACGTTAAGTAAACGCGATTTTACACTCCCTAGGGGCTAGAAAATCGAATTTCTTGACCTTTTGAAAACTCAGTATTCTTGGTATATAGAGCATTATTATGAGGTGTAACATCCATTTATATGATTTTTTTCGAAATTTGAAAGAAGTGTGGAAAGAGTGATTTTAAACTCACAAGGGGCTACAAAATCGCATTTCTTCAGTTTTTCAAAACTCAGTATTCTTGGTAATAGAGGCCTTTTATGAGGTGAAACAACCATTTATATGATTTTTTCGAAGTTTGAAAGAAGTGTGGAAAGCGTGATTTTACACTCACTAGGGGCTAGAAAATCGAATTTCTTGACTTTTTGAATACTCAGTATTCTTGGTATATAGAGGCTTATTATGAGGTGATTCATCCATTTATATGATTTTTAAGCAGTTTGTAAGAAATGAAGTAAACGCGATTTTACACTCACTAGGGGCTAGATAATCGAATTTCTTGACTTGTTGAAAACTCTATATTCTTGGTATATAGAGGCTTATTATGAGGTGAAACATCCATTTATATGATTATTCGAAGTTTGCAAGAAGTGTGGAAAGCGTGATTTTACACTCACTAGGGGCTAGAAAATCGAATTTCTTGACTTTTTGAAAACTTAGTATTCTTGGTATATAGAGGCTTATTATGAGGTGAAACATCCATTTGTATGATTTTTTCGAAATTTGAAAGAAGTTTGGAAAGCGTGATTTTGCACTCACTAGGGGCTAGAAAATCGAATTTCTTGACTTTTTGAAAACTCAGTATTCTTGGTATATAGAGGCTTATTATGAGGTGATACATCCATTTATATGATTTTTAAGCAGTTTGAAAGAGGTGAAGTAAAGGCGATTTTACACTCACTAGGGGCTAGAAAATCGAATTTCTTGACTTTTTGAAAACTCAGTATTCTTGGTATATAGAGGCTTATTATGAGGTGATACATCCATTTATTTGATTTTTAAGCAGTTTGAAAGAAGTGAAGTAAACGCGATTTTACACTCACTAGGGGCTAGAAAATCGAATTTCTTGACTTGTTGAAAACTCAATATTCTTCGTATATATAGGCTTATTATGATGTGATACATCCATTTATATGATTTTAAAGCAGTTTGAAAGAAGTGTAGTACACGCGATTTTACACTAACTAGGGGCTAGAAAATCGAATTTCTTGACTTTTGAAAACTCAATGTTCTTGGTATATAGAGGCTTATTAGGATGTGATACATCCATTTATATGATTTTTATGCAGTTTGAAAGAAGTGAAGATAACGCGATTTTACACTCACTAGTGGCTAGATAATCGAATTTCATGACCAGTTGAAATTTCAATATTCTTGGTAAATAGAAGATCATTATGATGTGATACACCCATTTATATGATTTTTACGAGGGTTGAAAGCAGTGTGGAAGGCGCGATTTTACACAAACTAGGGGCTAGAATATCGAATTTCTTGACTTGTTGAAAAGTCAATAACCTTGGTATATAGAGGATTATTATGTTGTAAGACGCCCACTTATATGATTTTTTCGAAATTTGAAAGAAGTGTGGAAGGAGTGATTTTAAACTAACTAGGGGCTACAAAATCGCATTTCTTCAGTTTTTGAAAACTCAGTATTCTTGGTAATAGAGGCCTTTTACGAGGTGAAACAACCATTTATATGATTTTTTCGAAGTTTGAAAAGCGTGATTTTACACTCACTAGGGGCTAGAAAATTGAATTTCTTGACTTTTTGAAAACTCAGTATTCTTGGTATATAGAGGCTTATTATGAGGTGATTCATCCATTTATATGATTTTTAAGCAGTTTGTAAGAACTGAAGTAAACGCGATTTTACACTCACTAGGGGCTAGAAAATCGAATTTCTTGACTTTTTGAAAACTCAGTATTCTTGGTATATAGAGGCTTATTATGAGGTGTAACATCCATTTATATGATTTTTTCGAAATTTGAAAGAAGTGTGGAAAGCGTGATTTTACACTCACTAGCGGCTAGAAAATCGAATTTCATGACTAGTTGAAATTTCAATATTCTTGGTAAATAGAGGATTATTATGATGTGATACACCCATTTATATGATTTTTACGAGGGTTGAAAGAAGTGTGGAAGGCGCGATTTTACACCAACTAGGGGCTAGAAAATCGAATTTCTTGACTTGTTGAAAACTCAGTATTCCTGGTATATAGAGGATTATTATGATGTGATACACCCATTTATATGACTTTTAAGCAGTTTGTAAGAAGTGAAGAAAATGCGATTCTACACTCACTAGGGGCTAGGAAGTCGAATTTCTTGACCTTTTGAAAACTCAATCTTCTTGGTATATAGAGCCTTATTATGATGTGATACAACCATTTATATGATTTTTATGCAGTTTGAAAGAAGTGTGGAAAACGAGATTTTACACTCACTAGAGGCTAGAAAATCGAATTTCATGACTTGTTGAACACTCAATAGTCTTGGTATATATAGGCTTATTATGAGGTGAAACATCCATTTATATGATTATTCGAAGTTTGCAAGAAGTGTGGAAAGCGTGATTTTACACTCACTAGGGGCTAGAAAATCGAATTTCTTGACTTTTTGAAAACTTAGTATTCTTGGTATATAGAGGCTTATTATGAGGTGAAACATCCATTTGTATGATTTTTTCGAAATTTGAAAGAAGTTTGGAAAGCGTGATTTTACACTCACTAGGGGCTAGAAAATCGAATTTCTTGACTTTTTGAAAACTCAGTATTCTTGGTATATAGAGGCTTATTATGAGGTGATACATCCATTTATATGATTTTTAAGCAGTTTGAAAGAGGTGAAGTAAAGGCGATTTTACACTCACTAGGGGCTAGAAAATCGAATTTCTTGACTTTTTGAAAACTCAGTATTCTTGGTATATAGAGGCTTATTATGAGGTGATACATCCATTTATTTGATTTTTAAGCAGTTTGAAAGAAGTGAAGTAAACGCGATTTTACACTCACTAGGGGCTAGAAAATCGAATTTCTTGACTTGTTGAAAACTCAATATTCTTCGTATATATAGGCTTATTATGATGTGATACATCCATTTATATGATTTTAAAGCAGTTTGAAAGAAGTGTAGTACACGCGATTTTACACTAACTAGGGGCTAGAAAATCGAATTTCTTGACTTTTGAAAACTCAATGTTCTTGGTATATAGAGGCTTATTAGGATGTGATACATCCATTTATATGATTTTTATGCAGTTTGAAAGAAGTGAAGATAACGCGAGTTTACACTCACTAGTGGCTAGATAATCGAATTTCATGACCAGTTGAAATTTCAATATTCTTGGTAAATAGAAGATCATTATGATGTGATACACCCATTTATATGATTTTTACGAGGGTTGAAAGCAGTGTGGAAGGCGCGATTTTACACAAACTAGGGGCTAGAATATCGAATTTCTTGACTTGTTGAAAAGTCAATAACCTTGGTATATAGAGGATTATTATGTTGTAAGACGCCCACTTATATGATTTTTTCGAAATTTGAAAGAAGTGTGGAAGGAGTGATTTTAAACTAACTAGGGGCTACAAAATCGCATTTCTTCAGTTTTTGAAAACTCAGTATTCTTGGTAATAGAGGCCTTTTACGAGGTGAAACAACCATTTATATGATTTTTTCGAAGTTTGAAAAGCGTGATTTTACACTCACTAGGGGCTAGAAAATTGAATTTCTTGACTTTTTGAAAACTCAGTATTCTTGGTATATAGAGGCTTATTATGAGGTGATTCATCCATTTATATGATTTTTAAGCAGTTTGTAAGAACTGAAGTAAACGCGATTTTACACTCACTAGGGGCTAGAAAATCGAATTTCTTGACTTTTTGAAAACTCAGTATTCTTGGTATATAGAGGCTTATTATGAGGTGTAACATCCATTTATATGATTTTTTCGAAATTTGAAAGAAGTGTGGAAAGCGTGATTTTACACTCACTAGCGGCTAGAAAATCGAATTTCATGACTAGTTGAAATTTCAATATTCTTGGTAAATAGAGGATTATTATGATGTGATACACCCATTTATATGATTTTTACGAGGGTTGAAAGAAGTGTGGAAGGCGCGATTTTACACCAACTAGGGGCTAGAAAATCGAATTTCTTGACTTGTTGAAAACTCAGTATTCCTGGTATATAGAGGATTATTATGATGTGATACACCCATTTATATGACTTTTAAGCAGTTTGTAAGAAGTGAAGAAAATGCGATTCTACACTCACTAGGGGCTAGGAAGTCGAATTTCTTGACCTTTTGAAAACTCAATCTTCTTGGTATATAGAGCCTTATTATGATGTGATACAACCATTTATATGATTTTAATGCAGTTTGAAAGAAGTGTGGAAAACGAGATTTTACACTCACTAGAGGCTAGAAAATCGAATTTCATGACTTGTTGAACACTCAATAGTCTTGGTATATATAGGCTTATTACGAGGTAATACATCCATTTATGGGAATTTAAGCAGTTTGAAAGAAGTGAAGTAAACGCGATTTTACACTCACTAGAGGCTAGAAAATCAAATGTCTTGACTTGTTTAAAACTCAATGTTCTTGGAATATATAGGCTTATTATGACGTGATACATCCATTTATATGATTTCTAAGCAGTTTGAAAGAAGTGAAGTAAACGCGATTTTACACTGACTAGAGGCTAGAAAATCGAGTTTCATGTTTTGTTGAAAACTCAATACTCTTGGTATATGGAGGCTTATTATGAGGTGATAAACCCATTTATATGATTTTTAAGCAGTTTGAAAGAAGTAAAGTAATGCGATTTTTCACTCACTAGAGGCTAGAAAATCGAATTTACTGTCTTGTTGAAAACTCAATACTCTTGTTATATAGAGGCTTATCTATACGTGATACATCCGGTTATATGATTTTTAAGCAGTTTGAAAAAAGTGTGCAAAACGCTATTTTACACTCACTAGCGGTTAAAATTTCGAATTTATTGACTTGTCTATAACTCAATTTTCTTGGTATATAGAGGCTTATTATGATGTGATACATCCATTTATATGATTTTTAAGAAGTTTGAAAGAAGTGTAGTAAACGCGATTTTACAATCACTAGGGGCTAGAAAATCGAATTTCTTGACTTTTTCAAAACTCAATATTCTTGGTATATAGAGGCATATTATGAGGAGATACATCCATTTATTTGATTTTTAAGCAGTTTCAAAGAAGTGAAGTAAACGCGATTTTACACTCAGTAGGGGCTAGAAAATCGAATTTATTGACTTGTTGAAAACTCGGTATTTTTGGTATATAGAGCCTTATTATGAGGTGTAACATCCATTTATATGATTTTTTCGAAATTTGAAAGAAGTGTGGAAAGCGTGCTTTTACACTCACTAGGGGCTAGAAAATCGAATTTCTTGACTTTTTGAAAACTCAGTATTCCTGGTATATAGAAGCTTATTATGATGTGATACATCCATTTATATGATTTTTAAGCAGTTTGAAAGAACTGTAGTAAACGCGATTCTACAGCCACAAGGGGCTAGAAAATCGAATTTCTTGACTTGTTGAAAACTTAGTATTCTTGGTATATAGAGGCTCATTATGAGGTGAAACGTCCATTTATATGATTTTTTTCGAAGTATAAAAGAACTCTGGAAAGCGTGATTTTACACTCACTAGGGGCTAGAAAATCGAATTTCTTGACTTTTTGAAAACTTAGTATTCTTGGTATATTGAGGCTTATTATGAGGTGAAACATCCATTTGTATGATTTTTTCGAAATTTGAAAGAAGTGAAGTAAAGGCGATTTTACACTCACTAGGGGCTAGAAAATCGAATTTCTTGACTTTTTGAAAACTCAGTATTCTTTTTATATAGAGGCTTATTATGATGTGAAACATCCATTTATATGATTTTTAAGCAGTTTGAAAGACGTTAAGTAAACGCGATTTTACACTCCCTAGGGGCTAGAAAATCGAATTTCTTGACCTTTTGAAAACTCAGTATTCTTGGTATATAGAGCCTTATTATGAGGTGTAACATCCATTTATATGATTTTTTCGAAATTTGAAAGAAGTGTGGAAAGAGTGATTTTAAACTCACAAGGGGCTACAAAATCGCATTTCTTCAGTTTTTCAAAACTCAGTATTCTTGGTAATAGAGGCCTTTTATGAGGTGAAACAACCATTTATATGATTTTTTCGAAGTTTGAAAGAAGTGTGGAAAGCGTGATTTTACACTCACTAGGGGCTAGAAAATCGAATTTCTTGACTTTTTGAATACTCAGTATTCTTGGTATATAGAGGCTTATTATGAGGTGATTCATCCATTTATATGATTTTTAAGCAGTTTGTAAGAAATGAAGTAAACGCGATTTTACACTCACTACGGGCTAGAAAATCGAATTTCTTGACTTGTTGAAAACTCTATATTCTTGGTATATAGAGGCTTATTATGAGGTGAAACATCCATTTATATGATTATTCGAAGTTTGCAAGAAGTGTGCAAAGCGTGATTTTACACTCACTAGGGGCTAGAAAATCGAATTTCTTGACTTTTTGAAAACTTAGTATTCTTGGTATATAGAGGCTTATTATGAGGTGAAACATCCATTTGTATGATTTTTTCGAAATTTGAAAGAAGTTTGGAAAGCGTGATTTTACACTCACTAGGGGCTAGGAAATCGAATTTCTTGACTTTTTGAAAACTCAGTATTCTTGGTATATAGAGGCTTATTATGAGGTGATACATCCATTTATTTGATTTTTAAGCAGTTTGAAAGAAGTGAAGTAAACGCGATTTTACACTCACTAGGGGCTAGAAAATCGAATTTCTTGACTTGTTGAAAACTCAATATTCTTCGTATATATAGGCTTATTATGATGTGATACATCCATTTATATGATTTTAAAGCAGTTTGAAAGAAGTGTAGTACAGGCGATTTTACACTAACTAGGGGCTAGAAAATCGAATTTCTTGACTTTTGAAAACTCAATGTTCTTGGTATATAGAGGCTTATTAGGATGTGATACATCCATTTATATGATTTTTATGCAGTTTGAAAGAGGTGAAGATAACGCGATTTTACACTCACTAGTGGCTAGATAATCGAATCTCATGACCACTTGAAATTTCAATATTCTTGGTAAATAGAGGATCATTATGATGTGATACACCCATTTATATGATTTTTACGAGGGTTGAAAGCAGTGTGGAAGGCGCGATTTTACACAAACTAGGGGCTAGAATATCGACTTTCTTGACTTGTTGAAAAGTCAATAACCTTGGTATATAGAGCATTATTATGATGTAAGACGCCCACTTATATGATTTTTTTGAAATTTGAAAGAAGTGTGGAAGGAGTGATTTTAAACTAACTAGGGGCTACAAAATCGCATTTCTTCAGTTTTTGAAAACTCAGTATTCTTGGTAATAGAGGCCTTTTACGAGGTGAAACAACCATTTATATGATTTTTTCGAAGTTTGAAAAGCGTGATTTTACACTCACTAGGGGCTAGAAAATTGAATTTCTTGACTTTTTGAAAACTCAGTATTCTTGGTATATAGAGGCTTATTATGAGGTGATTCATCCATTTATATGATTTTTAAGCAGTTTGTAAGAACTGAAGTAAACGCGATTTTACACTCACTAGGGGCTAGAAAATCGAATTTCTTGACTTTTTGAAAACTCAGTATTCTTGGTATATAGAGGCTTATTATGAGGTGTAACATCCATTTATATGATTTTTTCGAAATTTGAAACAAGTGTGGAAAGCGTGATTTTACACTCACTAGCGGCTAGAAAATCGAATTTTTTGATTTGTTGTAAACACAATATTCTTGGATACAGACGCTTATTAGGATGTGATACATCCATTTATAAAAGCTTTATGCATATTTAAAGAACTGAAGAAAACGCGATTCTACAGTCACTAGAGGCTAGAAAATCGAATTTCATGACTTGTTGAAAACTCAATGTTCTTGGTGTATATAGGATTATTATGATGTGAAACATCCATTTATATGATTTTTATGCAGTTTGAAATTAGTGAAGAAAACGCGATTTTACACTCACTAGTGGCTACAAAATCGAATTTCATGACTAGTTGAAATTTCAATATTCTTGGTAAATAGAGGATTATTATGATGTGATACACCCATTTATATGATTTTTACGAGGGTTGAAAGAAGTGTGGAAGGCGCGATTTTACACCAACTAGGGGCTAGAAAATCGAATTTCTTGACTTGTTGAAAACTCAGTATTCCTGGTATATAGAGGATTATTATGATGTGATACACCCATTTATATGACTTTTAAGCAGTTTGTAAGAAGTGAAGAAAATGCGATTCTACACTCACTAGGGGCTAGGAAGTCGAATTTCTTGACCTTTTGAAAACTCAATCTTCTTGGTATATAGAGCCTTATTATGATGTGATACAATCATTTATATGATTTTTATGCAGTTTGAAAGAAGTGTGGAAAACGAGATTTTACACTCACTAGAGGCTAGAAAATCGAATTTCATGACTTGATGAACACTCAATTGTCTTGGTATATATAGGCTTATTACGAGGTAATACATCCATTTATGTGAATTTAAGCAGTTTGAAAGAAGTGAAGTAAACGCGATTTTACACTCACTAGAGGTTAGAAAATCAAATGTCTTGACTTGTTTAAAACTCAATTTTCTTGGAATATATAGGCTTATTATGACGTGATACATCCATTTATATGATTTTTAACCAGTTTGAAAGAAGTGAAGTAAACGCGATTTTACACTGACTAGAGGCTAGAAAATCGAGTTTCATGTGTTGTTGAAAACTCAATACTCTTGGTATATGGAGGCTTATTATGAGGTGATAAACCCATTTATATGATTTTTAATCAGTTTGAAAGAAGTAAAGTAAACGCGATTTTACACTCACTAGAGGCTAGAAAATCGAATTTACTGTCTTGTTGAAAACTCAATACTCTTGTTATATAGAGGCTTATCTATACGTGATACATCCGGTTATATGATTTTTAAGCAGTTTGAAAAAAGTGTGCAAAACGCTATTTTACACTCACTAGCGGTTAAAATTTCGAATTTATTGACTTGTCTATAACTCAGTTTTCTTGGTATATATAGGCTTATTATGATGTGATACATCCATTTATATGATTTTTAAGCAGTTTGAAAGAAGTGTAGTAAACGCGATTTTACAAACACTAGGGGCTAGAAAATCGAATTTCCTGACTTTTTCAAAACTCAATATTCTTGGTATATAGAGGCATATTATGAGGAGATACATCCATTTATTTGATTTTTAAGCAGTTTGAAAGAAGTGAAGTAAACGCGATTTTACACTCAGTAGGGGCTAGAAAATCGAATTTATTGACTAGTTGAAATTTCAAAATTCTTGGTAAATAGAGGATTATTATGATGTGATACACCCATTTATATGATTTTTAAGAGGGTTGAAAGAAGTGTGGAAGGCGCGATTTTACACCAACTAGGGACTAGAAAATCGAATTTCTTGACTTGTTGAAAACTCAGTATTCCTGGTATATAGAGGATTATTATGATGTGATACACCCATTTATATGACTTTTAAGCAGTTTGTAAGAAGTGAAGAAAATGCGATTCTACACTCACTAGGGGCTAGGAAGTCGAATTTCTTGACCTTTTGAAAACTCAATCTTCTTGGTATATAGAGCCTTATTATGATGTGATACAATCATTTATATGATTTTTATGCAGTTTGAAAGAAGTGTGGAAAACGAGATTTTACACTCACTAGAGGCTAGAAAATCGAATTTCATGACTTGATGAACACTCAATTGTCTTGGTATATATAGGCTTATTACGAGGTAATACATCCATTTATGTGAATTTAAGCAGTTTGAAAGAAGTGAAGTAAACGCGATTTTACACTCACTAGAGGCTAGAAAATCGAATTTACTGTCTTGTTGAAAACTCAATACTCTTGTTATATAGAGGCTTATCTATACGTGATACATCCGGTTATATGATTTTTAAGCAGTTTGAAAAAAGTGTGCAAAACGTTATTTTACACTCACTAGCGGTTAAAATTTCGAATTTATTGACTTGTCTATAACTCAATTTTCTTGGTATATAGAGGCTTATTATGATGTGATACATCCATTTATATGATTTTTAAGCAGTTTGAAAGAAGTGTAGTAAACGCGATTTTACAATCACTAGGGGCTAGAAAATCGAATTTCTTGACTTTTTCAAAACTCAATATTCTTGGTATATAGAGGCATATTATGAGGAGATACATCCATTTATTTGATTTTTAAGCAGTTTGAAAGAAGTGAAGTAAACGCGATTTTACACTCAGTAGGGTCTAGAAAATCGAATTTATTCACTTGTTGAAAACTCAGTATTCTTGGTATATAGAGGCTTATTATAAGGTGAAACGTCCATTTATATGATTTTTTTCGAAGTATGAAAGAAGTCTGGAAAGCGTGATTTTACACTCACTAGGGGCTAGAAAATCGAATTTCTTGACTTTTTGAAAACTCAGTATTCTTGGTATATAAAGGCCTATTATGAGATGATTCATCCATTTATATGATTTTTAAGCAGTTTGAAAGAAGTGAAGTAAAGGCGATTTTACACTCACTAGGGGCTAGAAAATCGAATTTCTTGACTTTTTGAAAACTCAGTATTCTTTGTATATAGAGGCTCATTATGATGTGAAACATCCATTTATATGATTTTTAAGCAGTTTGAAAGACGTTAAGTAAACGCGATTTTACACTCCCTAGGGGCTAGAAAATCGAATTTCTTGACTTTTTGAAAACTCAGTATTCCTGGTATATAGAAGCTTATTATGATGTGATACATCCATTTATATGATTTTTAAGCAGTTTGAAAGAACTGTAGTAAACGCGATTCTACAGCCACAAGGGGCTAGAAAATCGAATTTCTTGACTTGTTGAAAACTTAGTATTCTTGGTATATAGAGGCTCATTATGAGGTGAAACGTCCATTTATATGATTTTATTCGAAGTATAAAAGAACTCTGGAAAGCGTGATTTTACACTCACTAGGGGCTAGAAAATCTAATTTCTTGACTTTTTGAAAACTCAGTATTCTTGGTATATAAAGGCTTATTATGAGGTGATTCATCCATTTATATGATTTTTAAGCAGTTTGAAAGAAGTGAAGTAAAGGCGATTTTACACTCACTAGGGGCTAGAAAATCGAATTTCTTGACTTTTTGAAAACTCAGTATTCTTTGTATATAGAGGCTTATTATGATGTGAAACATCCATTTATATGATTTTTAAGCAGTTTGAAAGACGTTAAGTAAACGCGATTTTACACTCCCTAGGGGCTAGAAAATCGAATTTCTTGACCTTTTGAAAACTCAGTATTCTTGGTATATAGAGCCTTATTATGAGGTGTAACATCCATTTATATGATTTTTTTCGAAATTTGAAAGAAGTGTGGAAAGAGTGATTTTAAACTCACAAGGGGCTACAAAATCGCATTTCTTCAGTTTTTCAAAACTCAGTATTCTTGGTAATAGAGGCCTTTTATGAGGTGAAACAACCATTTATATGATTTTTTCGAAGTTTGAAAGAAGTGTGGAAAGCGTGATTTTACACTCACTAGGGGCTAGAAAATCGAATTTCTTGACTTTTTGAATACTCAGTATTCTTGGTATATAGAGGCTTATTATGAGGTGATTCATCCATTTATATGATTTTTAAGCAGTTTGTAAGAAATGAAGTAAACGCGATTTTACACTCACTAGGGGCTAGATAATCGAATTTCTTGACTTGTTGAAAACTCTATATTCTTGGTATATAGAGGCTTATTATGAGGTGAAACATCCATTTATATGATTATTCGAAGTTTGCAAGAAGTGTGGAAAGCGTGATTTTACACTCACTAGGGGCTAGAAAATCGAATTTCTTGACTTTTTGAAAACTTAGTATTCTTGGTATATAGAGGCTTATTATGAGGTGAAACATACATTTGTATGATTTTTTCGAAATTTGAATGAAGTTTGGAAAGCGTGATTTTACACTCACTAGGGGCTAGAAAATCGAATTTCTTGACTTTTTGAAAACTCAGTATTCTTGGTATATAGAGGCTTATTATGAGGTGATACATCCATTTATATGATTTTTAAGCAGTTTGAAAGAGGTGAAGTAAAGGCGATTTTACACTCACTAGGGGCTAGAAAATCGAATTTCTTGACTTTTTGAAAACTCAGTATTCTTGGTATATAGAGGCTTATTATGAGGTGATACATCCATTTATTTGATTTTTAAGCAGTTTGAAAGAAGTGAAGTAAACGCGATTTTACACTCACTAGGGGCTAGAAAATCGAATTTCTTGACTTGTTGAAAACTCAATATTCTTCGTATATATAGACTTATTATGATGTGATACATCCATTTATATGATTTTAAAGCAGTTTGAAAGAAGTGTAGTACACGCGATTTTACACTAACTAGGGGCTAGAAAATCGAATTTCTTGACTTTTGAAAACTCAATGTTCTTGGTATATAGAGGCTTATTAGGATGTGATACATCCATTTATATAATTTTTATGCAGTTTGAAAGAAGTGAAGATAACGCGATTTTACACTCACTAGTGGCTAGATAATCGAATTTCATGACCAGTTGAAATTTCAATATTCTTGGTAAATAGAGGATCATTATGATGTGATACACCCATTTATATGATTTTTACGAGGGTTGAAAGCAGTGTGGAAGGCGCGATTTTACACAAACTAGGGGCTAGAATATCGAATTTCTTGACTTGTTGAAAAGTCAATAACCTTGGTATATAGAGGATTATTATGTTGTAAGACGCCCACTTATATGATTTTTTCGAAATTTGAAAGAAGTGTGGAAGGAGTGATTTTAAACTAACTAGGGGCTACAAAATCGCATTTCTTCAGTTTTTGAAAACTCAGTATTCTTGGTAATAGAGGCCTTTTACGAGGTGAAACAACCATTTATATGATTTTTTCGAAGTTTGAAAAGCGTGATTTTACACTCACTAGGGGCTAGAAAATTGAATTTCTTGACTTTTTGAAAACTCAGTATTCTTGGTATATAGAGGCTTATTATGAGGTGATTCATCCATTTATATGATTTTTAAGCAGTTTGTAAGAACTGAAGTAAACGCGATTTTACACTCACTAGGGGCTAGAAAATCGAATTTCTTGACTTTTTGAAAACTCAGTATTCTTGGTATATAGAGGCTTATTATGAGGTGTAACATCCATTTATATGATTTTTTCGAAATTTGAAAGAAGTGTGGAAAGCGTGATTTTACACTCACTAGCGGCTAGAAAATCGAATTTTTTGATTTGTTGTAAACACAATATTCTTGGATATAGACGCTTATTAGGATGTGATACATCCATTTATAAAAGCTTTATGCATATTTAAAGAACTGAAGAAAACGCGATTCTACAGTCACTAGAGGCTAGAAAATCGAATTTTATGACTTGTTGAAAACTCAATGTTCTTGGTGTATATAGGATTATTATGATGTGAAACATCCATTTATATGATTTTTATGCAGTTTGAAATAAGTGAAGAAAACGCGATTTTACACTCACTAGTGGCTAGAAAATCGAATTTCATGACTAGTTGAAATTTCAATATTCTTGGTAAATAGAGGATTATTATGATGTGATACACCCATTTATATGATTTTTACGAGGGTTGAAAGAAGTGTGGAAGGCGCGATTTTACACCAACTAGGGGCTAGAAAATCGAATTTCTTGACTTGTTGAAAACTCAGTATTCCTGGTATATAGAGGATTATTATGATGTGATACACCCATTTATATGACTTTTAAGCAGTTTGTAAGAAGTGAAGAAAATGCGATTCTACACTCACTAGGGGCTAGGAAGTCGAATTTCTTGACCTTTTGAAAACTCAATCTTCTTGGTATATAGAGCCTTATTATGATGTGATACAACCATTTATATGATTTTTATGCAGTTTGAAAGAAGTGTGGAAAACGAGATTTTACACTCACTAGAGGCTAGAAAATCGAATTTCATGACTTGTTGAACACTCAATAGTCTTGGTATATATAGGCTTATTACGAGGTAATACATCCATTTATGTGAATTTAAGCAGTTTGAAAGAAGTGAAGTAAACGCGATTTTACACTCACTAGAGGCTAGAAAATCAAATGTCTTGACTTGTTTAAAACTCAATGTTCTTGGAATATATAGGCTTATTATGACGTGATACATCCATTTATATGATTTTTAAGCAGTTTGAAAGAAGTGAAGTAAACGCGATTTTACACTGACTAGAGGCTAGAAAATCGAGTTTCATGTGTTGTTGAAAACTCAATACTCTTGGTATATGGAGGCTTATTATGAGGTGATAAACCCATTTATATGATTTTTAAGCAGTTTGAAAGAAGTAAAGTAAACGCGATTTTTCACTCACTAGAGGCTAGAAAATCGAATTTACTGTCTTGTTGAAAACTCAATACTCTTGTTATATAGAGGCTTATCTATACGTGATACATCCGGTTATATGATTTTTAAGCAGTTTGAAAAAAGTGTGCAAAACGCTATTTTACACTCACTAGCGGTTAAAATTTCGAATTTATTGACTTGTCTATAACTCAATTTTCTTGGTATATAGAGGCTTATTATGATGTGATACATCCATTTATATGATTTTTAAGCAGTTTGAAAGAAGTGTAGTAAACGCGATTTTACAATCACTAGGGGCTAGAAAATCGAATTTCTTGACTTTTTCAAAACTCAATATTCTTGGTATATAGAGGCATATTATGAGGAGATACATCCATTTATTTGATTTTTAAGCAGTTTGAATGAAGTGAAGTAAACGCGATTTTACACTCAGTAGGGTCTAGAAAATCGAATTTATTGACTTGTTGAAAACTCAGTATTCTTGGTATATAGAGCCTTATTATAAGGTGAAACGTCCATTTATATGATTTTTTTCGAAGTATGAAAGAAGTCTGGAAAGCGTGATTTTACACTCACTAGGGGCTAGAAAATCGAATTTCTTGACTTTTTGAAAACTCAGTATTCTTGGAATATAAAGGCCTATTATGAGATGATTCATCCATTTATATGATTTTTAAGCAGTTTGAAAGAAGTGAAGTAAAGGCGATTTTACACTCACTAGGGACTAGAAAATCGAATTTCATGACTAGTTGAAATTTCAATATTCTTGGTAAATAGAGGATTATTATGATGTGATACACCCATTTATATGATTTTTACGAGGGTTGAAAGAAGTGTGGAAGGCGCGATTTTACACCAACTAGGGGCTAGAAAATCGAATTTCTTGACTTGTTGAAAACTCAGTATTCCTGGTATATAGAGGATTATTATGATGTGATACACCCATTTATATGACTTTTAAGCAGTTTGTAAGAAGTGAAGAAAATGCGATTCTACACTCACTAGGGGCTAGGAAGTCGAATTTCTTGACCTTTTGAAAACTCAATCTTCTTGGTATATAGAGCCTTATTATGATGTGATACAACCATTTATATGATTTTTATGCAGTTTGAAAGAAGTGTGGAAAACGAGATTTTACACTCACTAGAGGCTAGAAAATCGAATTTCATGACTTGTTGAACACTCAATAGTCTTGGTATATATAGGCTTATTACGAGGTAATACATCCATTTATGTGAATTTAAGCAGTTTGAAAGAAGTGAAGTAAACGCGATTTTACACTCACTAGAGGCTAGAAAATCAAATGTCTTGACTTGTTTAAAACTCAATGTTCTTGGAATATATAGGCTTATTATGACGTGATACATCCATTTATATGATTTTTAAGCAGTTTGAAAGAAGTGAAGTAAACGCGATTTTACACTGACTAGAGGCTAGAAAATCGAGTTTCATGTGTTGTTGAAAACTCAATACTCTTGGTATATGGAGGCTTATTATGAGGTGATAAACCCATTTATATGATTTTTAAGCAGTTTGAAAGAAGTAAAGTAAACGCGATTTTTCACTCACTAGAGGCTAGAAAATCGAATTTACTGTCTTGTTGAAAACTCAATACTCTTGTTATATAGAGGCTTATCTATACGTGATACATCCGGTTATATGATTTTTAAGCAGTTTGAAAAAAGTGTGCAAAACGCTATTTTACACTCACTAGCGGTTAAAATTTCGAATTTATTGACTTGTCTATAACTCAATTTTCTTGGTATATAGAGGCTTATTATGATGTGATACATCCATTTATATGATTTTTAAGCAGTTTGAAAGAAGTGTAGTAAACGCGATTTTACAATCACTAGGGGCTAGAAAATCGAATTTCTTGACTTTTTCAAAACTCAATATTCTTGGTATATAGAGGCATATTATGAGGAGATACATCCATTTATTTGATTTTTAAGCAGTTTGAATGAAGTGAAGTAAACGCGATTTTACACTCAGTAGGGTCTAGAAAATCGAATTTATTGACTTGTTGAAAACTCAGTATTCTTGGTATATAGAGGCTTATTATAAGGTGAAACATCCATTTATATGATTTTTTCGAAATTTGAAAGAAGTGTGGAAAGCGTGTTTTTACACTCACTAGGGGCTACAAAATCGGATTTCTAGACTTGTTGAAAACTCAGAATTCCTGGTATATAGAGGCTTATTATGATGTGATACATCCATTTATATGATTTTTAAGCAGTTTGAAAGAATTGTAGTAAACGCGATTCTACACCCACAAGGGGCTAGAAAATCGAATTTCTTGACTTGTTGAAAACTTAGTATTCTTGGTATATAGAGGCTCATTATGAGGTGAAACGTCCATTTATATGATTTTTTTCGAAGTATGAAAGAAGTCTGGAAAGCGTGATTTTACACTCACTAGGGGCTAGAAAATCGAATTTCTTGACTTTTTGATAACTCAGTATTCTTGGTATATAAAGGCCTATTATGAGGTGATTCATCCATTTATATGATTTTTAAGCAGTTTGAAAGAAGTGAAGTAAAGGCGATTTTACACTCACTAGGGGCTAGAAAATCGAATTTCTTGACTTTTTGAAAACTCAGTATTCTTTGTGTATAGAGGCTTATTATGATGTGAAACATCCATTTATATGATTTTTAAGCAGTTCGAAAGACGTTAAGTAAACGCGATTTTACACTCCCTAGGGGCTAGAAAATCGAATTTATTTACTTGTTGAAAACTCGGTATTTTTGGTATATAGAGCCTTATTATGAGGTGTAACATCCATTTATATGATTTTTTCGAAATTTGAAAGAAGTGTGGAAAGCGTGTTTTTACACTCACTAGGGGCTACAAAATCGGATTTCTAGACTTGTTGAAAACTCAGTATTCCTGGTATATAGAAGCTTATTATGATGTGATACATCCATTTATATGATTTTTAAGCAGTTTGAAAGAACTGTAGTAAACGCGATTCTACAGCCACAAGGGGCTAGAAAATCGAATTTCTTGACTTGTTGAAAACTCAGTATTCTTGGTATATAGAGGCTTATTATAAGGTGAAACGTCCATTTATATGATTTTTGTCGAAGTATGAAAGAAGTCTGGAAAGCGTGATTTTACACTCACTAGGGGCTAGAAAATCGAATTTCTTGACTTTTTGAAAACTCAGTATTCTTGGTATATAGAGGCTCATTATGATGTGAAACATCCATTTATATGATTTTTAAGCAGTTTGAAAGACGTTAAGTAAACGCGATTTTACACTCCCTAGGGGCTAGAAAATCGAATTTCTTGACTTTTTGAAAACTCAGTATTCCTGGTATATAGAAGCTTATTATGATGTGATACATCCATTTATATGATTTTTAAGCAGTTTGAAAGAACTGTAGTAAACGCGATTCTACAGCCACAAGGGGCTAGAAAATCGAATTTCTTGACTTGTTGAAAACTTAGTATTCTTGGTATATAGAGGCTCATTATGAGGTGAAACGTCCATTTATATGATTTTATTCGAAGTATAAAAGAACTCTGGAAAGCGTGATTTTACACTCACTAGGGGCTAGAAAATCTAATTTCTTGACTTTTTGAAAACTCAGTATTCTTGGTATATAAAGGCTTATTATGAGGTGATTCATCCATTTATATGATTTTTAAGCAGTTTGAAAGAAGTGAAGTAAAGGCGATTTTACACTCACTAGGGCCTAGAAAATCGAATTTCTTGACTTTTTGAAAACTCAGTGTTCTTTGTATATAGAGGCTTATTATGATGTGAAACATCCATTTATATGATTTTTAAGCAGTTTGAAAGACGTTAAGTAAACGCGATTTTACACTCCCTAGGGGCTAGAAAATCGAATTTCTTGACCTTTTGAAAACTCAGTATTCTTGGTATATAGAGCTTTATTATGAGGTGTAACATCCATTTATATGATTTTTTTCGAAATTTGAAAGAAGTGTGGAAAGAGTGATTTTAAACTCACAAGGGGCTACAAAATCGCATTTCTTCAGTTTTTCAAAACTCAGTATTCTTGGTAATAGAGGCCTTTTATGAGGTGAAACAACCATTTATATGATTTTTTCGAAGTTTGAAAGAAGTGTGGAAAGCGTGATTTTACACTCACTAGGGGCTAGAAAATCGAATTTCTTGACTTTTTGAATACTCAGTATTCTTGGTATATAGAGGCTTATTATGAGGTGATTCATCCATTTATATGATTTTTAAGCAGTTTGTAAGAAATGAAGTAAACGCGATTTTACACTCACTAGGGGCTAGATAATCGAATTTCTTGACTTGTTGAAAACTCTATATTCTTGGTATATAGAGGCTTATTATGAGGTGAAACATCCATTTATATGATTATTCGAAGTTTGCAAGAAGTGTGGAAAGCGTGATTTTACACTCACTAGGGGCTAGAAAATCGAATTTCTTGACTTTTTGAAAACTTAGTATTCTTGGTATATAGAGGCTTATTATGAGGTGAAACATCCATTTGTATGATTTTTTCGAAATTTGAAAGAAGTTTGGAAAGCGTGATTTTACACTCACTAGGGGCTAGAAAATCGAATTTCTTGACTTTTTGAAAACTCAGTATTCTTGGTATATAGAGGCTTATTATGAGGTGATACATCCATTTAAATGATTTTTAAGCAGTTTGAAAGAGGTGAAGTAAAGGCGATTTTACACTCACTAGGGGCTAGAAAATCGAATTTCTTGACTTTTTGAAAACTCAGTATTCTTGGTATATAGAGGTTTATTATGAGGTGATACATCCATTTATTTGATTTTTAAGCAGTTTGAAAGAAGTGAAGTAAACGCGATTTTACACTCACTAGGGGCTAGAAAATCGAATTTCTTGACTTGTTGAAAACTCAATATTCTTCGTATATATAGGCTTATTATGATGTGATACATCCATTTATATGATTTTAAAGCAGTTTGAAAGAAGTGTAGTACACGCGATTTTACACTAACTAGGGGCTAGAAAATCGAATTTCTTGACTTTTGAAAACTCAATGTTCTTGGTATATAGAGGCTTATTAGGATGTGATACATCCATTTATATGATTTTTATGCAGTTTGAAAGAAGTGAAGATAACGCGATTTTACACTCACTAGTGGCTAGATAATCGAATTTCATGACCAGTTGAAATTTCAATATTCTTGGTAAATAGAGGATCATTATGATGTGATACACCCATTTATATGATTTTTACGAGGGTTGAAAGCAGTGTGGAAGGCGCGATTTTACACAAACTAGGGGCTAGAATATCGAATTTCTTGACTTGTTGAAAAGTCAATAACCTTGGTATATAGAGGATTATTATGTTGTAAGACGCCCACTTATATGATTTTTTCGAAATTTGAAAGAAGTGTGGAAGGAGTGATTTTAAACTAACTAGGGGCTAGAAAATCGCATTTCTTCAGTTTTTGAAAACTCAGTATTCTTGGTAATAGAGGCCTTTTACGAGGTGAAACAACCATTTATATGATTTTTTCGAAGTTTGAAAAGCGTGATTTTACACTCACTAGGGGCTAGAAAATTGAATTTCTTGACTTTTTGAAAACTCAGTATTCTTGGTATATAGAGGCTTATTATGAGGTGATTCATCCATTTATATGATTTTTAAGCAGTTTGTAAGAACTGAAGTAAACGCGATTTTACACTCACTAGGGGCTAGAAAATCGAATTTCTTGACTTTTTGAAAACTCAGTATTCTTGGTATATAGAGGCTTATTATGAGGTGTAA
Organism: Deroplatys truncata; assembly: GCA_030765065.1. Taxonomy (NCBI): domain Eukaryota; kingdom Metazoa; phylum Arthropoda; class Insecta; order Mantodea; family Mantidae; genus Deroplatys; species Deroplatys truncata. The sequence continues at coordinate 288,568 of JAUKNL010000019.1, forward strand.
CATCCATTTATATGATTTTTTCGAAATTTGAAAGAAGTGTGAAAAGCGTGATTTTACACTCACTAGCGGCTAGAAAATCGAATTTCTTGACTTGTTGAAAACTCAGTATTCCTGGTATATAGAGGATTATTATGATGTGATACACCCATTTATATGACTTTTAAGCAGTTTGTAAGAAGTGAAGAAAATGCGATTCTACACTCACTAGGGGCTAGGAAGTCGAATTTCTTGACCTTTTGAAAACTCAATCTTCTTGGTACATAGAGCCTTATTATGATGTGATACAACCATTTATATGATTTTTATGCAGTTTGAAAGAAGTGTGGAAAACGAGATTTTACACTCACTAGAGGCTAGAAAATCGAATTTCATGACTTGTTGAACACTCAATAGTCTTGGTATATATAGGCTTATTACGAGGTAATACATCCATTTATGTGAATTTAAGCAGTTTGAAAGAAGTGAAGTAAACGCGATTTTACACTCACTAGAGGCTAGAAAATCAAATGTCTTGACTTGTTTAAAACTCAATGTTCTTGGAATATATAGGCTTATTATGACGTGATACATCCATTTATATGATTTTTAAGCAGTTTGAAAGAAGTGAAGTAAACGCGATTTTACACTGACTAGAGGCTAGAAAATCGAGTTTCATGTGTTGTTGAAAACTCAATACTCTTGGTATATGGAGGCTTATTATGAGGTGATAAACCCATTTATATGATTTTTAAGCAGTTTGAAAGAAGTAAAGTAAACGCGATTTTTCACTCACTAGAGGCTAGAAAATCGAATTTACTGTCTTGTTGAAAACTCAATACTCTTGTTATATAGAGGCTTATCTATACGTGATACATCCGGTTATATGATTTTTAAGCAGTTTGAAAAAAGTGTGCAAAACGCTATTTTACACTCACTAGCGGTTAAAATTTCGAATTTATTGACTTGTCTATAACTCAATTTTCTTGGTATATAGAGGCTTATTATGATGTGATACATCCATTTATATGATTTTTAAGCAGTTTGAAAGAAGTGTAGTAAACGCGATTTTACAATCACTAGGGGCTAGAAAATCGAATTTCTTGACTTTTTCAAAACTCAATATTCTTGGTATATAGAGGCATATTATGAGGAGATACATCCATTTATTTGATTTTTAAGCAGTTTGAATGAAGTGAAGTAAACGCGATTTTACACTCAGTAGGGTCTAGAAAATCGAATTTATTGACTTGTTGAAAACTCAGTATTCTTGGTATATAGAGCCTTATTATAAGGTGAAACGTCCATTTATATGATTTTTTTCGAAGTATGAAAGAAGTCTGGAAAGCGTGATTTTACACTCACTAGGGGCTAGAAAATCGAATTTCTTGACTTTTTGAAAACTCAGTATTCTTGGAATATAAAGGCCTATTATGAGATGATTCATCCATTTATATGATTTTTAAGCAGTTTGAAAGAAGTGAAGTAAAGGCGATTTTACACTCACTAGGGACTAGAAAATCGAATTTCTTGACTTTTTGAAAACTCAGTATTCTTTGTATATAGAGGCTTATTATGATGTGAAACATCCATTTATATGATTTTAAGCAGTTTGAAAGACGTTAAGTAAACGTGATTTTACACTCCCTAGGGGCTAGAAAATCGAATTTCTTGACTTTTTGAAAACTCAGTATTCCTGGTATATAGAAGCTTATTATGATGTGATACATCCATTTATATGATTTTTAAGCAGTTTGAAAGAACTGTAGTAAACGCGATTCTACAGCCACAAGGGGCTAGAAAATCGAATTTCTTGACTTGTTGAAAACTTAGTATTCTTGGTATATAGAGGCTCATTATGAGGTGAAACGTCCATTTATATGATTTTTTTCAAAGTATAAAAGAACTCTGGAAAGCGTGATTTTACACTCACTAGGGGCTAGAAAATCTAATTTCTTGACTTTTTGAAAACTCAGTATTCTTGGTATATAAAGGCTTATTATGAGGTGATTCGTCCATTTATATGATTTTTAAGCAGTTTGAAAGAAGTGAAGTAAAGGCCATTTTACACTCACAAGGGGCTAGAAAATCAAATTTCTTGACTTTTTGAAAACTCAGTATTCTTTGTATATAGAGGCTTATTATGATGTGAAACATCCATTTATATGATTTTTAAGCAGTTTGAAAGACGTTAAGTAAACGCGATTTTACACTCCCTAGGGGCTAGAAAATCGAATTTCTTGACCTTTTGAAAACTCAGTATTCTTGGTATATAGAGCCTTACTATGAGGTGTAACATCCATTTATATGATTTTTTTCGAAATTTGAAAGAAGTGTGGAAAGAGTTATTTTAAACTCACAAGGGGCTACAAAATCGCATTTCTTCAGTGTTTCAAAACTCAGTATTCTTGGTAATATAGGCCTTTTATGAGGTGAAACAACCATTTATATGATTTTTTCGAAGTTTGAAAGAAGTGTGGAAAGCGTGATTTTACACTCACCAGGGGCTAGAAAATCGAATTTCTTGACTTGTTGAAAACTCTATATTCTTGGTATATAGAGGCTTATTATGAGGTGAAACATCCATTTATATGATTATTCGAAGTTTGCAAGAAGTGTGGAAAGCGTGATTTTACACTCACTAGGGGCTAGAAAATCGAATTTCTTGACTTTTTGAAAACTTAGTATTCTTGGTATATAGAGGCTTATTATGAGGTGAAACATCCATTTGTATGATTTTTTCGAAATTTGAAAGAAGTTTGGAAAGCGTGATTTTACACTCACTAGGGGCTAGAAAATCGAATTTCTTGACTTTTTGAAAACTCAGTATTCTTGGTATATAGAGGCTTATTATGAGGTGATACATCCATTTATTTGATTTTTAAGCAGTTTGAAAGAAGTGAAGTAAACGCGATTTTACACTCACTAGTGGCTAGATAATCGAATTTCATGACCAGTTGAAATTTCAATATTCTTGGTAAATAGAGGATCATTATGATGTGATACACCCATTTATATGATTTTTACGAGGGTTGAAAGCAGTGTGGAAGGCGCGATTTTACACAAACTAGGGGCTAGAATATCGAATTTCTTGACTTGTTGAAAAGTCAATAACCTTGGTATATAGAGGATTATTATGATGTAAGACGGCCACTTATATGATTTTTTCGAAATTTGAAAGAAGTGTGGAAGGAGTGATTTTAAACTAACTAGGGGCTACAAAATCGCATTTCTTCAGTTTTTGAAAACTCAGTATTCTTGGTAATAGAGGCCTTTTACGAGGTGAAACAACCATTTATATGATTTTTTCGAAGTTTGAAAAGCGTGATTTTACACTCACTAGGGGCTAGAAAATTGAATTTCTTGACTTTTTGAAAACTCAGTATTCTTGGTATATAGAGGCTTATTATGAGGTGTAACATCCATTTATATGATTTTTTCGAAATTTGAAAGAAGTGTGGAAAGCGTGATTTTACACTCACTAGCGGCTAGAAAATCGAATTTTTTGATTTGTTGTAAACACAATATTCTTGGATGTAGACGCTTATTAGGATGTGATACATCCATTTATAAAAGCTTTATGCATATTTAAAGAACTGAAGAAAACGCGATTCTACAGTCACTAGAGGCTAGAAAATCGAATTTTATGACTTGTTGAAAACTCAATGTTCTTGGTGTATATAAGATTATTATGATGTGAAACATCCATTTATATGATTTTTATGCAGTTTGAAATAAGTGAAGAAAACGCGATTTTACACTCACTAGTGGCTAGAAAATCGAATTTCATGACTAGTTGAAATTTCAATATTCTTGGTAAATAGAGGATTATTATGATGTGATACACCCATTTATATGATTTTTACGAGGGTTGAAATAAGTGTGGAAGGCGCGATTTTACACCAACTAGGGGCTAGAAAATCGAATTTCTTGACTTGTTGAAAACTCAGTATTCCTGGTATATAGAGGATTATTATGATGTGATACACCCATTTATATGACTTTTAAGCAGTTTGTAAGAAGTGAAGAAAATGCGATTCTACACTCACTAGGGGCTAGGAAGTCGAATTTCTTGACCTTTTGAAAACTCAATCTTCTTGGTATATAGAGCCTTATTATGATGTGATACAACCATTTATATGATTTTTATGCAGTTTGAAAGAAGTGTGGAAAACGAGATTTTACACTCACTAGAGGCTAGAAAATCGAATTTCATGACTTGATGAACACTCAATAGTCTTGGTATATATAGGCTTATTACGAGGTAATACATCCATTTATGTGAATTTAAGCAGTTTGAAAGAAGTGAAGTAAACGCGATTTTACACTCACTAGAGGCTAGAAAATCAAATGTCTTGACTTGTTTAAAACTCAATGTTCTTGGAATATATAGGCTTATTATGACGTGATACATCCATTTATATGATTTTTAAGCAGTTTGAAAGAAGTGAAGTAAACGCGATTTTACACTGACTAGAGGCTAGAAAATCGAGTTTCATGTGTTGTTGAAAACTCAATACTCTTGGTATATGGAGGCTTATTATGAGGTGATAAACCCATTTATATGATTTTTAAGCAGTTTGAAAGAAGTAAAGTAAACGCGATTTTACACTCACTAGAGGCTAGAAAATCGAATTTACTGTCTTGTTGAAAACTCAATACTCTTGTTATATAGAGGCTTATCTATACGTGATAGATCCGGTTATATGATTTTTAAGCAGTTTGAAAAAAGTGTGCAAAACGCTATTTTACACTCACTAGCGGTTAAAATTTCGAATTTATTGACTTGTCTATAACTCAATTTTCTTGGTATATAGAGGCTTATTATGATGTGATACATCCATTTATATGATTTTTAAGCAGTTTGAAAGAAGTGTAGTAAACGCGATTTTACAATCACTAGGGGCTAGAAAATCGAATTTCCTGACTTTTTCAAAACTCAATATTCTTGGTATATAGAGGCATATTATGAGGAGATACATCCATTTATTTGATTTTTAAGCAGTTTGAAAGAAGTCAAGTAAACGCGAGTTTACACTCAGTAGGGGCTAGAAAATCGAATTTATTGACTAGTTGAAATTTCAATATTCTTGGTAAATAGAGGATTATTATGATGTGATACACCCATTTATATGATTTTTACGAGGGTTGAAAGAAGTGTGGAAGGCGCGATTTTACACCAACTAGGGGCTAGAAAATCGAATTTCTTGACTTGTTGAAAACTCAGTATTCCTGGTATATAGAGGATTATTATGATGTGATACACCCATTTATATGACTTTTAAGCAGTTTGTAAGAAGTGAAGAAAATGCGATTCTACACTCACTAGGGGCTAGGAAGTCGAATTTCTTGACCTTTTAAAAACTCAATCTTCTTGGTATATAGAGCCGTATTATGATGTGATACAACCATTTATATGATTTTTATGCAGTTTGAAAGAAGTGTGGAAAACGAGATTTTACACTCACTAGAGGCTAGAAAATCGAATTTCATGACTTGTTGAACACTCAATAGTCTTGGTATATATAGGCTTATTACGAGGTAATACATCCATTTATGTGAATTTAAGCAGTTTGAAAGAAGTGAAGTAAACGCGATTTTACACTCACTAGAGGCTAGAAAATCAAATGTCTTGACTTGTTTAAAACTCAATGTTCTTGGAATATATAGGCTTATTATGACGTGATACATCCATTTATATGATTTTTAAGCAGTTTGAAAGAAGTGAAGTAAACGCGATTTTACACTGACTAGAGGCTAGAAAATCGAGTTTCATGTGTTGTTGAAAACTCAATACTCTTGGTATATGGAGGCTTATTATGAGGTGATAAACCCATTTATATGATTTTTAAGCAGTTTGAAAGAAGTAAAGTAAACGCGATTTTACACTCACTAGAGGCTAGAAAATCGAATTTACTGTCTTGTTGAAAACTCAATACTCTTGTTATATAGAGGCTTATCTATACGTGATACATCCGGTTATATGATTTTTAAGCAGTTTGAAAAAAGTGTGCAAAACGCTATTTTACACTCACTAGCGGTTAAAATTTCGAATTTATTGACTTGTCTATAACTCAATTTTCTTGGTATATAGAGGCTTATTATGATGTGATACATCCATTTATATGATTTTTAAGCAGTTTGAAAGAAGTGTAGTAAACGCGATTTTACAATCACTAGGGGCTAGAAAATCGAAATTCTTGACTTTTTCAAAACTCAATATTCTTGGTATATAGAGGCATATTATGAGGAGATACATCCATTTATTTGATTTTTAAGCAGTTTGAATGAAGTGAAGTAAACGCGATTTTACACTCAGTAGGGTCTAGAAAATCGAATTTATTGACTTGTTGAAAACTCAGTATTCTTGGTATATAGAGGCTTATTATAAGGTGAAACATCCATTTATATGATTTTTTCGAAATTTGAAAGAAGTGTGGAAAGCGTGTTTTTACACTCACTAGGGGCTACAAAATCGGATTTCTAGACTTGTTGAAAACTCAGAATTCCTGGTATATAGAGGCTTATTATGATGTGATACATCCATTTATATGATTTTTAAGCAGTTTGAAAGAATTGTAGTAAACGCGATTCTACACCCACAAGGGGCTAGAAAATCGAATTTCTTGACTTGTTGAAAACTTAGTATTCTTGGTATATAGAGGCTCATTATGAGGTGAAACGTCCATTTATATGATTTTTTTCGAAGTATGAAAGAAGTCTGGAAAGCGTGATTTTACACTCACTAGGGGCTAGAAAATCGAATCTCTTGACTTTTTGAAAACTCAGTATTCTTGGTATATAAAGGCCTATTATGAGGTGATTCATCCATTTATATGATTTTTAAGCAGTTTGAAAGAAGTGAAGTAAAGGCGATATTACACTCACTAGGGGCTAGAAAATCGAATTTCTTGACTTTTTGAAAACTCAGTATTCTTGGTATATGGGGCTTATTTTGATGTGATACATCCTATTATATGATTTTTAAGCAGTTTGAAAGAAGTAAAGTAAACGCGATTTTACACTCACTAGAGGCTAGAAAATCGAATTTACTGTCTTGTTGAAAACTCAATACTCTTGTTATATAGAGGCTTATCTATACGTGATACATCCGGTTATATGATTTTTAAGCAGTTTGAAAAAAGTGTGCAAAACGCTATTTTACACTCACTAGCGGTTAAAATTTCGAATTTATTGACTTGTCTATAACTCAATTTTCTTGGTATATAGAGGCTTATTATGATGTGATAAATCCATTTATATGATTTTTAAGCAGTTTGAAAGAAGTGTAGTAAACGCGATTTTACAATCAGTAGGGGCGAGAAAATCGAATTTCTTGACTTTTTTAAAACTCAGTATTCTTGGTATATAGAGGCTTATTATGAGGTGATAAATCCATTTATATGATTTTTAAGCAGTTTGAAAATAGTGAAGTAAACGCGATTCTACACCCACAAGGGGCTAGAAAATCGAATTTCTTGACTTGTTGAAAACTTAGTATTCTTGGTATATAGAGGCTCATTATGAGGTGAAACGTCCATTTATATGATTTTTTTCGAAGTATGAAAGAAGTCTGGAAAGCGTGACTTTACACTCACTAGGGGCTAGAAAATCGAATTTCTTGACTTTTTGAAAACTCAGTATTCTTGGTATATAAAGGCTGATAATAAGGTGATTCATCCATTTATATGATTTTTAAGCAGTTTGAAAGAAGTGAAGTAAAGGCGATTTTACACTCACTAGGGGCTAGAAAATCGAATTTCTTGACTTTTTGAAAACTCAGTATTCTTGGTATATAGAGGCTTATTATGAGGTGAAACATCCATTTATATGATTTTTTCGAAGTTTGAAAGAAGTGTGGAAAGCGTGTTTTTACACTCACTAGGGGCTAGAAAATCGGATTTCTTGACTTGTTGAAAACTAAGTATTCCTGGTATATAGAGGCCTATTATGATGTGATACATCCATTTATATGATTTTTAAGCAGTTTGAAAGAACTGTAGGAAACGCGATTCTACACCCACAACGGGCTAGAAAATCGAATTTCTTCACTTGTTGAAAACTTAGTATTCTTGGTATATAGAGGCTCATTATTAGGTGAAACGTCCATTTATATGATTTTTTTCGAAGTATGAAAGAAGTCTGGAAAGCGTGATTTTACACTCACTAGGGGCTAGAAAATCGAATTTCTTGACTTTTTGAAAACTCAGTATTCTTGGTATATAAAGGCTGATTATGAGGTGATTCATCCATTTATATGATTTTTAAGCAGTTTGAAAGAAGTGAAGTAAAGGCGATTTTACACTCACTAGGGGCTAGAAAATCGAATTTCTTGACTTTTTGAAAACTCAGTATTCTTGGTATATAGAGGCTTATTATGAGGTGATAAATCCATTTATATGATTTTTAAGCAGTTTGAAAAAAGTGAAGTAAACGCGATTCTCCACTCACTAGGGGCTAGAAAATCGAATTTGACTTTTTAAAAACTCAGTATTCTTGGTATATAGAGGCTTATTATGAGGTGAAACATCCATTTATATGATTTTTTCGAAATTTGAAAGAAGTGTGGAAAGCGTGTTTTTACACTCACTAGGGGCTAGAAAATCGGATTTCTTGGCTTGTTGCAAACTCAGTATTCTTGGTATATAGAGGCATATTATGATGTGAAACATCCATTTATATGATTTTTAAGCAGTTTGAAAGACGTTAAGTAAACGCGATTTTACACTCCTTAGGGGCTAGAAAATCGAATTTCTTGACTTTTTGAAAACTAGTATTCTTGGTATATAGAGGCTTATTATGAGGTGTAACATCCATTTATATGATTTTTTCGAAATTTGAAAGAAGTGTGGAAAGAGTGATTATAAACTCACTAGGGGCTACAAAATCGCATTTCTTCAGTTTTTCAAAACTCAGTATTCTTGGTAATAGAGGCCTTTTATGAGGTGAAACAACGATTTATATGATTTTTTCGAAGTTTGAAAGAAGTGTGGAAAGCGTGATTTTACACTCACTAGGGGCTAGAAAATCGAATTACTTGACTTTTTGAATACTCAGTATTCTTGGTATATAGAGGCTTATTATGACGTGATTTATCCATTTATATGATTTTTAAGCAGTTTGTAAGAAATGAAGTAAACGCGATTTTACACTCACTAGGGGCTAGAAAATCGAATTTCTTGACTTTTTGAAAACTCAGTATTCTTGATATAAAGAGGCTTATTATGAGGTGATACGTCCATTTATATGATTTTTAAGCAGTTTGAAACAAGTGAAGTAAAGGCGATTTTACACTCACTAGGGGCTAGAAAATCGAATTTATTGACTTGTTGAAAACTCAGTATTCTAGGTATATAGAGGCTTATTATGATGTGATACATCCGTTTATAAGGTTTTTAAGCAGTTTGAAAGAACTGTAGTAAACGCAATTTTACACTCACAAGGTGCTAGAAAATCGAATGTCTTGACTTGTTGAAGACTAAGTATTCTTGGTATATAGAGGCTTATTATGAGGTGATACATCCATTTATATGATTTTTTTCGAAGTTTGAAAGAAGTGTGGAAAGCGTGATTATACACTCAATAGGGGCTAGAAAATCGAATTTCTTGACCTTTTGAAAACTCAATCTTCTTGGTATATAGAGCTTTTTTATGATGTGATACAACCATTTATATGATTTTTATGCAGTTTGAAAGAAGTGTGGAAAACGAGATTTTACACTCACTAGAGGCTAGAAAATTGAATTTCATGACTTGTTGAACACTCAATAGTCTTGGTATATATAGGCTTATTACGAGGTAATACATCCATTTATGTGATTTTTAAGCACTTTGAAAGATGTGAAGTAAACGCCATTTTACACTCACTAGAGGCTAGAAAATCAAATGTCTTGACTTGTTTAAAACTCAATGTTCTTGGAATATATAGGCTTATTATGACGTGATACATCCATTTATATGATTTTTAAGCAGTTTGAAAGAATTGAAGTAAACGCCATTTTACACTCACTAGGGGCTAGAAAATCGAATTTCTTGACTTGTTGAAAACTCTATATTCTTGGTATATAGAGGCTTATTATGAGGTGAAACATCCATTTATATGATTATTCGAAGTTTGCAAGAAGTGTGGAAAGCGTGATTTTACACTCACTAGGGGCTAGAAAATAGAATTTCTTGACTTTTTGAAAACTTAGTATTCTTGGTATATAGAGGCTTATTATGAGGTGAAACATCCATTTGTATGATTTTTTCGAAATTTGAAAGAAGTTTGGAAAGCGTGATTTTACACTCACTAGGGGCTAGAAAATCGAATTTCTTGACTTTTTGAAAACTCAGTATTCTTGGTATATAGAGGCTTATTATGAGGTGATACATCCATTTATATGATTTTTAAGCAGTTTGAAAGAGGTGAAGTAAAGGCGATTTTACACTCACTAGGGGCTAGAAAATCGAATTTCTTGACTTTTTGAAAACTCAGTATTCTTGGTATAAAGAGGCTTATTATGAGGTGATACATCCATTTATTTGATTTTTAAGCAGTTTGAAAGAAGTGAAGTAAACGCGATTTTACACTCACTAGGGGCTAGAAATTCAAATTTCTTGACTTGTTGAAAACTCAATATTCTTCGTATATATAGGCTTATTATGATGTGATACATCCATTTATTTGATTTTTAAGCAGTTTGAAAGAAGTGTAGTACACGCCATTTTACACTAACTAGGGGCTAGAAAATCGAATTTCTGGACTTTTGAAAACTCAATGTTCTTGGTATATAGAGGCTTATTAGGATGTGATACATCCATTTATATGATTTTTATGTAGTTTGAAAGTAGTGAAGATAACGCGATTTTACACTCACTAGTGGCTAGATAATCGAATTTCATGACTAGTTGAAATTTCAATATTCTTGGTAAATAGAGGATCATTATGATGTGATGCACCCATTTATATGATTTTTAAGCAGTTTGAAAGAAGTGTAGTAAACGCGATTTTACAATCACTAGGGGATAGAAAATCGAATTTCTTGACTTTTTTAAAACTCAGTATTCTTGGTATATAGAGGCTCACTATGAGGTGATAAAACCATTTATATGATTTTTAAGCAGCTTGAAAATAGTGAAGTAAACGCGATTCTACACCCACAAGGGGCTAGAAAATCGAATTTCTTGACTTTTTGAAAACTTAGTATTCTTGGTATATAGAGGCTCATTATGAGGTGAAACGTCCATTTATATGATTTTTTTCGAAGTATGAAAGAAGTCTGGAAAGCGTGATTTTACACTCACTAGGGGCTAGAAAATCGAATTTCTTGACTTTTTGAAAACTCAGTATTCTTGGTATATAAAGGCTGATTATGAGGTGATTCATCCATTTATATGATTTTTGAGCAGTTTGAAAGAAGTGAAGTAAAGGCGATTTTACACTCACTAGGGGCTAGAAAATCGAATTTCTTGACTTTTTGAAAACTCAGTATTCTTGGTATATAGAGGCTTATTATGAGGTGAAACATCCATTTATATGATTTTTTCGAAGTTTGAAAGAAGTGTGGAAAGCGTGTTTTTACACTCACTAGGGGCTAGAAAATCGAATTTCTTGACTTTTTGAAAACTCAGTATTCTTGGTATATAAAGGCTGATTATGAGGTGATTCATCCATTTATATGATTTTTAAGCAGTTTGAAAGAAGTGAAGTAACGGCGATTTTACACTCACTAGGGGCTAGAAAATCGAATTTCTTGACTTTTTGAAAACTCAGTATTCTTGGTATATAGAGGCTTATTATGAGGTGATAAATCCATTTATATGATTTTTAAGCAGTTTGAAAAAAGTGAAGTAAACGCGATTCTCCACTCACTAGGGGCTAGAAAATTGAATTTCTTGACTTTTTGAAAATTCAGTATTCTTGGTATATAGAGGCTTATTATGAGGTGTAACATCCATTTATATGATTTTTTCGAAATTACAAAGAAGTGTGGAAAGCGTGATTTTACACTCACTAGGGTCTAGAAAATCGGATTTCTTGGCTTGTTGTAAACTCAGTATTCTTGGTATATAGAGGCATATTATGATGTGAAACATCCATTTATATGATTTTTAAGCAGTTTGAAAGACGTTAAGTAAACGCGATTTTACACTCCTTAGGGGCTAGAAAATCGAATTTCTTGACTTTTTGAAAACTCAGTATTCTTGGTATATAGAGGCTTATTATGAGGTGTAACATCCATTTATATGATTTTTCGAAATTTGAAAGAAGTGTGGAAAGAGTGATTTTAAACTCGCTAGGGGCTACAAAATCGCATTTCTTCAGTTTTTCAAAACTCAGTATTCTTGGTAATAGAGGCCTTTTATGAGGTGAAACAACAATTTATATGATTTTTTCGAAGTTTGAAAGAAGTGTGGAAAGCATGATTTTACACTCACTAGGGGCTAGAAAATCGAATTTCTTGACTTTTTTAAAACTCAGTATTCTTGGTATATAGAGGCTCATTATGAGGTGATAAAACCATATATATGATTTTTAAGCAGTTTGAAAATAGTGAAGTAAACGCGATTCTACACCCACAAGGGGCTAGAAAATCGAATTTCTTGACTTGTTGAAAACTTAGTATTCTTGGTATATAGAGGCTCATTATGAGGTGAAACGTCCATTTATATGATTTTTTTCGAAGTATGAAAGAAGTCTGGAAAGCGTGATTTTACACTCACTAGGGGCTAGAAAATCGAATTTCTTGACTTTTAGAAAACTCAGTATTCTTGGTATATAAAGGCTGATTATGAGGTGATTCATCCATTTATATGATTTTTGAGCAGTTTGAAAGAAGTGAAGTAAAGGCGATTTTACACTCACTAGGGGCTAGAAAATCGAATTTCTTGAATTTTTGAAAACTCAGTATTCTTGGTATATAAAGGCTGATTATGAGGTGATTCATCCATTTATATGACTTTTAAGCAGTTTGTAAGAAGTGAAGAAAATGCGATTCTACACTCACTAGGGGCTAGGAAGTCGAATTTCTTGACCTTTTGAAAACTCAATCTTCTTGGTATATAGAGCCTTACTATGACGTGATACATCCATTTATATGATTTTTAAGCAGTTTGAAAGAAGTGAAGTAAACGGGATCTTACACTGACTAGAGGCTAGAAAATCGAGTTTCATGTGTTGTTGAAAACTCAATACTCTTGGTATATGGAGGCTTATTATGAGGTGATAAACCCATTTATATGATTTTTAAGCAGTTTGAAAGAAGTAAAGTAAACGCGATTTTACACTCACTAGAGGCTAGAAAATCGAATTTACTGTCTTGTTGAAAACTCAATACTCTTGTTATATAGAGGCTTATCTATACGTGATACATCCGGTTATATGATTTTTAAGCAGTTTGAAAAAAGTGTGCAAAACGCTATTTTACACTCACTAGCGGTTAAAATTTCGAATTTATTGACTTGTCTATAACTCAATTTTCTTGGTATATAGAGGCTAATTATAAGGTGAAACATCCATTTATATGATTTTTTCGAAATTTGAAAGAAGTGTGGAAAGCGTGATTTTACACTCACTAGCGGCTAGAAAATCAAATTTTTTGATTTGTTGTAAACACAATATTCTTGGATACAGACGCATATTAGGATGTGATACATCCATTTATAAAAGCTTTATGCATATTTAAAGAACTGAAGAAAACGCGATTCTACAGTCACTAGAGGCTAGAAAATCGAATTTCATGACTTGTTGAAAACTCAATGTTCTTGGTGTACATAGGATTATTATGATGTGAAACATCCATTTATATGATTTTTAAGCAGTTTGTAAGAAATGAAGTAAACGCGATTTTACACTCACTAGGGGCTAGAAAATCGAATTTCTTGACTTTTTGAAAACTCAGTATTCTTGGTATATAGAGGCTTATTATGAGGTGATACGTCCATTTATATGATTTTTAAGCAGTTTGAAAGAAGTGAAGTAAAGGCGATTTTACACTCACTAGGGGCTAGAAAATCGAACTTCTTGACTTTTTGAAAACTTAGTATTCTTGGAATATAGAGGCTTATTATGAGGTGAAACATCCATTTGTATGATTTTTTCGAAATTTGAAAGAAGTGTAGAAAGCGTGATTTTACACTCACTAGGGGCTAGAAAATCGAATTTATTGACTTGTTGAAAACTCAGTATTCTAGGTATATAGAGGCTTATTATGATGTGATACATCCATTTATATGGTTTTTAAGCAGTTTGAAAGAACTGTAGTAAACGCAATTTTACACTCACAAGGTACTAGAAAATCGAATGTCTTGACTTGTTGAAGACTAAGTATTCTTGGTATATAGAGGCTTATTATGAGGTGAAACATCCATTTATTTGATTTTTTTCGAAGTTTGAAAGAAGTGTGGAAAGCGTGATTATACACTCACTAGGGGCTAGAAAATCGAATTTCTTGACCTTTTGAAAACTCAATCTTCTTGGTATATAGAGCTTTATTATGATGTGATACAACCATTTATATGATTTTTATGCAGTTTGAAAGAAGTGTGGAAAACGAGATTTTACACTCACTAGAGGCTAGAAAATCGAATTTCATGACTTGTTGAACACTCAATAGTCTTGGTATATATAGGCTTATTACGAGGTAATACATCCATTTATGTGATTTTTAAGCAGTTTGAAAGATGTGAAGTAAACGCGATTTTACACTCACTAGAGGCTAGAAAATCAAATGTCTTGACTTGTTTAAAACTCAATGTTCTTGGAATATATAGGCTTATTATGACGTGATACATCCATTTATATGATTTTTAAGCAGTTTGAAGGAATTGAAGTAAACGTGAATTTACACTCACTAGACGTTAGAAAATCGAATTTCATGACTTGTTGAAAACTCTATGTTCTTGGTATATAGAGGCTTATTAGGACGTGATACATTCATTTATATGATTTATAGAGGAAGTGAAGTAAACGCGATTTTTCACTGACAAGAGGCTAGAAAATCGAGTTTCATGTGTTGTTGAAAACTCAATACTCTTGTATATAGAGGCATATTATGATGTGATACACCCATTTATATGATTTTTAACCAATTTGAAAGAAGTGAAGTAAACGTGATTTTACACTCACTAGAGGTTAGAAAATCGAATTTCATGACTTGTTAAAATCTCAATATTCTTGGTATATATAGGCTTATTATGATGTGGTACTTCCATTTATATGATTTTTACGCAGTTTCAAAGAAGTGAAGAAAACGCGATTTTACACTCACTAGAGGCTAAAAATTCTAATTTCCTGACTAGTTGAAAACTCAATATTCTTGGTATATGGGGGCTTATTTTGATGTGATACATCCTATTATATGATTTTTAAGCAGTTTGAAAGAAGTAAAGTAAACGCGATTTTACACTCACTAGGGGCTAGAAAATCGAATTTCTTGACTTTTTGAAAACTCAGTATTCTTGGTATATAGAGGCTTATTATGAGGTGATAAATCCATTTATATGATTTTTAAGCAGTTTGAAAAAAGTGAAGTAAACGCGATTCTCCACTCACTAGGGGCTAGAAAATCGAATTTCTTGACTTTTTGAAAACTCAGTATTCTTGGTATATAAAGGCTGATTATGAGGTGATTCATCCATTTATATGATTTTTAAGCAGTTTGAAAGAAGTGAAGTAAAGGCGATTTTACACTCACTAGGGGCTAGAAAATCGAATTTCTTGACTTTTTGAAAACTCAGTATTCTTGGTATATAGAGGCTTATTATGAGGTGATAAATCCATTTATATGATTTTTAAGCAGTTTGAAAAAAGTGAAGTAAACGCGATTCTCCACTCACTAGGGGCTAGAAAATCGAATTTGACTTTTTAAAAACTCAGTATTCTTGGTATATAGTGGCTTATTATGAGGTGAAACATCCATTTATATGATTTTTTCGAAATTTGAAAGAAGTGTGGAAAGCGTGTTTTTACACTCACTAGGGTCTAGAAAATCGGATTTCTTGGCTTGTTACAAACTCAGTATTCTTGGTATATAGAGGCATATTATGATGTGAAACATCCATTTATATGATTTTTAAGCAGTTTGAAAGACGTTAAGTAAACGCGATTTTACACTCCTTAGGGGCTAGAAAATCGAATTTCTTGACTTTTTGAAAACTCAGTATTCTTGGTATATAGAGGCTTATTATGAGGTGAAACATCCATTTATATGATTTTTTCGAAGTTTGAAAGAAGTGTGGAAAGCGTGTTTTTACACTCACTAGGGGCTAGAAAATCGGATTTCTTGACTTGTTGAAAACTCAGTATTCCTGGTATATAGAGGCCTATTATGATGTGATACCTCCATTTATATGATTTTTAAGCAGTTTGAAAGAACTGTAGTAAACGCGATTCTACACCCACAAGGGGCTAGAAAATCGAATTTCTTCACTTGTTGAAAACTTAGTATTCTTGGTATATAGAGGCTCATTATGAGGTGAGACGTCCATTTATATGATTTTTTTCGAAGTTTTAAAGAAGTGTGGAAAGCGTGATTTTACACTCACTAGGGGTAGAAAATTGAATTTCTTGACTTTTTGAAAATTCAGTATTCTTGGTATATAGAGGCTTATTATGAGGTGTAACATCCATTTATATGATTTTTTCGAAATTACAAAGAAGTGTGGAAAGCGTGATTTTACACTCACTAGCGGCTAGAAAATCGAATTTTTTGATTTGTTGTAAACACAATATTCTTGGATATAGACGCTTATTAGGATGTGATACATCCATTTATAAAAGTTTTATGCATATTTAAAGAACTGAAGAAAACGCGATTTTACACTCACTAGGGGCTAGAAAATCGAATTTCATGACTAGTTGAAATTTCAATATTCTTGGTAAATAGAGGATTATTATGATGTGATACACCCATTTATATGACTTTTAAGCAGTTTGTAAGAAGTGAAGAAAATGCGATTCTACACTCACTAGGGGCTAGGAAATCGAATTTCTTGACCTTTTGAAAACTCAATCTTCTTGGTATATATAGGCTTATTACGAGGTAATACATCCATTTATGTGATTTTTAAGCAGTTTGAAAGATGTGAAGTAAACGCGATTTTACACTCACTAGAGGCTAGAAAATCAAATGTCTTGACTTGTTTAAAACTCAATGTTCTTGGAATAGATATAGGCTTATTATGACGTGATACATCCATTTATATGATTTTTAAGCAGTTTGAAGGAATTGAAGTAAACGTGATTTTACACTCACTAGACGTTAGAAAGTCGAATTTCATGACTTGTTGAAAACTCTATGTTCTTGGTATATAGAGGCTTATTAGGACGTGATACATCCATTTATATGATTTTTAGAGGAAGTGAAGTAAACGCGATTTTTCACTGACAAGAGGCTAGAAAATCGAGTTTCATGTGTTGTTGAAAACTCAATACTCTTGTATATAGAGGCATATTATGATGTGATACACCCATTTATATGATTTTTAACCAATTTGAAAGAAGTGAAGTAAACGTGATTTTACACTTACTAGAGGTTAGAAAATCGAATTTCATGACTTGTTAAAATCTCAATGTTCTTGGTATATATAGGCTTATTATGATGTGGTACTTCCATTTATATGATTTTTACGCAGTTTCAAAGAAGTGAAGAAAACGCGATTTTACACTCACTAGAGGCTAAAAATTCTAATTTCCTGACTAGTTGAAAACTCAATATTCTTGGTATATAGAGGCTTATTTTGATGTGATACATCCTATTATATGATTTTTAAGCAGTTTGAAAGAAGTAAAGTAAACGCGATTTTACACTCACTAGAGGCTAGAAAATCGAATTTACTGTCTTGTTGAAAACTCAATACTCTTGTTATATAGAGGCTTATCTATACGTGATACATCCGGTTATATGATTTTTAAGCAGTTTGAAAAAAGTGTGCAAAACGCTATTTTACACTCACTAGCGGTTAAGATTTCGAATTTATTGACTTGTCTATAACTCAATTTTCTAGGTATATAGAGGCTTATTATGATGTGATACATCCATTTATATGATTTTTAAGCAGTTTGAAAGAAGTGTAGTAAACGCGATTTTACAATCACTAGGGGATAGAAAATCGAATTTCTTGACTTTTTTAAAACTCGGTATTCTTGGTATATAGAGGCTCACTATGAGGTGATAAAACCATTTATATGATTTTTAAGCAGTTTGAAAATAGTGAAGTAAACGCGATTCTACACCCACAAGGGGCTAGAAAATCGAATTTCTTGACTTGTTGAAAACTTAGTATTCTTGGTATATAGAGGCTCATTATGAGGTGAAACGTCCATTTATATGATTTTTTTCGAAGTATGAAAGAAGTCTGGAAAGCGTGATTTTACACTCACTAGGGGCTAGAAGATCGAATTTCTTGACTTTTTGAAAACTCAGTATTCTTGGTATATAAAGGCTGATTATGAGGTGATTCATCCATTTATATGATTTTTGAGCAGTTTGAAAGAAGTGAAGTAAAGGCGATTTTACACTCACTAGGGGCTAGAAAATCGAATTTCTTGACTTTTTGAAAACTCAGTATTCTTGGTATATAGAGGCTTATTATGAGGTGAAACATCCATTTATATGATTTTTTCGAAGTTTGAAAGAAGTGTGGAAAGCGTGTTTTTACACTCACTAGGGGCTAGAAAATCGAATTTCTTGACTTTTTGAAAACTCAGTATTCTTGGTATATAAAGGCTGATTATGAGGTGATTCATCCATTTATATGATTTTTAAGCAGTTTGAAAGAAGTGAAGTAAAGGCGATTTTACACTCACTAGGGGCTAGAAAATCGAATTTCTTGACTTTTTGAAAACTCAGTATTCTTGGTATATAGAGGCTTATTATGAGGTGATAAATCCATTTATATGATTTTTAAGCAGTTTGAAAAAAGTGAAGTAAACGCGATTCTCCACTCACTAGGGGCTAGAAAATCGAATTTGACTTTTTAAAAACTCAGTATTCTTGGTATATAGAGGCTTATTATGAGGTGAAACATCCATTTATATGATTTTTTCGAAATTTGAAAGAAGTGTGGAAAGCGTGTTTTTACACTCACTAGGGTCTAGAAAATCAGATTTCTTGGCTTGTTGCAAACTCAGTATTCTTGGTATATAGAGGCATATTATGATGTGAAACATCCATTTATATGATTTTTAAGCAGTTTGAAAGACGTTAAGTAAACGCGATTTTACACTCCTTAGGGGCTAGAAAATCGAATTTCTTGACTTTTTGAAAACTCAGTATTCTTGGTATATAGAGGCTTATTATGAGGTGTAACATCCATTTATATGATTTTTTCGAAATTTGAAAGAAGTGTGGAAAGAGTGATTTTAAACTCGCTAGGGGCTACAAAATCGCATTTCTTCAGTTTTTCAAAACTCAGTATTCTTGGTAATAGAGGCCTTTTATGAGGTGAAACAACAATTTATATGATTTTTTCGAAGTTTGAAAGAAGTGTGGAAAGCATGATTTTACACTCACTAGGGGCTAGAAAATCGAATTTCTTGACTTTTTTAAAACTCAGTATTCTTGGTATATAGAGGCTCATTATGAGGTGATAAAACCATTTATATGATTTTTAAGCAGTTTGAAAATAGTGAAGTAAACGCGATTCTACACCCACAAGGGGCTAGAAAATCGAATTTCTTGACTTGTTGCAACTTAGTATTCTTGGTATATAGAGGCTCATTATGAGGTGAAACGTCCATTTATATGATTTTTTTCGAAGTATGAAAGAAGTCTGGAAAGCGTGATTTTACACTCACTAGGGGCTAGAAAATCGAATTTCTTGACTTTTTGAAAACTCAGTATTCTTGGTATATAAAGGCTGATTATGAGGTGATTCATCCATTTATATGATTTTTGAGCAGTTTGAAAGAAGTGAAGTAAAGGCGATTTTACACTCACTAGGGGCTAGAAAATCGAATTTCTTGACTTTTTGAAAACTCAGTTTTCTTGGTATATAGAGGCTTATTATGAGGTGAAACATCCATTTATATGATTTTTTCGAAGTTTGAAAGAAGTGTGGAAAGCGTGTTTTTACACTCACTAGGGGCTAGAAAATCGGATTTCTTGACTTGTTGAAAACTCAGTATTCCTGGTATATAGAGGCCTATTATGATGTGATAACTCCATTTATATGATTTTTAAGCAGTTTGAAAGAACTGTAGTAAACGCGATTCTACACCCACAAGGGGCTAGAAAATCGAATTTCTTCACTTGTTGAAAACTTAGTATTCTTGGTATATAGAGGCTCATTATGAGGTGAAACGTCAATTTATATGATTTTTTTCGAAGTATGAAAGAAGTCTGGAAAGCGTGATTTTACACTCACTAGGGGCTAGAAAATCGAATTTCTTGACTTTTTGAAAACTCAGTATTCTTGGTATATAAAGGCTGATTATGAGGTGATTCATCCATTTATATGATTTTTAAGCAGTTTGAAAGAAGTGAAGTAAAGGCGATTTTACACTCACTAGGGGCTAGAAAATCGAATTTCTTGACTTTTTGAAAACTCAGTATTCTTGGTATATAGAGGCTTATTATGAGGTGATAAATCCATTTATATGATTTTTAAGCAGTTTGAAAAAAGTGAAGTAAACGCGATTCTCCACTCACTAGGGGCTAGAAAATCGAATTTGACTTTTTAAAAACTCAGTATTCTTGGTATATAGAGGCTTATTATGAGGTGAAACATCCATTTATATGATTTTTTCGAAATTTGAAAGAAGTGTGGAAAGCGTGTTTTTACACTCACTAGGGGCTAGAAAATCGGATTTCTTGGCTTGTTGCAAACTCAGTATTCTTGGTATATAGAGGCATATTATGATGTGAAACATCCATTTATATGATTTTTAAGCAGTTTGAAAGACGTTAAGTAAACGCGATTTTACACTCCTTAGGGGCTAGAAAATCGAATTTCTTGACTTTTTGAAAACTCAGTATTCTTGGTATATAGAGGCTTATTATGAGGTGTAACATCCATTTATTTGATTTTTTCGAAATTTGAAAGAAGTGTGGAAAGAGTGATTTTAAACTCGCTAGGGGCTACAAAATCGCATTTCTTCAGTTTTTCAAAACTCAGTATTCTTGGTAATAGAGGCCTTTTATGAGGTGAAACAACGATTTATATGATTTTTTCGAAGTTTGAAAGAAGTGTGGAAAGCATGATTTTACACTCACTAGGGGCTAGAAAATCAAATTTCTTGACTTTTTGAATACTCAGTATTCTTGGTATATAGAGGCTTATTATGACGTGATTCATCCATTTATATGATTTTTAGGCAGTTTGTAAGAAATGAAGTAAACGCGATTTTACACTCACTAGGGGCTAGAAAATCGAATTTCTTGACTTTTTGAAAACTCAGTATTCTTGGTATATAGAGGCTTATTATGAGGTGATACGTCCATTTATATGATTTTTAAGCAGTTTGAAAGAAGTGAAGTAAAGGCGATTTTCCACTCACTAGGGGCTAGAAAATCGAACTTCTTGACTTTTTGAAAACTTAGTATTCTTGGAATATAGAGGCTTATTATGAGGTGAAACATCCATTTGTATGATTTTTTCGAAATTTGAAAGAAGTGTAGAAAGCGTGATTTTACACTCACTAGGGGCTAGAAAATCGAATTTATTGACTTGTTGAAAACTCAGTATTCTAGGTATATAGAGGCTTATTATGATGTGATACATCCATTTATATGGTTTTTAAGCAGTTTGAAAGAACTGTAGTAAACGCAATTTCACACTCACAAGGTACTAGAAAATCGAATGTCTTGACTTGTTGAAGACTAAGTATTCTTGGTATATAGAGGCTTATTATGAGGTGAAACATCCATTTATTTGATTTTTTTCGAAGTTTGAAAGAAGTGTGGAAAGCGTGATTATACACTCACTAGGGGCTAGAAAATCGAATTTCTTGACCTTTTGAAAACTCAATCTTCTTGGTATATAGAGCTTTATTATGATGTGATACAACCATTTATATGATTTTTATGCAGTTTGAAAGAAGTGTGGAAAACGAGATTTTACACTCACTAGAGGCTAGAAAATCGAATTTCATGACTTGTTGATTACTCAATAGTCTTGGTATATATAGGCTTATTACGAGGTAATACATCCATTTATGTGATTTTTAAGCAGTTTGAAAGATGTGAAGTAAACGCGATTTTACACTCACTAGAGGCTAGAAAATCAAATGTCTTGACTTGTTTAAAACTCAATGTTCTTGGAATATATAGGCTTATTATGACGTGATACATCCATTTATATGATTTTTAAGCAGTTTGAAGGAATTGAAGTAAACGTGAATTTACACTCACTAGACGTTAGAAAAACGAATTTCATGACTTGTTGAAAACTCTATGTTCTTGGTATATAGAGGCTTATTAGGACGTGATACATTCATTTATATGATTTATAGAAGAAGTGAAGTAAACGCGATTTTTCACTGACAAGAGGCTAGAAAATCGAGTTTCATGTGTTGTTGAAAACTCAATACTCTTGTATATAGAGGCATATTATGATGTGATACACCCATTTATATGATTTTTAACCAATTTGAAAGAAGTGAAGTAAACGTGATTTTACACTCACTAGAGGTTAGAAAATCGAATTTCATGACTTGTTAAAATCTCAATATTCTTGGTATATATAGGCTTATTATGATGTGGTACTTCCATTTATATGATTTTTACGCAGTTTCAAAGAAGTGAAGAAAACGCGATTTTACACTCACTAGAGGCTAAAAATTCTAATTTCCTGACTAGTTGAAAACTCAATATTCTTGGTATATGGGGGCTTATTTTGATGTGATACATCCTATTATATGATTTTTAAGCAGTTTGAAAGAAGTAAAGTAAACGCGATTTTACACTCACTAGGGGCTAGAAAATCGAATTTCTTGACTTTTTGAAAACTCAGTATTCTTGGTATATAGAGGCTCATTATGAGGTGATAAATCCATTTATATGATTTTTAAGCAGTTTGAAAAAAGTGAAGTAAACGCGATTCTCCACTCACTAGGGGCTAGAAAATCGAATTTCTTGACTTTTTGAAAACTCAGTATTCTTGGTATATAAAGGCTGATTATGAGGTGATTCATCCATTTATATGATTTTTGAGCAGTTTGAAAGAAGTGAAGTAAAGGCGATTTTACACTCACTAGGGGCTAGACAATCGAATTTCTTGACTTTTTGAAAACTCAGTTTTCTTGGTATATAGAGGCTTATTATGAGGTGAAACATCCATTTATATGATTTTTTCGAAGTTTGAAAGAAGTGTGGAAAGCGTGTTTTTACACTCACTAGGGGCTAGAAAATCGGATTTCTTGACTTGTTGAAAACTCAGTATTCCTGGTATATAGAGGCCTATTATGATGTGATACCTCCATTTATATGATTTTTAAGCAGTTTGAAAGAACTGTAGTAAACGCGATTCTACACCCACAAGGGGCTAGAAAATCGAATTTCTTCACTTGTTGAAAACTTAGTATTCTTGGTATATAGAGGCTTATTATGAGGTGATACGTCCATTTATATGATTTTTAAGCAGTTTGAAAGAAGTGAAGTAAAGGCGATTTTACACTCACTAGGGGCTAGAAAATCGAACTTCTTGACTTTTTGAAAACTTAGTATTCTTGGAATATAGAGGCTTATTATGAGGTGAAACATCCATTTGTATGATTTTTTCGAAATTTGAAAGAAGTGTAGAAAGCGTGATTTTACACTCACTAGGGGCTAGAAAATCGAATTTATTGACTTGTTGAAAACTCAGTATTCTAGGTATATAGAGGCTTATTATGATGTGATACATCCATTTATATGGTTTTTAAGCAGTTTGAAAGAACTGTAGTAAACGCAATTTTACACTCACAAGGTACTAGAAAATCGAATGTCTTGACTTGTTGAAGACTAAGTATTCTTGGTATATAGAGGCTTATTATGAGGTGAAACATCCATTTATTTGATTTTTTTCGAAGTTTGAAAGAAGTGTGGAAAGCGTGATTATACACTCACTAGGGGCTAGAAAATCGAATTTCTTGACCTTTTGAAAACTCAATCTTCTTGGTATATAGAGCTTTATTATGATGTGATACAACCATTTATATGATTTTTATGCAGTTTGAAAGAAGTGTGGAAAACGAGATTTTACACTCACTAGAGGCTAGAAAATCGAATTTTTTGATTTGTTGTAAACACAATATTCTTGGATATAGACGCTTATTAGGATGTGATACATCCATTTATAAAAGTTTTATGCATATTTAAAGAACTGAAGAAAACGCGATTTTACACTCACTAGGGGCTAGAAAATCGAATTTCATGACTAGTTGAAATTTCAATATTCTTGGTAAATAGAGGATTATTATGATGTGATACACCCATTTATATGATTTTTACGAGGGTTGAAAGAAGTGTGGAAGGCGCGATTTTACACCAACTAGGGGCTAGAAAATCGAATTTCTTGACTTTTTGAAAACTCAGTGTTCTTGGTATATAGAGGATTATTATGATGTGATACACCCATTTATATGACTTTTAAGCAGTTTGTAAGAAGTGAAGAAAATGCGATTCTACACTCACTAGGGGCTAGGAAATCGAATTTCTTGACCTTTTGAAAACTCAATCTTCTTGGTATATATAGGCTTATTACGAGGTAATACATCCATTTATGTGATTTTTAAGCAGTTTGAAAGATGTGAAGTAAACGCGATTTTACACTCACTAGAGGCTAGAAAATCAAATGTCTTGACTTGTTTAAAACTCAATGTTCTTGGAATATATAGGCTTATTATGACGTGATACATCCATTTATATGATTTTTAAGCAGTTTGAAGGAATTGAAGTAAACGTGATTTTACACTCACTAGACGTTAGAAAATCGAATTTCATGACTTGTTGAAAACTCTATGTTCTTGGTATATAGAGGCTTATTAGGACGTGATACATCCATTTATATGATTTTTAGAGGAAGTGAAGTAAACGCGATTTTTCACTGACAAGAGGCTAGAAAATCGAGTTTCATGTGTTGTTGAAAACTCAATACTCTTGTATATAGAGGCATATTATGATGTGATACACCCATTTATATGATTTTTAACCAATTTGAAAGAAGTGAAGTAAACGTGATTTTACACTTACTAGAGGTTAGAAAATCGAATTTCATGACTTGTTAAAATCTCAATGTTCTTGGTATATATAGGCTTATTATGATGTGGTTCTTCCATTTATATGATTTTTACGCAGTTTCAAAGAAGTGAAGAAAACGCGATTTTACACTCACTAGAGGCTAAAAATTCTAATTTCCTGACTAGTTGAAAACTCAATATTCTTGGTATATAGAGGCTTATTTTGATGTGATACATCCTATTATATGATTTTTAAGCAGTTTGAAAGAAGTAAAGTAAACGCGATTTTACACTCACTAGAGGCTAGAAAATCGAATTTACTGTCTTGTTGAAAACTCAATACTCTTGTTATATAGAGGCTTATCTATACGTGATACATCCGGTTATATGATTTTTAAGCAGTTTGAAAAAAGTGTGCAAAACGCTATTTTACACTCACTAGCGGTTAAGATTTCGAATTTATTGACTTGTCTATAACTCAATTTTCTAGGTATATAGAGGCTTATTATGATGTGATACATCCATTTATATGATTTTTAAGCAGTTTGAAAGAAGTGTAGTAAACGCGATTTTACAATCACTAGGGGATAGAAAATCGAATTTCTTGACTTTTTTAAAACTCAGTATTCTTGGTATATAGAGGCTCACTATGAGGTGATAAAACCATTTATATGATTTTTAAGCAGTTTGAAAATAGTGAAGTAAACGCGATTCTACACCCACAAGGGGCTAGAAAATCGAATTTCTTGACTTGTTGAAAACTTAGTATTCTTGGTATATAGAGGCTCATTATGAGGTGAAACGTCCATTTATATGATTTTTTTCGAAGTATGAAAGAAGTCTGGAAAGCGTGATTTTACACTCACTAGGGGCTAGAAGATCGAATTTCTTGACTTTTTGAAAACTCAGTATTCTTGGTATATAAAGGCTGATTATGAGGTGATTCATCCATTTATATGATTTTTGAGCAGTTTGAAAGAAGTGAAGTAAAGGCGATTTTACACTCACTAGGGGCTAGAAAATCGAATTTCTTGACTTTTTGAAAACTCAGTATTCTTGGTATATAGAGGCTTATTATGAGGTGAAACATCCATTTATATGATTTTTTCGAAGTTTGAAAGAAGTGTGGAAAGCGTGTTTTTACACTCACTAGGGGCTAGAGAATCGAATTTCTTGACTTTTTGAAAACTCAGTATTCTTGGTATATAAAGGCTGATTATGAGGTGATTCATCCATTTATATGATTTTTAAGCAGTTTGAAAGAAGTGAAGTAAAGGCGATTTTACACTCACTAGGGGCTAGAAAATCGAATTTCTTGACTTTTTGAAAACTCAGTATTCTTGGTATATAGAGGCTTATTATGAGGTGATAAATCCATTTATATGATTTTTAAGCAGTTTGAAAAAAGTGAAGTAAACGCGATTCTCCACTCACTAGGGGCTAGAAAATCGAATTTGACTTTTTAAAAACTCAGTATTCTTGGTATATAGAGGCTTATTATGAGGTGAAACATCCATTTATATGATTTTTTCGAAATTTGAAAGAAGTGTGGAAAGCGTGTTTTTACACTCACTAGGGTCTAGAAAATCGGATTTCTTGGCTTGTTGCAAACTCAGTATTCTTGGTATATAGAGGCATATTATGATGTGAAACATCCATTTATATGATTTTTAAGCAGTTTGAAAGACGTTAAGTAAACGCGATTTTACACTCCTTAGGGGCTAGAAAATCGAATTTCTTGACTTTTTGAAAACTCAGTATTCTTGGTATATAGAGGCTTATTATGAGGTGTAACATCCATTTATATGATTTTTTCGAAATTTGAAAGAAGTGTGGAAAGAGTGATTTTAAACTCGCTAGGGGCTACAAAATCGCATTTCTTCAGTTTTTCAAAACTCAGTATTCTTGGTAATAGAGGCCTTTTATGAGGTGAAACAACAATTTATATGATTTTTTCGAAGTTTGAAAGAAGTGTGGAAAGCATGATTTTACACTCACTAGGGGCTAGAAAATCGAATTTCTTGACTTTTTTAAAACTCAGTATTCTTGGTATATAGAGGCTCATTATGAGGTGATAAAACCATTTATATGATTTTTAAGCAGTTTGAAAATAGTGAAGTAAACGCGATTCTACACCCACAAGGGGCTAGAAAATCGAATTTCTTGACTTGTTGCAACTTAGAATTCTTGGTATATAGAGGCTCATTATGAGGTGAAACGTCCATTTATATGATTTTTTTCGAAGTATGAAAGAAGTCTGGAAAGCGTGATTTTACACTCACTAGGGGCTAGAAAATCGAATTTCTTGACTTTTTGAAAACTCAGTATTCTTGGTATATAAAGGCTGATTATGAGGTGATTCATCCATTTATATGATTTTTGAGCAGTTTGAAAGAAGTGAAGTAAAGGCGATTTTACACTCACTAGGGGCTAGAAAATCGAATTTCTTGACTTTTTGAAAACTCAGTTTTCTTGGTATATAGAGGCTTATTATGAGGTGAAACATCCATTTATATGATTTTTTCGAAGTTTGAAAGAAGTGTGGAAAGCGTGTTTTTACACTCACTAGGGGCTAGAAAATCGGATTTCTTGACTTGTTGAAAACTCAGTATTCCTGGTATATAGAGGCCTATTATGATGTGATACCTCCATTTATATGATTTTTAAGCAGTTTGAAAGAACTGTAGTAAACGCGATTCTACACCCACAAGGGGCTAGAAAATCGAATTTCTTCACTTGTTGAAAACTTAGTATTCTTGGTATATAGAGGCTCATTATGAGGTGAAACGTCAATTTATATGATTTTTTTCGAAGTATGAAAGAAGTCTGGAAAGCGTGATTTTACACTCACTAGGGGCTAGAAAATCGAATTTCTTGACTTTTTGAAAACTCAGTATTCTTGGTATATAAAGGCTGATTATGAGGTGATTCATCCATTTATATGATTTTTAAGCAGTTTGAAAGAAGTGAAGTAAAGGCGATTTTACACTCACTAGGGGCTAGAAAATCGAATTTCTTGACTTTTTGAAAACTCAGTATTCTTGGTATATAGATGCTTATTATGAGGTGATAAATCCATTTATATGATTTTTAAGCAGTTTGAAAAAAGTGAAGTAAACGCGATTCTCCACTCACTAGGGGCTAGAAAATGGAATTTGACTTTTTAAAAACTCAGTATTCTTGGTATATAGAGGCTTATTATGAGGTGAAACATCCATTTATATGATTTTTTCGAAATTTGAAAGAAGTGTGGAAAGCGTGTTTTTACACTCACTAGGGGCTAGAGAATCGAATTTCTTGACTTTTTGAAAACTCAGTATTCTTGGTATATAAAGGCTGATTATGAGGTGATTCATCCATTTATATGATTTTTAAGCAGTTTGAAAGAAGTGAAGTAAAGGCGATTTTACACTCACTAGGGGCTAGAAAATCGAATTTCTTGACTTTTTGAAAACTCAGTATTCTTGGTATATAGAGGCTTATTATGAGGTGATAAATCCATTTATATGATTTTTAAGCAGTTTGAAAAAAGTGAAGTAAACGCGATTCTCCACTCACTAGGGGCTAGAAAATCGAATTTGACTTTTTAAAAACTCAGTATTCTTGGTATATAGAGGCTTATTATGAGGTGAAACATCCATTTATATGATTTTTTCGAAATTTGAAAGAAGTGTGGAAAGCGTGTTTTTACACTCACTAGGGTCTAGAAAATCGGATTTCTTGGCTTGTTGCAAACTCAGTATTCTTGGTATATAGAGGCATATTATGATGTGAAACATCCATTTATATGATTTTTAAGCAGTTTGAAAGACGTTAAGTAAACGCGATTTTACACTCCTTAGGGGCTAGAAAATCGAATTTCTTGACTTTTTGAAAACTCAGTATTCTTGGTATATAGAGGCTTATTATGAGGTGTAACATCCATTTATATGATTTTTTCGAAATTTGAAAGAAGTGTGGAAAGAGTGATTTTAAACTCGCTAGGGGCTACAAAATCGCATTTCTTCAGTTTTTCAAAACTCAGTATTCTTGGTAATAGAGGCCTTTTATGAGGTGAAACAACAATTTATATGATTTTTTCGAAGTTTGAAAGAAGTGTGGAAAGCATGATTTTACACTCACTAGGGGCTAGAAAATCGAATTTCTTGACTTTTTTAAAACTCAGTATTCTTGGTATATAGAGGCTCATTATGAGGTGATAAAACCATTTATATGATTTTTAAGCAGTTTGAAAATAGTGAAGTAAACGCGATTCTACACCCACAAGGGGCTAGAAAATCGAATTTCTTGACTTGTTGCAACTTAGAATTCTTGGTATATAGAGGCTCATTATGAGGTGAAACGTCCATTTATATGATTTTTTTCGAAGTATGAAAGAAGTCTGGAAAGCGTGATTTTACACTCACTAGGGGCTAGAAAATCGAATTTCTTGACTTTTTGAAAACTCAGTATTCTTGGTATATAAAGGCTGATTATGAGGTGATTCATCCATTTATATGATTTTTAAGCAGTTTGAAAGAAGTGAAGTAAAGGCGATTTTACACTCACTAGGGGCTAGAAAATCGAATTTCTTGACTTTTTGAAAACTCAGTATTCTTGGTATATAGAGGCTTATTATGAGGTGATAAATCCATTTATATGATTTTTAAGCAGTTTGAAAAAAGTGAAGTAAACGCGATTCTCCACTCACTAGGGGCTAGAAAATCGAATTTGACTTTTTAAAAACTCAGTATTCTTGGTATATAGAGGCTTATTATGAGGTGAAACATCCATTTATATGATTTTTTCGAAATTTGAAAGAAGTGTGGAAAGCGTGTTTTTACACTCACTAGGGGCTAGAAAATCGGATTTCTTGGCTTGTTGCAAACTCAGTATTCTTGGTATATAGAGGCATATTATGATGTGAAACATCCATTTATATGATTTTTAAGCAGTTTGAAAGACGTTAAGTAAACGCGATTTTACACTCCTTAGGGGCTAGAAAATCGAACTTCTTGACTTTTTGAAAACTTAGTATTCTTGGAATATAGAGGCTTATTATGAGGTGTAACATCCATTTATTTGATTTTTTCGAAATTTGAAAGAAGTGTGGAAAGAGTGATTTTAAACTCGCTAGGGGCTACAAAATCGCATTTCTTCAGTTTTTCAAAACTCAGTATTCTTGGTAATAGAGGCCTTTTATGAGGTGAAACAACGATTTATATGATTTTTTCGAAGTTTGAAAGAAGTGTGGAAAGCATGATTTTACACTCACTAGGGGCTAGAAAATCAAATTTCTTGACTTTTTGAATACTCAGTATTCTTGGTATATAGAGGCTTATTATGACGTGATTCATCCATTTATATGATTTTTAAGCAGTTTGTAAGAAATGAAGTAAACGCGATTTTACACTCACTAGGGGCTAGAAAATCGAATTTCTTGACTTTTTGAAAACTCAGTATTCTTGGTATATAGAGGCTTATTATGAGGTGATACGTCCATTTATATGATTTTTAAGCAGTTTGAAAGAAGTGAAGTAAAGGCGATTTTACACTCACTAGGGGCTAGAAAATCGAACTTCTTGACTTTTTGAAAACTTAGTATTCTTGGAATATAGAGGCTTATTATGAGGTGAAACATCCATTTGTATGATTTTTTCGAAATTTGAAAGAAGTGTAGAAAGCGTGATTTTACACTCACTAGGGGCTAGAAAATCGAATTTATTGACTTGTTGAAAACTCAGTATTCTAGGTATATAGAGGCTTATTATGATGTGATACATCCATTTATATGGTTTTTAAGCAGTTTGAAAGAACTGTAGTAAACGCAATTTTACACTCACAAGGTACTAGAAAATCGAATGTCTTGACTTGTTGAAGACTAAGTATTCTTGGTATATAGAGGCTTATTATGAGGTGAAACATCCATTTATTTGATTTTTTTCGAAGTATGAAAGAAGTGTGGAAAGCGTGATTATACACTCACTAGGGGCTAGAAAATCGAATTTCTTGACCTTTTGAAAACTCAATCTTCTTGGTATATAGAGCTTTATTATGATGTGATACAACCATTTATATGATTTTTATGCAGTTTGAAAGAAGTGTGGAAAACGAGATTTTACACTCACTAGAGGCTAGAAAATCGAATTTCATGACTTGTTGAACACTCAATAGTCTTGGTATATATAGGCTTATTACGAGGTAATACATCCATTTATGTGATTTTTAAGCAGTTTGAAAGATGTGAAGTAAACGCGATTTTACACTCACTAGAGGCTAGAAAATCAAATGTCTTGACTTGTTTAAAACTCAATGTTCTTGGAATATATAGGCTTATTATGACGTGATACATCCATTTATATGATTTTTAAGCAGTTTGAAGGAATTGAAGTAAACGTGAATTTACACTCACTAGACGTTAGAAAATCGAATTTCATGACTTGTTGAAAACTCTATGTTCTTGGTATATAGAGGCTTATTAGGACGTGATACATTCATTTATATGATTTATAGAGGAAGTGAAGTAAACGCGATGTTTCACTGACAAGAGGCTAGAAAATCGAGTTTCATGTGTTGTTGAAAACTCAATACTCTTGTATATAGAGGCATATTATGATGTGATACACCCATTTATATGATTTTTAACCAATTTGAAAGAAGTGAAGTAAACGTGATTTTACACTCACTAGAGGTTAGAAAATCGAATTTCATGACTTGTTAAAATCTCAATATTCTTGGTATATATAGGCTTATTATGATGTGGTACTTCCATTTATATGATTTTTACGCAGTTTCAAAGAAGTGAAGAAAACGCGATTTTACACTCACTAGAGGCTAAAAATTCTAATTTCCTGACTAGTTGAAAACTCAATATTCTTGGTATATGGGGGCTTATTTTGATGTGATACATCCTATTATATGATTTTTAAGCAGTTTGAAAGAAGTAAAGTAAACGCGATTTTACACTCACTAGGGGCTAGAAAATCGAATTTCTTGACTTTTTGAAAACTCAGTATTCTTGGTATATAGAGGCTTATTATGAGGTGATAAATCCATTTATATGATTTTTAAGCAGTTTGAAAAAAGTGAAGTAAACGCGATTCTCCACTCACTAGGGGCTAGAAAATCGAATTTCTTGACTTTTTGAAAACTCAGTATTCTTGGTATATAAAGGCTGATTATGAGGTGATTCATCCATTTATATGATTTTTAAGCAGTTTGAAAGAAGTGAAGTAAAGGCGATTTTACACTCACTAGGGGCTAGAAAATCGAATTTCTTGACTTTTTGAAAACTCAGTATTCTTGGTATATAGAGGCTTATTATGAGGTGATAAATCCATTTATATGATTTTTAAGCAGTTTGAAAAAAGTGAAGTAAACGCGATTCTCCACTCACTAGGGGCTAGAAAATCGAATTTGACTTTTTAAAAACTCAGTATTCTTGGTATACAGAGGCTTATTATGAGGTGAAACATCCATTTATATGATTTTTTCGAAATTTGAAAGAAGTGTGGAAAGCGTGTTTTTACACTCACTAGGGTCTAGAAAATCGGATTTCTTGGCTTGTTGCAAACTCAGTATTCTTGGTATATAGAGGCATATTATGATGTGAAACATGCATTTATATGATTTTTAAGCAGTTTGAAAGACGTTAAGTAAACGCGATTTTACACTCCTTAGGGGCTAGAAAATCGAATTTCTTGACTTTTTGAAAACTCAGTATTCTTGGTATATAGAGGCTTATTATGAGGTGTAACATCCATTTATATGATTTTTTCGAAATTTGAAAGAAGTGTGGAAAGAGTGATTTTAAACTCGCTAGGGGCTACAAAATCGCATTTCTTCAGTTTTTCAAAACTCAGTATTCTTGGTAATAGAGGCCTTTTATGAGGTGAAACAACAATTTATATGATTTTTTCGAAGTTTGAAAGAAGTGTGGAAAGCATGATTTTACACTCACTAGGGGCTAGAAAATCGAATTTCTTGACTTTTTTAAAACTCAGTATTCTTGGTATATAGAGGCTCATTATGAGGTGATAAAACCATTTATATGATTTTTAAGCAGTTTGAAAATAGTGAAGTAAACGCGATTCTACACCCACAAGGGGCTAGAAAATCGAATTTCTTGACTTTTTGAAAACTCAGTATTCTTGGTATATAGAGGCTTATTATGAGGTGATAAATCCATTTATATGATTTTTAAGCAGTTTGAAAAAAGTGAAGTAAACGCGATTCTCCACTCACTAGGGGCTAGAAAATCGAATTTCTTGACTTTTTGAAAACTCAGTATTCTTGGTATATAAAGGCTGATTATGAGGTGATTCATCCATTTATATGATTTTTAAGCAGTTTGAAAGAAGTGAAGTAAAGGCGATTTTACACTCACTAGGGGCTAGAAAATCGAATTTCTTGACTTTTTGAAAACTCAGTATTCTTGGTATATAGAGGCTTATTATGAGGTGATAAATCCATTTATATGATTTCTAAGCAGTTTGAAAAAAGTGAAGTAAACGCGATTCTCCACTCACTACGGGCTAGAAAATCGAATTTGACTTTTTAAAAACTCAGTATTCTTGGTATACAGAGGCTTATTATGAGGTGAAACATCCATTTATATGATTTTTTCGAAATTTGAAAGAAGTGTGGAAAGCGTGTTTTTACACTCACTAGGGTCTAGAAAATCGAATTTCTTGGCTTGTTGCAAACTCAGTATTCTTGGTATATAGAGGCATATTATGATGTGAAACATCCATTTATATGATTTTTAAGCAGTTTGAAAGACGTTAAGTAAACGCGATTTTACACTCCTTAGGGGCTAGAAAATCGAATTTCTTGACTTTTTGAAAACTCAGTATTCTTGGTATATAGAGGCTTATTATGAGGTGTAACATCCATTTATATGATTTTTTCGAAATTTGAAAGAAGTGTGGAAAGAGTGATTTTAAACTCGCTAGGGGCTACAAAATCGCATTTCTTCAGTTTTTCAAAACTCAGTATTCTTGGTAATAGAGGCCTTTTATGAGGTGAAACAACAATTTATATGATTTTTTTGAAGTTTGAAAGAAGTGTGGAAAGCATGATTTTACACTCACTAGGGGCTAGAAAATCGAATTTCTTGACTTTTTTAAAACTCAGTATTCTTGGTATATAGAGGCTCATTATGAGGTGATAAAACCATTTATATGATTTTTAAGCAGTTTGAAAATAGTGAAGTAAACGCGATTCTACACCCACAAGGGGCTAGAAAATCGAATTTCTTGACTTGTTGAAAACTTAGTATTCTTGGTATATAGAGGCTCATTATGAGGTGAAACGTCCATTTATATGATTTTTTTCGAAGTATGAAAGAAGTCTGGAAAGCGTGATTTTACACTCACTAGGGGCTAGAAAATCGAATTTCTTGACTTTTTGAAAACTCAGTATTCTTGGTATATAAAGGCTGATTATGAGGTGATTCATCCATTTATATGATTTTTGAGCAGTTTGAAAGAAGTGAAGTAAAGGCGATTTTACACTCACTAGGGGCTAGAAAATCGAATTTCTTGACTTTTTGAAAACTCAGTTTTCTTGGTATATAGAGGCTTATTATGAGGTGAAACATCCATTTATATGATTTTTACGAAGTTTGAAAGAAGTGAGGAAAGCGTGTTTTTACACTCACTAGGGGCTAGAAAATCGGATTTCTTGACTTGTTGAAAACTCAGTATTCCTGGTATATAGAGGCCTATTATGATGTGATACCTCCATTTATATGATTTTTAAGCAGTTTGAAAGAACTGTAGTAAACGCGATTCTACACCCACAAGGGGCTAGAAAATCGAATTTCTTCACTTGTTGAAAACTTAGTATTCTTGGTATATAGAGGCTCATTATGAGGTGAAACGTCAATTTATATGATTTTTTTCGAAGTATGAAAGAAGTCTGGAAAGCGTGATTTTACACTCACTAGGGGCTAGAAAATCGAATTTCTTGACTTTTTGAAAACTCAGTATTCTTGGTATATAAAGGCTGATTATGAGGTGATTCATCCATTTATATGATTTTTAAGCAGTTTGAAAGAAGTGAAGTAAAGGCGATTTTACACTCACTAGGGGCTAGAAAATCGAATTTCTTGACTTTTTGAAAACTCAGTATTCTTGGTATATAGAGGCTTATTATGAGGTGATAAATCCATTTATATGATTTTTAAGCAGTTTGAAAAAAGTGAAGTAAACGCGATTCTCCACTCACTAGGGGCTAGAAAATCGAATTTGACTTTTTAAAAACTCAGTATTATTGGTATATAGAGGCTTATTATGAGGTGAAACATCCATTTATATGATTTTTTCGAAATATGAAAGAAGTGTGGAAAGCGTGTATTTACACTCACTAGGGGCTAGAAAATCGGATTTCTTGGCTTGTTGCAAACTCAGTATTCTTGGTATATAGAGGCATATTATGATGTGAAACATCCATTTATATGATTTTTAAGCAGTTTGAAAGACGTTAAGTAAACGCGATTTTACACTCCTTAGGGGCTAGAAAATCGAATTTCTTGACTTTTTGAAAACTCAGTATTCTTGGTATATAGAGGCTTATTATGAGGTGTAACATCCATTTATTTGATTTTTTCGAAATTTGAAAGAAGTGTGGAAAGAGTGATTTTAAACTCGCTAGGGGCTACAAAATCGCATTTCTTCAGTTTTTCAAAACTCAGTATTCTTGGTAATAGAGGCCTTTTATGAGGTGAAACAACGATTTATATGATTTTTTCGAAGTTTGAAAGAAGTGTGGAAAGCATGATTTTACACTCACTAGGGGCTAGAAAATCAAATTTCTTGACTTTTTGAATACTCAGTATTCTTGGTATATAGAGGCTTATTATGACGTGATTCATCCATTTATATGATTTTTAAGCAGTTTGTAAGAAATGAAGTAAACGCGATTTTACACTCACTAGGGGCTAGAAAATCGAATTTCTTGACTTTTTGAAAACTCAGTATTCTTGGTATATAGAGGCTTATTATGAGGTGATAAATCCATTTATATGATTTTTAAGCAGTTTGAAAAAAGTGAAGTAAACGCGATTCTCCACTCACTAGGGGCTAGAAAATCGAATTTCTTGACTTTTTGAAAACTCAGTATTCTTGGTATATAAAGGCTGATTATGAGGTGATTCATCCATTTATATGATTTTTAAGCAGTTTGAAAGAAGTGAAGTAAAGGCGATTTTACACTCACTAGGGGCTAGAAAATCGAATTTCTTGACTTTTTGAAAACTCAGTATTCTTGGTATATAGAGGCTTATTATGAGGTGATAAATCCATTTATATGATTTTTAAGCAGTTTGAAAAAAGTGAAGTAAACGCGATTCTCCACTCACTAGGGGCTAGAAAATCGAATTTGACTTTTTAAAAACTCAGTATTCTTGGTATACAGAGGCTTATTATGAGGTGAAACATCCATTTATATGATTTTTTCGAAATTTGAAAGAAGTGTGGAAAGCGTGTTTTTACACTCACTAGGGTCTAGAAAATCGGATTTCTTGGCTTGTTGCAAACTCAGTATTCTTGGTATATAGAGGCATATTATGATGTGAAACATGCATTTATATGATTTTTAAGCAGTTTGAAAGACGTTAAGTAAACGCGATTTTACACTCCTTAGGGGCTAGAAAATCGAATTTCTTGACTTTTTGAAAACTCAGTATTCTTGGTATATAGAGGCTTATTATGAGGTGTAACATCCATTTATATGATTTTTTCGAAATTTGAAAGAAGTGTGGAAAGAGTGATTTTAAACTCGCTAGGGGCTACAAAATCGCATTTCTTCAGTTTTTCAAAACTCAGTATTCTTGGTAATAGAGGCCTTTTATGAGGTGAAACAACAATTTATATGATTTTTTCGAAGTTTGAAAGAAGTGTGGAAAGCATGATTTTACACTCACTAGGGGCTAGAAAATCGAATTTCTTGACTTTTTTAAAACTCAGTATTCTTGGTATATAGAGGCTCATTATGAGGTGATAAAACCATTTATATGATTTTTAAGCAGTTTGAAAATAGTGAAGTAAACGCGATTCTACACCCACAAGGGGCTAGAAAATCGAATTTCTTGACTTTTTGAAAACTCAGTATTCTTGGTATATAGAGGCTTATTATGAGGTGATAAATCCATTTATATGATTTTTAAGCAGTTTGAAAAAAGTGAAGTAAACGCGATTCTCCACTCACTAGGGGCTAGAAAATCGAATTTCTTGACTTTTTGAAAACTCAGTATTCTTGGTATATAAAGGCTGATTATGAGGTGATTCATCCATTTATATGATTTTTAAGCAGTTTGAAAGAAGTGAAGTAAAGGCGATTTTACACTCACTAGGGGCTAGAAAATCGAATTTCTTGACTTTTTGAAAACTCAGTATTCTTGGTATATAGAGGCTTATTATGAGGTGATAAATCCATTTATATGATTTCTAAGCAGTTTGAAAAAAGTGAAGTAAACGCGATTCTCCACTCACTAGGGGCTAGAAAATCGAATTTGACTTTTTAAAAACTCAGTATTCTTGGTATACAGAGGCTTATTATGAGGTGAAACATCCATTTATATGATTTTTTCGAAATTTGAAAGAAGTGTGGAAAGCGTGTTTTTACACTCACTAGGGTCTAGAAAATCGGATTTCTTGGCTTGTTGCAAACTCAGTATTCTTGGTATATAGAGGCATATTATGATGTGAAACATCCATTTATATGATTTTTAAGCAGTTTGAAAGACGTTAAGTAAACGCGATTTTACACTCCTTAGGGGCTAGAAAATCGAATTTCTTGACTTTTTGAAAACTCAGTATTCTTGGTATATAGAGGCTTATTATGAGGTGTAACATCCATTTATATGATTTTTTCGAAATTTGAAAGAAGTGTGGAAAGAGTGATTTTAAACTCGCTAGGGGCTACAAAATCGCATCTCTTCAGTTTTTCAAAACTCAGTATTCTTGGTAATAGAGGCCTTTTATGAGGTGAAACAACAATTTATATGATTTTTTTGAAGTTTGAAAGAAGTGTGGAAAGCATGATTTTACACTCACTAGGGGCTAGAAAATCGAATTTCTTGACTTTTTTAAAACTCAGTATTCTTGGTATATAGAGGCTCATTATGAGGTGATAAAACCATTTATATGATTTTTAAGCAGTTTGAAAATAGTGAAGTAAACGCGATTCTACACCCACAAGGGGCTAGAAAATCGAATTTCTTGACTTGTTGAAAACTTAGTATTCTTGGTATATAGAGGCTCATTATGAGGTGAAACGTCCATTTCTATGATTTTTTTCGAAGTATGAAAGAAGTCTGGAAAGCGTGATTTTACACTCACTAGGGGCTAGAAAATCGAATTTCTTGACTTTTTGAAAACTCAGTATTCTTGGTATATAAAGGCTGATTATGAGGTGATTCATCCATTTATATGATTTTTGAGCAGTTTGAAAGAAGTGAAGTAAAGGCGATTTTACACTCACTAGGGGCTAGAAAATCGAATTTCTTGACTTTTTGAAAACTCAGTATTCTTGGTATATAGAGGCTTATTATGAGGTGATAAATCCATTTATATGATTTTTAAGCAGTTTGAAAAAAGTGAAGTAAACGCGATTCTCCACTCACTAGGGGCTAGAAAATCGAATTTCTTGACTTTTTGAAAACTCAGTATTCTTGGTATATAAAGGCTGATTATGAGGTGATTCATCCATTTATATGATTTTTAAGCAGTTTGAAAGAAGTGAAGTAAAGGCGATTTTACACTCACTAGGGGCTAGAAAATCGAATTTCTTGACTTTTTGAAAACTCAGTATTCTTGGTATATAGAGGCTTATTATGAGGTGATAAATCCATTTATATGATTTCTAAGCAGTTTGAAAAAAGTGAAGTAAACGCGATTCTCCACTCACTAGGGGCTAGAAAATCGAATTTGACTTTTTAAAAACTCAGTATTCTTGGTATACAGAGGCTTATTATGAGGTGAAACATCCATTTATATGATTTTTTCGAAATTTGAAAGAAGTGTGGAAAGCGTGTTTTTACACTCACTAGGGTCTAGAAAATCGGATTTCTTGGCTTGTTGCAAACTCAGTATTCTTGGTATATAGAGGCATATTATGATGTGAAACATCCATTTATATGATTTTTAAGCAGTTTGAAAGACGTTAAGTAAACGCGATTTTACACTCCTTAGGGGCTAGAAAATCGAATTTCTTGACTTTTTGAAAACTCAGTATTCTTGGTATATAGAGGCTTATTATGAGGTGTAACATCCATTTATATGATTTTTTCGAAATTTGAAAGAAGTGTGGAAAGAGTGATTTTAAACTCGCTAGGGGCTACAAAATCGCATCTCTTCAGTTTTTCAAAACTCAGTATTCTTGGTAATAGAGGCCTTTTATGAGGTGAAACAACAATTTATATGATTTTTTTGAAGTTTGAAAGAAGTGTGGAAAGCATGATTTTACACTCACTAGGGGCTAGAAAATCGAATTTCTTGACTTTTTTAAAACTCAGTATTCTTGGTATATAGAGGCTCATTATGAGGTGATAAAACCATTTATATGATTTTTAAGCAGTTTGAAAATAGTGAAGTAAACGCGATTCTACACCCACAAGGGGCTAGAAAATCGAATTTCTTGACTTGTTGAAAACTTAGTATTCTTGGTATATAGAGGCTCATTATGAGGTGAAACGTCCATTTCTATGATTTTTTTCGAAGTATGAAAGAAGTCTGGAAAGCGTGATTTTACACTCACTAGGGGCTAGAAAATCGAATTTCTTGACTTTTTGAAAACTCAGTATTCTTGGTATATAAAGGCTGATTATGAGGTGATTCATCCATTTATATGATTTTTGAGCAGTTTGAAAGAAGTGAAGTAAAGGCGATTTTACACTCACTAGGGGCTAGAAAATCGAATTTCTTGACTTTTTGAAAACTCAGTTTTCTTGGTATATAGAGGCTTATTATGAGGTGAAACATCCATTTATATGATTTTTTCGAAGTTTGAAAGAAGTGAGGAAAGCGTGTTTTTACACTCACTAGGGGCTAGAAAATCGGATTTCTTGACTTGTTGAAAACTCAGTATTCCTGGTATATAGAGGCCTATTATGATGTGATACCTCCATTTATATGATTTTTAAGCAGTTTGAAAGAACTGTAGTAAACGCGATTCTACACCCACAAGGGGCTAGAAAATCGAATTTCTTCACTTGTTGAAAACTTAGTATTCTTGGTATATAGAGGCTCATTATGAGGTGAAACGTCAATTTATATGATTTTTTTCGAAGTATGAAAGAAGTCTGGAAAGCGTGATTTTACACTCACTAGGGGCTAGAAAATCGAATTTCTTGACTTTTTGAAAACTCAGTATTCTTGGTATATAAAGGCTGATTATGAGGTGATTCATCCATTTATATGATTTTTAAGCAGTTTGAAAGAAGTGAAGTAAAGGCGATTTTACACTCACTAGGGGCTAGAAAATCGAATTTCTTGACTTTTTGAAAACTCAGTATTCTTGGTATATAGAGGCTTATTATGAGGTGATAAATCCATTTATATGATTTTTAAGCAGTTTGAAAAAAGTGAAGTAAACGCGATTCTCCACTCACTAGGGGCTAGAAAATCGAATTTGACTTTTTAAAAACTCAGTATTATTGGTATATAGAGGCTTATTATGAGGTGAAACATCCATTTATATGATTTTTTCGAAATATGAAAGAAGTGTGGAAAGCGTGTATTTACACTCACTAGGGGCTAGAAAATCGGATTTCTTGGCTTGTTGCAAACTCAGTATTCTTGGTATATAGAGGCATATTATGATGTGAAACATCCATTTATATGATTTTTAAGCAGTTTGAAAGACGTTAAGTAAACGCGATTTTACACTCCTTAGGGGCTAGAAAATCGAATTTCTTGACTTTTTGAAAACTCAGTATTCTTGGTATATAGAGGCTTATTATGAGGTGTAACATCCATTTATTTGATTTTTTCGAAATTTGAAAGAAGTGTGGAAAGAGTGATTTTAAACTCGCTAGGGGATACAAAATCGCATTTCTTCAGTTTTTCAAAACTCAGTATTCTTGGTAATAGAGGCCTTTTATGAGGTGAAACAACGATTTATATGATTTTTTCGAAGTTTGAAAGAAGTGTGGAAAGCATGATTTTACACTCACTAGGGGCTAGAAAATCAAATTTCTTGACTTTTTGAATACTCAGTATTCTTGGTATATAGAGGCTTATTATGACGTGATTCATCCATTTATATGATTTTTAAGCAGTTTGTAAGAAATGAAGTAAACGCGATTTTACACTCACTAGGGGCTAGAAAATCGAATTTCTTGACTTTTTGAAAACTCAGTATTCTTGGTATATAGAGGCTTATTATGAGGTGATAAATCCATTTATATGATTTTTAAGCAGTTTGAAAAAAGTGAAGTAAACGCGATTCTCCACTCACTAGGGGCTAGAAAATCGAATTTCTTGACTTTTTGAAAACTCAGTATTCTTGGTATATAAAGGCTGATTATGAGGTGATTCATCCATTTATATGATTTTTAAGCAGTTTGAAAGAAGTGAAGTAAAGGCGATTTTACACTCACTAGGGGCTAGAAAATCGAATTTCTTGACTTTTTGAAAACTCAGTATTCTTGGTATATAGAGGCTTATTATGAGGTGATAAATCCATTTATATGATTTTTAAGCAGTTTGAAAAAAGTGAAGTAAACGAGATTCTCCACTCACTAGGGGCTAGAAAATCGAATTTGACTTTTTAAAAACTCAGTATTCTTGGTATACAGAGGCTTATTATGAGGTGAAACATCCATTTATATGATTTTTTCGAAATTTGAAAGAAGTGTGGAAAGCGTGTTTTTACACTCACTAGGGTCTAGAAAATCGGATTTCTTGGCTTGTTGCAAACTCAGTATTCTTGGTATATAGAGGCATATTATGATGTGAAACATCCATTTATATGATTTTTAAGCAGTTTGAAAGACGTTAAGTAAACGCGATTTTACACTCCTTAGGGGCTAGAAAATCGAATTTCTTGACTTTTTGAAAACTCAGTATTCTTGGTATATAGAGGCTTATTATGAGGTGTAACATCCATTTATATGATTTTTTCGAAATTTGAAAGAAGTGTGGAAAGAGTGATTTTAAACTCGCTAGGGGCTACAAAATCGCATTTCTTCAGTTTTTCAAAACTCAGTATTCTTGGTAATAGAGGCCTTTTATGAGGTGAAACAACAATTTATATGATTTTTTCGAAGTTTGAAAGAAGTGTGGAAAGCATGATTTTACACTCACTAGGGGCTAGAAAATCGAATTTCTTGACTTTTTTAAAACTCAGTATTCTTGGTATATAGAGGCTCATTATGAGGTGATAAAACCATTTATATGATTTTTAAGCAGTTTGAAAATAGTGAAGTAAACGCGATTCTACACCCACAAGGGGCTAGAAAATCGAATTTCTTGACTTTTTGAAAACTCAGTATTCTTGGTATATAGAGGCTTATTATGATGTGGTACTTCCATTTATATGATTTTTACGCAGTTTCAAAGAAGTGAAGAAAACGCGATTTTACACTCACTAGAGGCTAAAAATTCTAATTTCCTGACTAGTTGAAAACTCAATATTCTTGGTATATGGGGGCTTATTTTGATGTGATACATCCAATTATATGATTTTTAAGCAGTTTGAAAGAGTTAAATTAAACGCGATTTTACACTCACTAGAGGCTAGAAAATCGAATTTACTGTCTTGTTGAAAACTCAATACTCTTGTTATATAGAGGCTTATCTATACGTGATACATCCGGTTATATGATTTTTAAGCAGTTTGAAAAAAGTGTGCAAAACGCTATTTTACACTCACTAGCGGTTAAAATTTCGAATTTATTGACTTGTCTATAACTCAATTTTCTTGGTATATAGAGGCTTATTATGATGTGATACATCCATTTATATGATTTTTAAGCAGTTTGAAAGAAGTGTAGTAAACGCGATTTTACAATCACTAGGGGATAGAAAATCGAATTTCTTGACTTTTTGAAAACTCAGTATTCTTGGAATATAGAGGCATATTATGAGGTGATAAATCCATTTATATGATTTTTAAGCAGTTTGAAAATAGTGAAGTAAACGCGATTCTACACCCACAAGGGGCTAGAAAATCGAATTTCTTGACTTGTTGAAAACTTAGTATTCTTGGTATATAGAGGCTCATTATGAGGTGAAACGTCCATTTATATGATTTTTTTCGAAGTATGAAAGAAGTCTGGAAAGCGTGA
This sequence comes from Deroplatys truncata, assembly GCA_030765065.1. Taxonomy (NCBI): domain Eukaryota; kingdom Metazoa; phylum Arthropoda; class Insecta; order Mantodea; family Mantidae; genus Deroplatys; species Deroplatys truncata. Next base: position 331,956 of record JAUKNL010000019.1, read on the forward strand.
TTTTACACTCACTGGGAGCTAGAAAATCGAATTTCTTGACTTTTTGAAAACTCAGTATTCTTGGTATATAAAGGCTGATTATGAGGTGATTCATCCATTTATATGACTTTTAAGCAGTTTGAAAGAAGTGAAGTAAAGGCGATTTTACACTCACTAGGGGCTAGAAAATCGAATTTCTTGACTTTTTGAAAACTCAGTATTCTTGGTATATAGAGGCTTATTATGAGGTGAAACATCCATTTATATGATTTTTTCGAAGTTTGAAAGAAGTGTGGAAAGCGTGTTTTTACACTCACTAGGGGCTAGAAAATCGGATTTCTTGACTTGTTGAAAACTCAGTATTCCTGGTATATAGAGGCTTATTATGATGTGATACATCCATTTATATGATTTTTAAGCAGTTTGAAAGAACTGTAGTAAACGCGATTCTACACCCACAAGGGGCTAGAAAATCGAATTTCTTCACTTGTTGAAAACTTAATATTCTTGGTATATAGAGGCTCATTATGAGGTGAAACGTCCATTTATATGATTTTTTTCGAAGTATGAAAGAAGTCTTGGAAAGCGTGATTTTACACTCACTAGGGGCTAGAAAATCGAATTTCTTGACTTTTTGAAAACTCAGTATTCATGGTATATAAAGGCTATTTATGAGGTGATTCATCCATTTATATGATTTTTAAGCAGTTTGAAAGAAGTGAAGTAAAGGCGATTTTACACTCATTAGGGGCTAGAAAATCGAATTTCTTGACTTTTTGAAAACTCAGTATTCTTGGTTTATAGAGGCTTATTATGAGGTGATAAATCCATTTATATGATTTTTAAGCAGTTTGAAAAAAGTGAAGTAAACGCGATTCTCCACTCACTAGGGGCTAGAAAATCGAATTTGACTTTTTAAAAACTCAGTATTCTTGGTATATAGAGGCTTATTATGAGGTGAAACATCCATTTATATGATTTTTTCGAAATTTGAAAGAAGTGTGGAAAGCGTGTTTTTACACTCACTAGGGGCTAGAAAATCGGATTTCTTGGCTTGTTGCAAACTCAGTATTCTTGGTATATAGAGGCATATTATGATGTGAAACATCCATTTATATGATTTTTAAGCAGTTTGAAAGACGTTAAGTAAACGCGATTTTACACTCCTTAGGGGCTAGAAAATCGAATTTCTTGACTTTTTGAAAACTCAGTATTCTTGGTATATAGAGGCTTATTATGAGGTGTAACATCCATTTATATGATTTTTTCGAAATTTGAAAGAAGTGTGGAAAGAGTGATTTTAAACTCACTAGGGGCTACAAAATCGCATTTCTTCAGTTTTTCAAAACTCAGTATTCTTGGTAATAGAGGCCTTTTATGACGTGAAACAACGATTTATATGATTTTTTCGAAGTTTGGAAGAAGTGTGGAAAGCGTGATTTTACACTCACTAGGGGCTAGAAAATCGAATTTCTTGACTTTTTGAATACTCAGTATTCTTGGTATATAGAGGCTTATTATGAGGTGATTCATCCATTTATATGATTTTTAAGCAGTTTGTAAGAAATGAAGTAAACGCGATTTTACACTCACTAGGGGCTAGAAAATCGAATTTCTTGACTTTTTGAAAACTCAGTATTCTTGATATATAGAGGCTTATTATGAGGTGAAACATCCATTTGTATGATTTTTTCGAAATTTGAAAGAAGTGTAGAAAGCGTGATTTTACACTCACTAGGGGCTAGAAAATCGAATTTATTGACTTGTTGAAAACGCAGTATTCTAGGTATATAGAGGCTTATTATGATGTGATACATCCATTTATATGGTTTTTAAGCAGTTTGAAAGAACTGTAGTAAACGCAATTTTACACTCACTAGGTGCTAGAAAATCGAATGTCTTGACTTGTTGAAGACTAAGTATTCTTGGTATATAGAGGCTTATTATGAGGTGAAACATCCATTTATATGATTTTTTTCGAAGTTTGAAAGAAGTGTGGAAAGCGTGATTATACACTCACTAGGGGCTAGAAAATCGAATTTCTTGACTTTTTGAAAACTCAGTTTCTTGGTATATAGAGGCTTATTATGAGGTGATACATCCATTTTTTTGATTTTTAAGCAGTTTGAAAGAAGTGAAGTAAACGCGATTTTACACTCACTAGGGGCTAGAAAATCGAATTTCTTGACTTGTTGAAAACTCAATATTCTTCGTATATATAGGCTTATTATGATGTGATACATCCATTTATATGATTTTTAAGCAGTTTGAAAAAATTGTAGTTCACGCGATTTAACACTCACTAGTGGCTAGAAAATCGAATTTCATGACTAGTTGAAATTTCAATATTCTTGGTAAATAGAGGATTATTATGATGTGATACACCCATTTATATGATTTTTACGAGGGTTGAAAGCAGTGTGGAAGGCGCGATTTTACACAAACTAGGGGCTAGAGTATCGAATTTCTTGACTTGTTGAAAAGTCAATAATCTTGGTATATAGAGGCTTATTATGATGTAAGACGCCCACTTATATGATTTTCTCGAAATTTGAAAGGATTGTGGAAGGAGTGATTTTAAACTCACTAGCGGCTACAAAATCGCATTTCTTCAGTTTTTGAAAACTCAGTATTCTTGGTAATAGAGGCCTTTTACGAGGTGAAGCAACCATTTATATGATTTTTTCGAAGTTTGAAAGAAGTGTGGAAAGCGTGATTATACACTCACTAGGGGCTAGAAAATCGAATTTTTTGATTTGTTGTAAACACAATATTCTTGGATGTAGACGCTTATTAGGATGTGATACATCCATTTATAAAAGTTTTATGCATATTTAAAGAAGTGAAGAAAACGCGATTCTACAGTCACTAGAGGATAGAAAATCGAATTTCATGACTTGTTGAAAACTCAATGTTCTTGGTGTATATAGGATTATTATGATGTGATACATCCATTTATATGATTTTATGCAGTTTGAAATAAGTGAAGAAAACGCGATTTTACACTCACTAATGGCTAGAAAATCGAATTTCATGACTAGTTGAAATTTCAATATTCTTGGTAAATAGAGGATTATTATGATGTGATACACCCATTTATATGACTTTTAAGCAGTTTGTAAGAAGTGAAGAAAATGCGATTCTACACTCACTAGGGGCTAGCAAATCGAATTTCTTGACCTTTTGAAAACTCAATCTTCTTGGTATATAGAGCCTTATTATCATGTGATACAACCATTTATATGATTTTTATGCAGTTTGAAAGAAGCGTGGAAAACGAGATTTTACACTCACTAGAGGCTAGAAAATTGAATTTCATGACTTGTTGAACACTCAATAGTCTTGGTATATATAGGCTTATTATGAGGCAATACATCCATTTATGTGATTTTTAAGCAGTTTCAAATAAGTGAAGTAAACGCGATCTTACACTCACTAGAGGCTAGAAAATCGAATGTCTTGACTTGTTTAAAACTCAATGTTCTTGGAATATATAGGCTTATTATGACGTGATACATCCATTTATATGATTTTTAAGCAGTTTGAAAGAAGTGAAGTAAACGCGATTTTTCACTGACTAGAGGCTAGAAAATCGAGTTTCATGTGTTGTTGAAAACTCAATACTCTTGTATATAGAGGCTTATTATGATGTGATACACCCATTTATATGGTTTTTAAGCAATTTGAAAGAAGTGAAGTAAACGTGAATTTACACTCACTAGAGGTTAGAAAATCGAATTTCATGACTTGTTGAAAACTCCATGTTCTTGGTATAAATAGGCTTATTGTAATGTGATACATCCATTTATATGATTTTTACGCAGTTTGAAAGAAGTGTGGAAAGCGCGATTTTATACTCACTAGGGGCTAGAAAATCGAATTTCTTGACTTGTTGAAGACTGAGTATTCTTGGTGTATAGAGGCTTATTATGAGGTGAAACATCCATTTATATGATTTTTTTCGAAGTTTGAAAGAAGTGTGAAAAGCGTGATTTTACACTCACTAGGGGCTAGAAAATCGAATTTCTTGACTTTTTGAAAACTCAGTATTCTTGGTATATATAGGCTTATTATGAGGTGATACGTCCATTTATATGATTTTTAAGCAGTTTGAAAGAAGTGAAGTAAAGGCGATTTTACACTCACTAGGGGCTAGAAAATCGAACTTCTTGACTTTTTGAAAACTTAGTATTCTTGGAATATAGAGGCTTATTATGAGGTGAAACATCCATTTATATGATTTTTTTCGAAGTTTGAAAGAAGTGTGGAAAGCGTGATTATACACTCACTAGGGGCTAGAAAATCGAATTTCTTGACCTTTTGAAAACTCAATCTTCTTGGTATATAGAGCTTTATTATGATGTGATACAACCATTTATATGATTTTTATGCAGTTTGAAAGAAGTGTGGAAAACGAGATTTTACACTCACTAGAGGCTAGAAAATCGAATTTCATGACTTGTTGAACACTCAATAGTCTTGGTATATATATGCTTATTACGAGGTAATACATCCATTTATGTTATTTTTAAGCAGTTTGAAAGATGTGAAGTAAACGCGATTTTACACTCACTAGAGGCTAGAAAATCAAATGTCTTGACTTGTTTAAAACTCAATGTTCTTGGAATATATAGGCTTATTATGACGTGATACATCCATTTATATGATTTTTAAGCAGTTTGAAAGAATTGAAGTAAACGTGATTTTACACTCACTAGACGTTAGAAAATCGAATTTCATGGCTTGTTGAAAACTCTATGTTCTTGGTATATAGAGGCTTATTAGGACGTGATACATACATTTATATGATTTTTAGAGGAAGTGAAGTAAACGCGATTTTTCACTGACAAGAGGCTAGAAAATCGAGTTTCATGTGTTGTTGAAAACTCAATACTCTGGTATATAGAGGCATATTATGATGTGATACACCCATTTATATGATTTTTAACCAATTTGAAAGAAGTGAAGTAAACGTGATTTTACACTCACTAGAGGTTAGAAAATCGAATTTCATGACTTGTTAAAATCTCAATGTTCTTGATATATATAGGCTTATTATGATGTGGTACTTCCATTTATATGATTTTTACGCAGTTTCAAAGAAGTGAAGAAAACGCGATTTTACACTCACTAGAGGCTAAAAATTCTAATTTCCTGACTAGTTGAAAACTCAATATTCTTGGTATATGGGGGCTTATTTTGATGTGATACATCCTATTATATGATTTTTAAGCAGTTTGAAAGAAGTAAAGTAAACGCGATTTTACACTCACTAGAGGCTAGAAAATCGAATTTACTGTCCTGTTGAAAACTCAATACTCTTGTTATATAGAGGCTTATCTATACGTGATACATCCGGTTATATGATTTTTAAGCAGTTTGAAAAAAGTGTGCAAAACACTATTTTACACTCACTAGCGGTTAAAATTTCGAATTTATTGACTTGTCTATAACTCAATTTTCTTGGTATATAGAGGCTTATTATGATGTGATACATCCATTTATATGATTTTTAAGCAGTTTGAAAGAAGTGTAGTAAACGCGATTTTACAATCACTAGGGGCTAGAAAATCGAATTTCTTGACTTTTTTAAAACTCAGTATTCTTGGTATATAGAGGCTTATAATGAGGTGATAAATCCATTTATATGATTTTTAAGCAGTTTGAAAATAGTGAAGTAAACGCCATTCTACACCCACAAGGGGCTAGAAAATCGAATTTCTTGACTTGTTGAAATCTTAGTATTCTTGGTATATAGAGGCTCATTATGAGGTGAAACGTCCATTTATATGATTTTTTTCGAAGTATGAAAGAAGTCTGGAAAGCGTGACTTTACACTCACTAGGGGCTAGAAAATCGAATTTCTTGACTTTTTGAAAACTCAGTATTCTTGGTATATAAAGGCTGATTATGAGGTGATTCATCCATTTATATGATTTTTAAGCAGTTTGAAAGAAGTGAAGTAAAGGCGATTTTACACTCACTAGGGGCTAGAAAATCGAATTTCTTGACTTTTTGAAAACTCAGTATTCTTGGTATATAGAGGCTTATTATGAGGTGATAAATCCATTTATATGATTTTTAAGCAGTTTGAAAAAAGTGAAGTAAACGCGATTCTCCACTCATTAGGGGCTAGAAAATCGAATTTCTTGACTTTTTGAAAACTCAGTATTCTTGGATTATAGAGGCTTATTATGAGGTGATACGTCCATTTATATGATTTTTAAGCAGTTTGAAAGAAGTGAAGTAAAGGCGATTTTACACTCACTAGGGGCTAGAAAATCGAACTTCTTGACTTTTTGAAAACTTAGTATTCTTGGAATATAGAGGCTTATTATGAGGTGAAACATCCATTTGTATGATTTTTTCGAAATTTGAAAGAAGTGTAGAAAGCGTGATTTTACACTCACTAGGGGCTAGAAAATCGAATTTATTGACTTGTTGAAAACTCAGTATTATAGGTATATAGAGGCTTATTATGATGTGATACATCCGTTTATATGGTTTTTAAGCAGTTTGAAAGAACTGTAGTAAACGCAATTTTACACTCACAAGGTGCTAGAAAATCGAATGTCTTGACTTGTTGAAGACTAAGTATTCTTGGTATATAGAGGCTTATTATGAGGTGAAACATCCATTTATATGATTTTTTTCGAAGTTTGAAAGAAGTGTGGAAAGCGTGATTATACACTCACTAGGGGCTAGAAAATCGAATTTCTTGACCTTTTGAAAACTCAATCTTCTTGGTATATAGAGCTTTATTATGATGTGATACAACCATTTATATGATTTTTATGCAGTTTGAAAGAAGTGTGGAAAACGAGATTTTACACTCACTAGAGGCTAGAAAATCGAATTTCATGACTTGTTGAACACTCAATGTTCTTGGAATATATAGGCTTATTATGACGTGATACATCCATTTATATGATTTTTAAGCAGTTTGAAAGAATTGAAGTAAACGCGATTTTACACTCACTAGGGGCTAGAAAATCGAATTTCTTGACTTGTTGAAAACTCTATATTCTTGGTATATAGAGGCTTATTATGAGGTGAAACATCCATTTATATGATTATTGGAAGTTTGCAAGAAGTGTGGAAAGCGTGATTTTACACTCACTAGGGGCTAGAAAATCGAATTTCTTGACTTTTTGAAAACTTAGTATTCTTGGTATATAGAGGCTTATTATGAGGTGAAACATCCATTTGTATGATTTTTTCGAAATTTGAAATAAGTTTGGAAAGCGTGATTTTACACTCACTAGGGGCTAGAAAATCGAATTTCTTGACTTTTTGAAAACTCAATATTCTTCGTATATATAGGCTTATTGTGATGTGATACATCCATTTATATGATTTTTAAGCAGTTTGAAAGAAGTGTAGTTCACGCGATTTTACATTAACTAGTGGCTAGAAAATCGAATTTCATGACTAGTTGAAATTTCAATATTCTGGTAAATAGAGGATTATTATGATGTGATACACCCATTTATATGATTTTTACGAGGGTTGAAAGCAGTGTGGAAGGCGCGATTATACACAAACTAGGGGCTAGAGTATCGAATTTCTTGACTTGTTGAAAAGTCAATAATCTTGGTATATAGAGGATTATTATGATGTAAGACGCCCACTTATATGATTTTTTCGAAATTTGAAAGAAATGTGGAAGGAGTGATTTTAAACTCACTAGGGGCTACAAAATCGCATTTCTTCAGTTTTTGAAAACTCAGTATTCTTGGTAATAGAGGCCTTTTACGAGGTGAAGCAACCATTTATATGATTTTTTCGAAATTTGAAAGAAGTGTGGAAAGCGTGATTTTACACTCACTAGGGGCTAGAAAATTGAATTTCTTGACTTTTTGAAAACTCAGTATTCTTGGTATATAGAGGCTTATTATGAGGTGATTCATCCATTTATATGATTTTTAAGCAGTTTGTAAGAACTGAAGTAATCGCGATTTTACACTCACTAGGGGCTAGAAAATCGAATTTCTTGACTTTTTGAAAACTCAGTATTCTTGGTATATAGAGGCTTATTATGAGGTGAAACATCCATTTATATGATTTTTTTCGAAGTTTGAAAGAAGTGTGGAAAGCGTGATTATACACTCACTAGGGGCTAGAAAATCGAATTTCTTGACCTTTTGAAAACTCAATCTTCTTGGTATATAGAGCTTTATTATGATGTGATACAACCATTTATATGATTTTTATGCAGTTTGAAAGAAGTGTGGAAAACGAGATTTTACACTCACTAGAGGCTAGAAAATCGAATTTCATGACTTGTTGAACACTCAATGTTCTTGGAATATATAGGCTTATTATGACGTGATACATCCATTTATATGATTTTTAAGCAGTTTGAAAGAGGTGAAGTAAAGGCGATTTTACACTCACTAGGGGCTAGAAAATCGAATTTCTTGACTTTTTGATAACTCAGTATTCTTGGTATATAGAGGCTTATTATGAGGTGATACATCCATTTATTTGATTTTTAAGCAGTTTGAAAGAAGTGAAGTAAACGCGATTTTACACTCACTAGGGGCTAGAAAATCGAATTTCTTGACTTGTTGAAAACTCAATATTCTTCGTATATATAGGCTTATTATGATGTGATACATCCATTTATATGAATTTTAAGCAGTTTGAAAGAAGTGTAGTTCACGCGATTTTACATTAACTAGTGGCTAGAAAATCGAATTTCATGACTAGTTGAAATTTCAATATTCTTGGTAAATAGAGGATTATTATGATGTGATACACCCATTTATATGATTTTTACGAGGGTTGAAAGCAGTGTGGAAGGCGCGATTATACACAAACTAGGGGCTAGAGTATCGAATTTCTTGACTTGTTGAAAAGTCAATAATCTTGGTATATAGAGGATTATTATGATGTAAGACGCCCACTTATATGATTTTTTCGAAATTTGAAAGAAATGTGGAAGGAGTGATTTTAAACTCACTAGGGGCTACAAAATCGCATTTCTTCAGTTTTTGAAAACTCAGTATTCTTGGTAATAGAGTCCTTTTACGAGGTGAAGCAACCATTTATATGATTTTTTCGAAATTTGAAAGAAGTGTGGAAAGCGTGATTTTACACTCACTAGGGGCTAGAAAATTGAATTTCTTGACTTTTTGAAAACTCAGTATTCTTGGTATATAGAGGCTTATTATGAGGTGATTCATCCATTTATATGATTTTTAAGCAGTTTGTAAGAACTGAAGTAATCGCGATTTTACACTCACTAGGGGCTAGAAAATCGAATTTCTTGACTTTTTGAAAACTCAGTATTCTTGGTATATAGAGGCTTATTATGAGGTGAAACATCCATTTATATGATTTTTTTCGAAGTTTGAAAGAAGTGTGGAAAGCGTGATTATACACTCACTAGGGGCTAGAAAATCGAATTTCTTGACCTTTTGAAAACTCAATCTTCTTGGTATATAGAGCTTTATTATGATGTGATACAACCATTTATATGATTTTTATGCAGTTTGAAAGAAGTGTGGAAAACGAGATTTTACACTCACTAGAGGCTAGAAAATCGAATTTCATGACTTGTTGAACACTCAATGTTCTTGGAATATATAGGCTTATTATGACGTGATACATCCATTTATATGATTTTTAAGCAGTTTGAAAGAATTGAAGTAAACGCGATTTTACATTCACTAGGGGCTAGAAAATCGAATTTCTTGACTTGCTGAACACTCAATAGTCTTGGTATATATAGGCTTATTATGAGGTGATACGTCCATTTATATGATTTTTAAGCAGTTTGAAAGAAGTGAAGTAAAGGCGATTTTACACTCACTAGGGGCTAGAAAATCGAACTTCTTGACTTTTTGAAAACTTAGTATTCTTGGAATATAGAGGCTTATTATGAGGTGAAACATCCATTTGTATGATTTTTTCGAAATTTGAAAGAAGTGTAGAAAGCGTGATTTTACACTCACTAGGGGCTAGAAAATCGAATTTATTGACTTGTTGAAAACTCAGTATTATAGGTATATAGAGGCTTATTATGATGTGATACATCCGTTTATATGGTTTTTAAGCAGTTTGAAAGAACTGTAGTAAACGCAATTTTACACTCACAAGGTGCTAGAAAATCGAATGTCTTGACTTGTTGAAGACTAAGTATTCTTGGTATATAGAGGCTTATTATGAGGTGAAAAATCCATTTATATGATTTTTTTCGAAGTTTGAAAGAAGTGTGGAAAGCGTGATTATACACTCACTAGGGGCTAGAAAATCGAATTTCTTGACCTTTTGAAAACTCAATCTTCTTGGTATATAGAGCTTTATTATGATGTGATACAACCATTTATATGATTTTTATGCAGTTTGAAAGAAGTGTGGAAAACGAGATTTTACACTCACTAGAGGCTAGAAAATCGAATTTCATGTGTTGTTGAAAACTCAATACTCTTGTATATAGAGGCTTATTATGATGTGATACACCCATTTATATGGTTTTTAAGCAATTTGAAAGAAGTGAAGTAAACGTGAATTTACACTCACTAGAGGTTAGAAAATCGAATTTCATGACTTGTTGAAAACTCCATGTTCTTGGTATAAATAGGCTTATTGTAATGTGATACATCCATTTATATGATTTTTACGCAGTTTGAAAGAAGTGTGGAAAGCGCGATTTTATACTCACTAGGGGCTAGAAAATCGAATTTCTTGACTTGTTGAAGACTGAGTATTCTTGGTGTATAGAGGCTTATTATGAGGTGAAACATCCATTTATATGATTTTTTTCGAAGTTTGAAAGAAGTGTGAAAAGCGTGATTTTACACTCACTAGGGGCTAGAAAATCGAATTTCTTGACTTTTTGAAAACTCAGTATTCTTGGTATATATAGGCTTATTATGAGGTGATACGTCCATTTATATGATTTTTAAGCAGTTTGAAAGAAGTGAAGTAAAGGCGATTTTACACTCACTAGGGGCTAGAAAATCGAACTTCTTGACTTTTTGAAAACTTAGTATTCTTGGAATATAGAGGCTTATTATGAGGTGAAACATCCATTTATATGATTTTTTTCGAAGTTTGAAAGAAGTGTGGAAAGCGTGATTATACACTCACTAGGGGCTAGAAAATCGAATTTCTTGACCTTTTGAAAACTCAATCTTCTTGGTATATAGAGCTTTATTACGATGTGATACAACCATTTATATGATTTTTATGCAGTTTGAAAGAAGTGTGGAAAACGAGATTTTACACTCACTAGAGGCTAGAAAATCGAATTTCATGACTTGTTGAACACTCAATAGTCTTGGTATATATATGCTTATTACGAGGTAATATATCCATTTATGTTATTTTTAAGCAGTTTGAAAGATGTGAAGTAAACGCGATTTTACACTCACTAGAGGCTAGAAAATCAAATGTCTTGACTTGTTTAAAACTCAATGTTCTTAGAATATATAGGCTTATTATGACGTGATACATCCATTTATATGATTTTTAAGCAGTTTGAAAGAATTGAAGTAAACGTGATTTTACACTCACTAGACGTTAGAAAATCGAATTTCATGGCTTGTTGAAAACTCTATGTTCTTGGTATATAGAGGCTTATTAGGACGTGATACATACATTTATATGATTTTTAGAGGAAGTGAAGTAAACGCGATTTTTCACTGACAAGAGGCTAGAAAATCGAGTTTCATGTGTTGTTGAAAACTCAATACTCTTGTATATAGAGGCATATTATGATGTGATACACCCATTTATATGATTTTTAACCAATTTGAAAGAAGTGAAGTAAACGTGATTTTACACTCACTAGAGGTTAGAAAATCGAATTTCATGACTTGTTAAAATCTCAATGTTCTTGATATATATAGGCTTATTATGATGTGGTAGTTCCATTTATATGATTTTTACGCAGTTTCAAAGAAGTGAAGAAAACGCGATTTTACACTCACTAGAGGCTAAAAATTCTAATTTCCTGACTAGTTGAAAACTCAATATTCTTGGTATATGGGGGCTTATTTTGATGTGATACATCCTATTAATGATTTTTAAGCAGTTTGAAAGAAGTAAAGTAAACGCGATTTTACACTCACTAGAGGCTAGAAAATCGAATTTACTGTCTTGTTGAAAACTGAATACTCTTGTTATATAGAGGCTTATCTATACGTGATACATCCGGTTATATGATTTTTAAGCAGTTTGAAAAAAGTGTGCAAAACACTATTTTACACTCACTAGCGGTTAAAATTTCGAATTTATTGATTTGTCTATAACTCAATTTTCTTGGTATATAGAGGCTTATTATGATGTGATACATCCATTTATATGATTTTTAAGCAGTTTGAAAGAAGTGTAGTAAACGCGATTTTACAATCACTAGGGGCTAGAAAATCGAATTTCTTGACTTTTTTAAAACTCAGTATTCTTGGTATATAGAGGCTTATTATGAGGTGATAAATCCATTTATATGATTTTTAAGCAGTTTGAAAATAGTGAAGTAAACGCGATTCTACACCCACAAGGGGCTAGAAAATCGAATTTCTTGACTTGTTGAAATCTTAGTATTCTTGGTATATAGAGGCTCATTATGAGGTGAAACGTCCATTTATATGATTTTTTTCGAAGTATGAAAGAAGTCTGGAAAGCGTGACTTTACACTCACTAGGGGCTAGAAAATCGAATTTCTTGACTTTTTGAAAACTCAGTATTCTTGGTATATAAAGGCTGATTATGAGGTGATTCATCCATTTATATGATTTTTAAGCAGTTTGAAAGAAGTGAAGTAAAGGCGATTTTACACTCACTAGGGGCTAGAAAATCGAATTTCTTGACTTTTTGAAAACTCAGTATTCTTGGTATATAGAGGCTTATTATGAGGTGATAAATCCATTTATATGATTTTTAAGCAGTTTGAAAAAAGTGAAGTAAACGCGATTCTCCACTCACTAGGGGCTAGAAAATCGAATTTCTTGACTTTTTGAAAACTCAGTATTCTTGGATTATAGAGGCTTATTATGAGGTGATACGTCCATTTATATGATTTTTAAGCAGTTTGAAAGAAGTGAAGTAAAGGCGATTTTACACTCACTAGGGGCTAGAAAATCGAACTTCTTGACTTTTTGAAAACTTAGTATTCTTGGAATATAGAGGCATATTATGAGGTGAAACATCCATTTGTATGATTTTTTCGAAATTTGAAAGAAGCGTAGAAAGCGTGATTTTACACTCACTAGGGGCTAGAAAATCGAATTTATTGACTTGTTGAAAACTCAGTATTATAGGTATATAGAGGCTTATTATGATGTGATACATCCGTTTATATGGTTTTTAAGCAGTTTGAAAGAACTGTAGTAAACGCAATTTTACACTCACAAGGTGCTAGAAAATCGAATGTCTTGACTTGTTGAAGACTAAGTATTCTTGGTATATAGAGGCTTATTATGAGGTGAAACATCCATTTATATGATTTTTTTCGAAGTTTGAAAGAAGTGTGGAAAGCGTGATTATACACTCACTAGGGGCTAGAAAATCGACTTTCTTGACCTTTTGAAAACTCAATCTTCTTGGTATATAGAGCTTTATTATGATGTGATACAACCATTTATATGATTTTTATGCAGTTTGAAAGAAGTGTGGAAAACGAGATTTTACACTCACTAGAGGCTAGAAAATCGAATTTCATGACTTGTTGAACACTCAATGTTCTTGGAATATATAGGCTTATTATGACGTGATACATCCATTTATATGATTTTTAAGCAGTTTGAAAGAATTGAAGTAAACGCGATTTTACACTTACTAGGGGTTAGAAAATCGAATTTCTTGACTTTTTGAAAACTTAGTATTCTTGGTATATAGAGGCTTATTATGAGGTGAAACATCCATTTGTATGATTTTTTCGAAATTTGAAAGAAGTTTGGAAAGCGTGATTTTACACTCACTAGGGGCTAGAAAATCGAATTTCTTGACTTTTTGAAAACTCAGTATTCTTGGTATATAGAGGCTTATTATGAGGTGTAACATCCATTTATATGATTTTTTCGAAATTTGAAAGAAGTGTGGAAAGAGTGATTTTAAACTCACTAGGGGCTACAAAATGGCATTTCTTCAGTTTTTCAAAACTCAGTATTCTTGGTAATAGAGGCATTTTATGAGGTGAAACAACGATTTATATGATTTTTTCGAAGTTTGAAAGAAGTGTGGAAAGCGTGATTTTACACTCACTAGGGGCTAGAAAATCGAATTTCTTGACTTTTTGAATACTCAGTATTCTTGGTATATAGAGGCTTATTATGACTTGATTCATCCATTTATATGATTTTTAAGCAGTTTGTAAGAAATGAAGTAAACGCGATTTTACACTCACTAGGGGCTAGAAAATCGAATTTCTTGACTTTTTGAAAACTCAGTATTCTTGGAATATATAGGCTTATTATGAGGTGAAACATCCATTTGTATGATTTTTTCGAAATTTGAAAGAAGTGTAGAAAGCGTGATTTTACACTCACTAGGGGCTAGAAAATCGAATTTATTGACTTGTTGAAAACTGAGTATTCTAGGTATATAGAGGCTTATTATGATGTGATACATCCATTTATATGGTTTTTAAGCAGTTTGAAAGAACTGTAGTAAACGCAATTTTACACTCACAAGGTGCTAGAAAATCGAATGTCTTGACTTGTTGAAGACTAAGTATTCTTGGTATATAGAGGCTTATTATGAGGTAAAACATCCATTTATATGATTTTTTTCGAAGTTTGAAAGAAGTGTGGAAAGCGTGATTATACACTCACTAGGGGCTAGAAAATCGAATTTCATGACTTGTTGAACACTCAATAGTCTTGGTATATATAGGCTTATTACGAGGTAATACATCCATTTATGTGATTTTTAAGCAGTTTGAAAGATGTGAAGTAAACGCGATTTTACACTCACTAGAGGCTAGAAAATCAAATGTCTTGACTTGTTTAAAACTCAATGTTCTTGGAATATATAGGCTTATTATGACGTGATACATCCATTTATATGATTTTTAAGCAGTTTGAAAGAATTGAAGTAAACGTGATTTTACACTCACTAGACGTTAGAAAATCGAATTTCATGGCTTGTTGAAAACTCTATGTTCTTGGTATATAGAGGCTTATTAGGACGTGATACATCCATTTATATGATTTTTAGAGGAAGTGAAGTAAACGCGATTTTTCACTGACAAGAGGCTAGAAAATCGAGTTTCATGTGTTGTTGAAAACTCAATACTCTTGTATATAGAGGCATATTATGATGTGATACACCCATTTATATGATTTTTAACCAATTTGAAAGAAGTGAAGTAAACGTGATTTTACACTCACTAGAGGTTAGAAAATCGAATTTCATGACTTGTTAAAATCTCAATGTTCTTGGTATATATAGGCTTATTATGATGTGCTACTTCCATTTATATGATTTTTACGCAGTTTCAAAGAAGTGAAGAAAACGCGATTTTACACGCACTAGAGGCTAAAAATTCTAATTTCCTGACTAGTTGAAAACTCAATATTCTTGGTATATGGCGGCTTATTTTGATGTGATACATCCTATTATATGATTTTTAAGCAGTTTGAAAGAAGTAAAGTAAACGCGATTTCACACTCACTAGAGGCTAGAAAATCGAATTTACTGTCTTGTTGAAAACTCAATACTCTTGTTATATAGAGGCTTATCTATACGTGATACATCCGGTTATATGATTTTTAAGCAGTTTGAAAAAAGTGTGCAAACCGCTATTTTACACTCACTAGCGGTTAAAATTTCGAATTTATTGACTTGTCTATAACTCAATTTTCTTGATATATAGAGGCTTATTGTGACGTGATACATCCATTTATATGATTTTTAAGCAGTTTGAAAGAAGTGAAGTAAACGCGATTTTACACTGACTAGAGGCTAGAAAATCGAGTATCATGTGTTGTTGAAAACTCAATACTCTTGGTCTATGGAGGCTTATTATGAGGTGTCAAACCCATTTATATGGTTTTTAAGCAGTTTGAAAGAATTGAAGTAAACGTGATTTTACACTCACTAGACGTTAGAAAATCGAATTTCATGACTTGTTGAAAACTCAATGTTCTTGGTTTATATAGGATTATTATAATGTGATACATTAATTTATATGATTTTTATGCAGTTTGAAATAAGTGAAGAAAACGCGATTTTACACTCACTAGTGGCTAGAAAATCGAATTTCATGACTAGTTGAAATTTCAATATTCTTGGTAAATAGAGGATTATTATGATGTGATACACCCATTTATATGATTTTTACGAGGGTTGAAGGAAGCGTGGGCGGCGCGATTTTACACCAACTAGGGGCTAGAAAATCGAATTTCTTGACTTGTTGAAAACTCAGTATTCTTGGTATATAGAGGATTATTATGATGTGATACACCCATTTATATGACTTTTAAGCAGTTTGTAAGAAGTGAAGAAAATTTGATTCTACACTCACTAGGGGCTAGGAAATCGAATTTCTTGACCTTTTGAAAACTCAATCTTCTTGGTATATAGAGCCTTATTATCATGTGATACAACCATTTATATGATTTTTATGCAGTTTGAAAGAAGCGTGGAAAACGACATTTTACACTAACTAGAGGCTAGAAAATTGAATTTCATGACTTGTTGAACACTCAATAGTCTTGGTATATATAGGCTTATTATGAGGTAATACATCCATTTATGTGATTTTTAAGCAGTTTGAAGGAAGTGAAGTAAACGCGATTTTACACTCACTAGAGGCTGGAAAATCAAATGTCTTGACTTGTTTAAAACTCAATGTTCTTGGAATATATAGGCTTATTATGACGTGATACATCCATTTATATGATTTTTAAGCAGTTTGAAAGAATTGAAGTAAACGTGATTTTACACTCACTAGACGTTAGAAAATCGAATTTCATGACTTGTTGAAAACTCTATGTTCTTGGTATATACAGGCTTATTATGACGTGATACATCCATTTATATGATTTTTAGAGGAAGTGAAGTAAACGCGATTTTTCACTGACTAGAGGCTAGAAAATCGAGTTTCATGACTTGTTGAAAACTCTATGTTCTTGGTATAAATAGGGTTATTGTGATGTGATACATCCATTTATATGATTTTTACGCAGTTTGAAAGAAGTGTGGAAAGCGCGATTTTATACTCACTAGGGGCTAGAAAATCGAATTTCTTGACTTGTTGAAATCTCAATATTCTTGGTATATAGAGGCTTATTATGATGTGATACATCCATTTACAAAAGTTTTATGCAGATAGAAAGAAGTGAAGAAAACGCGATTTTACAGTCACTAGAGCCTAGAAAATCGAATTTCATGACTTCTTAAAATCTCAGTGTTCTTGGAATATATAGGCTTATTATGCTGTGGTACTTCCATTTATTTGATTTTTACGCAGGTTGAAAGAAGAGTGGAAAGCGCGAATTTACGATCACTAGGGGCTAGAAAATCAAATTTCTTGACTTGTTAAAAAGTCAATATTCTTGGTATATAGAGGCTTATTTTGATGTGATACATCCATTTATATGATTTTTAAGCAGTTTGAAAGAAGTGAAGTAAACGCGATTTTACACTCACTAGAGGCTAGAAAATCGAAGTTACTGTCTTGTTGAAAATTTAATACTCTTGGTATATAGAGGCTTATCTATACGTGATACATCCGGTTATATGATTTTTAAGCAGTTTGAAAAAAGTGTGCAAAACGCTATTTTACACCCACTAGCGGTTAGATTTTCGAATTTATTGACTTGTCTAAAACTCAATTTCATTGGTATATAGAGGCTTATTATGATGTGATACATCCATTTATATGATTTTTAAGCAGTTTGAAAGAAACGAAGTAAACGCAATTTTACACTCACCAGGGGCTAGAAAATCGAATTTCTTGACTTTTTGAAAACTCAGTATTCTTGGTATATATATGCTTATTATGAGGTGATACATCCATTTATATGATTTTTAAGCAGTTTAAAAGAATTGTAGTAAACGCGATTTTACAATCACTAGGGGCTAGAAAATCGAATTTCTTGACTTGTTGTAAACTCAATATTCTTGGTATATAGAGGCTTTTATATGATGTGATACATCCATTTATAAAAAGTTTTATGCAGATAGAAAGAAGTAAAGAAAACGCGATTTTACAGACACTAGAGACTAGAAAATCGAATTTAATGACTTGTTAAAATCTCAGTGCTCTTGGTATATATAGGCTTATTATGATGTGGTACTTCCATTTATATGATTTTTACGCAGTTTGAAAGAAGTGAAGTAAACGCGATTTTACACTCACTAGAGGCTAAAAATTCTATTTTCCTGACTAGTTGAAAACTCAATATTCTTGGTATATAGGGGCTTATTATGATGTGATACATCCATTTATATGATTTTTACGCAGTTTCAAAGAAGTGAAGAGGCTAGAAAACCGAAATTCATAACTAGTTGAAATTTCAATATTCTTGGTATATAGAGGATTAATATGATGTGATACACCCATTTATATGATTTTTACGCAGGTTGAAAGAAGAGTGGTAAGCGCGATTTTACGATCACTAGGGGCTAAAAAATCAAATTTCTTGACTTGTTAAAAAGTCAATATGCTTGGTATATAGAGGCTTATTTTGATGTGATACATCCATTTATATGATTTTTAAGCAGTTTGAAAGAAGTGAACTAAACGCGGTTTTACACTCACTAGAGGCAAGAAAATCGAATTTACTGTCTTGTTGAAAACTCAATACTCTTGGTATATAGAGGCTTATCTATACGTGATACATCCGGTTATATGATTTTTAAGCAGTTTGAAAAAAGTGTGCAAAACGCTATTTTACACTCACTAGCGGTTAGAATTTCGAATTTATTGACTTGTCTAAAACTCAATTTCTTGGTATATAGAGGCTTATTATGAGGTGATACATCCATTTATATGATTTATAAGCAGTGTGAAAGAAGTGAAGTAAGCGCGATTTTACACTCAGTAGGGGCTAGAAAATCGAATTTCTTGACTTTTTGAAAACTCAGTATTCTTGATATATAGAGACTTATTATGAGGTGTAACATCCATTTATATGATTTTTTCGAAATTTGAAAGAAGTGTGGAAAACGTGATTTTAAACTCACTAGGGGCTACTAAATCGCATTTCTTCACTTTTTGAAAACTCAGTATTCTTTGTAAAAGAGGCCTATTATGAGGTGAAACGACCATTTATATGATTTTTTCGAAGTTTGAAAGAATTGTGGAAAGCGTGATTTTACACTCACTAGCGGCTAGGAAATCGAATTTTTTGATTTGTTGTAAACACAATATTCTTGGATATAGACGCTTATTAGGATGTGATCCATCCATTTATAAAAATTTTATGCATATTTAAAGAAGTGAAGAAAACGCGATTCTACAGTTACTAGAGGCTAGAAAATCGAATTTCATGACTTGTTGAAAACTCAATGTTCTTGGTGTATATATGATTATTATGATGTGATACATCCATTTATATGATTTTTATGCAGTTTGAAAGAAGTCAAGAAAACGCGATTTTAGACTCACTACGGGCTAGGAAATCGAATTTCTTGACCTTTTGAACACTCAATCTTCTTGGTATATAGAGCCTTATTATCATGTGATACAACCATTTAAATGATTTTTATGCAGTTTGATAAAAGTGTGGAAAACGCGAGTTTACACTCACTAGAGGCTAGAAAATCAAATGTCTTGACTTGTTTAAAACTCAATGTTCTTGGTATATATATGGTTATTATGACGTGATACATCCATTTATATGATTTTTAAGCAGTTTGAAAGTAGTGTGGAAAGCCCGATTTTACACTCACAAGCGGTTAGAAAATCGAATTTCTTGACATGTTGTAAACTCAATATTCTTGGTATATATAGGCTTATTATGATGTGGTACTTCCATTTATATGATTTTTAAGCAGTTTGAAAGAAGTGAAGTAAACGCGATTTTACACTCACTAGAGGCTAAAAATTCTAATTTCCTGACTAGTTTAAAACTCAATATTCTTGGTATATAGGGGCATATTATGACGTGATACATCCATTTATATGACTTTTAAGCAGTTTGAAAGAAGTGTGGAAAGCGCGATTTTACACTCACTAGCGGTTAGAATTTCGAATTTATTGACTTGTCTAAAACTCAATTTCTTGTTATATAGAGGCTTATTATGAGGTGATACATCCATTTATATGATTTATAAGCAGTTTGAAAGAAGTGTAGTAAACGCGATTTTACAATCACTAGGGGCTGGAAAATCGAATTTCTTGACTTTTTGAAAACTCAATATTTCTTGGTATATAGAGGCATATTATGAGGAGATACATCCATTTATTTGATTATTAAGCAGTGTCAAAGAAGTGAAGTAAGCGCGATTTTACACTCAGTAGGGGCTAGAAAATCGATTTTCTTGACTTGTTGAAAACTCAGTAGTCTTGGTATATAGAGGCTTATTATAAGGTGAAACATCCATTTATATGATTTTTTCGAAGTTTGAAAGAAGTATGGAAAGCGTGATTTTACACTCAGTAGGGGCTGGAAAATCAAATTTCTTGACTTCTTGAAAACTCAGTATTCTTGGAATATAGAGGCTTATTATGAGGTGATAAATCCATTTATATGATATTTAAGCAGTTTGAAAAAAGTGAAGTAAACGCGATTCTACACTTACTAGGGGCTAGAAAATCGAATTTGACTTTTTAAAAACTCAGTATTCTTGGTTTATAGAGGCTTATTATGAGGTGAAACATCCATTTATATGATTTTTTCGAAATTTGAAAGAAGTGTCGAAAGCGTGTTTTTACACTCACTAGGGGCTAGAAAATCGGATTTCTTGACTTGTTGAAAACTCAGTATTCCTGGTATATAGAGGCTTATTGTGATGTGATACATCCATTTATATGATTTTTAAGCAGTTTGAAAGAACTGTAGTAAACGCGATTCTACACCCACAAGGGGCTAGAAAATCGAATTCCTTGACTTGTTGAAAACACAGTATTCTTGGTATATAGAGGCTCATTATGAGGTGAAACGTCCATTTATATGATTTTTTTCGAAGTATAAAAGAAGTCTGGAAAGCGTGATTTTACACTCACTAGGGGCTAGAAAATCAAATTTTTTGACTTTTCGAAAACTCAGTATTCTTGGTATATAAAGGCTGATTATGAGGTGATTCATCCATTTATATGATTTTTAAGCAGTTTGAAAGAAGTGAAGTAAAGGCGATTTTACACTCACTAGGGGCTAGAAAATCGAATTTCTTGACTTTTTGAAAACTCAGTATTCTTGGTATATAGAGGCTTATTATGAGGTGAAACATCCATTTATATGATTTTTTCGAAATTTGAAAGAAGTGTGGAAAGCGTGTTTTTACACTCACTAGGGGCTAGAAAATCGGATTTCTTGGCTTGTTGCAAACTCAGTATTCTTGGTATATAGAGGCATATTATGATGTGAAACATCCATTTATATGATTTTTTAGCAGTTTGAAAGACGTTAAGTAAACGCGATTTTACACTTCTTAGGGGCTAGAAAATCGAATTTCTTGACTTTTTGAAAACTCAGTATTCTTGGTATATAGAGGCTTATTATGAGGTGTAACATCCATTTATATGATTTTTTCGAAATTTGAAAGAAGTGTGGAAAGAGTGATTTTAAACTCACTAGGGGCTACAAAATCGCATTTCTTCAGTTTTTCAAAACTCAGTATTCTTGGTAATAGAGGCATTTTATGAGGTGAAACTACGATTTATATGATTTTTTCGAAGTTTGAAAGAAGTGTGGAAAGCGTGATTTTACACTCACTAGGGGCTAGAAAATCGAATTTCTTGACTTTTTGAATACTCAGTATTCTTGGTATATAGAGGCTTATTATGACTTGATTCATCCATTTATATGATTTTTAAGCAGTTTGTAAGAAATGTAGTAAACGCGATTTTACACTCACTAGGGGCTAGAAAATCGAATTTCTTGACTTTTTGAAAACTCAGTATTCTTGGAATATATAGGCTTATTATGAGGTGAAACATCCATTTGTATGATTTTTTCGAAATTTGAAAGAAGTGTAGAAAGCGTGATTTTACACTCACTAGGGGCTAGAAAATCGAATTTATTGACTTGTTGAAAACTCAGTATTCTAGGTATATAGAGGCTTATTATGATGTGATACATCCATTTATATGGTTTTTAAGCAGTTTGAAAGAACTGTAGTAAACGCAATTTTACACTCACAAGGTGCTAGAAAATCGAATGTCTTGACTTGTTGTAGACTAAGTATTCTTGGTATATAGAGGCTTATTATGAGGTAAAACATCCATTTATATGATTTTTTTCGAAGTTTGAAAGAAGTGTGGAAAGCGTGATTATACACTCACTAGGGGCTAGAAAATCGAATTTCTTGACCTTTTGAAAACTCAATCTTCTTGGTATATAGAGCTTTATTATGATGTGATACAACCATTTATATGATTTTTATGCAGTTTGAAAGAAGTGTGGAAAACGAGATTTTACACTCACTAGAGGCTAGAAAATCGAATTTCATGACTTGTTGAACACTCAATAGTCTTGGTATATATAGGCTTATTACGAGGTAATACATCCATTTATGTGATTTTTAAGCAGTTTGAAAGATGTGAAGTAAACGCGATTTTACACTCACTAGAGGCTAGAAAATCAAATGTCTTGACTTGTTTAAAACTCAATGTTCTTGGAATATATAGGCTTATTATGACGTGATACATCCATTTATATGATTTTTAAGCAGTTTGAAAGAATTGAAGTAAACGTGATTTTACACTCACTAGACGTTAGAAAATCGAATTTCATGGCTTGTTGAAAACTCTATGTTCTTGGTATATAGAGGCTTATTAGGACGTGATACATCCATTTATATGATTTTTAGAGGAAGTGAAGTAAACGCGATTTTTCACTGACAAGAGGCTAGAAAATCGAGTTTCATGTGTTGTTGAAAACTCAATACTCTTGTATATAGAGGCATATTATGATGTGATACACCCATTTATATGATTTTTAACCAATTTGAAAGAAGTGAAGTAAACGTGATTTTACACTCACTAGAGGTTAGAAAATCGAATTTCATGACTTGTTAAAATCTCAATGTTCTTGGTATATATAGGCTTATTATGATGTGCTACTTCCATTTATATGATTTTTACGCAGTTTCAAAGAAGTGAAGAAAACGCGATTTTACACTCACTAGAGGCTAAAAATTCTAATTTCCTGACTAGTTGAAAACTCAATATTCTTGGTATATGGCGGCTTATTTTGATGTGATACATGCTATTATATGATTTTTAAGCAGTTTGAAAGAAGTAAAGTAAACGCGATTTTACACTCACTAGAGGCTAGAAAATCGAATTTACTGTCTTGTTGAAAACTCAATACTCTTGTTATATAGAGGCTTATCTATACGTGATACATCCGGTTATATGATTTTTAAGCAGTTTGAAAAAAGTGTGCAAACCGCTATTTTACACTCACTAGCGGTTAAAATTTCGAATTTATTGACTTGTCTATAACTCAATTTTCTTGGTATATAGAGGCTTATTATGATGTGATACATCCATTTATATGATTTTTAAGCAGTTTGAAAGAAGTGTAGTAAACGCGATTTTACAATCACTGGGGGCTAGAAAATCGAATTTCTTGACTTTTTTAAAACTCAGTATTCTTGGTATATAGAGGCTTATTATGAGGTGATAAATCCATTTATATGATTTTTAAGCAGTTTGAAAATAGTGAAGTAAACGCGATTCTACACCCACAAGGGGCTAGAAAATCGAATTTCTTGACTTGTTGAAAACTTAGTATTCTTGGTATATAGAGGCTCATTATGAGGTGAAACGTCCATTTATACGATTTTTTTCGAAGTATGAAAGAAGTCTGGAAAGCGTGATTTTACACTCACTAGAGGCTAGAAAATCGAATTTCTTGACTTTTTGAAAACTCAGTATTCTTGGTATATAAAGGCTGATTATGAGGTGATTCATCCATTTATATGATTTTTATGCAGTTTGAAAGAAGTGTGGAAAGCGTGTTTTTACACTCACTACGGGCTAGAAAATCGGATTTCTTGACTTGTTGAAAACTCAGTATTCCTGGTATATAGAGGCTTATTATGAGGTGAAACATCCATTTATATGATTTTTTCGAAATTTGAAAGAAGTGTGGAAAGCGTGTTTTTACACTCACTAGGGGCTAGAAAATCGGATTTCTTGGCTTGTTGCAAACGCAGTATTCTTGGTATATAGAGGCATATTATGATGTGAAACATCCATTTATATGATTTTTAAGCAGTTTTTAAGAAATGAAGTAAACGCGATTTTACACTCACTAGGGGATAGAAAATCGAATTTCTTGACTTTTTGAAAACTCAGTATTCTTGGTATATAGAGGCTTATTATGAGGTGATACGTCCATTTATATGATTTTTAAGCAGTTTGAAAGAAGTGAAGTAAAGGCGATTTTACACTCACTAGGGGCTAGAAAATCGAACTTCTTGACTTTTTGAAAACTTAGTATTCTTGGAATATAGAGGCTTATTATGAGGTGAAACATCCATTTGTATGATTTTTTCGAAATTTGAAAGAAGTGTAGAAAGCGTGATTTTACACTCACTAGGGGCTAGAAAATCGAATTTATTGACTTGTTGAAAACTCAGTATTCTAGGTATATAGAGGCTTATTATGATGTGATACATCCATTTATATGGTTTTTAAGCAGTGTGAAAGAAGTAAAGTAAGCGCGATTTTACACTCACTTGGGGCTAGAAAATCGAATTTTTTGACTTTTTGAAAACTCAGTATTCTTGATATATAGAGACTTATTATGAGGTGTAACATGCATTTATATGATTTTTTCGAAATTTGAAAGAAGTGTGGAAGGAGTGATTTTAAACTCACTAGGGGCTACAAAATCGCATTTCTTCAGTTTTTGAAAACTCAGTATTCTTGGTAATAGAGGCCTTTTACGAGGTGAAGCAACCATTTATATGATTTTTTCGAAGTTTGAAAGAAGTGTGGAAAGCGTGATTTTACACTCACTAGGGGCTAGAAAATTGAATTTCTTGACTTTTTGAAAACTCAGTATTCTTGGTATATAGAGGCTTATTATGAGGTGATTCATCCATTTATATGATTTTTAAGCAGTTTGTAAGAACTGAAGTAAACGCGATTTTACACTCACTAGGGGCTAGAAAATCGAATTTCTTGACTTTTTGAAAACTCAGTATTCTTGGAATATAGAGGCTAATTATGAGGTGAAACATCCATTTATATGATTTTTTTCGAAGTTTGAAAGAAGTGTGGAAAGCGTGATTATACACTCACTAGGGGCTAGAAAATCGAATTTTTTGATTTGTTGTAAACACAATATTCTTGGATGTAGACGCTTATTAGTATGTGATACATCCATTTATAAAAGTTTTATGCATATTTAAAGAAGTGAAGAAAACGCGATTCTACAGTCACTAGAGGCTAGAAAATCGAATTTCATGACTTGTTGAAAACTCAATGTTCTTGGTGTATATAGGATTATTATGATGTGATACATCCATTTATATGATTTTATGCAGTTTGAAATAAGTGAAGAAAACGCGATTTTACACTCACTAATGGCTAGAAAATCGAATTTCATGACTAGTTGAAATTTCAATATTCTTGTTAAACAGAGGATTATTATGATGTGATACACCCATTTATATGATTTTTACGAGGGTTGAAAGAAGTGTGGGCGGCGCGATTTTACACCAACTAGGGGCTAGAAAATCGAATTTCTTGACTTGTTGAAAACTCAGTATTCTTGGTATATAGAGGATTATTTTGATGTGATACACCATTTATATGACTTTTAAGCAGTTTGTAAGAAGTGAAGAAAAAGCGATTCTACACTCACTAGGGGCTAGGAAATCGAATTTCTTGACCTTTTGAAAACTCAATCTTCTTGGTATATAGAGCCTTATTATCATGTGATACAACCATTTATATGATTTTTATGCAGTTTGAAAGAAGCGTGGAAAACGAGATTTTACACTCACTAGAGGCTAGAAAATTGAATTTCATGACTTGTTGAACACTCAATAGTCTTGGTATATATAGGCTTATTATGAGGTAATACATCCATTTATGTGATTTTTAAGCAGTTTCAAATAAGTGAAGTAAACGCGATTTTACACTCACTAGAGTCTAGAAAATCAAATGTCTTGACTTGTTTAAAACTCAATGTTCTTGGAATATATAGGCTTATTGTGACGTGATACATCCATTTATATGATTTTTAAGCAGTTTGAAAGAAGTGAAGTAAACGCGATTTTACACTGACTAGAGGCTAGAAAATCGAGTATCATGTGTTGTTGAAAACTCAATACTCTTGGTCTATGGAGGCTTATTATGAGGTGTCAAACCCATTTATATGATTTTTATGCAGTTTGAAATAAGTGAAGAAAACGCGATTTTACACTCACTAGTGGCTAGAAAATCGAATTTCATGACTAGACGAAATTTCAATATTCTTGGTAAATAGAGGATTATTATGATGTGATACACCCATTTATATGATTTTTACGAGGGTTGAAAGAAGCGTGTGCGGCGCGATTTTACACCAAATAGGGGCTAGAAAATCGAATTTCTTGACTTGTTGAAAACTCAGTATTCTTGGTATATAGAGGATTATTATGATGTGATACACCCATTTATATGACTTTTAAGCAGTTTGTAAGAAGTGAAGAAAATTTGATTCTACACTCACTAGGGGCTAGGAAATCGAATTTCTTGACCTTTTGAAAACTCAATCTTCTTGGTATATAGAGCCTTATTATCATGTGATACAACCATTTATATGATTTTTATGCAGTTTGAAAGAAGCGTGGAAAACGAGATTTTACACTCACTAGAGGCTAGAAAATTGAATTTCATGACTTGTTTAAAACTCAATGTTCTTGGAATATATAGGCTTATTATGACGTGATACATCCATTTATATGATTTTTAAGCAGTTTGAAAGAATTGAAGTAAACGTGATTTTACACTCACTAGACGTTAGAAAATCGAATTTCATGACTTGTTGAAAACTCTATGTTCTTGGTATATAGAGGCTTATTATGACGTGATACATCCATTTATATGATTTTTAGAGGAAGTGAAGTAAACGCGATTTTTCACTGACTAGAGGCTAGAAAATCGAGTTTCATGACTTGTTGAAAACTCTATGTTCTTGGTATAAATAGGGTTATTGTGATGTGATACATCCATTTATATGATTTTTACGCAGTTTGAAAGAAGTGTGGAAAGCGCGATTTTATACTCACTAGGGGCTAGAAAATCGAATTTCTTGACTTGTTGAAATCTCAATATTCTTGGTATATAGAGGCTTATTATGATGTGATACATCCATTTACAAAAGTTTTATGCAGATAGAAAGAAGTGAAGAAAACGCGATTTTACAGTCACTAGAGCCTAGAAAATCGAATTTCATGACTTCTTAAAATCTCAGTGTTCTTGGAATATATAGGCTTATTATGCTGTGGTACTTCCATTTATTTGATTTTTACGCAGGTTGAAAGAAGAGTGGAAAGCGCGAATTTACGATCACTAGGGGCTAGAAAATCAAATTTCTTGACTTGTTAAAAAGTCAATATTCTTGGTATATAGAGGCTTATTTTGATGTGATACATCCATTTATATGATTTTTAAGCAGTTTGAAAGAAGTGAAGTAAACACGATTTTACACTCACTAGAGGCTAGAAAATCGAAGTTACTGTCTTGTTGAAAATTCAATACTCTTGGTATATAGAGGCTTATCTATACGTGATACATCCGGTTATATGATTTTTAAGCAGTTTGAAAAAAGTGTGCAAAACGCTATTTTACACCCACTAGCGGTTAGATTTTCGAATTTATTGACTTGTCTAAAACTCAATTTCATTGGTATAAAGAGGCTTATTATGATGTGATACATCCATTTATATGATTTTTAAGCAGTTTGAAAGAAACGAAGTAAACGCAATTTTACACTCACCAGTGGCTAGAAAATCGAATTTCTTGACTTTTTGAAAACTCAGTATTCTTGGTATATATATGCTTAGTAGTAATAGTCCCGGATGAGCCAATTGTTTTAACGATAATCCTGCCGCTAGGGGCGCTAGTGTCGCTAGTGTCGCTGCGTGCGACGGCGGCGGCGGTAAGTTTGAAAAGCGCCCTGAGCGGTAGGATTATCGTTAAATCGGTTGGCTCATCCGGGACGAGTTGAAAGAATTGAGGAAGTGACGTGGAGTGTTTTGATTGGTTCGTTAATTTGGGGTGGGAGATGGAGGAAGGGAGATGGAGGAGTATGGAGGTCGCGTGATGGAGAGGAGCTGGGTGGCGAGGTGTTGTCTGTGCGGAGGTCGGTACTGAAAGAGGGGTAAAGATGGGGGGCGAGGGATAAAAAGTGTAACAGAAAGTGACGTGTGAAGTTGTGATTGGTGGGAATAAGAAGTGATTTTATTGGTGGAAAGGAACAAATGAGAGTTGTTGATTGGTAGGAATAAGAGGGATTATGATTGGTGGAAAAGAAAAAGTTGTGGGAGTGGGGTATGTTGGAGGTGGTGGGAAAGGTGAGTTTTGCTAGCAGCAAGATTTGCAAAAGCCTGTCTTGAACTGATCAGCAATTTTTGAACGTCGGATGGTAGTTTTCTTGAGTGGATAGAGAGATGGGGGCGATATGAGATGCGGTGGCGAAAATGGGGACTAGACAAGGTTGTTGAGACAAGAGGTTTAAGGACGAGGAAATTTGGAGGTTAGTGGTGAACACGGCGGTCGCAAGAGGTGGGGGTAAGGAGATGCAGTGGTGAGAATGGGAACTAAAAGAAGATGGGGGTAGCAAGAGTTTTAGAAGAGTAGATTTTGAGGTTAAAATAGTGGGAACTAAAAATGGCGGAGGGTCTACGACAAGGAGATGCGGTGAGAACTAAACAAGATGGCGGTCGCAAGAGGAGGGTAAGGAGATTTGAGGTTACAGTACGAAAACACGAAAGGATATATTCCTACGCCAAGCAGGTCCGAAAAATAATTATGCGTGTGGTACTTACCTGTTACCGGTGTGGATGCGTCACCAAAAGCGCGGCACGCGAGGCGGAAAAATAAAAGCAAACTGTTTTTGAAAATGCTTAACCAGCTTTAAGATCAACCAACATCACTACGCACTGATATACCTAGGTTTTTAAAGCGGTACAGACACCCTTTGCAGAGGCGTAATTTAACTATACCAAAAACCTGGTACTGGACCATCGTGATGGTCGCTAGCGTACGTAGGAGCAGGGTTCTCAAGCCGGTCGAAAGCGGTCAAAAACGTGTACGACGTAGGTGTTCGCAGTAGCTGCTGTCGAGTCAACCGTCGAGGTGTGAATAAACGAGATCTGTTCTCGCCGGCAATTTGGTTCGGAGATGTGAGCAGCGGCGAGGTGTTGTGTGTGCGGAGGTCGGGACTGAAAGAGGGAAAAGATGGGGAGCGAGGGATAAAAAGTGTAACAGAAAGTGACGTGTGAAGTTGTGATTGGTGGGAATAAGAAGTGATTTTATTGGTGGAAAGGAGCAAATGAAAGTTGCTGATTGGTAAGAATAAGAGAGGTTATGATTGGTGGAAAGAAAAAGGAATGGGGTATGTTGGAGGTGATGGGAAAGGTAAGTTTTGCTAGCAACAAGATTTGCAAAAGCCTGTCGTGAACTGATCAGCAATTTTTGAACGTTGGATGGTAGTTTTCTTGAGTGGATAGAGAGATGGGGCGATATGAGATGCGGTGGCGAAAATGGGAACTAAACAAGGTGGTTGAGACAAGAGGTTTAAGGACGAGGAAATTTGGAGGTTAGTGGTGAACATGGCGGTCGCAAGAGGTGGGGGTAAGGAGACGCGGTGGTGAGAATGGGAACTAAAAGAAGATGGCGGTAGCAAGAGGTTAGAAGAGTAGATTTTGAGGTTAAAATAGCGGGAACTAAAAATGGCGGAGGGTCTGCGACAAGGAGATGCGGTGAGAACTAAACAAGATGGCGGACGCAAGAGGAGGGTAAGGAGGTTTGAGGTTACAGTACCAAAACACGAAAGGATATATTCCTACGCCAAGCAGGTCCGAAAAATAATTATGCGTGTGTTACTTACCTGTTACCGGTGTGGATGCGTCACCAAAAGCGCGGCACGCGAGGCGGAAAAATAAAAGCAAACTGTTTTTGAAAATGCTTAACCAGCTTTAAGATCAACCAACATCACTACGCACTGATATACCTAGGTTTTTAAAGCGGTACAGACACCCTTTGCAGAGGCGTAATTTAACTATACCAAAACCTGGTACTGGACCATCGTGATGGTCGCTAGCGTACGTAGGAGCAGGGTTCTCAAGCCGGTCGAAAGCGGTCAAAAACGTGTACGACGTAGGTGTTGGCAGTAGCTGCTGCCGAGGCAACCGTCGAGGTGCGAATGAACGAGATCTGTTCTTGCAGGCAATCTGGTTGAGAGATGAGAGGCGCGGTGGTAAAAATGTGAACTAAATAAGATGGCGGAGGCACGAAGTTGAGGTTAAGGAGCGGCGAGGTGTTGACTGTGCGGTGGTTGGGGTCTGAAAGAGGGGGAAAGATGGCGAACGAGGGATAAAAAGTATAACAGAAAGTGACGTGTGAAGTTGTCATTGGTGGGAATAAGAAGTGATGTTATTGGTGGAAAGGAACAAATGAAAGTTGCTGATTGGCGAGAATAAGAGAGATTATGATTGGTGGAAAGAAAAAAAGGTGTGGGAGTGGGGTATGTTGGAGGTGATGGAAAAGGCAAGTTTTGCTACCAACAACATTTGCAAAAGCCTATCCAGAACTCATCAGCAATTTTAAATAACTAGTGTTTCGGGGGTTTTCTCTGGTTGGTAGACGAATGCAAGCTGTTTCTACCATACTTATATTATTGGTCTTTTTCCTTTTTTTTTTTTTAAATGACTAGTTTTTTTTTTTTTTTTTGGGGAGTTTTCTGCGGATGGTAAACAAATGCAAGCTCTTTCTGCTTTTTCATAGGTTTTCCCTGGTTGGTAGGCGTTTTCTGTACTGGTTGACGAAGGCGTTTCTAATTTTGGAGGTTTTCTCAGGTTTTTAGCGGTTGTCCCTGCCCGGTAGGCAAATGATGAAGTTTTACCTTGTCGGCGCACGGATACTAGGCACGTACTGGCGCGCACACACACACACACACACACACAGAGACAGACAGACACACAGACAGGCACACACACACGGACATGTTTCCAAAAATGCTTTTTTTTTTTTTTTTTTTTTTTTTTGATTCAGGAGGTCTCAAAACGTGTATTTCCGGTGAAATCTCGGTATCGAATTTTTGGGCGGAATGCAATACTTCCCCTACTTACTATACGTAGTAGAGAAAGTAAAAAAGTATTGAAAAATTTAAGGAAATAACAAGCAATATCTCAAAAGTGTACTATCTTGTTTTCAAGGGTTTTCCAGATCGGTAAGCGTTAGAATACTCTTAGAGCTTTTTTCAGGTTTTTTAGCGGTTGTCCCTGGCCGGTAGGCAATTGATAAAGTTTTTCTATAACGTCGTCGTTTTGGCTTGTGGCGCACGGTTCCTAGGCACGTACTCGCGCGCGCGCACACACACACACACACACACACACACACACACACACTAAAATAGTAGCGTATAAAAAAAACTGATTTGTTACACTCACATAACTTTCTCTACTCTTGTACAATCTAATTGGTAGCTTTTAAGCGATAGTCAAATATTTTAACGCTGGTTGCTATGTGGCGAATTCCATTCTGTTTGCATGTTCAGGACATAAAAAAAATGAATAAACGAATTTGAGAAAAAGTATAAGTATTGGAAAATTTAAGGAAATAACAAGCAATATCTCGAAAACGGTTCACTCAACAAAAGAAACGTATATGACATAAGTTGTGTATTTTAACGCGATCTACATTTTTTGTGTAGTAAAATTTTGTCTATCTCTTATGGTTTACCAGTTATGCAAAAAAGTCGTTCACAATGAAGAATATTTTTGGAGACATTCCCAGAAAATTCGAGATATACATTTTATTTGACATGACAATATCTTAAACATATGATGTTTTAATCAAAATCGTTAGAGCCGTTTTTGAGAAAATTAAAATTTTCGAAAAATGTTCCATGTAAAGGGTAGTCTGGGGTGGGGGGATTTTCTTGAAAACCTTCGTGTCGCATCTCTGGAAGATACTGAACCTAAATACCAAGTTTGGTGTTTATCCGACTGTTCGTTTTCGAGTTATGCTGTTCACAGACACACAGACACACAGACAGACACACACACGGACATGTTTCCAAAAATGCTTTTTTTTTTTTTGGATTCAGAGATTCTCAAAACATGTATTTCCAGTGAAATCTCGGTAACGAATTTTTGGGTGGAATGCAATACTTCCCCTACTTACTATACGTAGTAGAGAAAGTAAAAATGAATAACGCATTTGAGAAAAAGTATAAGTATTGGAAAATTTAAGGAAATAACAAGCAATATCTCGAAAATGGTTCACTCAACTAAAAAAAAATGTATATGACATAAATTGTGTATTTTAACGCGATCTACATTTTTTGTGTAGTAAAATTTTGGCTATCTCTTATGGTTTACCAGTTATGCATACTGAACCTAAATACCAAGTTTGGTGTTTATCCGACTGTTCGTTTTTGAGTTATGCTGTTCACAGACACACAGACGCACAGACAGACAGACACACAGACACACAGACACACAGACAGACACACACACGGACATGTTTCCAAAAATGCTTTTTTTTTTCTGGATTCAGTGATTCTCAAAACATGTATTTCCAGTGAAATCTCGGTATCGAATTTTTGGGTGGAATGCAATACTTCCCCTACTTACTATACGTAGTAGAGAAAGTAAAAATGAATAACGCATTTGAGAAAAAGTATAAGTATTGGAAAATTTAAAGGAAATAACAAGCAATATCTCGAAAAACGGTTCACTCAACAAAATAAATGTATATGGCATAAGTTGTGTATTTTAACGCGATCTACATTTTTTGTGTAGCAAACTTTTGTCTATCTCTTACGGTTTATCAGTTATGAAAAAGTCGTTCACAATGAAGAATTCTTTTGGAGACATTCCCAGAAAATTCGAGATATACATTTCATTTCTCTCGACATTATCTTAAATATATGATATTTTCATCAGAATCGTTAGAGCCATTTTTTAATACAAAGAGAACGGGATTTCACAAGTGAAACAGTACTGTGATAACGATACCACTGAAACAAAAAAAAAAAAATCTGATGTGTAACACTCACATGACTTTCTCAACTCTTGTACAAAGTATTTTTACAAACGCTTATTCCCCATCTAGTTCATGTTAATCGAGATAAACATTTGCAAAATTTATTTTATTGCTAATTTTCTTGTATAAAAAAAAAATCTGATGTGTAACACTCACATGACGTTCTCTACTCTTGTACAAAGTATTTTTACAAACGCTTATGCTCCATCTAGTTCATGTTAATCGAGATAAACATTTGCAAACTCTATTTTATTGCTAATTTTCTTGTAGATGTAGGGGAAAATATATTTACAAGGGGAATATAGAAAAACAGTAGCCTTTAAGCACATACATATCTCTTAATAGCTGGTTGCTATGTGCAACACCATTCTTTTTGCCACAGATTAATACTGTTTGCATATCAAAGACAAAAAAAAATGAATAACGAAGTCCCATTTGAGAAAATAAATATTGGAAAATTAACAAACAATATCTCGAAAACGGTTCACTCAACAACAAAAATGTATATTACATAAGATGTGTATTTTAACGCGATCTACATTTTTTGTGTAGTAAAATTTTGTCTATCTCTTACGGTTTTTCAGTTATGAAAAAGACGTTCACAATGAAGAATACTTTTGGAGACATTCCCAGAAAATTCGAGATATACATTTCATTTCTCACGACATTATATTAAACATACGATATTTTTCATCAAAATCGTTAGAGCCATTTTTTTTAATACAAAGAGAACGGGATTTCACAAGTGAAACAGTACTGTGATAACGATACCAACAAAACTAATTATTATTCACCCACTGAAACACATAAAAAAAATCTGATGTGTAACACTCACATGACTTTTCTCATCTCTTGTACAAAGTATTTTTACAAACGCTTATTCCCCATCTAGTTCATGTTAATCGAGATAAACATTTGCAAACTCTGTTTTATTGCTAATTTTGTTGTAGATGTAGGGAAAATATATTTACAAGGGGAATATAGAAAAACAGTAGCCTTTAAGCACATACATATCTCTTAATAGCTGGTTGCTATGTGCAGTACCATTCTTTTTGCCACAGATTAATACTCTTTGCATATCAAAGACAAAAAAAAAATGAATAACGAATTCCCATTTGAGAAAATAACTATTGGAAAATTTAAGTAAGTAACAAGCAATATCTCGAAAACGGTTCACTCAACAATAAAGATGTATATGACATAAGTTGTGTATTTTAACGCGATCTACATACTTTCGTACTCACCTATAAGATATAGAGGGTAGAGGTCGTACGAACGTAGCACTTTGAGAATCTATATTCAACAGTTGGTGTTACTCCTTAGAAAGGAAGTATCTGCTGATTTTTATTTAATTCTTTACATTTTACATAACACGTATGCACTGGCACAACACAAAAGCACTACACACAATACTCAGTTTTAATATTTGCACTAATAACATCAGGAATAACTGAAGTCTGCAAACAGTCATTTCCCATGTGCAGCCTTACGTACAGAAAACGTGTGTGGCTGATCTATGTGTAAAAAGAGCCTGAGAGCGGATGTACGTCAGCGGTAAAATCTTTTAAATGCATTTTTATTGGCGATGGTAGAAATCGTGCAGTGGTGGATCGTGAAAATTCATATAAATGGATGTATCACCTCATAATAAGCCTCTATATACCAAGAATATTGAGTTTTTAAAAAGTCAGCAACTGTACCTGTGTTTCTATACGTGAACGTCAGATGGCAGCTTCGATACGTGTTCACGGAGACCTTAGTGCTAGGCAACTGTACCTCTGTTTCTATACGTGAACGGCAGATTGCAGCTTCGATACGTGTCCACGGAGACCTTAGTGCTAGGCAACTGCACCTCTGTTTCTATACGTGAACGGCAGATTGCAGCTTCGATACGTGTCCACGGAGACCTTAGCGCTAGGCAACTGCACCTGTTTCTATACGTGAACGGCAGATTGCAGCTTCGATACGTGTCCACGGAGACCTTAGTGCTAGGCAACTGTACCTCTGTTTCTATACGTGAACGGCAGATTGCAGCTTCGATACGTGTCCACGGAGACCTTAGTGCTAGGCAACTGTACCTCTGTTTCTATACGTGAACGGCAGATTGCAGCTTCGATACGTGTCCACGGAGACCTTAGTGCTAGGCAACTGCACCTCTGTTTCTATACGTGAACGGCAGATTGCAGCTTCGATACGTATCCACGGAGACCTTAGTGCTAGGCAACTGCACCTCTGTTTCTATACGTGAACGGCAGATTGCAGCTTCAATACGTGTCCACGGAGACCTTAGTGCTAGGCAACTGTACCTCTGTTTCTATACGTGAACGGGAGATTGCAGCTTCGATACGTGTCCACGGAGACCTTAGTGCTAGGCAACTGCACCTCTGTTTCTATACGTGTACGTCAGATTGCAGCTTCGATACGTGTCCACGGAGACCTTAGTGCTAGGCAACTGCACCTCTGTTTCTATACGTGAACGGCAGATTGCAGCTTCGATACGTATCCACGGGGACCTTAGTGCTAGGGAACTGCACCTCTGTTTGTATACGTGAACGGCAGATTGCAGCTTCAATACGTGTACACGGAGACCTTAGTGCTAGGCAGCTGTACCTCTGTTTCTATACGTGAACGGCAGATTGCAGCTTCGATACGTGTCCACGGAGATCTTAGTGCTAGGCAGCTATACCTGTTTCTATACGTCAACGGCAGATTGCAGCTTCGATACGTGTTCACGGAGACCTTAGTGCTAGGCAACTGTACCTGTGTTTCTATACGTGTCCACGGAGACCTTAGTGCTAGACAACTGTACCTCTGTTTCTATACGTGAACGGCAGATTGCAGCTTCAATACGTGTCCACGGAGACCTTAGTGCTAGTGCTAGGCAACTATACCTCTGTTTCTATACGTGAACGGCAGATTGCAGGTTCGATACGTGTCCACGGAGATCTTAGTGCTAGGCAACTATACCTGTTTCTATACGTGAACGGCAGATTGCAGCTTCGATACGTGTCCACGGAGACCTTAGTGCTAGGCAACTGTACCTGTGTTTCTATACGTGAACGTCAGATGGCAGCTTCGATACGTGTCCACGGAGACCTTAGTGTTAGGCAACTGTACCTCTGTTTCTATACGTGAACGGCAGATTGCAGCTTCGATACGTGTCCACGGAGACCTTTCGCTTCAGGTGACAAAATAACACTAGGCACTTGTGTGCCGTGGTGTAAGCCGCAATCACGGTATTGGTAGCGTGGATCTCCTTGGGGCTCTCCTCGGAGTTACCTCAACACCACGTACATGACCTGGTTCGTCACGGGTACGCAGGTCTGCACTACCACTTCCTCGGCGTTGAGCAGGCCCAGGAGGCGATCGTACCGGTACACCAGCTAGCACGTGGACATGTTATCGCGCTGTGGTGTTGCGTGTGCGAGGTATGGAAACTCAAGGACGCAAAACATGCACGACCGAGGGTTAAAAAGCAGAACAAGTAGTGACGTGGAGCGTTGTGATTGGTGTAAATAAGACGATCTCTGATAGGTGGACAAATTGAAATAACGTGATGTGATAGGCGAAAATAAAATCAAAGGTGATTGGATGAAAAATGACGAGAAGGAATTAGCGGTGAATTTGTGAACTAAGATGGCGAAGATTTTTTTTTTTTTTAAAAAAAAGGATAATATAAGTACGGCAACTGTAACGGTTTACGGCAAACGCGCGCCGCGCAATGCGTCACGCCGGGCATCTTGCTCAATATGATTTTTGTTTTATTGCCCGGGCGTGACGCATTGCGCGGCGCGCGTTTGCCGTAAACCGTTACAGTTGCCGTACTTATATTATCCTTTTTTTTTAAAAAAAAAAAAATCTTCGCCATCTTAGTTCACAAATTCACCGCTAATTCCTTCTCGTCATTTTTCATCCAATCACCTTTGATTTTATTTTCGCCTATCACATCACGTTATTTCAATTTGTCCACCTATCAGAGATCGTCTTATTTACACCAATCACAACGCTCCACGTCACTACTTGTTCTGCTTTTTAACCCTCGGTCGTGCATGTTTTGCGTCCTTGAGTTTCCATACCTCGCACACGCAACACCACAGCGCGATAACATGTCCACGTGCTAGCTGGTGTACCGGTACGATCGCCTCCTGGGCCTGCTCAACGCCGAGGAAGTGGTAGTGCAGACCTGCGTACCCGTGACGAACCAGGTCATGTACGTGGTGTTGAGGTAACTCCGAGGAGAGCCCCAAGGAGATCCACGCTACCAATACCGTGATTGCGGCTTACACCACGGCACACAAGTGCCTAGTGTTATTTTGTCACCTGAAGCGAAAGGTCTCCGTGGACACGTATCGAAGCTGCAATCTGCCGTTCACGTATAGAAACAGAGGTACAGTTGCCTAACACTAAGGTCTCCGTGGACACGTATCGAAGCTGCCATCTGACGTTCACGTATAGAAACACAGGTACAGTTGCCTAGCACTAAGGTCTCCGTGGACACGTATCGAAGCTGCAATCTGCCGTTCACGTATAGAAACAGGTATAGTTGCCTAGCACTAAGATCTCCGTGGACACGTATCGAACCTGCAATCTGCCGTTCACGTATAGAAACAGAGGTATAGTTGCCTAGCACTAGCACTAAGGTCTCCGTGGACACGTATTGAAGCTGCAATCTGCCGTTCACGTATAGAAACAGAGGTACAGTTGTCTAGCACTAAGGTCTCCGTGGACACGTATAGAAACACAGGTACAGTTGCCTAGCACTAAGGTCTCCGTGAACACGTATCGAAGCTGCAATCTGCCGTTGACGTATAGAAACAGGTATAGCTGCCTAGCACTAAGATCTCCGTGGACACGTATCGAAGCTGCAATCTGCCGTTCACGTATAGAAACAGAGGTACAGCTACCTAGCACTAAGGTCTCCGTGTACACGTATTGAAGCTGCAATCTGCCGTTCACGTATACAAACAGAGGTGCAGTTCCCTAGCACTAAGGTCCCCGTGGATACGTATCGAAGCTGCAATCTGCCGTTCACGTATAGAAACAGAGGTGCAGTTGCCTAGCACTAAGGTCTCCGTGGACACGTATCGAAGCTGCAATCTGACGTTCACGTATAGAAACAGAGGTGCAGTTGCCTAGCACTAAGGTCTCCGTGGACACGTATCGAAGCTGCAATCTCCCGTTCACGTATAGAAACAGAGGTACAGTTGCCTAGCACTAAGGTCTCCGTGGACACGTATTGAAGCTGCAATCTGCCGTTCACGTATAGAAACAGAGGTGCAGTTGCCTAGCACTAAGGTCTCCGTGGATACGTATCGAAGCTGCAATCTGCCGTTCACGTATAGAAACAGAGGTGCAGTTGCCTAGCACTAAGGTCTCCGTGGACACGTATCGAAGCTGCAATCTGCCGTTCACGTATAGAAACAGAGGTACAGTTGCCTAGCACTAAGGTCTCCGTGGACACGTATCGAAGCTGCAATCTGCCGTTCACGTATAGAAACAGAGGTACAGTTGCCTAGCACTAAGGTCTCCGTGGACACGTATCGAAGCTGCAATCTGCCGTTCACGTATAGAAACAGAGGTGCAGTTGCCTAGCGCTAAGGTCTCCGTGGACACGTATCGAAGCTGCAATCTGCCGTTCACGTATAGAAACAGAGGTGCAGTTGCCTAGCACTAAGGTCTCCGTGGACACGTATCGAAGCTGCAATCTGCCGTTCACGTATAGAAACAGAGGTACAGTTGCCTAGCACTAAGGTCTCCGTGGACACGTATCGAAGCTGCAATCTGCCGTTCACGTATAGAAACAGAGGTACAGTTGCCTAGCACTAAGGTCTCCGTGAACACGTATCGAAGCTGCCATCTGACGTTCACGTATAGAAACACAGGTACAGTTGCTGACTTTTTAAAAACTCAATATTCTTGGTATATAGAGGCTTATTATGAGGTGATACATCCATTTATATGAATTTTCACGATCCACCACTGCACGATTTCTACCATCGCCAATAAAAATGCATTTAAAAGATTTTACCGCTGACGTACATCCGCTCTCAGGCTCTTTTTACACATAGATCAGCCACACACGTTTTCTGTACGTAAGGCTGCACATGGGAAATGACTGTTTGCAGACTTCAGTTATTCCTGATGTTATTAGTGCAAATATTAAAACTGAGTATTGTGTGTAGTGCTTTTGTGTTGTGCCAGTGCATACGTGTTATGTAAAATGTAAAGAATTAAATAAAAATCAGCAGATACTTCCTTTCTAAGGAGTAACACCAACTGTTGAATATAGATTCTCAAAGTGCTACGTTCGTACGACCTCTACCCTCTATATCTTATAGGTGAGTACGAAAGTATGTAGATCGCGTTAAAATACACAACTTATGTCATATACATCTTTATTGTTGAGTGAACCGTTTTCGAGATATTGCTTGTTATTTACTTAAATTTTCCAATAGTTATTTTCTCAAATGGGAATTCGTTATTCATTTTTTTTTTGTCTTTGATATGCAAAGAGTATTAATCTGTGGCAAAAAGAATGGTACTGCACATAGCAACCAGCTATTAAGAGATATGTATGTGCTTAAAGGCTACTGTTTTTCTATATTCCCCTTGTAAATATATTTTCCCTACATCTACAACAAAATTAGCAATAAAACAGAGTTTGCAAATGTTTATCTCGATTAACATGAACTAGATGGGGAATAAGCGTTTGTAAAAATACTTTGTACAAGAGATGAGAAAAGTCATGTGAGTGTTACACATCAGATTTTTTTTATGTGTTTCAGTGGGTGAATAATAATTAGTTTTGTTGGTATCGTTATCACAGTACTGTTTCACTTGTGAAATCCCGTTCTCTTTGTATTAAAAAAAATGGCTCTAACGATTTTGATGAAAAATATCGTATGTTTAATATAATGTCGTGAGAAATGAAATGTATATCTCGAATTTTCTGGGAATGTCTCCAAAAGTATTCTTCATTGTGAACGTCTTTTTCATAACTGAAAAACCGTAAGAGATAGACAAAATTTTACTACACAAAAAATGTAGATCGCGTTAAAATACACATCTTATGTAATATACATTTTTGTTGTTGAGTGAACCGTTTTCGAGATATTGTTTGTTAATTTTCCAATATTTATTTTCTCAAATGGGACTTCGTTATTCATTTTTTTTTTGTCTTTGATATGCAAACAGTATTAATCTGTGGCAAAAAGAATGGTGTTGCACATAGCAACCAGCTATTAAGAGATATGTATGTGCTTAAAGGCTACTGTTTTTCTATATTCCCCTTGTAAATATATTTTCCCCTACATCTACAAGAAAATTAGCAATAAAATAGAGTTTGCAAATGTTTATCTCGATTAACATGAACTAGATGGAGCATAAGCGTTTGTAAAAATACTTTGTACAAGAGTAGAGAACGTCATGTGAGTGTTACACATCAGATTTTTTTTTTATACAAGAAAATTAGCAATAAAATAAATTTTGCAAATGTTTATCTCGATTAACATGAACTAGATGGGGAATAAGCGTTTGTAAAAATACTTTGTACAAGAGTTGAGAAAGTCATGTGAGTGTTACACATCAGATTTTTTTTTTTTTTGTTTCAGTGGTATCGTTATCACAGTACTGTTTCACTTGTGAAATCCCGTTCTCTTTGTATTAAAAAATGGCTCTAACGATTTTGATGAAAATATCATATATTTAAGATAATGTCGAGAGAAATGAAATGTATATCTCGAATTTTCTGGGAATGTCTCCAAAAGAATTCTTCATTGTGAACGACTTTTTCATAACTGATAAACCGTAAGAGATAGACAAAAGTTTGCTACACAAAAAATGTAGATCGCGTTAAAATACACAACTTATGCCATATACATTTATTTTGTTGAGTGAACCGTTTTTCGAGATATTGCTTGTTATTTCCTTTAAATTTTCCAATACTTATACTTTTTCTCAAATGCGTTATTCATTTTTACTTTCTCTACTACGTATAGTAAGTAGGGGAAGTATTGCATTCCACCCAAAAATTCGATACCGAGATTTCACTGGAAATACATGTTTTGAGAATCACTGAATCCAGAAAAAAAAAAGCATTTTTGGAAACATGTCCGTGTGTGTGTCTGTCTGTGTGTCTGTGTGTCTGTGTGTCTGTCTGTCTGTGCGTCTGTGTGTCTGTGAACAGCATAACTCAAAAACGAACAGTCGGATAAACACCAAACTTGGTATTTAGGTTCAGTATGCATAACTGGTAAACCATAAGAGATAGCCAAAATTTTACTACACAAAAAATGTAGATCGCGTTAAAATACACAATTTATGTCATATACATTTTTTTTTAGTTGAGTGAACCATTTTCGAGATATTGCTTGTTAT
Organism: Deroplatys truncata; assembly: GCA_030765065.1. Classification (NCBI taxonomy): domain Eukaryota; kingdom Metazoa; phylum Arthropoda; class Insecta; order Mantodea; family Mantidae; genus Deroplatys; species Deroplatys truncata. Next base: position 373,648 of record JAUKNL010000019.1, read on the forward strand.
TTCCTTAAATTTTCCAATACTTATACTTTTTCTCAAATGCGTTATTCATTTTTACTTTCTCTACTACGTATAGTAAGTAGGGGAAGTATTGCATTCCACCCAAAAATTCGTTACCGAGATTTCACTGGAAATACATGTTTTGAGAATCTCTGAATCCAAAAAAAAAAAAAAGCATTTTTGGAAACATGTCCGTGTGTGTGTCTGTCTGTGTGTCTGTGTGTCTGTGAACAGCATAACTCGAAAACGAACAGTCGGATAAACACCAAACTTGGTATTTAGGTTCAGTATCTTCCAGAGATGCGACACGAAGGTTTTCAAGAAAATCCCCCCACCCCAGACTACCCTTTACATGGAACATTTTTCGAAAATTTTAATTTTCTCAAAAACGGCTCTAACGATTTTGATTAAAACATCATATGTTTAAGATATTGTCATGTCAAATAAAATGTATATCTCGAATTTTCTGGGAATGTCTCCAAAAATATTCTTCATTGTGAACGACTTTTTTGCATAACTGGTAAACCATAAGAGATAGACAAAATTTTACTACACAAAAAATGTAGATCGCGTTAAAATACACAACTTATGTCATATACGTTTCTTTTGTTGAGTGAACCGTTTTCGAGATATTGCTTGTTATTTCCTTAAATTTTCCAATACTTATACTTTTTCTCAAATTCGTTTATTCATTTTTTTTATGTCCTGAACATGCAAACAGAATGGAATTCGCCACATAGCAACCAGCGTTAAAATATTTGACTATCGCTTAAAAGCTACCAATTAGATTGTACAAGAGTAGAGAAAGTTATGTGAGTGTAACAAATCAGTTTTTTTTATACGCTACTATTTTAGTGTGTGTGTGTGTGTGTGTGTGTGTGTGTGTGTGTGTGCGCGCGCGAGTACGTGCCTAGGAACCGTGCGCCACAAGCCAAAACGACGACGTTATAGAAAAACTTTATCAATTGCCTACCGGCCAGGGACAACCGCTAAAAAACCTGAAAAAAGCTCTAAGAGTATTCTAACGCTTACCGATCTGGAAAACCCTTGAAAACAAGATAGTACACTTTTGAGATATTGCTTGTTATTTCCTTAAATTTTTCAATACTTTTTTACTTTCTCTACTACGTATAGTAAGTAGGGGAAGTATTGCATTCCGCCCAAAAATTCGATACCGAGATTTCACCGGAAACACACGTTTTGAGACCTCCTGAATCAAAAAAAAAAAAAAAAAAAAAAAAGCATTTTTGGAAACATGTCCGTGTGTGTGTGCCTGTCTGTGTGTCTGTCTGTCTCTGTGTGTGTGTGTGTGTGTGTGTGCGCGCCAGTACGTGCCTAGTATCCGTGCGCCGACAAGGTAAAACTTCATCATTTGCCTACCGGGCAGGGACAACCGCTAAAAACCTGAGAAAACCTCCAAAATTAGAAACGCCTTCGTCAACCAGTACAGAAAACGCCTACCAACCAGGGAAAACCTATGAAAAAGCAGAAAGAGCTTGCATTTGTTTACCATCCGCAGAAAACTCCCCCAAAAAAAAAAAAAAAAAAAAACTAGTCATTTAAAAAAAAAAAAAGGAAAAAGACCAATAATATAAGTATGGTAGAAACAGCTTGCATTCGTCTACCAACCAGAGAAAACCCCCGAAACACTAGTTATTTAAAATTGCTGATGAGTTCTGGATAGGCTTTTGCAAATGTTGTTGGTAGCAAAACTTGCCTTTTCCATCACCTCCAACATACCCCACTCCCACACCTTTTTTTCTTTCCACCAATCATAATCTCTCTTATTCTCGCCAATCAGCAACTTTCATTTGTTCCTTTCCACCAATAACATCACTTCTTATTCCCACCAATGACAACTTCACACGTCACTTTCTGTTATACTTTTTATCCCTCGTTCGCCATCTTTCCCCCTCTTTCAGACCCCAACCACCGCACAGTCAACACCTCGCCGCTCCTTAACCTCAACTTCGTGCCTCCGCCATCTTATTTAGTTCACATTTTTACCACCGCGCCTCTCATCTCTCAACCAGATTGCCTGCAAGAACAGATCTCGTTCATTCGCACCTCGACGGTTGCCTCGGCAGCAGCTACTGCCAACACCTACGTCGTACACGTTTTTGACCGCTTTCGACCGGCTTGAGAACCCTGCTCCTACGTACGCTAGCGACCATCACGATGGTCCAGTACCAGGTTTTGGTATAGTTAAATTACGCCTCTGCAAAGGGTGTCTGTACCGCTTTAAAAACCTAGGTATATCAGTGCGTAGTGATGTTGGTTGATCTTAAAGCTGGTTAAGCATTTTCAAAAACAGTTTGCTTTTATTTTTCCGCCTCGCGTGCCGCGCTTTTGGTGACGCATCCACACCGGTAACAGGTAAGTAACACACGCATAATTATTTTTCGGACCTGCTTGGCGTAGGAATATATCCTTTCGTGTTTTGGTACTGTAACCTCAAACCTCCTTACCCTCCTCTTGCGTCCGCCATCTTGTTTAGTTCTCACCGCATCTCCTTGTCGCAGACCCTCCGCCATTTTTAGTTCCCGCTATTTTAACCTCAAAATCTACTCTTCTAACCTCTTGCTACCGCCATCTTCTTTTAGTTCCCATTCTCACCACCGCGTCTCCTTACCCCCACCTCTTGCGACCGCCATGTTCACCACTAACCTCCAAATTTCCTCGTCCTTAAACCTCTTGTCTCAACCACCTTGTTTAGTTCCCATTTTCGCCACCGCATCTCATATCGCCCCATCTCTCTATCCACTCAAGAAAACTACCATCCAACGTTCAAAAATTGCTGATCAGTTCACGACAGGCTTTTGCAAATCTTGTTGCTAGCAAAACTTACCTTTCCCATCACCTCCAACATACCCCATTCCTTTTTCTTTCCACCAATCATAACCTCTCTTATTCTTACCAATCAGCAACTTTCATTTGCTCCTTTCCACCAATAAAATCACTTCTTATTCCCACCAATCACAACTTCACACGTCACTTTCTGTTACACTTTTTATCCCTCGCTCCCCATCTTTTCCCTCTTTCAGTCCCGACCTCCGCACACACAACACCTCGCCGCTGCTCACATCTCCGAACCAAATTGCCGGCGAGAACAGATCTCGTTTATTCACACCTCGACGGTTGACTCGACAGCAGCTACTGCGAACACCTACGTCGTACACGTTTTGACCGCTTTCGACCGGCTTGAGAACCCTGCTCCTACGTACGCTAGCGACCATCACGATGGTCCAGTACCAGGTTTTTGGTATAGTTAAATTACGCCTCTGCAAAGGGTGTCTGTACCGCTTTAAAAACCTAGGTATATCAGTGCGTAGTGATGTTGGTTGATCTTAAAGCTGGTTAAGCATTTTCAAAAACAGTTTGCTTTTATTTTTCCGCCTCGCGTGCCGCGCTTTTGGTGACGCATCCACACCGGTAACAGGTAAGTACCACACGCATAATTATTTTTCGGACCTGCTTGGCGTAGGAATATATCCTTTCGTGTTTTCGTACTGTAACCTCAAATCTCCTTACCCTCCTCTTGCGACCGCCATCTTGTTTAGTTCTCACCGCATCTCCTTGTCGTAGACCCTCCGCCATTTTTAGTTCCCACTATTTTAACCTCAAAATCTACTCTTCTAAAACTCTTGCTACCCCCATCTTCTTTTAGTTCCCATTCTCACCACTGCATCTCCTTACCCCCACCTCTTGCGACCGCCGTGTTCACCACTAACCTCCAAATTTCCTCGTCCTTAAACCTCTTGTCTCAACAACCTTGTCTAGTCCCCATTTTCGCCACCGCATCTCATATCGCCCCCATCTCTCTATCCACTCAAGAAAACTACCATCCGACGTTCAAAAATTGCTGATCAGTTCAAGACAGGCTTTTGCAAATCTTGCTGCTAGCAAAACTCACCTTTCCCACCACCTCCAAAATACCCCACTCCCACAACTTTTTCTTTTCCACCAATCATAATCCCTCTTATTCCTACCAATCAACAACTCTCATTTGTTCCTTTCCACCAATAAAATCACTTCTTATTCCCACCAATCACAACTTCACACGTCACTTTCTGTTACACTTTTTATCCCTCGCCCCCCATCTTTACCCCTCTTTCAGTACCGACCTCCGCACAGACAACACCTCGCCACCCAGCTCCTCTCCATCACGCGACCTCCATACTCCTCCATCTCCCTTCCTCCATCTCCCACCCCAAATTAACGAACCAATCAAAACACTCCACGTCACTTCCTCAATTCTTTCAACTCGTCCCGGATGAGCCAACCGATTTAACGATAATCCTACCGCTCAGGGCGCTTTTCAAACTTACCGCCGCCGCCGTCGCACGCAGCGACACTAGCGACACTAGCGCCCCTAGCGGCAGGATTATCGTTAAAACAATTGGCTCATCCGGGACTATTACTACTGAGGTGATACATCCATTTATATGATTTTTAAGCAGTTTAAAAGAATTGTAGTAAACGCGATTTTACAATCACTAGGGGCTAGAAAATCGAATTTCTTGACTTGTTGTAAACTCAATATTCTTGGTATATAGAGGCTTTTATATGATGTGATACATCCATTTATAAAAAGTTTTATGCAGATAGAAAGAAGTAAAGAAAACGCGATTTTACAGACACTAGAGACTAGAAAATCGAATTTCATGACTTGTTAAAATCTCAGTGCTCTTGGTATATATAGGCTTATTATGATGTGGTACTTCCATTTATATGATTTTTACGCAGTTTGAAACAGTGAAGTAAACGCGATTTTACACTCACTAGAGGCTAAAAATTCTATTTTCCTGACTAGTTGAAAACTCAATATTCTTGGTATATAGGGGCTTATTATGATGTGATACATCCATTTATATGATTTTTACGCAGTTTCAAAGAAGTGAAGAGGCTAGAAAACCGAAATTCATAACTAGTTGAAATTTCAATATTCTTGGTATATAGAGGATTAATATGATGTGATACACCCATTAATATGATTTTTACGCAGGTTGAAAGAAGAGTGGAAAGCGCGATTTTACGATCACTAGGGGCTAAAAAATCAAATTTCTTGACTTGTTAAAAAGTCAATATGCTTGGTATATAGAGGCTTATTTTGATGTGATACATCCATTTATATGATTTTTAAGCAGTTTGAAAGAAGTGAACTAAACGCGGTTTTACACTCACTAGAGGCAAGAAAATCGAATTTACTGTCTTGTTGAAAACTCAATACTCTTGGTATATAGAGGCTTATCTATACGTGATACATCCGGTTATATGATTTTTAAGCAGTTTGAAAAAAGTGTGCAAAACGCTATTTTACACTCACTAGCGGTTAGAATTTCGAATTTATTGACTTGTCTAAAACTCAATTTCTTGGTATATAGAGGCTTATTATGAGGTGATACATCCATTTATATCATTTATAAGCAGCTTGAAAGAAGTGTAGTAAACGCGATTTTACAATCACTAGGGGCTGGAAAATCGAATTTCTTGACTTTTTGAAAACTCAATATTTCTTGGTATATAGAGGCATATTATGAGGAGATACATCCATTTATTTGATTATTAAGCAGTGTGAAAGAAGTGAAGTAAGCGCGATTTTACACTCAGTAGGGGCTAGGAAATCGAATTTCTTGACCTTTTGAAAACTCAATCTTCTTGGTATATAGAGCCTTATTATCATGTGATACAACCATTTATATGATTTTTATGCAGTTTGAAAGAAGCGTGGAAAACGAGATTTTACACTCACTAGAGGCTAGAAAATTGAATTTCATGACTTGTTTAAAACTCAATGTTCTTGGAATATATAGGCTTATTATGACGTGATACATCCATTTATATGATTTTTAAGCAGTTTGAAAGAATTGAAGTAAACGTGATTTTACACTCACTAGACGTTAGAAAATCGAATTTCATGACTTGTTGAAAACTCTATGTTCTTGGTATATAGAGGCTTATTATGACGTGATACATCCATTTATATGATTTTTAGAGGAAGTGAAGTAAACGCGATTTTTCACTGACTAGAGGCTAGAAAATCGAGTTTCATGACTTGTTGAAAACTCTATGTTCTTGGTATAAATAGGGTTATTGTGATGTGATACATCCATTTATATGATTTTTACGCAGTTTGAAAGAAGTGTGGAAAGCGCGATTTTATACTCACTAGGGGCTAGAAAATCGAATTTCTTGACTTGTTGAAATCTCAATATTCTTGGTATATAGAGGCTTATTATGATGTGATACATCCATTTACAAAAGTTTTATGCAGATAGAAAGAAGTGAAGAAAACGCGATTTTACAGTCACTAGAGCCTAGAAAATCGAATTTCATGACTTCTTAAAATCTCAGTGTTCTTGGAATATATAGGCTTATTATGCCGTGGTACTTCCATTTATTTGATTTTTACGCAGGTTGAAAGAAGAGTGGAAAGCGCGAATTTACGATCACTAGGGGCTAGAAAATCAAATTTCTTGACTTGTTAAAAAGTCAATATTCTTGGTATATAGAGGCTTATTTTGATGTGATACATCCATTTATATGATTTTTAAGCAGTTTGAAAGAAGTGAAGTAAACGCGATTTTACACTCACTAGAGGCTAGAAAATCGAAGTTACTGTCTTGTTGAAAATTCAATACTCTTGGTATATAGAGGCTTATCTATACGTGATACATCCGGTTATATGATTTTTAAGCAGTTTGAAAAAAGTGTGCAAAACGCTATTTTACACCCACTAGCGGTTAGATTTTCGAATTTATTGACTTGTCTAAAACTCAATTTCATTGGTATATAGAGGCTTATTATGATGTGATACATCCATTTATATGATTTTTAAGCAGTTTGAAAGAAACGAAGTAAACGCAATTTTACACTCACCAGGGGCTAGAAAATCGAATTTCTTGACTTTTTGAAAACTCAGTATTCTTGGTATATATATGCTTATTATGAGGTGATACATCCATTTATATGATTTTTAAGCAGTTTAAAAGAATTGTAGTAAACGCGATTTTACAATCACTAGGGGCTAGAAAATCGAATTTCTTGACTTGTTGTAAACTCAATATTCTTGGTATATAGAGGCTTTTATATGATGTGATACATCCATTTATAAAAAGTTTTATGCAGATAGAAAGAAGTAAAGAAAACGCGATTTTACAGACACTAGAGACTAGAAAATCGAATTTCATGACTTGTTAAAATCTCAGTGCTCTTGGTATATATAGGCTTATTATGATGTGGTACTTCCATTTATATGATTTTTACGCAGTTTGAAAGCAGTGAAGTAAACGCGATTTTACACTCACTAGAGGCTAAAAATTCTATTTTCCTGACTAGTTGAAAACTCAATATTCTTGGTATATAGGGGCTTATTATGATGTGATACATCCATTTATATGATTTGTACGCAGTTTCAAAGAAGTGAAGAGGCTAGAAAACCGAAATTCATAACTAGTTGAAATTTCAATATTCTTGGTATATAGAGGATTAATATGATGTGATACACCCATTTATATGATTTTTACGCAGGTTGAAAGAAGAGTGGAAAGCGCGATTTTACGATCACTAGGGGCTAAAAAATCAAATTTCTTGACTTGTTAAAAAGTCAATATGCTTGGTATATAGAGGCTTATTTTGATGTGATACATCCATTTATATGATTTTTAAGCAGTTTGAAAGAAGTGAACTAAACGCGGTTTTACACTCACTAGAGGCAAGAAAATCGAATTTACTGTCTTGTTGAAAACTCAATACTCTTGGTATATAGAGGCTTATCTATACGTGATACATCCGGTTATATGATTTTTAAGCAGTTTGAAAAAAGTGTGCAAAACGCTATTTTACACTCACTAGCGGTTAGAATTTCGAATTTATTGACTTGTCTAAAACTCAATTTCTTGGTATATAGAGGCTTATTATGAGGTGATACATCCATTTATATCATTTATAAGCAGCTTGAAAGAAGTGTAGTAAACGCGATTTTACAATCACTAGGGGCTGGAAAATCGAATTTCTTGACTTTTTGAAAACTCAATATTTCTTGGTATATAGAGGCATATTATGAGGAGATACATCCATTTATTTGATTATTAAGCAGTGTGAAAGAAGTGAAGTAAGCGCGATTTTACACTCAGTAGGGGCTAGAAAATCGAATTTCTTGACTTTTTGAAAACTCAGTATTCTTGATATATAGAGACTTATTATGAGGTGTAACTTGCATTTATATGATTTTTTCGAAATTTGAAAGAAGTGTGGAAAACGTGATTTTAAACTCACTAGGGGCTACTAAATCGCATTTCTTCACTTTTTGAAAACTCAGTATTCTTTGTAAAAAGGCCTATTATGAGGTGAAACGACCATTTATATGATTTTTCCGAAGTTTGAAAGAATTGTGGAAAGCGTGATTTTACACTCACTAGCGGCTAGGAAATCGAATTTTTTGATTTGTTGTAAACACAATATTCTTGGATATAGACGCTTATTAGGATGTGATCCATCCATTTATAAAAATTTTATGCATATTTAAAGAAGTGAAGAAAACGCGATTCTACAGTCACTAGAGGCTAGAAAATCGAATTTCATGACTTGTTGAAAACTCAATGTTCTTGGTGTATATATGATTATTATGATGTGATACATCCATTTATATGATTTTTATGCAGTTTGAAAGAAGTCAAGAAAACGCGATTTTAGACTCACTACGGGCTAGGAAATCGAATTTCTTGACCTTTTGAACACTCAATCTTCTTGGTATATAGAGCCTTATTATCATGTGATACAACCATTTAAATGATTTTTATGCAGTTTGATAAAAGTGTGGAAAACGCGAGTTTACACTCACTAGAGCTAGAAAATCAAATGTCTTGACTTGTTTAAAACTCAATGTTCTTGGTATATATAGGGTTATTATGACGTGATACATCCATTTATATGATTTTTAAGCAGTTTGAAAGTAGTGTGGAAAGCCCGATTTTTCACTCACAAGCGGTTATAAAATCGAATTTCTTGACATGTTGTAAACTCAATATTCTTGGTATATATAGGCTTTTATGATGTGGTACTTCCATTTATATGATTTTTACGCAGTTTGAAAGAAGTGAAGTAAACGCGATTTTACACTCACTAGAGGCTAAAAATTCTAATATCCTGACTAGTTGAAAACTCAATATTCTTGGTATATAGGGGCTTATTATGACGTGATACATCCATTTATATGACCTTTAAGCAGTTTGAAAGAAGTGTGGAAAGCGCGATTTTACACTCACAAGCGGTTAGAAAATCGAATTTCTTGACTTGTTGTAAACTCAATATTCTTGGTATATATAGGCTTTTATGATGTGGTACTTCCATTTATATGATTTTTACGCAGTTTGAAAGAAGTGAAGTAAACGCGATTTTACACTCACTAGAGGCTAAAAATTCTAATATCCTGACTAGTTGAAAACTCAATATTCTTGGTATATAGGGGCTTATTCTGATGTGATACATCCATTTATATGATTTTTAGGCAGTTTCAAAAAAGTGAAGAGGCTAGAAAACCGAAATTCATAACTAGTTGAAATTTCACTATTCTTGGTATATAGAGGATTAATATGATGTGATACACCCATTTATATGATTTTTACGCGGGTTGAAAGAAGAGTGGAAAGCGCGATTTTACGATCACTAGGGGCTAGAAAATCAAATTTCTTGACTTGTTAAAAAGTCAATATTCTTGGTATATAGAGGCTTATTTTGATGTGATACATCCATTTATATGATCTTTAAGCAGTTTGAAAGAAGTGAAGTAAACGCGATTTTACACTCACTAGAGGCTAGAAAATCGAATTTACTGTCTTGTTGAAAACTCAATACTCTTGGTATATAGAGGCTTATCTATACGTGATACATCCGGTTATATGATTTTTAAGCAGTTTGAAAAAAGTGTGCAAAACGCTATTTTACACTCACTAGCGGTTAGAATTTCGAATTTATTGACTTGTCTAAAACTCAATTTCTTGTTATATAGAGGCTTATTATGAGATAATACATCCATTTATATGATTTATAAGCAGTTTGAAAGAAGTGTAGTAAACGCGATTTTACAATCACTACGGGCTGGAAAATCGAATTTCTTGACTTTTTGAAAACTCAATATTTCTTGGTATATAGAGGCATATTATGAGGAGATACATCCATTTATTTGATTACTAAGCAGTGTGAAAGAAGTGAAGTAAGCGCGATTTTACACTCAGTAGGGGCTAGAAAATCGATTTTCTTGACTTGTTGAAAACTCAGTAGTCTTGGTATATAGAGGCTTATTATAAGGTGAAACATCCATTTATATGATTTTTTCGAAGTTTGAAAGAAGTATGGAAAGCGTGATTTTACACTCAGTAGGGGCTGGAAAATCGAATTTCTTGACTTCTTGAAAACTCAGTATTCTTGGAATATAGAGGCTTATTATGAGGTGATAAATCCATTTATATGATATTTAAGCAGTTTGAAAAAAGTGAAGTAAACGCGATTCTACACTTACTAGGGGCTAGAAAATCGAATTTGACTTTTTAAAAACTCAGTATTCTTGGTTTATAGAGGCTTATTATGAGGTGAAACATCCATTTATATGATTTTTTCGAAATTTGAAAGAAGTGTGGAAAGCGTGTTTTTACACTCACTAGGGGCTAGAAAATCGGATTTCTTGACTTGTTGAAAACTCAGTATTCCTGGTATATAGAGGCTTATTGTGATGTGATACATCCATTTATATGATTTTTAAGCAGTTTGAAAGAACTGTAGTAAACGCGATTCTACACACACAAGGGGCTAGAAAATCGAATTCCTTGACTTGTTGAAAACTCAGTATTCTTGGTATATGAAGGCTTATTATGAGGTGATTCATCCATTTATATGATTTTTAAGCAGTTTGAAAGAAGTGAAGTAAATGCGATTTTACACTCACTAGGGGCTAGAAAATCGAATTTCTTGACTTTTTGAAAACTCAGTATTCTTGGTGTATAGAGGCTTATTTATGATGTGAAGCATCAATTTATATAATTTTTAAGCAGTTTGAAAGAAGTTAAGTAAACGCGATTTTACACCCCTGGGGGCTAGAAAATCGAATTTCTTGACTTTTTGAAAACTCAGTATTCTTGGTATATAGAGGCTTATTATGACGTGTAACATCCATTTATATGATTTTTTCGAAATTTGAAAGAAGTGTGGAAAGCGCGATTTTAAACTCACTAGGGGCTACAAAATCGCATTTCTTCAGTTTTTGAAAACTCAGTATTCTTGGTAATAGAGGCCTTTTATGAGGTGAAACTACCATTTATAAGATTTTTTCGAAGTTTGAAAGAAATGTGGAAAGCGTGATTTTACACTCACTAGCGGCTAGAAAATCGAATTTCTTGACTTGTTGAAAACTCAGTATTCTTGGTATATAGAGGCTTATTATGAGGTGAAACGTCCATTTATATGATTTTTTTCGAAGTTTGAAAGAAGTGTGGAAAGCGTGATTTTACACTCACTAGGGGCTAGAAAATCGAATTTCTTGACTTTTTGATAACTCAGTATTCTTGGTATATAGAGGCTTATTATGAGGTGCTTCTTCCATTTATATGATTTTTAAGCAGTTTGTAAGAACTGAAGTAAACGCGATTTTACACTCACTAGGGGCTAGAAAATCGAATTTCTTGACTTTTTGAGAACTCAGTATTCTTGATATATAGAGACTTATTATGAGGTGATTCATCCATTTATATGATTTTTTTGAAATTTGAAAGAAGTGTGGAAAGCGTGATTTTACACTCACTAGCGGCTAGAAAATCGAATTTTTTGATTTGTTGTAAACACAATATTCTTGGATATAGACGCATATTAGGATGTGATACATCCATTTATAAAAATTTTATGCATGTTTAAACAAGTGAAGAAAACGCGATTCTACAGCCACTAGAGGCTAGAAAATCGAATTTCATGACTTGTTGAAAACTCAATGTTCTTGGTGTATATAGGATTATTATGATTTGATACATCCATTTATATGATTTTTATGCAGTTTGAAAGAAGTGAAGAAAACGCGATTTTACACTCACTAGTGGCTAGAAAATCGAATTTCTTGACTTGTTGAAAACTCAGTATTCTTGGTATATAGAGGATTATTATGATGTGATACACCCATTTATATGACTTTTAAGCAGTTTGAAAGAAGTGAGGAAAATGCGATTTTACACTCACTAGGGGCTAGGAAATCGAATTTCTTGACCTTTTGAAAACTCAATCTTCTTGGTATATAGAGTCTTATTATCATGTGATACAACCATTTATATGATTTTTATGCAGTTTGAAAGAAGGGTGGAAAACGAGATTTTACACTCACTAGAGGCTAGAAAATATAATTTCATGACTTGTTGAACACTCAATAGTCTTGATATATATAGGCTTATTATGAGGTAATACATCCATTTATGTGATATTTAAGCAGTTTGAAAGAAGTGAAGTAAACGCGAGTTTACACTCACTAGAGGCTAGAAAATCAAATGTCTTGACCTGTTTAAAACTCAATTTTCTTGGTATATATAGGCTTATTATGACGTGATACATCCATTTATATGATTTTTAAGCAGTTTGAAGGAAGTGAAGTAAACCCGATTTTACACTGACTAGAGGCTAGAAAATCGAGTTTCATGTGTTGTTGAAAACTCAATACTCTTGGTATATGGAGGCTTATTATGATGTGATAAACCCATTTATATGATTTTTACGCGGGTTGAAAGAAGAGTGGAAAGCGCGATTTTACACTCACAAGTGGTTAGAAAATCGAATTTCTTGCCTTGTTGAAAACTCAATTTGCTTGGTAATAGAGGATATTATGATGTGATACATCCATTTATAAGAATTTTATGCAGATTGAACGACGTGAATAAAACGCGATTTTACTGTCACTAGAGGCTAGAAAATCGAATTTCTTGATTTGTTGTAAACTCAATATTATTGGTATATAGAGGCTTATTATGATGTGATACATCCATTTATAAACGTTTCATGCAGATTGAAAGAACTGAAGAAAACGCGATTTTACAGTTACTAGAGCCTAGAAAATCGAATTTCATGACTTGTTAAAAACTCAATGTTCTTGGTATAAATAGGCTTATTATGATGTGATACATCCATTTATATGATGTTTACGCAGTTTCAAAGAAGTGAAGAAAACGCCATTTTACACTCACTAGAGGCTAGAAAATTGAATTTCATAACTAGTTGAAATTTCAATATTCTTGGTATATAGGGGATTAATATGATGTGATACACCCATTTATATGATTTTTACGCAGGTTGAAAGAAGTGGGGAAAGCGCGATTTTACGATCACTAGGGGCTAGAAAATAAATTTCTTGACTTGTTGAAAAGTCAATATTCTTGGTATATAGAGGCTTATTTTGATGTGATACATCCATTTATATGATTTTTAAGCAGTTTGAAAGAAGTGAAGTAAACGCGATTTTACACTCACTAGAGGCTAGAAAATCGAATTTACTGTCTTGTTGAAAACTCAATACTCTTCGTATATAGAGGCATATCTAGACGTGATACATCCAGTTATATGATTTTTAAGCAGTTTGAAAGAAGTGTGCAAAAGGCTATTTTACACTCATTAGCGGTTAGAAAATCGAATTTCTTGACTTGTCTAAAACTCAATTTTCTTGGTATATAGAGGCTTATTATGATGTGATAAATCCATTTATATGATTTTTACGCAGTTTGAAAGAAGTGAAGAAAACGCGATTTTACACTCACTCGAAGCTAGAAAATCGAATTTCTTGACTTGTTGAAAACTCAATATTCTTGGTATATTGAGGCTTATTATGATGTGATACACTAATTTTTATAAGAATTAAATGCGGATTGATAGAAGTGAAGTAATCGCGATTTTACAGTCACTACAGGCTAGAAAATCGAATTTCATGACTTTTTGAAAACTCAATATTTTTTGGTATATAGAGCCTTATTATGATGTGATACACCCATTTATATGATTTTTAAGCAGTTTGAAAGAAGTGAAGAAACACGATTTTACACTCACTAGAGTATAGAAATTCGAGTTTTATTTCTTGTTAGAAACTTAATATTTTTGGTATATATATATATATATATATATATATATATATATATATGCTTATTATGATGTGATACATCCGTTTATATGACTATTACGCAGTTTGAAAGAACTTAAGAAAACGCGATTTTACAATCACTAGAGGTTAGAAATTCGAATTTCATGGGTTGTTGGAAACTCAACATTTTTGGTACATATAGACCTATTATGATGGGATACACCGATTTATATGATTTTTTCGCAATTTGGAAGAACTTAAGAAAACGCCATTTTACACTCACTAGACGTTAGAAATTCGGATTTCATGACTTGTTGAAAACTCAGTATTCTTGGGGTATATAGGTTTATTATGATGAGATACATCCATTTATATAACTTTTACGCAGTTTGGAAGAAGTGAGGAAAACGCGATTTTACACTCTCTGGAGGATAGGAATTCGAATTTCATGACCTGTTGAAAACTCAACATTCTTGATATATAGGGTTATTATAATGAGATACATCGGTTTATTTGACGTTTACGCGGTTTGAAAGAAGTTAAGAAAACGCGATTTTACACTCACCAAAGGCTAGAAATTCGAATTTCATGAGTTGTTGGAAACTCAATATTCTTGGTATATACAGGCATATTATGATGTGATACATCCATTTATATGATTTTTACGCAGTTTCAAATAAGTTAAAAAAACGCGATTTTACACTCACTGGAGGCTAGCAATTCGAATATCATGACTTTTTGGCAACTCAATAATCTTGTTATATGTAGAGTTATTACGGTATTGATACATACATTTATATGTCTTTTACGCAGTTTGGAAGAAGTAATTAAAGCACCATTTTACACTCAATAGAGGACAGAAATTCCACTTCCATGTGTTGTTGGAAACGAATATTCTTGGTATATATAGGCTTATTATGATGTGATACCTCCATTTATATGAGTTTTACGCAGTTTGGAAGAAGTAAAGAAAACGCGATTTTACACCCAGTAGAGGCTAGAAATTCGAACTTCATGACTTGCTGGAAACTCCATAATTTTGTTATATATAGTATTATTATGCTGTGATACACCCATTTATATGTCTTTTACGAAGTTTAAAGAAGTAAAGAAAACGCCAATTTACACTCACTAGAGGATAGAATTTCGATTTCCATGAGTTGCTGGGAACTCAATATTCTTGGTATATAAAGGCTTATTATGATGCGATACATCCATTTAAATGACTTTTACATAGTTTGGAAGGAGTGAAGAAAATGCGATTTTACACTCACTAGAGGCGAGGAATTCGATACTCAATAATCTTGGTATATATAGGCGTATTAGAATGTGATGCAACCATTTTTATGACTTTTACGCAGTTTGGAAGAAGTGAAGAAAACGCGTACACTCAATAGAGGTTAGAAATTAGAATTTCATGACTTGTTGGAAAGTCAATAATCTTGTTATATATAGGCGTATTGGTTTTGATACATCCATTTTTATGACTTTTACGCAATTTGGAAGAATTGAAGGAAACGCGATGTAACACTCACTACAGGGTAGAAATTCGAATTTCATAACTTGTTGGAAACACAACATTCTTGTTATATATAGGCGTATTAGGATGCGATTTATCCATTTTAAGACATTTAAGCTGTATGGAAGAAGTAACGGAAACGCCATTTTACACCCACTAGAGGACAGAAATTCCATTTCCATGACTTGTTGGAAAGTCAATAATCTTGGTATATATGGGCTTATTATGATGTGATACAACCATTTATGTGACTTTTACGCAGTTTGGAATAAGTGAAGAAAACGCGATCTTACACTTACTAAAGGCTAGAAATTCAAATTTCATAACCTGTTGGAAGCACAATATTCTTGTTATATATAGGCATATTATGATGTGATACCTTCATTTATGTGACTTTTACGCAGTTTGCCAGAAGTGAAGAAAACGCGATTTTAACCTCACTAAAGGCTGGAAATTCGAATTATATGACTTTTTGGAAGCACAGTATTATTGGTATATATAGGCTTATTATGATGAGATACATCCATTTATATGAGTTTTACGCAGTTTGGCAGATGTAAAGAAAACGCGAAATTACACTCAAAAGAGGTTAGAAATTCGAATTTCATGGTTTGTTGGAAACTGAATAATGTTGTTATATATAGGCGTATTAAGATGTAATACATATATTTTTAAGAGTTTTACTAGAATGGAAGAAGTAAAGAAAACGCGATTTTACACTCACTAGCGGCTAGAAATTCGAATTTCATGACTTGTTGGAAACTCAATAATCTTGTTATATATAGTCGTATTAGGATGTGATACATCCATTTTTAAGACTTTTACGCGGTTTGTAAGAAGTAAAGAAAACGCCAATTTACACTCACTAGAGGACAGAAATTCGGTTTCCATGAGTTATTGTGAACTCAATATTCTTGGTATATATAAGCTTTTTATGATATGATACGTCCATTTATATGATTTTTATGCAGTTTGGAAGAAGTGAAGAAAACGCTATCTTACGCTCAATAGAGGCTCGAAATTCGAATTTCAAGACTTGTTGAAAACTCAATATTCTTGGTATATATAGGCTTATTATGATGCGATACATCCATTTATATGACTTTTACGCAGTTTGGAAGCAGTGAGGAAAACGCGATTTTACACTCACTAGAGGCTAGAAATTCGAATTTCATGACATGTTGGAAACTCAATAATCTTTCTATATACAGACGTATTAAAATGTGATACATCCATTTTTATGACTTTTACGCAGTTTGGAAGAAGTGAAGAAAACGAGCTCACAAACACACTAGAGGCCAGAAATTCTAATTTCATGACTTGTTGGATACTCAATAATCTTGTCATATATAGGCGTATTAGAATGTGATACATTCATTTTATGACTTTTACGCAGTTTGGAAGAAGTGAAGAAAACGCGATTTTACACTCACTAGAGGCTAGAAATTCGAATTTAATCGTTTCCTGGAAACTAAATAATCTTGTTATATATAGGCATATTGGGATGTGATACATCCATTTTTATGAATTTTTACACAGTTTGGAAGATGTGAAGAAAATGCGATCTAACACTCACTATAGGCTAGAAATTCGAATTTCATGGCTTGTTGGAAACACAATATTCTTGCTATATATAGGCTTATTATGATGTGATATATCCATTTATGTTACTCTTACGCAGTTTGGAAGAAGTGAATAAAACGCAATTTTACACTCACTAGTGGCTAGATATTCGAATTTCATTACATGTTGGAAACACAATATTCTTGGTATACATAGGCCTATAATAATGTGATACATCCATTTATATATCTTTTACGCAGTTTGGAAGAAGTAAAGAAAACTCGATTTTACGCTCACTAGAGGACAGAAATTCTATTTTCAGTACTTGTTGGAAACTCAATATTCCTGGTATATATAGGCTTATTATGATGCGATACATGCATTTATATGACTTTTACTTAGTTTGGAAGCAGTGAAGAAAACGCGATTTTACACTCACCAGAGGCTAAAAATTCGAATTTCATGACACGTTGGAAACTCAATAATCTTGTTATATACGGGCGTATTAGAATGTGGTAGATCCATTTTTATGACTTTCACGCAGTTTGGAAGAAGTGAATAAAACGCGATCTTACACTCACTAGGGACTAGAAATTCCTATTTTATGACTTGTTGGAAACACAATAATCTTGTTATATACAGGCGTATTAGAGTGTGATTCATGCATTTTTATGACTTTTACGCAGTTTGGAAAAGGTGAAGAAAACGCGATCTTACGCTCACTAGAGGCTAGAAATTCAAATTTCATAATTATTGCAAATACAATATTCTTATTATACATAGGCTTATTATAATGTAATACATCCATTTATGTAACTCTTACGCAGTTTGGAAGAAGTGAAGAAAACGCGATTTTACACTCACAGGGGCTAAAAATTCCAATTTCATGACACTTGGAAACTCAATAATCTTCTTATATACGGGCGTATTAGAATGTGATAGATCCATTTTTATGACTTTCACGCAGTTTGGAAGAAGTGAAGAAAACGCGATCTTACACTCACTAGCGGCTAGAAGTTCGAATTTTATGACTTGTTGGAAACACAATATTCTTGGTATATATAGGCTTATTATGATGTGATACATCCATTTATGTGACTTTTACTCAGTTTGGAAGAAGTAAAAAAAGCGCCATTTTACACTCACTAGAGGACAGAAATTCGATTTCCATGAGTTGTTGGAAACTCAATAATCTTGGTATAGGTAGGCTTATTATTATGAGATACATCCATTTATATGAGTTTTACGCAGTTTGGAGGAAATGCGATTATACACTCACTAGAGTCTAGAAATTCGAATTTCATGACACGTTGGAAACTCAATAATCTTGTTATATACAGGCGTATTAGAGTGTGATTCATGCATTTATATGACTTTTACGCAGTTTGGAAAAAGTGAAGAAAACGCCATCTTACACTCACTAGAGACTAGAAATTCAAATTCATATCTTGTTGCAAACACAATATTCTTGTTATACATAGGCTTATTATGATGTGATACACCCATTTATTACACTTTGAGGCAGTTTGGAAGAAGTTTAGAAAACGCGATTTTGCACTCAATAGAGGCTAGAAATTCGAATTTCAAGACTTGTTGTAAACTCAATATTCTTGGTATATAGAGGCTTATTAAGATGTGATACGTCCATTTATATGTCTTTTACGCTGCTTGGAAGACGTAAAGAAAACGCGATTTTATGCTCACTAGAGGACAGCAATTCCACTTTCATGACTTGTTGGAAACTCAATATTCTTGGTATACATAGGCTTATTAAGATGTGATACATCCATTTATATGACTTTTACGCAGTTTGGAAGAAGTGAAGAATACGTGATTTTACACTCACCAGAGGCTAGCAATTCGAATTTCATGACTTGTTGGAAAGTCAATAATCCTGTTATATATACGCGTATTAGGACGTAAATCATCCCGTTTTATGACTTTTAAGCAGTTTGGAAGAAGTGAAGAAAGCGCGATTCTCACTAGAGGCTAGAAATTCGAATTCACCAGTGCTCTCGATCGACAGAGAAGAGGAGCGCTGTTTTATTTCGCATTCCTCTCGCTCAACAGTGAGATTGAGCGATGTTTTAGTTCGCAATCCTCCTGATAAACAACGAGATGGTGCACTGTTTTAGTTCGCAATCCTCTCGCTCGATAGAAAAATAGAGAGCTGTTTTAGTTCCCTATTCTCTCGGCGGCAGGTTATGGAGTGCTGTTTTAGTTCGCAAATCCTCTAGCTCGATAGAGAGTTGGAGCGCTGTTGTAGTTGCCAATCCTCTCGCTTGACAGAGCGATGGAGCGCAATTTTAGTTGACAATCATCTCGTTTGACAGAGAGATAAGGCTCTGTTTAGTTCCCAATCCTCTCGTTCGACAGAGAGATGGATCGCAATTTTAGTTCCCAATTCTCTCGCTCGACAGAGAATTGGAGTGCAGTTTTAGACACCAATCATCTCGCTCAACAGTGAGATGGAGCGCTGATATAGTTCCCAATCCTCTATCTAGAGAGACATGGAGTGCTGATTTAATTCGCACTCCTCTCACTCGATAGAAGGATAGAGAGCTGTTTTAGTTCCCAATCCTCTCGGCGGCAGGAGATGGAGTGCTGTTTTAGTTTTCATTTCCTCTAGCTCGATTGAGAGGTGGAGCGCTGTTTTAGTTGCCAATGTTCTCGCTCAACAGACAGATGGAGCGCAGTTTTAGTTCAAAATCCTTTCGCTTGATAGAGGGATGAAGCGCCGTTTTAGTTGTCATTACTGTCGTTCGACAGAGGGATGGAGCGCTGTTTTAGTTCGCAATCCTTTCGCTCTATAGAGGGATGAAGCGCCGTTTTATTTCTCATTACTGTCGCTCGACATAGAGATGGAGCGCTGTTTTATTTCTCAATCCTTTCGCTCGATACAGGGATGAAGCGCTGTTTTACTTCTCATTACTGTCGCTCGATATAGAAATGGAGCGCTGTGTTAGTTCCCAATCCGTTCGCTCATTAGAGGGTTGAAGCGCCGTTTTAGCTCTCATTTCTGTCGTTCGACACAGATTTATTGTACTGTTTTATTTCGTAATCCTATCGTTCGACAATAAATTGGAGCGCTGTTTACGTCCCAATACTCTCGCTCGACAGAGAGATGGAGCGCATTTTTAGTTCTCGATCCTCTCGTTCGACAAGAAGATGGTGTGATGTTTTAGATCGCATTTCTCTGGCTCGATAGAAAGATAGACAGCTGTTTTTGCTCCCAATCCTCACGGTGGCAGCAGATGGAGTGCTGTTATAGATGGCAATGCTCTTGCTCGACTGAGAGTTGGAGCGCTATTTTAGTTTGCAATTTTGTCGCTCCACAGAGATTGCAGCGCTGTCTTAGTTCGCAATCCTCTAGCTAGACAGAAAGACGGAGCGCTGTTTTAGTTCTCAATCCTCTCTCTAGACAGAGACATGGAGCGCCGTTTTAGTTCACAGTCCTCTCGCTCGATAGAGAGATAGAGAGCTGTTTTAGTTCCCAATCATCTCCGTCGAGAAAGAGATGGAGCGTTGTTTTAGTACCCAATCCTTTCGCTCGATAGAGGGATGAAGCGCTGTTTTAGTTCTCATTACTGTCGTTCGACAGAGAGATGGAGCGCTGTTTCAGTTCCCCATCCATTTGGTCGATAGTGGGATGAAACGACGTTTTAGTCGTCATTACTGTCGCTCGACAGAGAGATGGAGCGATAGCGGGTTGAAGCGCCGTTTTACTTCTCATTACCTTCGTTCGACAGAGAGTTATAGCGCTGTTTTAGTTCGCAATCCACTCGTTCTACAGAAAAATTGAGCGCTGTTTCAGTTCCCAAACCTTTCGCACGATAGAGGGATGCAGTATCGTTTTAGTTCTCATTACTGTCGGTCGCCGGAGAGTTAGAGCGCTGTTTTAGTTCCTTTGGCTCGATAAAGGGATGAAGTGCTGTTTTAGTTCTCATTCCTGTCGTGTGACGGAGACTTGAAACGCTGTCTTGTTTCCCAATGCTTTCCTCGACAGGGAGATGGAGCGCTGTTTAATTCCCAATCCTTTTGCTCTATAGACGGATGAAGCGCCGTTTTAGATCACATTACGGTCGATCGACAGATAGATGGAGCGCTGTTTTAGTTTCGCAATCCTTTCGCTATATAGAGGGACGAAGCGCCTTGTTAGTTCTCATTACCGTTGTTCGACAGAGAGATGGAGTGCTGTTTTAGTTCCCAAACTTTTCGCTTGATAGAGGGTTGGCGCCGTTTTAGTTTTCATTACTGTCGTACGACAGAGAGATGGAGCGCTGTTTTAGTTCCCAAACTTTTCGCTTGATAGAGGGTTGGCACCGTTTTAGTTCTCATTACTGTCGTTCGACATAGAGTTATAGCGCTCTTTTAGTTCGCAAACCTCGCGTTCGACAGAAAGATGGAGCGTTGTTTTAGTACTCAATCCTCTTGCTCGATAGAAGGATGTAGCGCTGTTTTAGATCCCAATCCTCTCGCTCAACAGAGAGATGGAAAGCTGTTTTAGTTCCCAATCCTCTCGCTCAACAGCGAGATGGAGCGTTGTTTTAGTTCCCAATCTTCTCCGCGGCAAGAAGATGGAGCGCTGATTTAGTTCCCAAACCTCTCCAGGGCCAGAAAATGGAGTGCTGTTTAGTTCGTAATCCTCTCGCTCGACACGGAGATGGAGCGCTGTTTTTATTCCCAATTCCCTCCTTCGACAGAGAGATGGAGCGCTGCTTTGGTTCCCACTCCACTCTTTAGAAGATGATTTGGAGGATTGTTTTAGTTTCCAATCCTCTCTCTCGAACAAGAGATGAAGTGCTGTTATAGTTCGAAAACCCATCCCTCGATAGAGGGATGAAACACCGTATTAGTTAACAATACTGTCGTTCAACAGAGTCATCGAGCGCTGTTTTAATTCCCAATGCTTTCACACAATAAAGGGATGCAGCATTGTTTTAGTTCTCATTACTGTCGTTCACCAGAGAGTAAAAGCGCTGTTTTAGTTCGCAATCCTCTCGTATAAAACAAAAATATAGCGCTGTTTTAGTTCCCAATCCTTTTGCTCGACAGAGAGATGCAGCGCTGTTTTAGTTCGCAATCCTCTCGCTCGACAGGGAGTTGGACCACTGTTTTAGTTCCAAACCCTCCTACTCGATATATAGATTGAGCGCTGTTTTAGTTAGCAATCCTTTCGCTCGACAGAGGGATGTTTTAGTTTTAGTTTTAGTTCTCAATAGAGTCGCTCGACAAAAAGTTGGAGCGCTGTTTTAGTTTACAATCCTTTCGCTCAATAGAGGGATGAAGCGCCATTTTAGTTCTCATTACTGTCGTTCGACAAAGAGTTGGACCGCTATTTTAGTTCCCAATCCTCTCGCTCGACAGAGAGATGGAGCGCTGTTTTAGTTAGCAATCCTCTCACTCAACCGAGAGATGGACCGCTTTTTAAATTCCCAATCCGCTCGCTCGACAAAGAGCTATAGCGCTGTTTTGGTTCCCAATCCTCCGGCTTGGCAGAGAGATGGAGCGTTGTTTTAGTTCCCAATCCCCTCCTTCGACAGAGAGATGGAGCGCTGCTTTGGTTCCCAATCCTGTCTTTCGATAGAGATTTGGAGCTATGTTTTACTTACCAATCCTCTCGCTCGCTAGAAAGGGAGAGAGCTGTTTTAGTTTCCAAATCTCTCAGCGGCGGGAGATGGAGTGCTGTTTTAGTTTGCAATACTCTAGCTCGATAGAGATATGGAGCTCATTTTTAGTTCCCAATCCTCTCTCTTGACGAGAAGATGCTGTGCTGTTTTAGTTCGCAATTCTCTGGCTCGATACAAAGTTAGAGAGCTGTTTTAATTCCCAATTCTCTCGGCTGCAGGAGATGGAGTAATGTTATAGTTCCCAATCCGCACGCTCGACAGAGAGATGGAGTGCTGTTTTAGTTCCCAATCCTCTCCTTCGACAGAGAGATGGAGCCCTCGAAAGTGAGTTTAAGCGCAGTTTTATTTTCCAATCCTCTCGCTCGATATAGAGATTGAAGGCTGTTATAGTTAGCAATCCTTTCGCTCGACAGAGGGATGTAGAGCCGTTTTAGTTCCCAATCCGTTCGCTCGACAGAGAGATGGAGTCCTGTTTTAGGTCGCAATCCTCTCGCTCGACACATAGGTGTAGATTTCTTTTAGTTCCCAATCCTGTCGCTTGGCAGGGCAATGGAGCACAGTTTTACTTCCCAAACCTCCCGTTCGACAGAGATTTGGAGCGCTGTTTTAGCTCACAATCCTCTCGCTCGACATAGAGTTGGAGCGCAGTTTTATTTCTAAATCCTCTCGTTCGATATAGAGATTGAGCGCTGTTTTAGTTAGCAATCCTTTCGCATGACAGAGGGATGGAGCGCCGTTTTAGTTCCAATTCGTTCGCTCGACAGAGAGATGGAGTCCTATTTTAGTTCGCAATCCTCTCGCTCGACACATAGGTGTAGATTTGTTTTAGTTCCCAATCCTGTCGCTTGGCAGGGCAATGGAGCACAGTTTTACTTCTCAAACCTCCCGTTCGACAGAGATTTGGAGCGCTGTTTTAGTTACCAATCCTCTCGTTTTACAAAGAGATTAGGCGCTGCTTCAGTTTGCAATCCTCTTACTCAACAGAGAGATAGAGCGCTGATTTAGGTCCCATTCCTCTCGCTCGATAGAAAGTTGGAGTGCTGTTTTAGTTCCCAATCCTCTCGCTCGACAGACATGGACCGCTGTTTTAGGTCCCAATCCTCTCGCTCGACAGAGAGTTGTAGCGCTGTTTTATTTATCATTCCTCTCGGCTGACAGAGAGATGGAGCGCTGATTTAGTTCCCGATCCTGTCGCTCGACAGAGAGATGGTGGCAGCTTTAGCTCCTAATTCTCTAGCTCGACAGAGAAATGGAGCGCTGTATTAGTTTCCAATTCTTTCGCTCGACAGAGTGATGGAGCACTGTTTTAGTTCCCATTCCTCCGGGTCGACAGAGAGATAGACTGCTGTTTTATTTCCGATTCCACTCGCTCGACAGAGAGATGGAGCGGTGTTTTAGTTCCCGATCCTGTCGCTCGACAGAGAGATGCAGTGCTGTTTTGGTTCCCAATCCTCTCTTTCAAAAGAGATTTGGAGCATTGTTTTAATTCCCAATTCTCTCGCTCGACAGAGGGATGGAATGCTGTATTAGTTCCCAATCCTTTGGGTCTACAGAGAGTTGGAGAGCTGTTTTAGTTCCCAATCCGGTCGCTTGACAGAGAGAAGGAGCGCTGTTTTAGTTCGGAATTCTCTCGCTCAACAAGGAGATGTAGCGCTGCTTTAGTTCCCAATCCTTTCGCTTTACAGCGAGATGGAGCGCTGTTTTAGTGCGCAATCCTCTCAGCGGCAAGAAGATGAAGCGCTGTTTTAGTTCCCTAACCTCTCCAGGGCCAGAAGATGTAGTGCTGTTTTAGTTACGAATCCTATCGCTCGACAGAGAGATGGAGCGCTGTTTTAGGTCACAATCCTCTCGCTCGACAGAGAGTTGGAGCGCTGTTTTATTTCTAAATCCTCTCGTTCGATATAGAGATTGAGCGCTGTTTTAGTTAGCAATCCTTTCGCACGACAGAGGTGTGATGATGATGATGATATGCGGCTTAAGGGCGCTAAACTGCTGAGGTCATCAGCGCCCTTACAATGGAGAAAATATAAAGTCAAAAGATAAAAACAGGTAAAAGAACCGCATAATTAAAAAAAAAAACGGGACGTAAACCCGCGATGCCCAAAAGGCTAAAAATAACAATAAGATAACAATAACAATAATGATAACAATAACAACAATAATAACAATAACAACAATAAAATCAATAACAACAATAAAATCAATAACAACAATAAAATCAATAACAACAACAATAACAATACGAATATCTGAAAAAACCAACACACTAAAAGCATAGGCAATAAACGATTAAAACGTGTCAAGAACTATGGAATGCGAGGGACATGAGCGCCATATGTCCACTGGGGAATAGAGTCCCCATAAAAACTGACAGAATAAAAGTAATAAGCTAAAAGACGCTCAACGCATTAAATGCGCAGATTAAAATCACTGTCATGAATAAAACGTAAAACACATTCCACAGCATGCGTGTCGTCTGCCAAAACGTTGGCTAAGCCAACAGGCAGACCTACACGAGCACGCAATGCAGCTAAAACCTGACACTCTGTTAAAATGTGACGCACCGTTAAGGGCACGTCACACTGCCCACAGAGTGGTGCGGGGTCACCACTGAGCAAATACCTATGACTAAAAACACAATGTCCAATTCGTAAGCGGGCTAAAAGTACCTCCTCCCGACGTGAAGAACGAGAAGAGGTACCCCAGATTAATGGGAGAGGCTTAACCTCCCGCAACTTGTTCCCCCGGAGGGCCGTCCACTCATCGCGCCAGCGCGAGAGGATCCGGCGACGTAAAAGAGCACACGAATCTGACGAGGGAACTACAGAGGTAAAAAATCTGGGTAATAAAATCGCCGATTTCGCAGCGGCGTCGGCAGACTCGTTACCTGAGATGCCCACATGACCTGGAATCCACATGAAGGAGACGCTGATGCCAGAGACACCGAGCGAGTGGAGCAGGTCATGTATGCGCTGTACGAGTGGGTGGTAATTGTACAGCGCATGAATAGCCTGAAGGGCACTCAGAGAGTCCGTACAAATAAAACAGTGCCGTAAGTCGTGCCGCTGAATGAATAAAACAGATTGATAAATGCTAAAAAGTTCGGCGGTAAAAATTGAACATTGTTGAGGTAAACGAAAAGTAAAACTCCGTACACCAAAAGCAAAGGCACATCCTACTCCAACATCAGTCTTAGACCCATCAGCATATATAAAATGACAGTCCCCGAACTGCGCCTGTAGTTCTAAAAAGGCGGATCTAAGAACAGAAGCAGGGGTCGCATTTTTCGGCATCGACGTTAGCCCAAGGTGGATGTGGGCCTCAGCGCGCGACCATGGAGGAAAACGCGTTTCTCCTCGGGTAAGGGCCGGCGCTGGCGTAACGTCCAAATGCCGAAGTAGCAGTCGAAATCGAACCCCTGGGGGGGAGCAATGCAGAGGAGCTAACGAAATATTGTCGATCTAGCGAATCCTCGTAACATACATCGAAGGACGGGTGGTTAGGCAAGCTTGAGAGCCGACAAGCATAGCTACATAAGAGCATCTCACGCCTGAAAGACAGCGGAGGCTCTGCAGCCTCAGCGTAAAGACTGGGCACGGGGCTAGTTGGAAAGGCCCCTGTAGCGACTCTAATACCACGATGATGAATGGGATTCAAACGACGTAACACAGATGGACGTGCCGACGAATAAACTATACACCCGTATTCAAGTTTGGATCGGACCAAAGAGCGATAAAGGCGAAGAAGGACGGTCCGATCAGCTCCCCAGGATGTGCCACTTAAAACACGTAAAAGATTAAGAGAACAGTCACACTTTGCTTTTAAAAAGGAAACGTGCGAGGTCCAACACAACTTCCTGTCAAAAATCAACCCCAAAAATTTCGCCTCGTCTGCAAACGGAAGTATCCCTGGCCCAAGATGGAGAGAGGGCGGAGGGAAATACTTCCGGCGCCAGAAGTTGATGCAGACGGATTTCTCGGCGGAGAAATTGAAGCCGTTGGCGTTACTCCAGGCGTAGAGACGGTCGATACAGCTCTGGAGACGGCGTTCGAGTAGACAGGTCCGCCGTGAACTGCAATAAATAGCGAAATCGTCAACAAAAAGGGACGATGAAATGCCAGGTGGAATACAATCAACAATGGGGTTGATAGCAATCGCAAAAAGTGTGACACTGAGTACAGAGCCCTGCGGTACTCCGTTCTCTTGAATAAAACGACGAGATAAAACCGAGCCCACACGTACACGAAAGACGCGGTCCGTCATAAACTACCGAAGAAATATGGGAAGACGACCGCGGATATTCCATGCGTGAAGTGTACGTAAAATGCCGCCCCTCCAACAAGTGTCATAAGCTTTCTCCAGGTCAAAAAATACAGCCACGGTTTGACACTTTCTCAGAAATCCATTCATAATATGCGTCGACAAGGACACCAGATGGTCGACGGTAGAGCGATAGCGACGAAACCCGCACTGAGCGTTCGCTAGAAGTTTCTGAGACTCAAGCCACCATGTCAACCGCCCGTTGATCATGCGCTCCATCACCTTACAAATGCAACTGGTGAGGGAGATAGGGCGGTAGCTGGAAGGTAGTTGGCGATCCTTCCCAGGCTTAAGTATAGGGACAATGGTGGCTTCGCGCCAAACGGAAGGAAAAATGCCGTCTTGCCAAATACGGTTATAGACCTGTAAGAGAAATAGTTTACTGTCGGCTGAAAGGTTCTTTAACATCAGGACATGAATGCCGTCCGGCCCGGGAGCGGAGTGCCGAGAGCAATGAAGAGCGTGCTCCAGCTCCCTCATTGTGAATAGTTCGTTATAGCATTCATCATTAACAGACCGAAAAGTATATGATGCGGAATCCTGCCGGTCTTTAATAGAACGAAAGCCGGCGGAATAATGGTCTGAACTGGAAACCGCCTCAAAGGCAGCACCCAGAGTGTTAGCGATGGCAGCCGGATCCACTATGGTGGCATTAGAAACCTGAAGGCCAGAAACAGTACAATGTGACACTTTACCTGAGAAGCGACGAAGTTTATCCCAAACAACGGATGAAGGCGTAAAACGATTAAAAGACTCGACAAAACGAGCCCAAGATGCCTTCTTGCTATCCTGAATAATGCGACGAGCCCTGGCGCGCGATTGTTTAAAAGACACCAAATTATCAAGTGTAGGGTGGCGCCGAAACACCCTAAGTGCAGTTCTACGGGCACGAACGGCGTCCCGACAATCCTCGTTCCACCACGGAACAGGTGGCCGCCGAGGTTGGGAGGATGAACGGGGTATTGCACGTTCGGCGGCTGAGAAAATAATAGACGTAAGGTGCTGCACTAGTTGATTAATGTCGGAGAAGGGCTGGTCGTCAAAATGCACGAGGCTGGAATACAAGCTCCAGTCGGCTTTTGCGAATATCCAGGTAGGTACTCTGGAATGCTGTACGTGGTGCGACAGAAGAGAAACGATGCAGGGGAAATGGTCGCTGGAGTAGGTGTCAGCGACGACGTTCCACTGAAGGCGACGTGCAAGCTGGATTGAGCAAAGGGCAAGGTCCAGGTGAGAGAAAGTACCAGAAGAATCAGAAATAAAGGTAGGTGCACCTGAATTGAGGATGGAAAGATTGAACTGATAAAAAATGTCGGAAAGAAGAGCTCCCCTCGCACAAGCCCTTGGCGAACCCCATAGTGGGTGATGGGCATTAAAATCTCCCAACAGAAGAAATGGTGTTGGGAGAGCGGACAGGAGAGCTCGAATGTCCGCGGGAGCGAGGGGAGACGATGGAGGTGAATATACAGAGCAAACAGAAAACAAAAAGCCGGGTAAGTGAAGGCGAACGGCAACAGCTTGCAAGTCGGATGTAAGTGTGACAGGTGTAAAATGAACGTCGTTACGCACTAAGAACATGACACCTCCATGAGCAGGAGTACCCTCCTCCGGTTCAAGGTCGTAGCGAACCGGAGTATATCCTCGGAGATCAAAAGGATCGTGAGGGCGAAGCTTAGTCTCCTGCAAACATACGACCATAGGCGAATGGGAACGCAATAAAAGTTGCAGTTCCGCCCTATGCGATCGTACACCACGTACATTCCAGGTCAGGATAGCCATTAAGAATAAGGGGATAAACTTTCTACTTAGAAGGGCGGCTTAAAATTACCTTTTGTTTAACCTTTGGGCTCGGGCTTTTGGTATGGAGTTGGTCAGACTCCATAGCTTCCTCGGAGGGAGGGCCCACGCGCTCAGTGCCAGAAACCGATTCAAGCGCCATGAATCGGTTCTGGGTGGCGATGGGTGAAGGGTGCCGCTGAGCGCGGCTTGTCCCAGGACCATCCTGGGACAGCGACCTCCGAGGAGGAGAAGGTGAACTTTTGTTACCGCGCGCACGCGGAGGGTCTTTCAAAAAATCTTCCCTACGAAGTTTCTGCTTGGGCTTCTTTTCAACGGCTTGCGACTTCATTGACTTGGGACCAGGTTTATACGGCTTGGTAACTGTAGCCTTAATAGACGGCCGGATGGTAGTGGCGGTTAATCCAGTCAAGGTCCAGGTCTGAGTTTCGGCATCTACTCGTGGTACTGGCGAGGCAACAACAGAACTAAATGTGCCAGATCGCAGGAGTGAAGGTTGGCGCGCATGGTAACGCCTCCGGGCTTCAGCGAAGGAGAGTTTTTCCTTTACCCGGATCTCCTGGATCGCCTTCTCGTCCAAATACCGCGGACAGTCGGCAAACGAAGCAGAATGTGACCCTTTACAATTAACGCAGACGGGGGCTGTTGAACAGGTACCTTCGTGTGAGGGCTGGCTACATGTTGCACAGATGTTAACGGCACTCTTACAGGAGACTTGCGTATGCCCAAAACGTTGGCATTTAAAACAACGCAGAGGTCTAGGAATATAAGGCCTCACAGAAATCCGTTCGTACCCTGCGGAAATGCTCGTGGGCAGATCGACGCCATCAAATGTAATAAACAGGGTACGAGTGGGTACCAATACGCCGTCGCGTTTGGCCTGCACTCGATGCACTGCAGTGACCTTTTGATCAGATAGATATTCTACGAGATCCTCGTCCGACATACCATCGAGGCTATGGGTGGTAACGACGCCCCGACAGGAGTTCAATGTGCGGTGCTTCTCAACACGGATGGGGTAACCGTGGAGAAGCGTAGCGCGCAACAAGGTCTTACCTTGCTGATCGGACTTAGTTTGTGCCAATAAGGAACCATTCCGTAGACGAGTGCATGATTGAACCGCACCAGCAATAGCATCTATTCCCTTCTGAATTATAAAAGGGTTCACCTTCTCAAAGTTTTGTCCTTCTTCTGTTCTCGAAATGACCAAGTAACAACCAGATGACGGCGGTGCTACTTCTGTTACAATAACTTTTCGGCGCTTGTTTGTATTAATGGAGGAAGGGTGCTCCATAGCGAGATAAATCCTCCACCATTGCAACCGTCTCCGACCTCGGGCTCTGACTTCTCGGGCGTTACCCCGGCTTGGGTGAGTGGCCTATCTATACCAGACTCACCCCAGGGTCACACCTCCCAGAACATAGACAGAGGGACCCAATCGCCGCCAGAAGTCAGCAGCTCATGCAATGGCCCCCCCGCGGGACTGCAGTTGAACAGCGGATACGAACACAAACCCTACATGACGACCCCGGGTGGTGGGGATGACGCCATTACCCACTCACCCAGCTGCGCACCAGTGCGCGGGTATCCGTCAGGCCGTGTCCACGGAGGATTTAAATAAAAGGATAAAAGAAACTAAAACTGTGTGGGCGTTTCGCACGCAAGGTAGGCCGGCGGGGAAGAAAAAGAGTTATGCGAATGTCGTGGTGCGAAATGGCCGGAAAGTGATACGGGAAGAAAGAAACGATGGTGAGGTGCGGTATGAATGGAATGCAAAGAACGCACGAGAGCCTACCTTGGGTCCACCGGTCACTTGAAGAACCCACCTCGACCGGATGGGGGTGAGGGGATGAATATGGCGATGATTGGCTCGGGAACCCCCGGGTGCGCCAAAAACCCGTACTCACATAAGGTGAGCCCCTGAGGGGGCACGACAGAGGGATGGATCGCCGTTTTATTTCTCAATACAGTCGATCGACAGCGAGATGGACCGCTGTGTCAGTTCCCAATACTTTCGCAAGACAGAGAGATGGAGCGCTGCTTTAGTTACCAATCCTCTCGTTTTACAGAGATATGGAGCGCTGCTTTAGTTACCAATCCTCTCGTTTTACAGAGAGATGGAGCGCTGTTTGAGATTGCAGTCGTCTCTCATTTAACAGAGAGATGGAGGTCTGTTTTAGTTTGCAGTCCTCTCACTCAACAGAGGGATGGAGCGCTGTTTAACTTCCCAATCCGCTCTCTCGACAGAGAGATGGAGCGCTGCTTTAGTACGCAATCCTTTCGCTCGACAGAAAGATGTAGCGCTGTTTTAGTTCCCAATCCTCCGGCTTGGCAGAATAATGGAGCACAGTTATGGTTCCCAATCCTCTCGCGCGATAGAGAGATGAAGTGCTGTTATAGATCGAAATCCTTTCCCTCCATAGAGGGATGCAACTCTGTATTAGTTCTCATTACTGTAGTTCGACAGAGAAATCGAGCACTGTTTTAGTTCCCAAACCTTTCGCACGATAGAGGGATGCAGCATCGTTTTAGTTCTCATTACTGTCGGTCGCCGGAGAGTTAGAGCGCTGTTTTAGTTCGCAATCCTCTCGTGTAACAAAAAGATGAAGCGCTGTTTTTGCTCCCAATCCTCTTGCTCGACAGAGAGATGAAGCGCTGTTTTAATTACCAACCCTTCCGCGGCAAGAAGATGGAGCACTGTTTTAGTTTAAAAACCTCCCCGGGGCCAGAAGATGAAGGGATGATTTAGTTCCCAACCCTGTCGCTCGACAGAGAGATGGAGCACTGTTTTAGTTTGGCATGCTCTCACTCAACAGAGAGATTGAGCGTTGTTTTAATTCCCAATCCGCTCTCTCAACAGACAGATGGTGGGCGTTTTAGTTCGCAATCCTCTCGCTCGACGCAGAGTTGTAGCGCTGTTTTACTTCCCAATCCTCTCGCTTGGCAGAGTAATGGGGCACAGTTTTAGTTCCCAATCCTTCCGTTCGACAGAGATTTCGAGCGCATTTTTAGTTCCCAATCCTCTCGCTCGACAGAGAGATGGAGCGCTGTTTTAGTTACCAATCCTCTAACTCGACATAGAGACGGAGCGCTGTTTTAGTAACCAATCCCCTCGCTCAACAGAGAGATGTAGCGCTGTTTTAGTTCCGAATCCTCTTGCTTTACAGCGAGATGGAGCGCTGTTTCAGTTCCCAAACCTCACCGGGGCCAGAAAATGGAGTGCTGTTTTAGTTCGTAATCCTCTCGCTTGACAGGGAGATAGAGCGCTGTTTTAGTTTCCATTCCTCTCGCTCGACAGAAAATTGGAGCGCTGCTTTAGTCCCAATCCTCTCGCTCGACAGAGAGCTGGAGCGCTGTTTTAGTTACCAATAATCTCGCTCGACAGAGACATGTAGCGCTGCTTTAGTTCCCAATCCTCTCGCTCGACAGAGAGTTGGAGCGCTGTTTTAGTTCCCAATCCTCTCGGCTAGCAGACAGATGTAGTGTTGTTTTAGTTCCCGATCTTCTCGCTCGAAAGAGAGACGGAGCGCTGTTTTAGTTCCCAATCGTCACATCTAATGATAGTATGAGCGCATTTTAGTTCCCAAACCTCTCGCTCGATAGAAAGATAGAGAACTCTTTTAGTTTCCAATCCTCTTGCTCGCTAGAAAGAGAGAGTGCTGTTTTAGTTCCCAAATCTCTCGGCGGCAAGGGATGGAGTGCTTTTTTAGTTTCCAATCCTCTAGCTCGATAGAGAGATGAAGTGCTGTTATAGTTCCCAATCCTTTCGCTCGAAAGAGTGATGAAACGCCGCATTAGTTCTCATTTAAATCGTTCGACAGAGAGTTGGAGGACTGTTCGCAATACTCTCGCATGACAGAAAGATGAAGCGTTGTTTTTGTTCTTAATCCTCTCGCTCGACAGAGAGATGGAGCGTTGTTTTAGTTCCCAATCCCCTC
This sequence comes from Deroplatys truncata, assembly GCA_030765065.1. Taxonomy (NCBI): domain Eukaryota; kingdom Metazoa; phylum Arthropoda; class Insecta; order Mantodea; family Mantidae; genus Deroplatys; species Deroplatys truncata. The sequence goes on from JAUKNL010000019.1 coordinate 406,507, forward strand.
CTTCGACAGAGAGATGGGGCGCTGCTTTGGTTCCCAATCCTCTCTTTCGAAGGACATTTGGAGCAATGTTTTAGTTTCCAATGCTCTCATTCGAACGAGAGATGAAGTGCTATTATAGTTCGATATCCTTTCCCTCGATAGAGGTGTGATGATGATGATATGCGGCTTAAGGGCGCTAAACTGCTGAGGTCATCAGCGCCCTTACAAGGTATAAAATATAAAGTCAAAAAATAAAAGACAGGTAAAAAAACGCATAATTAAAAAACGGGACACAAACCCGCGATGTCAAAAAGCTAAAACTAACAATAGAACAATAACAAATATAACAATAACAATAATAACAATAACAACAACAACAATAAAAACAATAATAACAATAACAACAATAATAAGAACAAGACAAAGATCTGAAAAACAACACACTAAAAGCATAGGCAGTAAAGGATTAAAACGTGTCAGGAACTGTAGAATGCGAGGGACATGAGCGTCATATGTCCACTGGGGATAAGAGTTCCCATAAAAAACCGACAGGATAAAAGTACGAAGCTAACAGACGCTCAACGCATTAAATGCGCAGATTAAAATCACTGTCATGAATAAAACGTAAAACACATTTCACAGCATGCGTGTCGTCTGCCAAAACGTTGGCTATGCCAACAGGCAGACCCACACGAGCACGCAATGCAGCTAAAACCTGACACTCTGTTAAAATGTGACGCACCGTTAAGGGCACGTCACACTGCCCACAGAGTGGCGCGGGGTCACCACTCAGCAAATACTTATGACTAAAAATGCAATGTCCGATACGAAGGCGTGTTAAAATTACCTCTTCCCGACGAGAAGCACGGGAAGAGGTAGCCCAGACTAACGGGAGAGGCTTAACCTCCCGCAACTTGTTCCCCCGGAGGGCCGTCCACTCATCGCTCCAAAGCGAGAGGATGCGGCGACGTAAAACAATAAACAAATCTGACGAGGGAACAACAGAGGTAAAACGTCTGGGTGATAAAATCGCCGACTTGGCAGCGACATCGGCAGACTCATTACCTGAGATGCCCACATGACCTGGAATCTACAAGAAGGAGACGCTGATGCCAGAGACATCAAGCGAGTGGAGCAGGTCATGAATGCGCTGTACGAGCGGGTGGTAACTGTACAGCGAGCTAATACTTTGAAGAGCACTCAGGGAGTCGGAACAAATAAAACAGTGCCGTATGTCGTGCCGCTGAATATATAAAAGAGACTGATAAATGCTAAAAAGTTCGGCGGTAAAAATCGAACATTGCTCTGGTAAACGAAAGGTAAAACTATTTCCACCACAAAAAAGGCACATCCTACTCCAGCATCAGTCTTAGATCCATCAGTAAAGATAAAAGGCAAGTCCCCGAATTGCGACTGAAGTTCTAAAAACGCTGATCTAAAGACTGAAGAAGGGGTCTCATTCTTCGGCATTGACGATAACCCAAGGTGACAGAGGGCCTCAGCGCGCGACCATGGAGGAAAACGCGTTTCCCCCCTTGGAAGGGCCGGCGCTGGCGTAACATCCAAATGCCGAAGGAGCAGTCGAAATCGAACCCCTGGAGGGAGCAATGCAGAGGAGCTAACTAAATATTGCCGGTCAAGTGAATCCTCGAAAAATGCCGCGAAAGACGGGTGGTCAGGTAAGCTTGAGAGTCGACAGGCATAGCTGCACAAGAGCATCTCACGCCTGGAAGACAGCGGAGGTTCTGCAGCTTCAGCATAAAGACTGGGCACGGGGCTAGCTGGAAAGGCCCCTGTAGCGACTCTAAGACCACGATGATGAATGGGATTCAAACGACGCAACACAGATGGACGTGCCGACGAATAAACAAAACACCCGTAATCAAGTTTGGATCGGACCAAAGAGCGATAAAGGCGAAGAAGGACGGTCCGATCAGCTCCCCAGCATGTGCCACTTAAAACACGTAAAAGATTAAGAGAACGGTCACACTTTGCTTTTAAAAAGGAAACGTGCGAGGTCCAACACAACTTCCTATCAAAAATCAACCCCAAAAATTTCGCCTCGTCTGCAAACGGAAGTATCCCTGGCCCAAGATGGAGAGAGGGCGGAGGGAAATACTTCCGGCGCCAGAAGTTGATGCAGACGGATTTCTCGGCGGAGAAATTAAAGCCGTTGGCGTTACTCCAGGCGTAGAGACGGTCGATACAGCTCTGGAGACGGCGTTCGAGTAGACAGGTCCGCCGTGAACTGCAATAAATAGCGAAATCGTCAACAAAAAGGGACGATGAAATGCCAGGTGGAATACAATCAACAATGGGGTTGATAGCAATCGCAAAAAGTGTGACACTGAGTACAGAGCCCTGCGGTACTCCGTTCTCTTGAATAAAACGACGAGATAAAACCGAGCCCACACGTACACGAAAGACGCGGTCCGTCATAAACTCCCGAAGAAATATGGGAATACGACCGCGGATATTCCAATCGTGAAGGGTACGTAAAATGCCGCCCCTCCAACAAGTGTCATAAGCTTCCTCCAGGTCAAAAAATACAGCCACGGTTTGACACTTTCTCAGAAATCCATTCATAATATGCGTCGTCAAGGACACCAGATGGTCGACGGTAGAGCGATAGCGACGAAACCCGCACTGAGCGTTCGCTAGAAGTTTCTGAGACTCAAGCCACCATGTCAACCGCCCGTTGATCAGGCGCTCCATCACCTTGCAAATGCAACTGGTGAGGGAGATAGGGCGGTAGCTGGAAGGTAGTTGGCGATCCTTCCCAGGCTTAAGTATAGGGACAATGGTGGCTTCGCGCCAAACGGAAGGAAAAATGCCGTCTTGCCAAATACGGTTATAGACCTGTAAGAGAAATAGTTTACTGTCGGCTGAAAGGTTCTTTAACATCAGGACATGAATGCCGTCCGGCCCGGGAGCGGAGTGCCGAGAGCAATGAAGAGCGTGCTCCAGCTCCCTCATTGTGAATAGTTCGTTATAGCATTCATCATTAGCAGTCCGAAAAGTATATGATGCGGAATCCTGCCGGTCTTTAATAGAGCGAAAGCCGGCGGAATAATGGTCTGAACTGGAAACCGCCTCAAAGGCAGAACCCAGAGTGTTAGCGATGGCAGCCGGATCCACTATGGTGGCATTAGAAACCTGAAGGCCAGAGACAGTACAATGTGACACTTTACCTGAGAAGCGACGAAGTTTATCCCAAACAACGGATGAAGGCGTAAAACGATTAAAAGACTCGACAAAACGAGCCCAAGATGCCTTGTTGCTATCCTGAATAATGCGACGAGCCCTGGCGCGTGATTGTTTAAAAGTCACCAAATTATCAAGTGTAGGGTGGCGCCGAAACACCCTAAGTGCAGTCCTACGGGCACGAACGGCGTCCCGACAATCCTCGTTCCACCACGGAACAGGTGGCCGCCGAGGTTGGGAGGATGAACGGGGTATTGCACGTTCGGCGGCTGAGAAAATAATAGACGTAAGGTGCTGCACTAGTTGATTAATGTCGGAGAAGGGCTGGTCGTCAAAATGCACGAGGCTGGAATACAAGCTCCAGTCGGCTTTTGCGAATATCCAGGTAGGTACTCTGGAATGCTGTACGTGGTGCGACAGAAGAGAAACGATGCAGGGGTAATGGTCGCTGGAGTAGGTGTCAGCGACGACGTTCCACTGAAGACGACGTGCAAGCTGGAGTGAGCAAATGGCAAGGTCCAGGTGAGAAAATGTACCAGAAGAATCAGAAATAAAAGTAGGTGCACCTGTATTGAGGATGGAAAGATTGAACTGATAAAAAATGTCGGAAATAAGAATTCCCCTCGCACAAGCCCTTGGCGAACCCCATAGTGGGTGATGGGCATTAAAATCTCCCAACAGAAGAAATGGTGTTGGGAGAGCGGACAGGAGAGATCGAATGTCCGCGGGAGCGAGGGGAGACGATGGAGGTGTATACACAGAACAAACAGAAAAGAAAAAACCGGGTAACTGCAGTCTAATGGCAACAGCTTGCAAGTCGGACGTAAGTGTGATAGTTTGAAAATGAACGTCAGTACGCACCAAAATCATGACACCACCATGAGCAGGAGTACCCTCCTCCGGTTCAAGGTCGTAGCGAACCGGAGTATATCCTCGGAGATCAAAAGGATCGTGAGGGCGAAGCTTAGTCTCCTGCAGACATGCGACCATAGGCGAATGGGAACGCAATAAAAGTTGCAGTTCCGCCCTATGCGATCGTACACCACGTACATTCCAGGTCAGGATAGCCATTAAGAATAAGGGGATAAACTCTCTATTTAGAAGGGCGGCTTAAAATTACCTTTTGTTTAACCTTTGGGCTCGGGCTTTTTGTATGGAGTTGGTCAGACTCCATAGCTTCCTCGGAGGGAGGGCCCACGCGCTCAGTGCCAGAAACCGATTCAAGCGCCGTGAATCGGTTCTGGGTGGCGATGGGTGAAGGGTGCCGCTGAGCGCGGCTAGTCCCAGGACCATCCTGGGACAGCGACCTCCGAGGAGGAGAAGGTGAACTTTTGTTACCGCGCGCACGCGGAGGGTCCTTCAAAAAATCTTCCCGACGAAGTTTCTGCTTGGGCTTCTTTTCAACGTCTTGCGACTTCATAGACTTGGGACCAGGTTTATACGGCTTGGTAACTGTAGCCTTAATAGACGGCCGGATGGTAGTGGCGGTTAATCCAGTCAAGGTCCAGGTCTGAGTTTCGGCATCTACTCGTGGTACCGGCGAGGCAACAACAGAACTAAATGTGCCAGATCGCAGGAGTGAAGGTTGGCGCGCATGGTAACGCCTCCGGGCTTCAGCGAAGGAGAGTTTTTCCTTTACCCGGATCTCCTGGATCGCCTTCTCGTCCAAGTACCGCGGACAGTCGGCAAACGAAGCAGAATGAGACCCTTTACAATTAACGCAGACGGGGGCTGTTGAACAGGTACCTTCGTGTGAGGGCTGGCTACAGGTTGCACAGATGTTAACGGCACTCTTACATGAGACTTGCGTATGCCCAAAACGTTGGCATTTAAAACAACGCAGAGGTCTAGGAATATAAGGCCTCACAGAAATCCGTTCGTACCCTGCGGAAATGCTCGTGGGCAGATCGACGCCATCAAATGTAATAAACAGGGTACGAGTGGGTACCAATACGCCGTCGCGTTTGGCCTGCACTCGATGCACTGCAGTCACCTTTTGATCGGATAGATATTCTACGAGATCCTCGTCCGATTTACCATCGAGGCTATGGGTGGTAACGACGCCCCGACAGGAGTTCAATGTGCGGTGCTTCTCAACACGGATGGGGTAACCGTGGAGAAGCGTAGCGCGCAACAAGGTCTTACTTTGCTGATCGGACTTAGTTTGTGCCAATAAGGAACCATTCCGTAGACGAGTGCATGATTGAACCGCACCAGCAATAGCATCTATTCCCTTCTGAATGATAAAAGGGTTCACCTTCTCAAAATTTTGTCCTTCTTCTGTTCTTGAAATGACTAAGTAACAACCAGATGTCGGCGGTGCTACTTCTGTTACAATAGTTTTTCGGCGCTTGTTTGTATTAATGGAGAAAGGGTGCTCCATAGCGAAAAGAAATCCTCCACCATTGCAACCGTCTCCGACCTCGGGCTCTGACTTCCCGGGCGTTACCCCGGCTTGGGTGAGTGGCCTATCTATACCGATCTCACCCCAGGGTCACACCTCCCAGAACATTGACAGAGGGACCCAATCGCCGTCGGAAGCCAGCAGCTCATGCAATGGCCCCCCCGCGAGACTGCAGTTGAACAGCGGATACGAACAACAACCCTACATGACGACCCCGGGTGGTGGGGATGACGCCATTACCCACTCACCCAGCTGCGCACGCGGTGCGCGGGTATCCGTCAGGCTGTGTCCACGGAGGATTTAAATAAAAAGATAAAAGAAACTAAAACTGTGTGGGCGTTTCGCACGCAAGGTAGGCCGGCGGGGAAGAAAAAGAGTTATGCGAATGTCGTGGTGCGAAATGGCCGGAAAGTGATACGGGAAGAAAGAAACGATGGTGAGGTGCGGTATGAATGGAATGCAAAGAACGCACGAGAGCCTACCTTGGGTCCACCGGTCACTTGAAGAACCCACCTCGACCGGATGGGGGTGAGGGGATGAATATGGCGATGATTGGCTCGGGAACCCCCGGGTGCGCCAAAAACCCGTAGTCACATAAGGTGAGCCCCTGAGGGGCCTCGATAGAGGGATGAAACGCCGTATTAGTTCTCATTACTGTCGTTCGACAGAGTGATCGAGCGCTGTTTTAATTCCTAATGCCTTCAGAAGATAAAGGATGCAGCATCGTTTTAGTTCTCATTTCTGTCGTTCGCCAGAGAGTTGAAGCGCTGTTTTAGTTCGCAATCTTCTCGCATAACAGAAAGATGAAGCGCTGTTTTAGTTCCCAATCCTTTCGCTCGACAGAGAGATGGAGCGCTGTTTTAGTTCACAATCCTCTCGCTCGACAGGGAGTTGGAGCACTGTTTTAGTTCCAAATCCTCCTGCTTGATATTTAAATTGAGCGCTGTTTTACTTAGCAATCCTTTCGCTCGACAGAGAGAAGTAGCGCCGTTTTAGTGCTCAATAGAGTCGCTGGACAAAAAGTTGGAGCGCTGTTTTAGTTTCCAATCCTTTCGCTCGATGGAGGGATGAAGCGCCATTTTAGTCCTCATTACTGTCGTTCGATAGAGAGTTGCAGCGCTATTTTAGTTCCCAATGCTGCCGCTGGACAGAGAGATGGACAGCTGTTTTAGTTCCCTATCCTTTCGCTCGACCAGAGAGATGGAGCACTGTTATAGTTAGCAATCCTCTTACTCAACAGAGAGATGGACCGGTTTTTTAATTCCCAAGTCGCTTGATCGAAAGAGAGATATAGCGCTGTTTTAGTTCCCAATCCTCTCGCTTGACAGACAAATGGAGCGCTGTTTTAGTTCGCAGTCCTCTAGATTGACAGAGAGATGGAGCGCAATTTTAGTTCCCAATTTTCTCGATCGACAGCAAATGGAGCGTTGATTTGGTTCCCAATCCTCTCTTTCGATGGAGATTTGGAGTTATGTTTTAGTTACCAATCCTCTCGCTCGCTAGAAAGAGAGATAGCTGTTTTATTTTCGAAATCTGTCAGCGGCAGGGGATGCTGGGCTGTTTTAGTTTGCAATCCTCATGCTCAATAGAAAGTTAGAGAGCTGTTTTACTTCCCAATTCTCTCGGCTACAGGAGATGGAGTAATGTTATAGTTCCCAATCCGCTCGCTCGACAGAGAGATGGAGTGCTGTTTTAGTTCCCAATCCTCTCGTTCGACAGAGAGATGGAGCGCTCGAAAGGGAGTTTAAGCGCAGTTTTAGTTTCCAATCCTCTCGCTCGATATAGAGATGGAGTCCTGTTTTAGTTCGCAATCCTCTCGCTCGACACAGAGGTGTAGCGTTGTTTTAGTTCCCAATCCTCTCGGTTGGCAGGGTAATGGAGCACAGTTTTGGTTCCCAAACCTCCGGTTCGACAGAGATTTGGAGTGCTGTTTTAGTTACCAATCCTCTCGTTTTACAGAGAGATTGAACCCTGCTTTAGTTTGCAATCCTCTTACTCAACAGAGAGATAGAGCGGTGTTTTAGTTCCCATTCCTCTCACTCGATAAAAAGTTGGAGTGCTGTTTTAGTTCCCAATCCTCGCGCTCGACAGAGACATAGACCACTGTTTTAGGTCCCAATCCTCTCGCTCGACAGAGTAGGAGCGCTGTTTTATTTATCAATGCTCTCGGCTGACAGAGAGATGGAGCGCTGATTTAGTTCTCAATCCTGTCGCTCGACAGAGAGATGGCGGGCAGCTTTAGTTCCTAATTATCTCGCTCGACAGAGAAATGAAACGCTGTTTTATTTACCAATCCTCTCGCTCGACAGAGAGATGGAGCGCTGTTTTAGTTCCCATTCCTCCGGCTCGACTGAGAGATGGAGGGCAGCTTTAGTTCCTAATTCTCTCGCTAGACAGAGAAATGGAGCGCTGTTTTAGTTTCCAATTCTCTCACTCGACAGAGAGATGGCGCGCTGTTTTAGTTCCCGATCCTCTCTCTCGACAGAGAGATGGAGCGCTGTTTTAGTAACCAATCCTCTCGGAGGCCAGAAGATGGGGTGTTGTTTTAGTTCATCATCCTCTCGCTCGACAGAGAGATGGAGCGCTCTTTTAGTTCGATGATGATGATGATGATGATGAGATGCGGTTTAAGGGCGCTAAGCTGCTAAGGTCATCAGCGCCCTTACAGCTTATAAAATATAAAGTCAAAAACATAAAAGACAGGTAAAAAACAGCATAATTAAAAAACGGGGCACAAACCCGCGATGTCCAAAAGGCTAATAACACTCAATACACCAATCCGAAAAAAACCAACACACTAAAATCATAGGCAATAAGAGCAAAACGTGTCAAGAACTGTAGAATGCGAGGGACATGAGCGCCATATATCCACTGGGGAGCAGACTCCCCATTAAAATAGACAGAATAAAATTACAAAGCCAAAGGACGCCCAACGCATCAAATGCGCAGATTAAAATCACTGTCACGAATAAAACGTAAAACACATTCTGCAGCACGCGCGTCATCTGCCAAAACGTTGGCTAGGCCATCAGGCAGACCAACACGAACGCACAACGGAGTTAAAACTTGACACTCTGTTAAAATGTGACGCACCGTTAAAGGCGCATCACATTGCTCACAGAATGGTGGAAGGTCACCACTGAGCAGGTATCTAAGACTAAAAAGACAATGGCCGATTCGTAAACGAGCTAAAAGTACCCCTTCCCGATGAGAAGAACGAGAAAAGGTACCCCAGGCTAACGGAAGAGGCTTAACCTCCCGCAACTTGTTCCCCCTAAGAGCCGCCCGCTCATCGCGCCAGCGCAAGAGGATTTGGTAACGTAAAATAACATAAAAATCTGAGGATGGAACAACACCGGGAAAACATCTGGGTGATAAAATCGCCGATTTGGCAGCGGCGTAAGCAGACTCGTTGCCTGAGATGCCCACATGACCTGGAATCCACACGAACGAGACGCTGATACCAAATGCACCAAGCGAGTGGAGCAGGTAATGAATGCGCTGTACGAGCGGGTGGTAACTATACAGCGCGTGAATACTCTGAAGGGCACTCAGAGAGTCTGTACAAACAACATAGCGCCGTAAGACGTGCCGCTGAATGTATAAAACACATTAATAGATACTAAAACGTTTGGCGGTATAAATCGAACATTGTCCAGGTAAACGAAAAGTAAAACTCTGTGCACCAAAACCAAAGGCACATCCTACTCCGTCATCAGTCTTAGACCCATCGGTATATATAAAATGACAGTCCCCGAACTGTGTCTGTAGTTCTAAAAAAGCGGATCTAAGGACGGAAGCAGGGGTCTTATTTTTCGGCATCGATGTTAACCCAAGGTGACAGCGGGCCTCAGCGCGCGACCATGGAGGAAAACGCGTTTCCCCCAGTGGAAGGGCCGGCGCTAGCGTAACGTCCAAATGCCGAAGAAGTTGACGAATTCGAACCCCTGGAGGGAACAATGCAGAGGAGCAAACTAGTTATTGCCGATCAAGCGAATCTTCGTAAAATATCGCGAAGGACGGGTGGTCAGGCAGGCTGGAGAGTCGACAGGAATAGCTGCACAAGAGCATCTCACGCCTGAAGGACAGCGGAGGCTCTGCAGCTTCAGCATATAGGCTAGGTACAGGGCTGGTTGGAAAGGCCCCTGTAGCGACACTTATGCCACGATGGTGAATGACATTCAATCGACGTAATACAGATGCACGCGCCGACGAATAGACAATGCACCCGTAATCAAGCTTGGATCGGACCAAAGAGCGATAAAGATGTAGAAGGGCGGTCCGCTCAGCTCCCCAGGATGTGCCACTTAAAACACGTAAAAGATTAGGATAACTCAACCACTATTAGCAACATGTAGCAAGCGTTATAGTTCTGCTCACGTTAGTATCGGAGAAAACAGTAAAAAGAACGATTCTCATGTGCAGCGGAAGCAGCAGTACGTGAATGACCGTGTGCTGATGAAGCAGTCGATGTGTGTTACAATATGGCAGCCGTGGATAAAGAACTGCAAACTGCGCGATAACTTGAAAAGACCGTGAAAACGGCTGCTGACAAAGCAGCCGCGTTTAAAGAGTTGAAAACTGCACGATAACTTTAAAAAATGGTCCTGCGAACGGATGCTCATCAGCGAGAAAATCTTTTAAATGCGGTTTTATGGTCGATGGTAGGGAAAAGTGCAGCGGTGGATGGATGGATGGTGTGACCGGAAGTGCACCGGAAATGACTGCGATTACAACTTGGCAAGTTGTGGCGAAATAAGGCGTCAGGATTTTTAATGAGGCATTTAACTCGACGCGCATGCTGAAACTGCGGTTGCGAAATTCAAATGCTGTACGCTTCAATTGTAATATAACTTTGTTTCTATATCTGAATGTCAATATATTCAGTGCTTTGGGGCTGTATGGATTGTTACTTTTACTTAGAACTGCTTTAAATCCTTGTTTCATTTCCTTTAACTTTTGGTAATGCAAACAATAATTACTCTGGGGGAATGCTTTATTTCTGATACATTCTATAACGGGCCAGGCATTTTACTTTTACAGTTTTCTTTTTTACTTTCTCACTACGTATAGTAAGTAGGGGAAGTATTGTATTCCACCCAAAAATTCGATACCGAGATTTCACCGGAAATACATGTATTGAGACCCCCTGGATCCTAAAAAATGCATTTTTGGAAACATGTCCGTGTGTTTGTCTGTGAACAGCATAACTCAGAAACGAACAGTCGGATAAGCACCAAACTTGGTATTTAGGTTCAGTATCTTCCAGAGATGCGACACGAAGGTTTCCAGGAAAATCCCCCCACCCCAGACAACCCTTTACATGGAACATTTTTCGAAAATTTTAATTTTCTCAAAAATGGTTCTAACGATTTTGATTAAAATATCCTATGTTCAAGATATTTTCAAGACAAATGAAATGTATATCTCGAATTTTCTGGAAATGTCTTTAAAAGTATTCTTATTGTGAACGACTTTTGCATAAGTGGTAAACCATAAGAGATATACAAAATTTTACTACACAAAAAATGTAGATCGCGTTAAAATACACAATTTATGTCATATACATTTTTGTTGTTGAGTGAACTATTTTGGAGATATTGCTTGTTATTCCCTTAAATGTTTTAATACTTATTTTCTCAAATGGGAATTCGTTATTCAGTTTTTGTCTTGTATATGCAAAGAGTATTAATCTGAGGCAAAGAGAATGGTGATGCACATAGCAACCAGTTATTAAGAGATATGTATATGCTTAAAGGCTACTGTATTTCTATATTGCCCTTGTAAGTACAAAACAAGGGGAACATAGTACGCCTTAAGCGACAGTCATATATTTTTAGAACTGGTCGCTATGTTTAAAATGTAATTCTCTTTGCATGTCAAAAGATCGTTTCTGCAAATGTTTATCTTGATTAATATGAAATAGATGGACAATAAAGAGTTTCTAAAAATAGTTTGTACAAGAGTAGAACAGTCATGTGAGTGTTACACATCAGATTATTTTTTTAGTAATTGTGACATTTTATCTATCGACTACTTCTAGATCGGCCTTGCAAGGACATTGCAAGTGACAGGTATTGTTTAATTCATTTCCATCATAAACCGTAAGGAACTGAAAAATAATAAAAATAAAATCAAGTCAGCATTAGAAAGATACCTTATCACTCACACCTTGAATACAGAGGAGGATTTCATTCATTCAAAAAAAATAATGGGACTACTAATTTTACTGCAAAACTTAATGCAGTTTTGTAAATACTAAATATAAATATTTTAAATGTAAATAACATTAGTTTATAAGTTTTAGTAACTGACACTCTACATAAGAGTAACGATTCGTGATGATGATGATGATGATGATGATGAGGTGGAGCTTAAGGGCGCTCAACTACATTGGTTATTAGCGCCCTTACATTTTATAAAATATAAAATTGAAAAGTCAAAAAACTAAAAAAAAAACAGACACAAACCGGCTTGGTCAAAACACTAAAAAACAACACACCAAAGACTAAAATCTACACACTAAAAACATGGCCACTAAAAGAATAAAACGTGTCAAGAACTGTAGAATGCAAGGAACATGAGCGCCTTATGACCGGGGAGAAGGGCCCCATTAAAACTAACAATATAAAATCAAACAGCTAAAAGGCGCTCAGCGCATCAAATGCGACGGCTAAAACCAATGTCAGTGATAAAACGTAAGACATTCTACAGCATGCGCGTCGTCTGCCAACACGTTGGCTAGGCCAACAGGCAGACCCACGCGAACGCGCAGTGGAGCTAAAACTTGACACTCGGTTAAAATGTGACGAACCGTTAATGGCATAGAACACTGACCACACAGAGGTGCGGGATCACCACTAAGCAGGTATCTATGACTAAAAAGGTATGTCCGATACGAAGGCGTGTTAAAAGTACCTCTTCCCGCCGAGAAGCACGGGAAGAGGTAGCCCAGACTAGCGGAAGAGGTTTAACCTCCCGCAACTTGTTCCCCCGGAGGGCCGTCCACTCATCGCGCCAGCGCGAGAGGATGCGGCGACGTAAAATAACACACGAATCTGACGAGGGAACAACAGGGGTAAAAAATCTGGGTAATAAAATCGCCGATTTCGCAGCGGCGTCGGCTGACTCGTTCCCTGAGATGCCCACATGACTTGGAATCCACATAAAAGAGACGCTGATGCCAGAGGCACCAAGCGAGTGGAGCAGGTCATGTATGCGCTGTACGAGGGGGTGGTAAGTGTACAGTGCGCGAATACTTTGAAGAGCACTCAGGGAGTCGGAACAAATAAAACAGTGCGGTAAGTCGTGCCGCTGAATATATAAAAGAGACTGATAAATGCTAAAAAGTTCGGCGGTAAAAATCGAACATTGCTCTGGTAAACGAAAGGTAAAACTATTTCCACCACAAAAAAGGCACATCCTACTCCAGCATCAGTCTTAAATCCATCAGTAAAGATAAACAGCAAGTCCCCAAATTGCGACTGAAGTTCTAAAAACGCTGATCTAAGGACTGAAGAAGGGGTCTCATTCTTCGGCATTGACGATAACCCAAGGTGACAGAGGGCCTCAGCGCGCGACCATGGAGGAAAACGCGTTTCCCCCCTTCGAAGGGCCGGCGCTGGCGTAACGTCCAAATGCCGAAGTAGCAGTCGAAATCGAAACCCTGGAGGGAGCAATGCAGAGGAGCTAACTAAATATTGCCGGTCAAGTGAATCCTCGAAAAATGCCGCGAAAGACGGGTGGTCAGGCAAGCTGGAGAGTCGACAGGCATAGCTGCACAAGAGCATCTCACGCCTGGAGGACAGCGGAGGCTCTGCAGCTCCAGTGTAAAGACTGGGCACGGGGCTAGTTGGAAAGGCCCCTGTAGCGACACTAATACCACGATGATGAATGGAATCCAAGCGACGTAACACACATGGACGTGCCGATGAAAAGACAATACACCCGTAATCAAGTTTGGATCGGACCAAAGAGCGATATAGACGCAGAAGGATGGTCCGATCAGCTCCCCAGGATCTGCCACTTAAAACACGTAAACGATTAAGAGAACGGTCACACTTTGCTTTTAAAAAAGAAATGTGCGAGGTCCAACACAACTTTCTATCAAAGATCAACCCCAAAAATTTCGCCTCGTCTGCAAACGGAAGCATCCCTGGCCCTAGATGGAGAGAGGGCGGAGGGAAATACTTCCGGCGCCAGAAGTTGATGCAGACGGATTTTTCGGCGGAGAAATTAAAGCCGTTGGCGTTACTCCAGACGTAGAGACGGTCGATACAGCTCTGGAGACGGCGTTCGAGTAGACAGGTCCGCCGTGAACTGCAATAAATAGCGAAATCGTCAACAAAAAGGGACGATGAAATTCCAGGTGGAATACAATCAACAACGGGGTTGATAGCAATTGCAAAAAGTGTGAAACTGAGTACAGAGCCCTGCAGTACTCCGTTCTCTTGAATAAAACGACTAGATAAAACCGAGCCCACACGTACACGAAAGACGCGGTCCGTCATGAACTCCCGAAGAAATATGGGAAGACGACCGCGGATATTCCATGCGTGAAGTGTACGTAAAATGCCGCCCCTCCAACAAGTCTTATAAGCTTTCTCCAGGTCAAAAAACACAGCCACGGTTTGACACTTTCTCAGAAATCCATTCATAACATGCGTCGACAGGGACACCAGATAGTCGACGGTAAAACGATAGCGACGAAATCCGCACTGAGCGTTCGCTAGAAGTTTCTGAGACTCAAGCCACCATGTCAACCGCCCGTTAATCATGCGCTCCATCACCTTGCAAATGCAACTGGTGAGGGAGATAGGGCGGTAGCTGGAAGGTAGTTGGCGATCCTTCCCAGGCTTAAGTATAGGGACAATGGTGGCTTCGCGCCAAACTGAAGGAAAAAGGCCGTCTCGCCAAATACGGTTACAGACCTGTAAGAGAAAGAGTTTACTGTCGGCTGAAAGGTTCATTAACATCAGGACATGAATGCCGTCCGGTCCAGGAGCGGAGTGCCGAGAGCAATGAAGAGCGTGCTCCAGCTCCCTCATTGTGAAAAGTTCATTATAGCACTCAATATTAGCAGACCGAAATTTTAAAGGTGTCGGAATCCAGCCGGTCTTTGATACAGCGAAAGCCGGCGGAATAATGGTCTGAACTGGATACCGCCTCAAAGGCAGCACCCAGAGTGTTAGCGATGGCAGCCGGATCTACTATAGTGGCATTGGAAACCTGAAGGCCAGAAACAGTACAATGCTGAGAAGCGACGAAGTTTATCCCAAACAACAGATGAAGGCGTAAAGCGATGAAAAGACTCGACAAAACGAGCCCACGACTCCTTCATGCTATCCTGAATAATGCGACGAGCCCTGGCGCGCGATTGTTTAAAAGTCACCAAATTATCAAGTGTAGGGTGTCGCCGAAACACCCTAAGTGCAGTTCTACGGGCACGAACGGCGTCCCGACAATCCTCGTTCCACCACGGAACAGGTGGCCGCCGAGGTTGAGAGGATGAACGGGGTATTGCGCGTTCGGCGACAGAGAAAATATTAGACGTAAGGTGCTGCACTAGTTGGTTAATGTCGGAGAAGGGCTAGTCGTCAAAATGCACGAGACTGGAATACAAGCTCCAGTCGGCTTTTGCGAATATCCAGGTAGGTACTCTGGAATGCTGTACGTGGGGCGACAAAAGAGAAACGATGCAGGGGTAATGGTCGCTGGAGTAGGTATCAGCGACGACGTTCCACTGAAGACGACGAGTAAGCTGGAGTGAGCAAATGGCAAGGTCCAGATGAGAGAAGGTACCAGAAGAATCAGAAATAAAAGTAGGTGCACCTGTATTGAGGATGGAAAGATTGAACTGGTAAAAAATGTCGGAAAGAAGAGTTCCCCTGGCACAAGCCCTTGGCGAACCCAACAGTGGGTGATGGGCATTAAAATCTCCCAACAGAAGAAATGGTGTTGGGAGAGCGGACAGGAGAGCTCGAATGTCCGCGGGAGCGAGGGGAGACGATGGAGGTGAATACACAGAGCAAACAGAAAACAAAAAGCCGGGTAAGTGAAGGCGAGCGGCAACAGCTTGCAAATCGGATGTAAGTGTGACAGGTTTAAAATGAACGTCGTTACGCACCAACAACATGACACCTCCATGAGCAGGAATACCCTCCTCCGGTTCAAGGTCGTAGCGAACCGGAGAGTATCCTCGGAGATCAAAAGGATCGTGAGGGCGAAGCTTAGTCTCCTGCAAACATACGACCATAGGCGAATAGGAACGCAATAAAAGTTGCAGTTCCGCCCTATGCGATCGTACACCACGTGCATTCCAGGTCAGGATAGCCATGAATAAAAGGGATAAACGGTCTACTTACAAGGGCGGCTTAAAATTACCTTTTTTTAACCTTTGGGCTCGGGCTTTTTATATGGAGTTGGTCAGACTCCATTGCTTCCTCGGATGGAGGGCCCACGCGCTCAGTGCCAGAAACCGATTCAAGCGCCGTGAATCGGTTCTGGGTGGCGATGGGTGAGGGGTGCCACTGAGCGCGGCTTGTCCCAGGACCTTCCTGGGACAGCGACCTCCGAGGAGGAGAATGTGAACTTTTATTACCGTGAACACGCGGAGGGTCCTTTAGAAAATCTTCCCTACGAAGTTTCTGCTTGGGTTTCTTTTCAGCGGCTTGCGACTTCATTGACTTGGGACCAGGTTTATACGGCTTGGTAACTGTAGGCTTAATAGACGGCCGGATGGTAGTGGCGGTTAATCCAGTCAAGGTCCAGGTCTGAGTTTCGGCATCTACTCGTGGTACCGGCGAGGCAACAACAGAACTAAATGTGCCAGATCGCAGGAGTGAAGGTTGGCGCGCATGGTAACGCCTCCGGGCTTCAGCGAAGGAGAGTTTTTCCTTTACCCGGATCTCCTGGATCGCCTTCTCGTCCAAGTACCGCGGACAGTCGGCAAACGAAGCAGAATGAGACCCTTTACAATTAACGCAGACGGGGGCTGTTAAACAGGTACCTTCGTGTGAGGGCTGGCTACAGGTTGCACAGATGTTAACGGCACTCTTACATGAGACTTGCGTATGCCCAAAACGTTGGCATTTAAAACAACGCAGAGGTCTAGGAATATAAGGCCTCACAGAAATCCGTTCGTACCCTGCGGAAATGCTCGTGGGCAGATCGACGCCATCAAATGTAATAAACAGGGTACGAGTGGGTACCAATACGCCGTCGCGTTTGGCCTGCACTCGATGCACTGCAGTCACCTTTTGATCGGATAGATATTCTACGAGATCCTCGTCCGATTTACCATCGAGGCTATGGGTGGTAACGACGCCCCGACAGGAGTTCAATGTGCGGTGCTTCTCAACACGGATGGGGTAACCGTGGAGAAGCGTAGCGCGCAACAAGGTCTTACTTTGCTGATCGGACTTAGTTTGTGCCAATAAGGAACCATTCCGTAGACGAGTGCATGATTGAACCGCACCAGCAATAGCATCTATTCCCTTCTGAATGATAAAAGGGTTCACCTTCTCAAAATTTTGTCCTTCTTCTGTTCTTGAAATGACTAAGTAACAACCAGATGTCGGCGGTGCTACTTCTGTTACAATAGTTTTTCGGCGCTTGTTTGTATTAATGGAGAAAGGGTGCTCCATAGCGAAAAGAAATCCTCCACCATTGCAACCGTCTCCGACCTCGGGCTCTGACTTCCCGGGCGTTACCCCGGCTTGGGTGAGTGGCCTATCTATACCGATCTCACCCCAGGGTCACACCTCCCAGAACATTGACAGAGGGACCCAATCGCCGTCGGAAGCCAGCAGCTCATGCAATGGCCCCCCCGCGAGACTGCAGTTGAACAGCGGATACGAACAACAACCCTACATGACGACCCCGGGTGGTGGGGATGACGCCATTACCCACTCACCCAGCTGCGCACGCGGTGCGCGGGTATCCGTCAGGCTGTGTTCACGGAGGATTAACATAAAAGGTTAAAAGAAACTAAAACTGTGTGGGCGTTTCGCACTCAAGGTAGGCCGGCAAAGAAGTAAAAGAGACGTGTAAATGAATGGGCGTGGGGCGAAATGTGCATAAACAGAAGCGAAGAAAGAAGCGATGGCGAGGGGCGACGTGGAATGAAATGCACAGAACGCACGAGAGCCTACCTTGAGTCCCCCGGTCACGAGAACGAACCCACCTCGACCGGACGGGGATGAAAGGGTGAAAATGGCTATGGATGGCTCAGGTACCCCGGGTGCGCCTAACCCGTACTCACAAAAGGTGAGCCCCTGGGGGGGTACGATTCGTGTTCACAAATGTGCACAATGTATGCAGTTTTGACGTAAACTGCATCCTAGATTATACCAGCTCTCTCAAGCTGACCTAACTCACTATAGGCTCTGGAAATTGATATATTATGATATAAGAGACATTATTGAGAAAATTAAAAATAACGAAAACTTTTGCATGTAAACAGTAGTTTGAATTGGAGAGATTTTCTTCAAAACCTTCGTCTCGCACCCCTGATAGGTCCTGAACTTAAATGCCAAGTTTCGTATTTAAACGAGTTTTCGTTTCCCAGTTGCACTGTTCACACACACACGCGGATCTTTGTCTAAAAATGTTTGGTTTTTTGGGTCAGGGAACCTCGAAAAGGTGAAACCTCGACATAGAATTTTTGGGTGGGGTACAATACATCCTTTACTTACAGTAAGTACATAGTAGAGAAAGCAAAAATAGAATTGCAAACTCTCAAACATGAAATTGAGTTTTATTTGTTTGTACACACAAAAGTTAGCAAGTCTATTAAACCAAGGCACAACTGTAAGTGTTCATGATGTAACTGCGTTAATGGCGTTAGAAACGGCTGATGTGAAACAAACACAAAACCTATGAAAAAGCAGAAAGAGCTTGCAGTCGTCTACCAACCAGAGAAAACCCCGAAAAACTAGTTAGAGATTTGTGAGCGCGCGCGTGTGTGTGTGTGTATGTGTGAGAGCGCACTGAGCATGCGTCCGTAAACAGGGGTAAACCACGAAATAGGATAAAGGACTTAAGTTTAATTGTCTACCCACCAGGGAAAAGCACGAAAAAAAGAAAGAGCTTTGGCAACGGTTGCAGCAATCGCGTACCAACCAGGGAAAAAGCCATGTAAAAGTAGAAAGAGTTTACATTTGTCTACCAACCAGGAAAAACCCCCAAAAACAGTAAGAACTTCATCGTTTATTGGTTGGCTGCAAAATGAATGTACAAGCAACTGCACCACAAAGTATTTTACCGATGCTAAAAACAAAAAACAAGTTTTTTTTGTGAACGGCACATGGCTTGCCTTCACCGGTCCGAAGTGGTCCTCAATGTCTGCAAGGAGGCGTCCCACGGACGGTTGCCAATCCCTCGGGAGGACGGTGACGACGATGTCGGTGACGAAGTAGCACACTGGATCTCCAATTCGCTTCAGGCGACAAAATAACACTAGGCACTTGTGTGCCGTGGTGTAAGCCGCAATCACGGCATTGGTAGCGTGGATCACCTTGGGGTTCTCCTCGGAGTTACCTCAACACCACGTACATGACCTGGTTCGTCACGGGTACGCAGGTCTGCACTACCACTTCCTCGGCGTTGAGCAGGCCCAGGAGGCCATCATACCGGTACACCAGCTAGCACGTGGACATGTTATCGCGCTGTGGTGTTGCGTGTGCGAGGTATGAAAACTCAAGGACGCATAACATGCACGACCGAGGGTTAAAAAGTAGAACAAGTAGTAACGTGGAACGTTGTGATTGGTGAAAATAATACGATCTCTGATAGGTGGACAAATTGAAATAACGTGATGTGATAGGCGAAAATAAAATCAAAGGTGATTGGATGAAAAATGACGAGAAGGAATTAGCGGTGAATTTGTGAACTAAGATGGCGAAGATGTTTTTTTAAAAAAAAAAAAGACGGAGAATATAAGTATGACAACTGTAACGGTTTACGGCAAACGCGCGCCGCGCAATGCGTCACGCCGGGCATCGGCAATAAAACAAAAACCATATTCAGCAAGATTTCACCAATCACAACGTTCCACGTCACTACTTGTTCTACTTTTTAACCCTCGGTCGTGCATGTTTTGCGTCCTTGAGTTTCCATACCTCGCACACGCAACACCACAGCGCCATAACATGTCCACGTGCTAGCTGGTGTACCGGTACGATCGCCTCCTGGGCCTGCTCAACGCCGAGGAAGTGGTAGTGCAGACCTGCGTACCCGTGACGAACCAGGTCATGTACGTGGTGTTGAGGAGAACCCCAAGGTCATCCACGCTACCAATGCCGTGATTGCGGCTTACACCACGGCACACAAGTGCCTAGTGTTATTTTGTCGCCTGAAGCGAATTGGAGATCCAGTGTGCTACTTCGTCACCGACATCGTCGTCACCGTCCTCCCGAGGGATTGGCAACCGTCCGTGGGACGCCTCCTTGCACACATTGAGGACCACTTCGGACCGGTGAAGGCAAGCCATGTGCCGTTCACAAAAAAAACTTATTTTTTGTTTTTAGCATCGGTAAAATACTTTGTGGTGCAGTTGCTTGTACATTCTTTTTGCAGCCAACCAATAAACGATGAAGTTCTTACTGTTTTTCGGGGTTTTTCCTGGTTGGTAGACAAATGCAAACTCTTTCTACTTTTACATGGCTTTATCCCTGGTTGGTACTCGATTGCTGCAACCGTTGCCAAAGCTCTTTCTTTTTTTCGTGCTTTTCCCTGGTGGGTAGACAATTAAACTTAAGTCCTTTATCCTATTTCGTGGTTTACCCCTGTTTACGGACGCATGCTCAGTGCGCTCTCACACATACACACACACACACGCGCGCGCTCACAAATCTCTAACTAGTTTTTCGGGGTTTTCTCTGGTTGGTAGACGACTGCAAGCTCTTTCTGCTTTTTCATAGGTTTTGTGTTTGTTTCACATCAGCCGTTTCTAACGCCATTAACGCAGTTGCATCATGAACACTTACAGTTGTGCCTTGGTTTAATAGACTTGCTAACTTTTGTGTGTACAAACAAATAAAACTCAATTTAATGTTTCAGAGTTTGCGATTCTATTTTTGCTTTCTCTACTATGTACTTACAGTAAGTAAAGGATGTATTGTACCCCACCCAAAAATTCTATGTCGACGTTTCACCGTTTCGAGGTTCCCTGACCCAAAAAACCAAACACTTTTAGACAAAGATCCGCGTGTGTGTGTGTGAACAGTGCAACTGGGAAACGAAAACTCGTTTAAATACGAAACCTGGCATTTAAGTTCAGGACCTTTCAGGGGTGCGAGACGAAGGTTTTGAAGAAAATCTCTCCAATTCAAACTACTCTTTACATGCAAAAGTTTTCGTTATTTTTAATTTTCTCAAAAATGTCTCTTATATCATAATATATTAATTTCCAGAGCCTATAGTGAGATAGGTCAGCTTAAGAGAGCTGGTATAATCTAGGATGCAGTTTACGTCAAAACTGCATACATTGTGCACATTTGTGAACACGAATCGTAACTCTTATGTAGAGTGTCAGTTACTAAAACTTATAAACTAATGTTATTTACATTAAAAATATTTATATTTAGTATTTACAAAACTGCATTAAGTTTTGCAGTAAAATTAGTAGTACCATTATTTTTTTTGAATGAATGAAATCCCCCTCTGTATTCAAGGTGTGAGTGATGATGATGATGATATGCGGTTTAAGGGCGCTAAACTGCTGCGGTCATCAACGCCCTTACAGTGTGTAAAATATAAGGTCAAAATATAAAAGACAGGTAAAAAGCCGCATAATTAAAAAACGGGACACAAACCCGCGATGTCAAAAAGTTAAAAATAACAATAGAATAACAATAACAATAATAACAATAACAATAAAAACAATAACATAATAACAATAACAAGAATAACAATAAATATATCTGAAAAACCAACACACTAAAATCATGGTCACTAAAAGAATAAAACGTGTCAAGAACTGTAGAATGTAAGGAACATGAGCGCCTTATGTCAGGAGAGAAGGGCCCCATTAAAACTAACAATATAAAATCAAACAGCTAAAAGGCGCTCAGCGCATCAAATGCGACGGCTAAAACCAATGTCAGTGATAAAACGTAAAAGACATTCTACAGCAGGCGCGTCGTCTGCCAACACGTTGGCTAGGCCAACAGGCAGACCCACGTGAACGCGCAGTGGAGCTAAAACTTGACACTCGGTTAAAATGTGACGGACCGTTAAGGGCACGTCACACTGACCACACAGAGGTGCGGGATCACCGCTTAACAGGTATCTATGACTAAAAAGGCAATGTCCGATACGAAGGCGTGTTAAAAGTACCTCTTCCCGACAAGAAGCACGGGAAGAGGTAGCCCAGACTAGCGGAAGAGGTTTAACCTCCCGCAACTTGTTCCCCCGGAGGGCCGTCCACTCATCGCGCCAGCGCGAGAGGATGCGGCGACGTAAAATAACACACGAATCTGACGAGGGAACAACAGAAGTAAAAAATCTGGGTAATAAAATCGCCGATTTCGCAGCGGCGTCGGCCGACTCATTCCCTGAGATACCCACATGACCTGGAATCCACATAAAAGAGACGCTGATGCCAGAGGCACCTAGCGAATGGAGCACGTCATGAATGCGCTGTACGAGGGGGTGGTAAGAGTACAGCGCGTTAATACTCTGAAGGGCACTCAGAGAGTCCGAACAAACAACACAACGCCGTAAGACATGCCGCTGAATGTATAAAACACATTGATAGACACTAAAAAGTTCGGCGGTATAGATCGAACATTGCCCGGGTAAACGAAAAGTAAAACTATGCGCACCTAAAACAAAGGCACATCCTACTCCAACATCAGTCTTAGACCCATCAGTATAAATAAAATGACAGTCTCCGAATGTTGCCTGAAGTTCTAAAAATGCGGATCTAAGGACTGAAGCAGGGATCTCATTCTTCGGCATCGACGTTAGCCCAAGGTGGATGTGGGCCTCAGCGCGCGACCATGGAGGAAAGCGCGTTTCCCCTCGGGTAAGGGCCGGCGCTGGCGTAACGTCCAAATGCCGAAGTAGCAGTCGAAATCGAACCCCTGGAGGGAGCAATGCAGAGGAGCTAACGAAATATTGGCGATCAAGCGAATCCTCGTAAAATACATCGAAGGACGGGTGATTAGGCAAGCTTGAGAGTCGACAAGCATAGCTGCACAAAAGCATCTCACGCCGGAAGGACAGCGGAGGCTCTGCAGCGTCTGCGTACAGACTGGGTACAGGGCTAGTTGGAAAGGCCCCTGTAGCGACTCTTATGCCACGATGGTGAATGGCATTCAATCGACGTAACACAGATGGACGTGCCGACGAATAAACAATACACCCGTAATCAAGCTTGGATCGGACCAAAGAGCGATAAAGGCGAAGAAGGACGGTCCAATCAGCTCCCCAGGATGTGCCACTTAAAACACGTAAAATATTAAGAGAACGGTCACACTTTGCTTTTAAAAAGGAAACGTGCGAGGTCCAACACAACTTCCTGTCAAAAATCAACCCCAAAAATTTCGCCTCGTCTGCAAACGGAAGTATCCCTGGCCCAAGATGTAGAGTGGGCGGAGGGAAATACTTCCGGCGCCAAAAGTTGATACAGACGGATTTCTCGGCGGAGAAATTAAAGCCGTTGGCGTTACTCCAGGCGTAGAGACGGTCGATACAGCTCTGGAGACGGCGTTCGAGTAGACAGGTCCGCCGTGAACTACAATAAATAGCGAAATCGTCAACAAAAAGGGACGATGAAATGCCAGGTGGAATACAATCAACAATGGGGTTGATAGCAATCGCAAAAAGTGTGACACTGAGTACAGAGCCCTGCGGTACTCCGTTCTCCTGAATAAAACGACGAGATAAAACCGAGCCACACGTACACGAAAGACGCGGTCCGTCATGAACTCCCGAAGAAATATGGGAAGACGACCGCGGATATTCCATGCGTGAAGTGTACGTAAAATGCCGCCCCTCCAACAAGTGTCATAAGCTTTCTCCAGGTCAAAAAATACAGCCACGGTTTAACACTTTCTCAGAAATCCATTCATAATATGCGTCGACAAGGACACCAGATGGTCGACGGTAGAGCGATAGCGACGAAATCCGCACTGAGCGTTCGCTAGAAGGTTCTGAGACTCAAGCCACCATGTCAACCGCCCGTTGATCATGTGCTCCATCACCTTGCAAATGCAACTGTTGAGGGAGATAGGGCGGTAGCTGGAAGGTAGTTGGCGATCCTTCCCAGGCTTAAGTATAGGGACAATGGTGGCTTCGCGTCAAACGGAAGGAAAAATGCCGTCTTGCCAAATATGGTTATAGACCTGTAAGAGAAAGAGTTTACTGTCGGCTGAAAGGTTCTTTAACATCAGGACATGAATGCCGTCCGGCCCAGGAGCGGAGTGCCGAGAGCAATGAAGAGCGTGCTCCAGCTCCCTCATTGTGAATAGTTCGTTATAGCAGTCATCATTAGCAGACCGAAAAGTATATGATGCGGAATCCAGCCGGTCTTTAATAGAGGGAAAGCCGGCGGAATAATGGTCTGAACTGGAAACCGCCTCAAAGGCAGCACCCAGAGTGTTAGCGATGGCAGCCGGATCCACTACGGTGGCATTAGAAACCTGAAGGCCAGAAACAGTACAATGTGACACTTTACCTGAGAAGCGACGAAGTTTATCCCAAACAACGGATGAAGGCGTAAAACGATTAAAAGACTCGACAAAACGAGCCCAAGATGCCTTCTTGCTATCCTGAATAATGCGACGAGCCCTGGCGCGCGATTGTTTAAAAGTCACCAAATTATCAAGTGTAGGGTGTCGCCGAAACACCCTAAGTGCAGTCCTACGGGCACGAACGGCGTCCCGACAATCCTCGTTCCACCACGGAACAGGTGGCCGCCGAGGTTGAGAGGATGAACGGGGTATTGCGCGTTCGGCGGCAGAGAAAATAATAGACGTAAGGTGCTGCACAAGTTGGTTAATGTCGGAGAAGGGCTGGTCGTCAAAATGCACGAGGCTTGAATACAAGCTCCAGTCGGCTTTGGCGAATATCCAGGTAGGTACTCTGGAATGCTGTACGTGGTGCGACAGAAGAGAAACGATGCAGGGGTAATGGTCGCTGGAGTAGGTGTCAGCGACGACGTTCCATTGAAGACGATGAGCAAGCTGGAGTGAGCAAACGGCAAGGTCCAGGTGAGAGAACGTACCAGAAGAATCAGAAAGAAAAGTAGGTGCACCTGTATTGAGGATGGAAAGATTAAACTGATAAAAAATGTCGGAAAGAAGAGTTCCCCTCGCACAAGCCCTTGGCGAACCCCACAGTGGGTGATGGGCATTAAAATCTCCCAACAGAAGAAATGGTTTTGGGAGAGCGGACAGGAGAGCTCGAATGTCCGCGGGAGCGAGGGGAGACGATGGAGGTGAATACACAGAGCAAACAGAAAACAAAAAGCCGGGTAAGTGAAGGCGAACGGCAACAGCTTGCAAGTCAGATGTAAGTGTGACAGGTTTAAAATGAACGTCGTTACGCACTAACAACATGACACCTCCATGAGCAGGAGCACCCTCCTCCGGTTCAAGGTCGTAGCGAACCGGAGTATATCCGCGGAGATCAAAAGGATCGTGAGGGCGAAGCTTAGTCTCCTGCAAACATACGACCATAGGCGAATGGGAACGCAATAAAAGTTGCAGTTCCGCCCTATGCGATCGTACACCACGTACATTCCAGGTCAGGATAGCCATTAAGAAAAAAAAGGGGATAAACTGTCTATTTAGAAGGGCGGCTTAAAATTACCTTATGTTTAACGTTTGGGCTCGGGCTTTTTGTATGGAGTTGGTCAGACTCCATAGCTTCCGCGGAGGAAGGGCCCACGCGCTCAGTGCCAGAAACCGATTCAAGCGCCGTGAATCGGTTCTGGGTGGCGATGGGTGAGGGGTGCCGCTGAGCGCGGCTTGTCCCAGGACCTTCCTGGGACAGCGACCTCCGAGGAGGAGAAGGTGAACTTTTGTTACCGCGCGCACGCGGAGGGTCTATCAGAAAATCTTCCCTACGTAGTTTCTGCTTGGGCTTCTTATCAGCGGCTTGCGACTTCATTGACTTTGGACCAGGTTTATAGGGCTTGGTAACAGTAGCTTTAATAGACGGCCGTATGGTAGTGGCGGTTAATCCAGTCAAGGTCCAGGTCTGAGTTTCGGCATCTACTCGTGGTACTGGCGAGGCAACAACAGAACTAAATGTGCCAGATCGCAGGAGTGAAGGTTGGCGCGCATGGAAACGCCTCCGGGCTTCAGCGAAGGAGAGTTTTTCCTTTACCCGGATCTCCTGGATCGCCTTCTCGTCCAAATACCGCGGACAGTCGGCAAACGAAGCAGAATGTGACCATTTACAATTAACGCAGACGGGGGCTGTTGAACAGGCACCTTCGTGTGAGGGCTGGCTACATGATGCATAGATGTTAACTGCACTCTTACATGAGACTTGCGTATGCCCAAAACGTTGGCACTTAAAACAACGCAGAGGTCTAGGAATATAAGGCCTCACAGAAATACGTTCGTACCCTGCGGAGATGCTCGTGGGCAGATCGACACCATCAAATGTTAGAAACAGGGTACGAGTGGGTACCAATACGCCGTCGCGTTTGGCCTGCACTCGATGAACCGCTGTCACCTTCTGGTCTGCAAGATATTCGACCAGGTCCTCGTCCGATATGCCATCGAGGCTATGCGTGGTGACAACGCCTCGACAAGAATTCAAGGTGCGGTGCTTCTCAACACGGATAGGATAACCGTGGAGAAGCGGGGCGCTCAACAAGGACTTACTTTGTGCCTCGGATTTGCTTTGCACTAACAACGAACCATTACGAAGCCGAGTGCAGGAAAGAACCGGACCAGCAATTGAGTCAATGCCCTTCTGGATGATAAAAGGGTTCACCTTCTCGAATGATTGTCCTTCCTCGGTACGGGTAATCACTAAGTAACAACCAGCTGTTGGCGGTGCTACTTCTGTTACTAAAACTTTTCGGCGCTTGTTTATAATGGAGAAAGGGTGCTCCATAGCGAAAAAAATCCTCCACCATTGCAACCGTCTCCGACCTCGGGCTCTGACTTCCCGGGCGTTACCCCGGCTTGGGTGAGTGGCCTATCTATACCTAGCTCACCCCAGGGTCACACCTCCCAGAACATAGACAGAGGGACCCAATCGCCGTCGGAAGCCAGCAGCTCATGCAATGGCCCCCCCGCGGGACTGCAGTTGAACAGCGGATACGAACACAAACCCTACATGACGACCCCGGGTGGTGGGGATGACGCCATTACCCACTCACCCAGCTGCGCACCCAGTGCGCGGGTATCCGTCAGGCTGCGTCCACGGAGGATTTAAATAAAAAGATAAAAGAAACTAAAACTGTGTGGGCGTTTCGCACGCAAGGTAGGCCGGCGGGGAAGAAAAAGGGATATGCGAATGTCGTTGTACGAAATGGCCGGAAAGTGATTAGGGAAGAAAGAAACGATTGTGAGGTGCGGTATGGATGGAATGCAAAGAACGCACGAGAGCCTACCTTGGGTCCACCGGTCACTTGAAGAACCCACCTCGACCGGATGGGGGTGAGGGGATGAATGTGGCGATGATTGGCTCGGGAACCCCCGGGTGCGCCAAAAACCCGTACTCACATAAGGTGAGCCCCTGAGGGGCAAGGTGTGAGTGATAGGTATCTTTCTAGTGCTGACTTGATTTTATTTTTATTATTTTTTAGTTCCTTACGGTTTATGATGGAAATGAATTAAACAATACATGTCATTTGCGATGTCCTTGCAAGGCCTATCTAGAAGTAGTCGATACATAAAATGTCAAAATTACTAAAAAAACATTTGATGTGTAACACTCACATGACTTTATCTACTTTTGTACAAACTATTTTTAGAAACTCTTATTCTCCATCTATTTCATATTAATCAAGATAAACATTTGCAGAAACGATCTTTTGACATGCAAAGAGAATTACATTTTACACATAGCGACCAGTTCTAAAAATATATGACTGTCGCTTAAGGCGTACTATGTTCCCCATGTTTTGTATTTACAAGGGCAATATAGAAATACAGTAGCCTTTAAGCATATACATATATCTTAATAACTGGTTGCTATGTGCATCACCATTCTCTTTGCCTCAGATTAATACTCTTTGCATATACAAGACAAAAACTGAATAACGAATTCCCATTTGAGAAAATAAGTATTGAAACATTTAAGGGAATAACAAGCAATATCTCAAAAATGGTTCACTCAACAACAAAAATGTATATGACATAAATTGTGTATTTTAACGCGATCTACATTTTTGTGTAGTAAAATTTTGTATATCTCTTATGGTTTACCACTTATGCAAAAGTCGTTCACAATAAGAATACTTTTGGAGACATTTCCAGAAAATTCGAGATATACATTTCATTTGTCTTGAAAATATCTTGAACATAGGATATTTTAATCAAAATCGTTAGAACCATTTTTGAGAAAATTAAAATTTCCGAAAAATGTTCCATGTAAAGGGTTGTCTGGGGTGGGGGGATTTTCTTGGAAACCTTCGTGTCGCATCTCTGGAAGATACTGAACCTAAATACCAATTTTGGTACTTATCGGACTGTTCGTTTCTGAGTTATGCTGTTCACAGACACACACGGACATGTTTCCTAAAATGCATTTTTTGGGATCCAGGGGGTCTCAAAACATGTATTTCCGGTGAAATCTCGGTATCGAATTTTTGGGTGGAATACAATACTTCCCTTACTTACTATACGTAGTAGAGAAAGTAAAAAAGAAAACTAGAAAAGTAAAATGCCTGGCCCGTTATAGAATGTATCAGAAATAAAGCATTCCCCCAGAGTAATTATTGTTTGCATTACCAAAAGTTAAAGGAAATGAAACAAGGATTTAAAGTAGTTCTAAGTAAAAGTAACAATCCATACAGCCCCAAAGCACTGAATATATTGACATTCAGATATAGAAACAAAGTTATATTACAATTGAAGCGTACAGCATTTGAATTTCGCAACCGCAGTTTCAGCATGCGCGTCGAGTTAAATGCCTCATTAAAAATCCTGACGCCTTATTTCGCCACAACTTGCCAAGTTGTAATCGCAGTCATTTCCGGTGCACTTCCGGTCACACCATCCATCCATCCACCGCTGCACTTTTCCTACCATCGACAATAATACCGCATTTAAAAGATTTTCTCGCTGATGAGCATCCGTTCGCACGGCCATTTTTTAAAGTTATCGTGCAGTTTTCAACTCTTTAAACGCGGCTGCTTTATCAGCAGCCGTTTTCACGGTCTTTTCAAGTTATCGCGCAGCTTGCAGTTCTTTATCCACGGCTGCCATATTGTAACACACATCGACTGCTTCATCAGCACACGGTCATTCACGTACTGCTGCTTCCGCTGCACATGAGAATCGTTCTTTTTACTGTTTTCTCCGATACTAACGTGAGCAGAACTATAACGCTTGCTACATGTTGCTAATAGTGGTTGAGCTTGCACTCCCACTAGGGCTTTTCGCGGAAGGTTAAGTATTTCCGCACGGCTATGTGATTTATTAAGTGCGTGTGCAGTTAAAAACAGTGCCCCGTCACAACTTCAACATCAGTGTCAAATATTTAAAACTATCAGTGGCGTGTGTAGTAATTTTGTGATGTGTGGTGCATAAAATCTGAGAAAAATCACGCACAAACTTTCGACGCGAGCAACAAGTGGCTGTGTGCCCTTGTTGCACGCATTGCAATAAACTGTCGAATATGGCCGCTAACCGCACCCTGTCGAATATGGCCGCCCAGCGCACCATCAGCAACAGCATGGTAGGTGGAAAAAGCCTGTCCTTCTCCTTGTATTTTCATAGTTGTCATAAATACAAATAGAAACTTCCATTTTCGCAATCCATTATATAAAATTAATGCAAAAAACTTATGCCAAAAACGTATTGCCATGAAAAACAAATAAACAATACCTCTAAACGAAATGCGTTGAAAAGGAATATGAACATGAAATAAGCCGACAAGCTATGACAGCTGTGACGGTGTTTGGCGATCATACGGGGAAAACACGTGCTGTACGCGTCGTGCAAACTGCACGATAGCATGAAAACTGACCGTGTGAACGGTTGCTGACGAAGTAGTCGGTTGACCACAGCGCGAACCAGCTTCCCGGTGTACCAACTTTCAACATGCATTGCCCTAACAAACAACGTGCAATTTGTGCCTTATCAAGCGGTATCGCTACTATTAAATGTGTGTGTGTTTGTGTGTGTGTGCCTATTTAATTTTTATTTTCTTTTGCACTGCACACTTTTGTGTTAAAATATGTATACATTTTCAATTTTGTCATTGTGTGAATTTTGTGCCAACCAACTTCCCAGTGTGCCAACTTTCAACATGCATTGCCCTAACAAACAACGTGCAATTTGTGCCTTATCAAACGGTATCGCTACTATTAAATGTGTGTGTGCCTATTTAATTTTTTTTCTTTTGCACTGCACACTTTTGTGTTAAAATATATATACATTTTCAATTTTGTCATTTTGTGGATTTTGTTTGTTAAATTTGTTATACGCTACTATTATAGTGTGTGTGTGCCTATTTAATTTTTATTTTCTTTTGCACTGCACACTTTTGTGTTAAAATATATATACATTTTCAATTTTGTCATTGGGTGGATTTTGTGCGAAACAACTTCCCAGTGTCCCAACTTTCAACATGCGTTTCCCTAACAAACAACCTGCAATTTGTGCCTTATCAAGCGGTATCGCTACTATTAAATGTGTGTGTGCCTATTTAATTTTTATTTTCTTTTGCACTGCACACTTTTGTGTTAAAATATATATACATTTTTAATTTTGTCATTGTGTGGATTTTGTTTGTTAAATGTTTTTATACGCTACTATTATAGTGTGTGTGTGCCTATTTAATTTTTTAAAAGCCCGAAAAATGGAAAGAGTTTGTGAGCGAATGTATGTGTGCGTGAATGTGTGTGTGTGCGAGTATGTGCCTAGTATCCGTGCGCCGACAAGGGAAAACTTCATCATTTGCCTACCGGGCAGGGACAACCAAGAAAAACCTGAAAAACCTCGAAAATTAGAAAGGGCTTCGTCAACCACTACAGCAAACGCCTACGAACCAGGGAAAACCTATGAAAAAGCAGAAAGAGCTTGCATTCGTCTACCAACCAGAGAAAACCCCGAAAAATAGTTATTTTTTTAAAAAAAAACGAAAAACGAAAAAAGGAAAAAGAAAAAAAAGAAAGGAAAAAGAAAAAAAAGAAAAGAAAAAAAAGACGGTTAATATAAGTATGGCAACTGTAACGGTTTACGGCAAACGCGCGCGCCGCGCAATGCGTCGCGCCAGGCAATATTTTTCAAGTTATCGCGCAGTTTGCAGCTCTTTAATCGCAGCGGGCATATCGTGACGCACATCGACTGCTGATTACCACTCTTGCGTCTGCCATATTGATCACTAACCTCAAATCCCCTCGTTCTTAACTTCTTGTCTCCGCCATCTTGTTTAGTTCCCATTTTTGCCACCGCTTCTCACATGTCCGAACCAGATTGCCGGCAAGAACAGATCTCGTTCATTCACACCTCGACGGTTGACTCGACAGTAGCTACTGTGAACACCTACGTCGTACACTTTTTTGACCGCTTTCGACCGGCTATGAGAACCCTGCTCCTACGTACGCTAGCGACCATTACGATGGTCCAGTACCAGGTTTTTAATATAGTTAAATTACGTCTGTGCAAAGGGCGTCTGTACCGCTTTAAAAAACCTAGGTATATCAGTGCGTAGTGATGTTGGTTGATCTTAAACCTGGTTAAGCATTTCAAAAACAGTTTCCTTTTATGTTTTGCGCGTCGCGTGACGCTACTGCGCTTTTGGTGACGCATCAACACCAGTAAGAGGTAAGTACCACACGCATAATTATTTTTCGAGCCTGCTTGGCGTAGGAATATATCCTTTGTTGTTTTGGTACTGTAACCTCAAATCTCCTTACCCTCCTCTTGCGTCCGCCATCTTGTTTAGTTCTCACCGCATCTCCTTGTCGCCAACCCTCCGCCAATTTTAGTTCCCACTATTTTAACCTCAAAATCTGCTCTTCTAAGCTATTGCTTCCGCTATCTTCTTTTAGTTCCCATTCTCACCACCGCGTCTCCTTTCCCCCACCTCTTGCGACCGCCATGTTGACCACTAACCTAGAAATTTCCTCGCCCTTAGACCTCTTGTCACCGCCATCTTGTTTAGTTCCCATTTTCGCCACCGCGTCTCATATCGCCCCATCTCTCTATCCACTCAAGAAAACCACCATCCAACGTTCAAAAATTGCTGATGAGTTCTGCAGAGGCTTTTGCAAATCTTGTTGGTAGGAAAACTTACCTTTCCCATCACCTCCTACATACCCCACTCCCACACCTTTTTCTTTCCACCAATCATAATCTCTCTTATTCTTACCAATCAACAACTTTCATTTGTTCCTTTCCACCAATAACATCACTTCTTATCCCCACCAATCACAACTTCACACGTCACTTTCTGTTATACTTTTTATCCCTCGTTCGCCAACTTTTCGCTCTTTCAGTCCCGACCTCCGCACAGACAACAACTCGCCGCTCCGCTCCTCTCCATCACGTGTCCTCCATACTCTTTTATCTTCCTTCCTTCATCTTCCACCCGAATTAACGAACCAATCACATTTCGTCTTATTTTTACCAATCAAAACCCTCCACGTCAGTTCCTGTTTTTCCTTCATATTTCCCTAATCCTCAATTCCATCTCCTCGTCACCATCTGTTGCGTTCGACATCCTTTGCATGTTGACCCTAACCTCAAACCTCTTCGTCCCTCCACTTCTTGCCTCCGCCATCTTGTTTAGTTCCAATTTTCACCACCACGCCACCGCCATCTTGGTTTAAGTTCTCCACGTTTACCTCATATTTTTAACCTGAACTTCATGCCTCCGCCATCTTATTTAGTTCCCATTTTTACCACCGCGCCTCACATCTGCTCGTCCCACCCTTGCCTCCGCCATCTTGGATTTAGTTCCCCTTCTTACGTCCTGTTTTAACCTAAAAATCTTAAACTCAAATCTCCTTGCCCACCACCTCTTGCGACCGCCATGTTCACCACTAACCTCGAAATCTTCTCGTCCTTACACTTTTTTGTCTTCGTCATCTTGTTTAGTTCCCATTTTCGCCACCGCGCCTCACATCTCCTCGTCCACACCATTGACTTCGCCATCTTGGATTTCGTTTCCATGCTTACGCCCTGTTTTAACCTAAAAATCTTAACCTCAAATCTCCTTACCCTCCTCTTGCGTCCGCCATCTTGTTTAGTTCTCACGTTGGCCACCGCATCTCCTTGTCGCCGACCCTCCGCCATTTTTAGTTCCCACTATTTTAACCTCAGAATCTGCTCTTCTAAGCTCTTGCTACCACCATCTTCTTTTAGTTCCCATTCTCACCACCGCGTCTCCTTTCCCCCACCTCTGGCGACCGCCATGTTGACCACTAACCTCGAAATTTCCTCGTCCTTAGACCTCTTGTCTCAACCATCTTGTTTAGTTCCCATTTTCGCCACCGCATCTCATATCGCCCCATCTCTCTATCCACTCAAGAAAACCACCATCCAACGTTCAAAAATTGCTGATCAGTTCTGGAGAGGCTTTTGCAAATCTTGTTGCTAGGAAAACTTACCTTTCCCATCACCTCCAACATACCCCACTCCCACACCTTTTTCATTCCACCAATCATAATCTCTCTTATTCTTACCAATCAACAACTTTCATTTGTTCCTTTCCACCAATAACATCACTTCTTATTCCCACCAATCACAACTTCACACGTCACTTTCTGTTATACTTTTTATCCCTCGTTTGCCATCTTTTCCCTCTTTCAGTCCCGACCTCCGCACAGACAACACTTCACAACCCCGCTCCTCTCCATCACGTGCCCTCCATACTCTTTCATCTTCCTTCCTTCATCTTCCACCCGAATTAACGAAACAATCACATTTCGTCTTATTTTTACCAATCAAAACACTCCACGTCACTTCCTGTTTTTCCTTCATCTTTCCCTAATCCTCAATTCTTTTAGCTCGTCCCGGATGAACCAATTGCAATAACGATAATCCTTCCGCTCATGGCGCTTTTCAAACTTACCGCCGTCGATCGCAGCGACACTAGCGACACTAGCGCCCCTAGCGGCAGGATTATCGTTAATCCAATTGGCTCATCCGGGACGAATACTACTCTCACCTCAGGGTAACACGTCCCGGAACAGAGACAGAGGGGCCCAATCGCCGTCAGAAGTCAGCAGCTCATGCAATGGCACCCCACGGGACTGTAGTTGAACAGTGGATACGAACACAAACCCTACATGACGACCCCGGGTGGTGGGGATGACACCATTACCCACTCACACAGCTGCACAACTAGTGCGCGGGAATCCGTCAGGATGTGTCCACGGAGGATTAAAATAAAGGGTTAAAAGGAACTAAAAGTGTGTGGGCGTTTCGCACTCAAGGTAGGCCGGCGAAGAAGTAAAAGAGCTGTGTAAATGAATGGGCTTGGGCCGAAATGTGCATAAACAGAAGAAAACAAAGAAACGATGGCGAAGGGCGACATGGAATGAAACGCACAGAACGCACGAGAGGCTACCTAGAGTCCCCCGGTCACGAGAACGAACCCACCTCGACCGGACGGGGATGAATGGGTGAAGATAGCTATGAATGGCTCGGGTACCCCGGGTGCGCCTAACCCATACTCACAAACGATGAGCACCTGGGGGTGTTTTAGTTCGCAATCCTTTCGCTCGATACAAGGATGAAGCACCATTTTAATTCTCATTACTGTCGTTCAACAGAATATGGAGCGCTATTTTAGACCCCAATGCAGCCGCTCCACAGAGAGATGGACCGCTTCTTTAGTTCCCAATCCTCTCGCTTTACAGAGGGATGGAGCGCTGTTTTAGTTTGCAATCCTTTCACTCAACAGAGAGATGGAGCGCTGTTTTAATTCCAATCCTCACGCTCGAAAGAGAGATGTAGCGCTCTTTTAGTTTCCAATCCTCTCGCTTGACAGAGTAATGGAGCACAGCTCTAGTTCCCAATCCTCCCGTTTGACAGAGATTTGGAGCACTGCTTTAGTTCCCAATCCCCTCCCTCGACAGAGAGATAGTGCGCTGTTTTGGTTCCCAAGCCTCTCTTTCGAAGGAGATTTGGAGGATTCTTTTAGTTTCCAATCCTGTCGCTCGATAGAGAGATGAAGTGCTGTTATACCTCGAAATCCTTTCCCTAGATAGAGAGATAAAACGCTGTATTAGTTCTCATTATTGTCGTTCGACAGGGAGATCGAGCGTTGTTTTAGTTGCCAATACTTTCGCACGATAGAGGGATGCAGCATCGTTTTAGTTCTCATTACTGTCGTTCGACAAAGAGTTGGAGCGCTGTTTTAGTTCGCAATCCTCTCGTATAACAGAAAGATGAAGCGCTGATTTAGATCCCAATCCTTTCTCTCGACAAAGAGATGAAGCGCTGTTTTAGTTCCCAATCCCCTCGCTCAACAGAGAGTAGTAGCGCTGTTTTAGTTCCCAATGCTCTCGCTTTATAGCGAGATGCAGCGCTGTTTTAGTTCCCAATCCTCTCCGCGGCAAGAAGATGTAGCGCTGTTTTAGTTTCCAAACCTCTCCAAAGGCCTGAAAATTGAGTGCTGGTTTAGTTCCCATTCCTCTTGCTCGACAGAAAATTGGAGCGCTGTTTTAGTCCAATCTTCTCACTCGACAGAGAGATGGAGCGCTGTTTTAGTTTCCAATTATCTCGCTCGACAGAGACATGTAGCGCTGCTTTAGTTCCCAATCCTCTCGCTCGACAGACCGTTGGTACGCTGTTTTAGTTCCCAATCCTATCGGCTGGCAGAGAGATGTAGTGCTGCTTTAGTACTCGATCCTCTCACTCGACAGAGAGATAGATCGCTGTTTTAGTTCCCAATCCGTTCGGAGGCCAGAAGATGGAGTGTTGTTTTAGTTCGTCATCTTCTCGCTCGACAGAGAGATGGAGCGCAATTATAGTTACCAATTCTATCGCTCGAGAGGGAGATGGAGCGCTGTTTTTGTTCGCATTTCTTCTCGCTCACAAGTGAGATGTAGCACCGTTTCAGTTTCCAATCCTCTAGCTCCAAACAGAGACTGAGCGATATTTTACTTCGCAATCCTCTCGCTTTATAGAGAGATAGAGCGCCGTTTTAGTTCCCAATCCTCTCGCTTGAATGAGAGTAGGAACGCTTTTATAGTTCCCAATCCTCTCGCTCGATAGAAAGATAGAGAGCTGATTTAGTTCCCAATCTCTTCGCTCGCTAGAAAGAAAGAGAGCTGTTTTAGTTCCCAAATCTCTCGGCGGCAGGAGATGGAGTGCTGTTTTAGTTTGCAATCCTCTAGCTGGATAGAGAGATGAAGTGCTGTTATAGTTCCGAATCCTTTCGCTCGATAGTGAGATGCACCCCGTATTAGTTCTCATTTCTGTCGTTCGACAAAAAGAGAGAGTGCTGTTTTAGTTTCCAAGGCTTTCGCACGATAGAGGGATGCAGCATCCATTTAGTTCTCATTACTGTCGTTTGAAAGAGAGTTGGAGCGCTGCTTCAGTTCGCAATCCTCTCGCTCGAAAGAGAGATGGAGCGCTGTTTAGTATCTAATTCTGTCGAACGACAGAGAGATTAAGCGCTGTTTTTGTTCCCAATCCTCTCGGAGGCCAGAATATGGAGTGTTGTTTTAGTTCGTTATCCTCTCGCTCGACAGAGAGATGGAGCTCAATTTCAGTTCGCAATTCTCTCGCGACAGAAAGTTGAAGCGCTGTTTTTGTTCCCAATCCTCTCGCTCGAAAGAGAGATGCAGCGTTGTTTTAGTTCACAATCCCGTCGTTCGATATAGAGATTGAACGCTGCTTTAGTTAGCGATTCTTTCGCTCGACAGAGGAATGTAGTGCCGTTTTAGTTCTCAATACAGTCGCTCCACAAAACGTTGGAGCGCTGTTTTAGTTCGCAATCCTTTCGCTCGATAGAAAGATGAAGCGCCATTTTAGTTCTCATTACTGCCGTACGACAGAGACTTGGAGCGCTATTATAGTTCCCAATGCTGCCGCTCGACAGGGAGATGGACCGCGTTTTTAGTTCGCAATCCTCTCGTATGACAGAAAGATGAAGCGCTGTTTTTGTTCCCAGTCCTTTTGCTCGACAGAGGTATAAAGCGTTGATTTAGTTCACAATACTCCCGCTCGACAGGGAGTTGGAGGGCTTTTTTAGTTCCCAATCCTCTCCCTCGATATAGAGATTGACCGCTGTTTTAGTTAGATATCCGTTCGCTCGATAGAGGGATGAAGTGCCATTTTAGTTCTCATTACTGTAGTTCGACACCGGCTTGGAGCGCTATTTTAGTTCCCAATGCTGCCGCTCGACAGAGAGAAGGACCGGTGTTTTGGTTCCCAATCCTCTCGCTCGACAGAGAGATGGAGCGCTGTTTTAGTTACCAATCCTCTCGTTTTACAGAGAGATGGAGCGCTGTTTTGGATTGCAATCCTCTCACTGAACAAAGAGATGGAGCGCAGCTTTAATTCCCAATCCGCTCGCTAGACAGAGAGATGTAGCGTTGTTTTAGGCTCCCAAACCTCTCGCTTGTCAGAGTAATGAAGCACAGTTTTAGTTCCCATTCCTCCCGCTCGAAAGAGATTTGGAGCGCTGTTTTAGTTATCAGTCCTCTCGCTCGACAGAAAGATAGAGCGCTGTTTTAGTTCGCCATCCACTAGCTCGATAGAGAGATGGAGCGCTGTTTTAGTTCGCAATCCTTTCACTCGACAGTGGGATTAAGAGCCGTTTTAGTTCTCAATACAGTCGCTCGACAGAGAGCTAGAGCGCATTTTTAGTTCGCAATCCATTCGCACGATAGAGGAATGAAGCGCCATTTTAGTTTTTATTACTGTCGTTCGACAGAGAGTTGGAGCGCTGTTTTAATTCCCAATGCTGCCGCTCGACAGAGAGATGGACCGCTGTTTTACTTCCCGATCCTCTCGCTCGACAGAGAGATGGAGCGCTGTTTTAGTACCCATCCTATCGCTCGATAGAGAGATGGAGCGCAGTTTTAGATTTCAATCCTATCACTCAACGGAAAGATCTAGGGCTGTTTAAGTTTCCAATGCGCTGGATCGACAGAGAGATGGAGCGCTGTTTTAGTTCACAATCGTCTCGCTTAAAAGCGAGATGGACCGCTGTGTTAGTTTCCAATCCTTTCGCTCGACATAAAGATAGATAGCTGTTTCAGTTCCCAGTCGTCTAGCTCTCTATAAAGAGAGACAGGGCTGTTTTAGTTCCCAAATCTCTCAACGGCAGGAGATGGAGTGCTGTTTTGGCTCCCAATCCGCACGCTCGACACAAAGATGGAGCGCAATTTTAGTTCGTAATCCCCTCGCTCGACAGAGAGTTGGAGCGCTGTTTTAATCCCCAATCCTCTCGCTCGACAGAGAGATGGAGCGCTGATTTAGTTCGCAATCCTCTCGCTCGACAGAGAGCTGGAGCGCTGTATTAGTTCCCAATCCTCTCGCTCGACAGAGAGTGGCAGTGGTGTTTTAGTTCGCAATCCTCTCGGCTGACAAAAAGATGCAGCGCTGTTTTAGTTCCCGATCCTCTCGCTCGATAGACGGATGAATAGCTGTTATAGTTCTCATTCTTTTCCGTCGATAGAGGAATGAAACCTCGTATTAGCTCTCATTACTTTCGTTCGAAAGAGATCGAGCTTTGTTTTAGTTCCCAATGCTTTCGCACGATAGAGGGATGCAGCATCGTTTTAGTTCTCATTTATGTCGTTCGACAGAGAGTTGGAGCGCTGTTTTAGTTTCAATCCTCTCGCTCGATACGGAGATGGAGCGCTGTTTTAGTTCAGAATCCCTTCGCTCGATAGAGGGATGAAGCGCTGTTTTAGAACGCAATCCTTTCTCTCGACAGAGGGATGGAGAGCCGTTTTAGTTCTCAATACAGTCGTTCGACAGAGAGTAAGAGCGCATTTTTAGTTCGCAATCCTTTCGCTCTATAGGGATATTGTAACACCCCACAGGGGTGGTTACCCCCGCAGTAGGTGATTACACAGGGGGGTTGGTAGCTCAGAGGTAGGGGATGCGTTGGTACCGGGGTGGTAGGCAGGCCAGGGTGGCGTTCTAGGATAGGGGGTATTTAAATGAAGAACAGGGGATGCATTGGCCCAATAAATTATTATACTATTGCTTTAAGTGTGCGTACATTCAGTTCGGGGTGAAGCCCCGAAAAGTCAATAGAACTTAGATGAGACGCATGCTTACCTGGTTAACTGTTGGCGAGTGTGACAACTGATCTCTGATTACTCTCTCGTTGCAACTCTCCCTTGGCAACAGCCACTTGGTAACAACAACAAGGCAACTCACACGTAGCAACAACCACGAGGCAATTCACACAGCAACTCCCACGGCCGAGTCAAAACCCTGTAGTATAAATACATACATAAGCGCTGACTCGGCGTTGTGCAGCGTGGACGTGTTCGTTTAACCTGAATTCCACACTTGCGCTGGTTAACAAAATATGTTGCAATTCTCAATGCTCATCCTGGTCCCAGGTTCGCCAAATTCCGACCCGGAATTTAAAATTGAAAAGGAGGACAAATATCTTAGGGGGTACTAAAACAGTCTACCTAGACGGGGGTGGAGAGAAAAAGAGAAAAAAAACCAAACATGGTTGAGCTTTAAAGAATTGAAATGCTCTAGTGTCCTCTGCTGTCCAAGACTCGGATACCAGGGAAAATTATTTTTTGTAAGGGTAGGTGAGTACGTTAGGGGTGGGTTCGACTGCGCATCGCTGCTTGTTGCCAATTTTGGACGCTTCTCAGCTGGTTGCTGACTGTTGTGCCCGGAGGTGAACTCTGCCTTGAAGGAATAAGGTGCTGGGACAGAACTGCTGAGTGATTCTGCATACTTAGCGATTTACTCGGAAACGTAGTATGTATTTCCGCGCATGGTGCATTGCTGCGGTCAAGCAGTGGCGTTCCCTCGGAGCGCACCAATTCTGCGTGTTCTGGCGCGTCTCCCGTGGTGAGTTACCGACGTGCTCATACTGGTGTGCATCGTTCGACCTGGGCTTTCTTGTCGGGTGCTTCCCTTCTTGGTGGTCTAATGGTGCGCAGCAACAGGGTTGTCTTACAAAGATGGCTGTTGTTAGGATAAGGTTGGAAGGATTATATTGCGGTTTAAGATTTACGGGATGAGACTAAACACAGCAGAGAAAACGTAAATTTAGAAAGTGAGTCGGTACCCCTGCCGAGTCCTTGTCTCTCAAATTTCGAAAAAGAGAGAACAGAAGAAAAAAAAAACATTAAGTTCTGTTACCCAGGTGTGATGCGACTCCTCATAAGTTCTGCTTGACTTGGTATGTTCGTTCGAACAAAAAATTAAATTTGTACATTATACAATGATGTTTTTTGTCTGTAACTGTGTAACACTTTTTGTGTGTGTGTGTGTGTTGCATTGTATGTAAGCGGTGGTTAGATGTCTGTTTTTGGCATTTTGCTGATACCTCGCATCTGTAACCCGGGTAAGAGGGTCGCTGAGGCTGCTGTAGACTGTGGTTTCTCTTGCCTGCTGGAGGGCATCCTCTAAAACATACTTAGTTTTTGAAATTAGTACCCAGAAATATGAATATTGCAGATGTTGTGACCAATGAAACACAACAAACACCAAAAAAAAACAACAACCATATTTACACTCCATTTTCTATTCATATACTTGTCGCAGTGCTACACGCCACTGAGAAGTGCAAAGTCAAGCTCTGTGCGTGAGGCGACGAATACTTGCGTCAGCGGAATTCAAGACCGGACTGCTGCTTTCGACACATACCGTTCATGCAGAATTGTATGTTTATGAAAGCGATATCTGTGTTTCTAAGTTTGTGAACCAAAATTGCTGTACCCTTCCGCGTGTGTGGAATGTGTTACGTATCTTGTGTTGCGTAATTCGTGGCGGATACCTGTGCCTTTCCTGCCTTCATCCCCTTGTGTATTTTGAGCCTTTGATTAATTTTATTTTATTTATCTCCCTTATTTATTTCTCCGTTATGTTAGTGTTGATTCTGAGGCGGCATCGGGTGGTGTTGCCAGGATTATAATTCCCTGAGGTGACGTGAACTGTGGTTCCGCCGTGGTCGAGTTTGAAAAGTTCGACTTTTCCTTACAAAATTTCTTGAATATTCTGTATGCTAACAAGGCCATGACTACCATGCAAACAGTCATAAATACTATTTCTATTATTTCGAAGACTGAAATAGGATGCGAGTTTCAAAATTCCTATGTCCCTGCTCCATCTCGTGTATTATCTGCCCTGGTCGTGAGAGAATTTTTTTTATTTATTTACATTTGCTTATTTGCCACGTTACATTTATCTATTTTGCACGTTGATTTGTTTCGCCATGCGTGTTAACTGACATTTATTTATTTAATAGCGCTTGGTTGTCGTACCAGAGTGTACGTTATTCGATTTTTTTTCTACTATTATTTATTCTATATGCGCTAACGCATGTGTAAGTTGCGGAGAGAAAGGAATTCCTGACATCAACCTATAGTTCTCAAAACACATTATCATATACCTATCTTAAATTAATCTTATACTAACACTTATATGAATAACAGTACTTATGAAATAACTTTTCGACCTCCACTAAATCTTATTTCCTATTTATTCAACTCTGCTCCCGACCTTAAGAATACTTCTTTATATTTGCTCTCTGTTGTGTCCCTCGGCCCTACTCTGAAGCCCTGGGGGGGATAATGTATATCGTTCAAGTTTCTGTATCTGAACAAAGATATCTGTATTAAGCGAATAACAGGGTTGCGTCTCGGATTTCCCATTATATTTTCACTTCCAGATATATTTTCTCTTCATTACGAGAAAGAGAGAGCAAAAAAAAAATTAAAAAGTAAAAGTGAATGGCGTGGATTATCACTTTTAGCCTAACTTAAGCTGGAGGTCCGAAGATATACTAGGTCTTGCATTATAACTTACTACTTAACCTATTTGAAAACTATTGCTGATGTTTAATGTTTTAAACTCTTTCTTTTTCCTGTTTGTTTGTTTTTATGTCTCAACCTTACTGCAGCGTGGACGCATTTGTGTAACGCATTCCGTCATGTAATAATGTCAGCACTTTTGTATTGATGGACATTGAGTGATACGTAGGCGATTTTTTGTGTCAATTATGTGTGGCAATCAGATTGTGTTTACTCGCTGTGCAAGTGTCGCAAGTATGCTGTGTGCTCACTATGCATAATTAGGTGAAATTCTACTAACGTGGACATTCTGGCGTTTCACGGAATTTCTGGCCTTAATTACGTAATTCAGGGGGCTGAGTTTTTTCATTAGCCTATACGGTCCTGTGCAGTTCATCAAAAGTTTCGTGGCTCTACCTACCCACCTTTTAGGGGTATATAGCTTCACCAAATCGCCGACTTTATACTCGACGTGCCGCCTCTTTGAATCATATAAATTTTTATTTTTCCTCTGGTTCTTTACTATGTTTTGGGATGCTAACACCCTTGCTTTTATTACTGCCTCCCGTGTTTGCTGCACAAATAGGTTTTGTGAGGTGCCCTGTAATTGAACGTCTGGGGGTGATACCGGTTTCCGTGCATACAGTGATTCGAAGGGTGTGAACTTAGTACTTCCCTGTTTGCTTGTGTTTATGGCAAACCGAATTTGATGTAAATTATTATCCCAGTCTGTGTGCTGTGTGTTTACGTAGTTACTGATTACTTGAGCGATAGTTCTATTCGCCCTTTCTATTAGGCCATTAGTTTGGGGTCTGTAGGCTGTTGTGAATGTCGGTATTGTTCCCATCATCTTAAGTAGTTCTTGTGTCACTTCGCTCATAAATACGGACCCTCTGTCCGACAGAATACATTTTGGTGCGCCGTGACGACAGATGACGTCGTCCAAGATAAATTCAGTGACATGCTCAACAGAAGCTTTTGGGATTGCCCTTAATTCCAAATATTTTGAAAAGTAATCACTAGCCGCAATTATGTATCTGTTACCTCTAGAGGACTTTGGGAAAGACCCCAAGATATCTATGGAGAACCTTTCTCCTATATAGTTGACCTTTATGGGTTGCATTAAACCTGCGGGTCGCTGATTAACTGGACATTTTCGTTGCTGACAGGAAGTGCATCTTCTTACATAATTTTCTATGTCCCTCTTCATTCCAATCCAATAGTAATGTGAATTAATTTTGTGAAAAGCTTTTGAAAACCCGAAGTGTCCTCCTAGCGGATCGTCATGACTATTATATAGTATTTCCTGCTTTAAACTATCAGGTACTACTAACAAGTGCATGTTCCCTGTACTACAGCATTTTTTCGGTACAGGACATTCGATTTCAGCACGTATGGTGCAGCTTGTCGTGCTAGTTTAGCATTCGCTGTACCCGGCTGTCTTACGGCTTGTATTAGGGGTTTTAGCTGGGGATCCTCCTCTTGTTTTTACCTAATTCTATGGGTTCTATGAGACAGGTAATTCTGACTTCCTGCTCTTGTGCTGTTTCGGGTTCAGGGGGGTCTATTGGCATTCTAGACAAAAAATCTGCGTCCTTATGTTTAATCCCTGATTTATGTTGAATTGTGTAATCAAATTCCTGTAGCATCAAGCTGTAACGTGCCAGTCTCCCTGTTAGATCTCTCAACCTATTTAGGTGGCACAGGCAAGCATGGTCTGTAACTACAGTTACAGGGTAACCATATATGTACTGGCGGAACTTCGAAAAACCATACATAACTGCTAACAGCTCTTGTTCCGAAACGCTATAGTTCTTTTCAGCTTTGCTTAGACTTCTAGACACAAAGCCTACTGGGTGCATTCTTCCATCTCGTTCTTGGAGGAGGCAACTGCCTATGCCGTACATGCTGGCATCGCAGTTCATTTGGGTTTTGGCTCCCGGCATAAAATGTGCCAACACCGGAGCCCTAACCATTAAATCCTTCAGCTTTTGGAAGGTTTGTTGCTGTACTTGGCCCCATACAAACTCTTGGTCTGCCTTTGTTAGTTCGTTTAGTGGCCTCGCGATCGCTGCAAAGATATTAATGAACCTCGTGTAGAAAGAAAATAAACCTAAGACCTGCCTTACTTCTTTGACGTTCCTAGGCGTTCTGAGCTGTGTAATAGCTTGAATTTTG
This sequence comes from Deroplatys truncata, assembly GCA_030765065.1. NCBI lineage: Eukaryota > Metazoa > Arthropoda > Insecta > Mantodea > Mantidae > Deroplatys > Deroplatys truncata. Next base: position 450,369 of record JAUKNL010000019.1, read on the forward strand.
CCTTTATCAGGTTCTATGCCTGCTGCCAATACTTCGTATCCTAGGAGTTTTATTTTGTCCATACCGAAAAAACATTTTTGGGGTTTTAGCTTGAACGTATGTTGTTCTAATTTCTTAAATACTGCTTCCAGGTTTGCCAATAAGTCCTGAAATGTATTTGCGAACACTATTATATCGTCTAGATATATGAGTGCTTTTTCGTATCGCAGGTCGCCTAACAGTTCATTTCCGATCTCTGTGAATGCTCTAGGGGCATTCGAGAGCCCGAAGCTCAAGGTCTGGAAATCGTTGTCTCCGTCCGACGTACAAAAGGCCGAATATTTCTTACTTTCTTGAGCTAGAGGTACTTGGAAGTATGCGCTTAGCAGGTCAAGCATACAGTAAAATTTTGAACCTCCTAAATAGCTATGTAGGTCGTCAATCAGTGGTACGGGATAGGCGGATGCAGCTGTTTGTGCATTGAGTTTTCTGTAATCTACACAAAACCGATATTCTCCTGATTTCTTTTTGACCAAAATTACTGGTGAGCACCAACTACTCTGTGAGTCTTTTATTATCCCAGCCTCTTTCATTTCTTCCACTTGTTGGTTTATTATTTCCCGCTGTTTATGGGACACCCTGTATGGCTTCTGTCTAATTGGTGTCGTGTTTGTCAACTCTATTTTGAACTCCGCAATGTTTGTTGTCCCTAACTCTTGTAGGCTAGTGGCGAAGGTATGTCTGTACCTGTCGAGTAAATTTCGTAGCTGTTCGTGTTGTCCTGGTTCTAGTCGTGAATTAATATTAAATTTGGCGTCTTTGATGTCTATTTGTTTTGCTGTCTCACGTGTAAAAGTGTCTGCCTGGACTAATGCAACTTCGTGTACGAGTGCTAGTGTTGTCCCTTTAAATATTCTCTGAGGGGCGGCGGTATTATTGTGGACTTGTATCTTTTGATTTTGATTATTATTGCACAGACCCGGTATAATGTTAACGTGTTTTTTCTGCATAGTGTTAATGCATGGTTCCAGTAATAATGTGTTTGTAGGAAGTGAGGGTATTTTGACGTCTATCCGTGTGGTTGCAAATGGAAGGATTTCTACGTCATGCTGACATGTTGCTTTAATTTTTGTCTCTTCAGCATCTGCTTCAAGTGAAATTTGCATGAGAGGACATTCTCGCTTTCGCTGGCTGCTTACCGTGACCTCCTTCGAATTTTGCAGTGTTAGTGTAATTGTGTTGTTCCCTAGATTTATAACGGCTTGGTGTTTCTGAACGAAGTCCATGCCCAGCAATAAACTATGCGGGAAGTGTTTTACTACTATTAGTTGTTCTTTGAATTCCACGTCACCCATTCGGAAGTTAGTGTTAGTTTGGTATTGTGCAGCAAGTAAATTGTTATTTTCAGTTCGCAAAATCATACTTAGAGGTGCTGGTTGCTTGCTTGTACCTACCAGGTCATCATTGATTATGCTTACTGAGCTGCCCGTGTCTATGAGAATGTCGATCCTTGTCCCTGCTAATGTTCCTATAGTTTTTAAGGTGCTCCCAGGTTTGATGTTTTCTGTTATGCTTGTTACCGCGGCCCTTATGGGGGGGTGATTGGTTCGAGGCTGCGCGTGAAAATGTGCATTCCTCCTTCGTGTCTGGCAATTAGCGATTACGTGGCCTACCCGTTTGCAGTAGGCGCACACAGGCCTCGCGGACACCGTTCTTCTTTGACTATATGTGATCCTATAGCCGCTGGGGGCCTGTCCGTAATTCCTAACGGATTGATGCTGTGGGTTGTAATTCTGGGGTGGAGGGCGGGGGTTCATTGACAGGTTTTGCACCTGTTTTGCTAACTCACCCACCATCTTTGACATCTCTGATACCTGCTTCTGGAGGGTATCGTCTGGCATACTAGGAGGAATTCCCTGTGCATCGATTAGGTCTACCCTTTTTCCTGCTAAGTAGCGGGCTGATTCTACCCTGCGGACGAACTGTATGAGAGCGTCCACTGTTTGTGGGTTGTAGGGCAGTACCTGTTCTATTAGTGATGGTTTAAGGCCCCTCACGATGTGTTTTACCCGTTCCTTCTCTGTCATTTCGGGGTTGACTAGATCACACAGAGCTATAATGTCATAAGCGTATTGCTCTGTGGGCTCACTAAGGTCCTGCACCCTCTGCCTTAGTCTGACCTCCATCATTTCCTCCTCTGCCGCGTGAATGAAGGCTTTTAATAACCCCTGCTTCAATGTTTCCCATTGGGCGTCCCTATTTCTATGGGCAAAGGTTTTGTACCAGTTTAGTGCGGTACTATTAAGGTAGCATGGTAAATACTGCGCCTTATGCTGGTCATCCCAATTATTGGCACGCGCTATCAACTCAAACTTATGGAGATAGTCCCTTACACTTTCCCCTGGTTTCCCCGCGAAGCTACCCGGATCCAATGGTGGACGACTAATGTGCATGGGTTGAGGTGCTTCAGTTACCCTTCTACTTAAAACAGGTGAGTCCATTTTACTCATAGTATTTGTGTGTTCGTCTCCCTTATTCATGGCTAACTGTTTTTCTACCCTACTTGTGCTTGGGCTAGAAGTGTTAATGATCTTGCCGGAGCGGAGACGTATTTGATTTGCCGTCTCAGCGTGTGCCGCGATCTCGTTTGAAATTCCTTTGAAATCTGTGATTAGAATTTCTTGGAATTTAAATTGTTCCCCCTGTATAGCTGATAATTCTGCACACAGATTTCTAATCTCTTTAGTAGTAGGACTAGTAGAGTTTTGAGCACGTTCAGCCATGCATAATAACTTAAATGTACTACACTAAAACAATATACATAACTTGAGAAACGTTAAAACAATAAGCTATATTCTGTGTCGGTGACTCATGATACAAAGGGTGGGAGGGTGGGTCTTCACCCGATAACCTCAGGTAAAAGGTTATCCCAAAATGAGGCGTGTTTTACACCTTGCAAAAAGAAAAGAGAAAAAATTGATTACATCCCCTGGCTGGAAGAGGTAAGGATGTTTTCCCCAATTATAACCGGAGACTCCGTCACATTGTAGTCGGTGCCTACTACATGTACCCGGCGCTCCGCCACATTGTAGCCGGCGCCTCCACCACATTGTAACACCCCACGAGGGTGGTTACCCCGCAGTAGGTGATTAAAAAGGGGGGTTGGTAGCTCAAAGGTAGGGGATGTGTTGGTACCGGTGTGGTAGGCAGGCCAGGGTGGCGTTCTAGGATAGGGGGTATTTAAATGAAGAACAGGGGATGCATTGACCCAATAAATTATTATACTATTGCTTTAAGTGTGCGTACATTCAGTTCGGGGTGAAGCCCCGACAAGTCAATAGAACTTAGATGAGTCGCATGCTTACCTGGTTAACCGTTGGCGAGTGTGACAACTGATCTCTGATTACTCTCTCGTGGCAATTCTCCCTTGGCAACAGCCACTTGGTAACAACAACGAGGCAACTCACACGTAGCAACAACCACGAGCCAATTCACACAGCAACTCCCACGACCGAGTCAAAACCCTGTAGTATAAATACATACAAAAGCGCTGACTCGGCGTTGTGCAGCGTGGACGTGTTCGTTTAACCTGAATTCCACACTTGCGCTGGTTAACAAAATATGTTGCAATTCTCAATGCTCATCCTGGTCCGCTACAATATGAAGCGCCATTTTAGTTTTCATTACTGTCGTTCGGCAGAGACTTTGGGCGCTATTTTAGCTCCCAATGCTGCCGCTTGATTGAAAGATGCACCGCTGTTTTACTTCCGAATCCTCTCGTTTTACAGAGAGATGGAGCGCTGTTTTAGTTTGCAATCCTTTCACTCAAAAGAGAGATGGAGCGCTGTTTTAATTCCAATCCTCACACTCGACAGAGAGATGCAGCGCTCTTTTAGTTTCCAATCCTCTCGCTTGACAGAGTAATGGAGCACTGCTCTAGTTCCCAATCCTCCCGTTGGACAGAGATTTAAGCACTGCTTTAGTTCCCTATCCCCTCCCTCGACAGAGAGATGGTGCGCTGTTTTGGTTCCCAACCCTCTCTTTCGAGGAAGATTTGGAGGATTCTTTTAATTTCCAATCCTATCGCTGGATACAGAGATGAAGTGCTCTTATACCTCGAAATCCTTTCCCTAGATAGAGGGATAAAGCGCTCTATTAGTTCTCATTACTGTCGTTCGACAGAGACATCGAGCGCTGTTTTAGCTCCCAAAGATTTCGCATTATAGAGGGATGCAGCATCGTTTTAGTTCTCATTATCTCGATCGTCAGAGAGTTGGAGCGCTGTTTTAGTTCGCAATACTCTCGTATAACAGAAAGATGAAGAGCTTGTTTAGTTCCCAATCCTCTCTCTGGACAGAGAGATGGAGCCTTGTTTTAGTTCCCAATCCTCTCCGCGGCAAGAAGATGGAGCGCTGTTTTAGTTCACAAACCTCTCCGGGGCCAGACGACGGAGTGCTGTTTTAGTTCACAATCCAGTCGCTCAACACAGAGATGGAGCGCAGTTTTAGTTCCCAATCATCTCGCTCGACAGAAAGATGGAGCGCTGTTTTAGTTCGCAATCATTTCTCTCGACAGAGGGATTAAGAGCCCTTTTAGTTCTCAATACAGTCGCTCGACAGAGAGCTAGAGCGCATTTTTAGTTCGCAATCCATTCGCTCGATAGAGGAATGAAGCACCATTTTAGGTTTCATTACTGTCGTTCGACAGAGAGTTGGAGCGCTGTTTTAATTCCCAATGCTGCCGTTCGACAGAGAGATGGACCGCTGTTTTACTTCCCGATCCTCTCGCTAGACAGAGAGATGGAGCGCTGTTTTAGTTCCCATCCTATCGCTCGACAGAGAGATGTAGATCTGTTTTAATTCCCAATCCTCTCGCTTAAAAGCGAGATGGACCGCTGTGTTAGTTCCCAATTCTCTCCGCGGCAAGAAGATGGAGCGCTGTTTTAGTTCCCAAATCTCTCCGGCGCCAGAAAATGGAGTGCTGTTTTAGTTCGTAATCCTCTCGCTCGATAGAGAGATGGAGCGCTGTTTTAGTATCTAATTCTCTCGAACAACAGAGATTAAGCGCTGTTTTAGTTTCCAATCTTCTCGGAGGCCAGAAGATGGAGTGTTGTTTTAGTTCGTTATCCTCACGCTCGACAGAGAGATGGAGCTCAATTTCAGTTCCCAATTATCTCGCTCAACATAAAGATGGAGCGCTGTTTTAGTTCCTAAATCTCTCAGAGGCAGGAGATGGAGTGCTGTTTTGGTTCCCAATCCGTACAATCAACACAGAGATGAAGCGCAACTTTAGTTCGTAATCATCTCGCTCGACAGACCGATGGAGGGCTGATTTGGTTCACAATCCTCTCGCTCGACAGAGGGCTGGAGCGCTGCTTTAGTTCCCAATCCTCTCGCTCGACAGAGAGTGGCAGTGGTGACAAAAAGATGGAGCGCTGTTTTAGTTCCCGATCCACTCGCTCGATAGACGGATGAATAGCTGTTATAGTTCTCAAACTTTTCCGTCGATAGAAGAATGAAACGTCGTATTAGCTCTCATTACTGTCGTTCGAAAGAGATCGAGCTTTGTTTTAGTTCCCAATGCTTTCGCACGATAGAGGGATGCAGCATCGTTTTAGTTCTCATTTATGTCGCTCGACAGAGAGTTGGAGCGCTGTTTTAGTTCTCAATCCCTTCGCTCGATAGAGAGATGGAGCTCTGTTTTAGTCCACAATCCCTTCGCTCGATAGAGGGATGAAGCGCTGTTTTATAACGCAATCCTTTCTCTCGACAGAGGGATGGAGAGCCGTTTTACTTCTCAATACAGTCGTTTGACAGAGAGTAAGAACGCAGTTTTAGTTCGCAATCCTTTCGCTCTATAGGGGTATGAAGCGCCATTTTAGTTTTCATTACCGTCGTTCGGCAGAGACCTTGGGCGCTATTTGAGCTCCCAATGCTGCCGCTCGACAGAGAGATGCACCGCTGTTTTACTTCCGAATCCACTCGTTTTACAGAGAGATGGAGCGCTGTTTTAGTTTGCAATCCTCTCACTCAACAGAGAGATGGAGCGCTGATTTAATTCCAATCTTCACGCTCGACGGAGAGATGTAGCGCTCTTTTAGTTTCCAATCCTCTTGCTTAACAGAGTAATGGAGCTCAGGTCTACTTCCCAATCCTCCCGTTTGACAGAGATTTGGAGCACTGCTTTAGTTCCCAATCCTCTCCCTCGACAGAGAGATTATGCGCTGTTTTGGTTCCCAAGCCTCTCCTTCGAAGGGGATTTGGAGGATTCTTTTAGTTTCCAATCCTGTCGCTCAATAGAGAGATGAAGTGCTGTTATACTTCGAAATCCTTTCCCTAGATAGAGGGATAAAACGCTCTATTAGTTCCCATTACTGTCTTTCGACAGAGACATCGAGCCCTGTTTTAGTTCCCAATGCTTTCGCATGATAGAGGGATGCAGCATCGTTTTAGTTCTCATTACTGTCGATCGTCAGAGAGTTGAGCGCTGTTTTAGTTAGTAATACTCTCGTATAACAGAAAGATGAAGCGCTGCTTTAGTTCCCAATCCTCTCTCTCGACAGAGAGATAGAGCGCTGTTTTAGTTCCCAATCCTCTCCACGGCAAGAAGATGGAGCGCTGTTTTAGTTCACAATGCAGTCGCTCAACACAAAGATGGAGCGCAGTTTTAGTTCCCAATCCTCTAGCTCGACAGAGAGATGGAGGGCTGTGTAATTCACAATCCTCTTGCTCGACAGAGAAATGGAGAGCTGTTTTAGTTCCCAATCCTCTCCGCGGCAAGAAGACGGAGCGCTGTTTTAGTTCACAAACCAGTCGCTCAACACAGAGATGGAGCGCTGTTTTAGTTCCCAATCCTCTCGCTCGACATAGAGATTGAGAGCTGTTTTAGTTAGCAAACCTTTCGCTCGACAGAGGGATGGAGCACCGTTTTAGTTCTCAATACAGTCGCTCGACAGAGAGTTGGAGCGCTGTTTTAGTTCGCAATGCTTTCGCTCGATAGAGGTATGAAGCGCTATTTTAGTTCTCATTACTGTCGTTCGACACAGAGTTGGAGCGCTATATTAGTTCCCAATGCTGCCGCTCGACAGAGAGATGGACCGCTGTTTTAGTACCCAATCCTCTCGCTCGACAGGGAGATGGAGCGCTGTTTCAGTTACCAATCATCTCGTTTTAAAGAGAGATGGACCGCTGTTTTAGATTGCAATCCTCTCAATCAACAGAGAGATGGAGGGCTGTTTTAATGCCACATCCGCTTGCTCGACACAGAGATGTAGCGCTGTTTTAGTTACCAATCCTCTCGCTTCACAGAGTAATGAAGCATACTTTTAGTTCCCAATCCTCCCGTACGAAAGAGCTTTGGAGCGGTGTATTTGATCGCAGTCCTCTCGCTCGACAGACAGATGTAGCGCTGTTTTAGTTCGCAATCATCTAGCTCGATAGAGAGATGGATCGCTGTTTTAGTTGGCAATCCATTTTCTCGGGAGACGGATTAAGAGCCGTATTAGTTCTCAATACAGTCGTTCGACGGAGAGTAAGAGCGCATTTTTAATTCGCAATCCTTTCGCTCTATAGGGGTATGAAGCGCCATTTTAGTTTTCATTACTGTCGTTCGGCAGAGACCTTGGGCGCTATTTTAGCTCCCAATGCTGCCGCTCGACAGAGAGGTTTACCGCTGTTTTACTTCCGAATCCTCTCGTTTTACAGAGAGATGGAGCGCTGTTTTAGTTTGCAATCCTTTCACTCAACAGAGAGATGGAGCGCTGTTTTAATTCCAATCCTCACGCTCGACAGAGAGATGTAGCGCTCGTTTAGTTTCCAATCTTCTCGCTTGACAGAGTAATGGAGCACAGCTCTAGTTCACAATCCTCCGGTTTGACAGAGATTTAGAGCACTGCTTTAGAGTCCAATATCCTCCCTCGACAGAGAGATGGAGCGCTGTTTTAGTTCCCAATCCTCTCCGCGGCAAGAAGAAGGAGCGCTGTTTTAGTTCACAAACCAGTCGCTCAACACAGAGATGGAGCGCTGTTTTAGTTCCCAATCCTCTCGCTCGATATAAAGATTGAGAGCTGTTTTAGTTAGCAAACCTTTCGCTCGACAGAGCGATGGAGCACCGTTTTAGTTCTCAATACAGTCGCTCGACAGAGAGTTGGAGCGCTGTTTTAGTTCGCAATGCTTTCGCTCGATAGAGGTATGAAGCGCTATTTTAGTTCTCATTACTGTCGTTCGACACAGAGTTGGAGCGCTATTTTAGTTCCCAATGCTGCCGCTCGACAGAGAGATGGACCGCTGTTTTAGTACCCAATCCTCTCGCTCGACAGGGAGATGGAGCGCTGTTTCAGTTACCAATCATCTCGTTTTAAAGAGAGATGGACCGCTGTTTTAGATTGCAATCCTCTCAATCAACAGAGAGATGGAGGGCTGTTTTAATGCCACATCCGCTTGCTCGACACAGAGATGTAGCGCTGTTTTAGTTCCCAATCCTCTCGCTTCACAGAGTAATGAAGCATAGTTTTAGTTCCCAATCCTCCCGTACGAAAGAGCTTTGGAGCGGTGTATTTGATCGCAGTCCTCTCGCTCGACAGACAGATGTAGCGCTGTTTTAGTTCGCAATCCTCTAGCTCGATAGAGAGATGGATCGCTGTTTTAGTTGGCAATCCATTTTCTCGGGAGACGGATTAAGAGCCGTATTAGTTCTCAATACAGTCGTTCGACGGAGAGTAAGAGCGCATTTTTAGTTCGCAATCCTTTCGCTCTATAGGGGTATGAAGCGCCATTTTAGTTTTCATTACTGTCGTTCGGCAGAGACCTTGGGCGCTATTTTAGCTCCCAATGCTGCCGCTCGACAGAGAGGTTTACCGCTGTTTTACTTCCGAATCCTCTCGTTTTACAGAGAGATGGAGCGCTGTTTTAGTTTGCAATCCTTTCACTCAACAGAGAGATGGAGCGCTGTTTTAATTCCAATCCTCACGCTCGACAGAGAGATGTAGCGCTCGTTTAGTTTCCAATCTTCTCGCTTGACAGAGTAATGGAGCACAGCTCTAGTTCACAATCCTCTGGTTTGACAGAGATTTAGAGCACTGCTTTAGAGTCCAATATCCTCCCTCGACAGAGAGATGGAGCGCTGTTTTAGTTCCCAATCCTCTCCGCGGCAAGAAGAAGGAGCGCTGTTTTAGTTCACAAACCAGTCGCTCAACACAGAGATGGAGCGCTGTTTTAGTTCCCAATCCTCTCGCTCGATATAAAGATTGAGAGCTGTTTTAGTTAGCAAACCTTTCGCTCGACAGAGCGATGGAGCACCGTTTAAGTTCTCAATACAGTCGCTCGACAGAGAGTTGGAGCGCTGTTTTAGTTCGAAATGCTTTCGCTCGATAGAGGTATGAAGCGCTATTTTAGTTCTCATTACTGTCGTTCGACACAGAGTTGGAGCGCTATTTTAGTTCCCAATTCTGCCGTTCGACAGAGAGATGGACCGCTGTTTTAGTACCCAATCCTCTCGCTCGACAGGGAGATGGAGCGCTGTTTCAGTTACCAATCATCTCGTTTTAAAGAGAGATGGACAGCTGTTTTAGATTGCAATCCTCTCAATCAACAGAGAGATGGAGGGCTGTTTTAATGCCACATCCGCTTGCTCGACACAGAGATGTAGCGCTGTTTTAGTTCCCAATCCTCTCGCTTGACAGAGTAATGAAGCACAGTTTTAGTTCCCAATCCTCCCGTACGAAAGAGCTTTGGAGCGGTGTATTTGATCGCAGTCCTCTCGCTCGACAGACAGATGTAGCGCTGTTTTAGTTCGCAATCCTCTAGCTCGATAGAGAGATGGATTGCTGTTTTAGTTGGCAATCCATTTTCTCGGGAGACGGATGAAGAGCCGTATTAGTTCTCAATACAGTCGTTCGACGGAGAGTAACAGCGCATTTTTAGTTCGCAATCCTATCGCTCTATAGGGTATGAAGCGCCATTTTAGTTTTCATTACTGTCGTTCGGCAGAGACCTTGGGCGCTATTTTAGCTCCCAATGCTGCCGCTCGACAGAGAGATATACCGCTGTTTTACTTCCGAATCCTCTCGTTTTACAGAGAGATGGAGCGCTGTTTTAGTTTGCAATCCTTTCACTCAACAGAGAGATGGAGCGCTGTTTTAATTCCAATCCTCACGCTCGACAGAGAGATGTAGCGCTCGTTTAGTTTCCAATCTTCTCGCTTGACAGAGTAATGGAGCACAGCTCTAGTTCACAATCCTCCGGTTTGACAGAGATTTAGAGCACTGCTTTAGAGTCCAATATCCTCCCTCGACAGAGAGATGGTGCGCTGGTTTGGTTCGCAAGCCTATCTTTCGAAGGAGATTGGGAGGATTCTTTTAGTTTCCAATCCTGTCGCTCGATAGAGAGATGAAGTGCTGTTATACCTCGAAATCCTTTCCCTAGATAGAAGGATAAAACGCTCTATTAGTTCCCATTACTGTCTTTCGACAGAGAGTTGGAGCGCTGTTTCAGTTCGCAATACTCTCGTATAACAGAAAGATGAAGCGCTGCTTTAGTTCCCAATCCTCTCTCTCGACAGAGAGATAGAGCGCTGTTTTAGTTCCCAATACTCTTCGCGGCAAGAAGATGGAGCGCTGTTTTAGTTTACAAACTTCTCCGGGACCAGAAGACGGAGTGCTGCTTTAGTTCACAATCCAGTCGCTCAACACAAAGATGGAGCGCAGTTTTAGTTCCCAATCCTCTCGCTCGACAGAGAGATGGAGCGCTGTGTAATTCACAATCCTCTCGCTCGACAGAGAGATGGAGCGCTGTTTTAGTTCCCAATCCTCTCCGCGGCAAGAAGACGGAGCGCTGTTTTAGTTCACAAACCAGTCGCTCAACACAGAGATGGAGCGCTGTTTTACTTCCCAATCCTCTCGCTCGATATAGAGATTGAGAGCTGTTTTAGTTAGCAAACCTTTCGCTCGACATAGGGATGGAGCACCGTTTTAGTTCTCAATACAGTCGCTCGACAGAGAGTTGGAGAGCATTTTTAGTTCGCAATGCTTTCGCTCGATAGAGGTATGAAGCGCTATTTTAGTTCTCATTACTGTCGTTCGACAGAGTTGGAGCGCTATTTTAGTTCCCAATGCTGCCGCTCGACAGAGAGATGGACCGCTGTTTTAGTACCCAATCCTCTCGCTCGACAGGGAGATGGAGCGCTGTTTCAGTTAACAATCATCTCGTTTTAAAGAGAGATGGACCGCAGTTTTAGATTGCAATCCTCTCAATCAACAGAGAGATGGAGGGCTGATTTAATGCCACATCCGCTCGCTCGACAGAGAGATGTAGCGCTGTTTTAGTTCCCAATCCTCTCGCTTCACAGAGTAATGAAGCACAGTTTTAGTTCCCAATCCTCCCGTTCGAAAGAGCTCTGAAGCGGTGTTTTTGATCGCAGTCCTCTCGCTCGACAGACAGATGTAGCGCTGTTTTAGTTCGCAATCCTCTAGCTCGATAGAGAGATGGATCGCTGTTTTAGTTGGCAATCCGTTTTTTCGGGAGAGGGATTAAGAGCCGTATTAGTTCTCAATACAGTCGCTCGACAGAGAGTTAGAGCGCATTTTAGTGCCCATACTATAGCTCGAAAGAGCGATGGAGCGCTGTTTTAGTTCGCAATCGTCTCCCTCGACAGAGAGATGGAGCGCTGTTTTAGTTCGCAATCGTCTCCCTCGACAGCGAGATGGACCGCTGTTTTAGGTCCCAATCCGCTCCGCGGGCGAAAAGATGGAGCGCTGATTTAGTTCCCAAATCTCTCCGGCGCCAGAAGATGGAGTGCTGTATTAGTTCGTAATCCTCTCGCTCGCAGAGAGAGGGAGTGCTGTATTGGTTACTAATCCTCTCTTTCGAAAGAGATTTGTAGCGTTGCTTTAATTCCCAATCCTCTGGCTCTACAGAGAGATCGGGCGCTGTTTTAGTTCGCAACCCTCTCGCTCAACAGAGAGATGTAGCGCTGCTTTATTTACCAATCCTCTCGCTTTACCCAGCTGGAGCTCAATTTCAGTTCCCAATTTTCTCGCTCGACATAAAGATGGAGCGCTGTTTTAGTTCCTAAATCTCTCAGAGGCAGGAGATGGAGCGCTGTTTTGGTTCCCAATCCGTACAATCAACACAGAGATTAAGCGCAACTTTAGTTCGTAATCATCTCGCTCGACAGAGAGATGGAGCGCTGATTTAGTTCACAATCCTCTCGCTCGACAGAGAGCTGGAGCGCTGTTTTAGTTCTCAATCCTCTCGCTCGACAGAGAGTGGCAGTGGTGTTTTAATTCGCAATCCTCTCGGCTGAAAAAAGATGGAGCGCTGTTTTAGTTCCCAATCCTCTGGTTCTACAGTGAGATGGTGCGCTGTTTTAGTTCGCAACCCTCTCGCTCAACAGACAGATGGAGTGCTGTTTTAGTTGCCAATCCTCTGGCTCTACAGAGAGATGGTGCGCTGTTTTAGTTCGCAAACCTCTCACTCAAGAGAGAGATGTAGCGCTGCTTTAGATCCCAATCCTCTCGCTTTACCGAGCTGGAGCGCAGTATTAGTTCCCAAGCCTCTCCTCGGCAAGAAGATGGAGCGCTGTTTTAGTTCCAAATACTCTCTGGGGCCAGAAGATGGAGTGCTGTTTTAGTTACCAATCTTTCGCTCGACAGAGCGTTGGGGCGCTGTTTTAATTCCCAATCCTCTCCCTCGCTATAGAGATCGAGCACTGTTTTAGATAGCAATACTTTCGCTCGACAGAGTGATGGAGCGCCGTTTTAGTTCTCAATACAGTCGCTCCAGGGGGATGAAGCGCCATTTTAGTTCTCATTACCGTCATTCGACAGAGAGTTGGAGCGTTATTTTAGTTCCCAATCCCTTCGCTCAGCAGAGAGATGTAGCACTGTTTTAGTTCCCAATCCTCTCGCTTTATAGCGAGATGGAGCACTGTTTTAGTTCCCAATCCTTTCAACGTCAAGAAGATGGAGCGCTGTTCTAGTTCCCAAACCTCTCGCTCGATATAGAGATTGAGCGCTTTTTAGTTAGCAAACCTTTCGCTCTACAGGGGGATGTAGCGCCGTTTTAGTTCTGAATACAGTCGCTCCACAACAAGTTGGAGCGCTGTTTTATTTCGCAATCCTCTCGCTCGGAAGAGGGATGTAGCGCCATTTTAGTTCTCGTTACTGTCGTTCGACACAGACTTGGAGCGCTATTTTACTTCCCATTGCTGCCGCTCAGAGAGAGATGGACCGCGTTTTTGGTTCCCAATCCTCTCATTTTACAAAGAGATGGAGCGCTGCTTTAGATTGCAATCTTCTCACTCAACAGGGATATGGAGCGCAGCTTTAATGCCCAATCCGCTCGCTAGACAGAGAGATGTAGCGCTGTTGTAGGCTCCCAATCCTATCGCTTAACAGAGTAATGAAGCACACTTTTAGTTCCCATTCCTTCCGGTCGAAACACATTTGGAGCGCTGTTTTAGTTAGCAGTCCTCTCGCTCGACAGAGAGATAGAGCGCTGTTTTATTTCGCAATCCACTAGCTCGATAGAGAGATGGAGCGCTGTTTTAGTTCGCAATCCTTTCTCTCACAGAGGGATTAAGAGCCCTTTTAGTTCTCAATACAGTCGCTCGACATAGAGGAATGAAGCGCCATTTAGGTTTCATTACTGTCGTTCGATAGAGAGTTGGAGCGCTGTTTTAATTCCCAATGCTGTCGCTCGACAGAGAGATGGAGCGCTGTTTTACTTCCCGATCCTCTCGCTCGACAGAGAGATTTAGCGCTGTTTAAATTTCAATCCTCTCACTCAACGGAAAGATGGAGGGCTGTTTAAATTGCCAATGCGCTCGATCGACAGAGAGATGGAGCGCTGTTTTAGTTCACAATCGTCTCCTTCGACAGAGAGAGGTAGCGCTGTTTTAATTCCCAATCCTCTCGCTTAAAAGCGAGATGGACCGCTGTGTTAGTTCCCAATCCTCTCCGCGGCAAGAAGATGGAGTGCTGTTTTAGTTGCCAAATCTCTCCGGCGCCAGAAAATGGAGTGCTGTTTTAGTTCGTAATCCTCTCGCTCGACAGAGAGATGGAGCGCTGTTTTAGTATCTAATTTTCTCGCACGACAGTGAGATTGAGCTCAATTTCAGTTCCCAATTCTCTCGCTCGACAGAAAGATGGAGCGCCGTTTTAGTTCGCATTTCCTCTCGCTCACAAGTGAGAAGGAACGCCGTTTAATTTCCTATCCCCTCGCTCGACATAAAAATAGATAGCTGTTTCAGTTCCCAGTCGTCTAGCTCTCTATAAAGAGAAACAGAGCTGTTTTAGTTCACAAATCTCTCAGAGGCAGGAGATGGGGTGCTGTTTTGGTTCCCAATCCGCACGCTCGACACAAAGATGGAGCGCAATTTTAGTTCGTAATCCTCTCGCTCGACAGAGAGTTGAGCGCTGATTTAGTCCCCAATCCTCTCGCTCGACAGAGAGATGGAGCGCTGAATTAGTTCACAATCCTCTCGGCTGACAAAACGATGGAGCGCTGCTTTAGTTCTCGATCCTCTCGCTCGACAGAGAGATGGAGCGCTGAATTAGTTCACAATCCTCTCGCTCGACAGAGAGATGGAGCGCTGAATTAGTTCACAATCCTCTCGGCTGACAAAACGATGGAGTTCTGTTTTAGTTCCCGATCCTCTCGCTCGATAGACGGATGAATAGCTGTTATAGTTCTCAACCTTTTCCGTCGATAGATGAATGAAACGTCGTATTAGCTCTCATTATTGTCGTTCGAAAGAGATCGAGCTTTGTTTTAGTTACCAATGCTTTCGCACGATAGAGGGATGCAGCATCGTTTTAGTTCTCATTTATGTAGTTCGACAGAGAGTTGGAGCGCTGTTTTAGCTAGAATCCTCTCGCTCGATAAAGAGATGGAGCGCTGTTTTAGTTCACAATGCCTTCGCTCGATAGAGGGATGAAGCGCTGTTTTAGAACGCAATTCTTTCTCTCGACAGAGGGATGGAGAGCCGTTTTAGTTCTCAATACAGTCGTTCGACAGAGGGTTGGAGCGCTATTTTAGTTCAAAATGCTGCCGCTCGAAAGATAGATGGACCGCTGTATTAGTTCCAAATCCTCTCGCTCGACATAGAGATGGAGCGCTGTTTTAGTTCCCAAGCCTCTCCTTCGAAGGGGATTTGGAGGATTCTTTTAGTTTCCAATCCTGTCGCTCAATAGAGAGATGAAGTACTGTTATACCTCGAAATCCTTTCCCTAGATAGAGGGATAAAACGCACTATTAGTTCACATTACTGTCGTTCGACAGAGACATCGAGCGCTGTTTTAGTTCCCAAAGCTTTCGCATGATAGAGGGATGCAGCATCGTTTTAGTTCTCATTACTGTAAATCGTCAGAGAGTTGGAGCGCTGTTTCAGTTCGCAATACTCTCGTATAACAGAAAGATGAAGCGCCGCTTTAGTTCCCAATCCTCTCTCTCGACAGAGAGATGGAGCTCTGCTTTAGTGCCCAATCCTCTCCGCTGCAAGAAGATGGAGCGCTGTTTTAGTTCACAAACCTCTCCGGGGCCAGAAGAAGGAGTGCTGTTTTAGTTCACAATCCAGTCGCTCAACACAGAGATGGAGCGCAGTTTTAGTTCCCAATCCTCTCGCTCGACAGAGAGATGAAGCGCAGTTTTGGGTTCCCAATCCTCTCCGCGGCGAGAAGATGGAGCGCTGTTTTAGTTCACAAGCCTCTCCGGGGCCAGAAGACGGAATGCTGTTTTAGTTCACAATCCAGTCGCTCTAAACAGAGAGTTGGAGCGCTGTTTTAGTTCGCAATGCTTTCGCTCGATAGAGGTATGAAGCGCCATTTTAGTTCTCATTACTGTCGTTCGACACAGAGTTGGAGCGCTATTTTAGTTCCCAAATGCTGCCGTTCGACAGAGAGATGGACAGCTGTTTTAGTACCCAATCCTCTCGCTCGACAGGAAGATGGAGCGCTGTTTCAGTTACCAATCCTCTCGTTTTAAAGAGAGATGGACCGCTGTTTTAGATTGCTATCCTCTCACTCAACAGAGAGTTGGAGGGCTGCTTTAATGCCAAATCCGCTCGCTCGACAGAGAGATGTAGCGCTGTTTTAGTTCCCAATCCTCTCGCTTGACAGAGTAATGAAGCACAGTTTTATTTCCCAATCCTCCTGTTCGAAAGAGCTTTGGAGCACTGTTTTATATCGCAGTCCTCTCGCTCGACAGAGAGATGGAGTGCTGTTTTAGTTCGCAATCCTCTAGCTCGATAGAGAGATGGAGCGCTGTTTTAGTTCGCAATCCATTCTCTCGGGAGAGGGATAAAGATCCGTATTAGTTCTCAATATAGTCGCTCGACAGAGAGTTAGAGCGCATTTTAGTTCCTATACTATCGCTCAAAAGAGAGAAGGAGCGCTGTTTTAGTTTGCAATCCTCTCACTCAAGAGAGAGATGGAGCGCTGTTTAAATTTTCAATGCGCTCGTTCTAACGAGAGATGCAGCGCTGTTTTATTTCGCAATCGTCTCCCTCGACAGCGAGATGGACCGCTGACTTAGGTCCCAATCCCCTCCGCGGGAGAAAGATGGAGCGCTGATTTAGTTCCCAAATCTCTCCGGCGCCAGAAGATGGAGTGCTGTTTGAGTTCGTAATCCTCTCGCTCGACAGAGAGATGGAGTGCTGTATTGGTTCCCAATCCTCTCTTTCGATAGAGATTTGGAGCATTGTGTTAATTCCCAATCCTCTCGCTCGACAGAGAGCTGGAGTGCTGTTTTAGTTCCCAATTCTCTGGCTCTATACAGTTGGAGCGCTGTTTTAGTTCGCAATACTCTCGCTTAACAGAGAAATGTAGCGCTGCTTTAGTTCCCAATCCTCTCGCTTTACCGAGCTGGAGAGCAGTTTTAGTTCCCAAGCCTCTCCTCGGCAAGAAGATGGAGCGCTGTTTTAGTTCCCAAAACTCCCCAGGGCCAGAAGATGGAGTGCTGTTTTAGTTACCAACCTTTCGCTCGACATAGAGTTGGGGCGCTGTTTTAGTTCCCAATCCTCTCCCTCGCTATAGAGATTGAGCACTGTTTTAGATAGCAATACTTTCGCTGGACAGAGAGACGCAGCGCAGGTTTAGTTCTCAATACAGTCGCTCGATACAACGTTGGAGCGCTGTTTTAGTTCGCAATCCTTTCGCTCCAGAGGGACGAAGCGCCATTTTAGTTCTCATTACCGTCGTTCGACAGAGGGTTGGAGCGCTATTTTAGTTCAAAATTCTGCCGCTCGAAAGATCGATGGACCGCTGTATTAGTTCCAAATCCTCTCGCTCGACATAGAGATGGAGCGCTGTTTTAGTTACCAATCCTCTCGATTTACAGAGAGACGTGCACTGTTTTAGATTGCAATTCTCTCTCATTTAAAAAAGAGATGGAGGCGTGTTTTAATTCCGAAAACCGCTGGCTCGACAGAGAGATATAGCGCTGTTTTAGTTCCCAATCCTCTCGGTTGACAGAGTAATGGAGCACAGTTTTAGTTCCCAATCCTCTCGCTCGACAGAGAGATGGAGCGCTGTTTTAGATTGCAATTCTCTCACTCAACAGAGAGATGGAGCGCCGTTTTAATTCCCAATCCGCACGCTCGACAGAGCGATGTGGCGCTGTTTTAGTTCCCAATCCTCTCGGTTGACAGAGAGATGGAGCGCAGTTTTACTTTGCAATCCTGTCACTCGACAGAGGGTTAGAGCGCTGTTTTACTTTTCAATCCTCTCGCTCGACAGAGACATGGAGCGAGTTTTAAGTCCCAATCCTCTCACTCGACAGAGCGGGAGCACTGTTATATTTAACACTCCTCTCGGCTAAAACAGAGATTGAGCGCTGATATAGTTCCCGATGCTGTCGCTCGACAGAGAAAGGTAGCGCTGTTTTAGTTTCCAATCCTCTCGTTCGACAGAGAGATGGAGCGCTGTTTTAGTTCCCAATCCTCCGGCTCCACAGAGAGATTGAGCGGTGTTTTAGTTAGATATCCGTTCGCTGGATAGAGGGATGAAGTGCCATTTTAGTTCCCATTACTGTCGTTCGACACAGGCTTGTAGCCCTATTTTAGTTCCCAATGCTGCCGCTCGACAGAGAGATGGACCGATTTTTGGTTCCCAATCCTCTCGTTTTACAAAGAGATGGAGCGCTGTTTTAGATTGCAATCCTCTCACTCAACAGAGATATGGAGCGCAGCTTTAATTCCCAATCCGCTCGCTAGACAGAGAGATGTAGGGCTGTTTTAGGCTCCCAATCCTATCGCTTAACAGAGTAATGAAGCACACTTTTAGTTCCCATTCCCTCCTCTCGAAAGAGATTTGGAGCGCTGTTTTAGTTCGCAGTCCTCTCGCTCGACAGAGAGATAGAGCGCTGTTTTAGTTCACCATCCACTATCTCGATAGAGAGATGGAGCGCTGTTTTAGTTCGCAATCCTTTATCTCGACAGAGGGATTAAGAGCCGTTTTAGTTCTGAATGCAGTCGCTCGACAGAGAGCTGGAGTGCATTTTTAGTTCGCAATCCATTCGCTCGATAGAGGAATGAAGCGCCATTTTACTTTTCATTACTGTCGTTCGATAGAGAGTTGGAGCGCTGTTTTAATTCCCAATGCTGCCGCTCGACAGAGAGATGGACCGCTGTTTTACTTCCCGATCCTCTCGCTCGACAGAGAGATGGAGCGCTGTTTTAGATTTCAATCCTCTCACTCAACCGAAAGATGGAGGGCTGTGTAAATTTCCAGTGCGCTCGATCGACAGAGAGATGGAGTGCTGTTTTAGTTCACAATCGTCTCCTTCGACAGAGAGAGGTAGCGCTGTTTTAATTACCAATCCTCTCGCTTAAAAGAGAGATGGACCGCTTTGTTAGTTCCCAATCCTCTCCGTGGCAAGAAGATGGAGCGCTGGTTTAGTTCCCAAATATCTCCGGCCCCAGAAAATGGAGTACTGTTTTAGTTCGTAATCCTCTCGCTCGACAGAGAGATGGAGCGCTGTTTTAGTATCTAATTCTCTCGCTCGACAGAAAGATGGAGCTCAATTTCAGTTCCGAATTCTCTCGCTCGACAGAAAGATGTAGCGCTGTTTTAGTTCGCATTTTCTCTCGCTCACAAGTAAGATGGAACGCCGTTTAATTTCCAATTTCCTTGCTCGACATAAAGATAGATAGCTGTTTCAGTTCCCAGTCGTCTAGCTCTCTATAAAGAGAGACAGAGCTGTTTTAGTTCCCAAATCTCTCAGAGGCAGGAGATGGAGTGCTGTTTTTGTTCCCAATCCGCACGCTCGACACAAAGTTGGAGCGCAATTTTAGTTCATAATCCTCTCGCTCGACAGAGAGCTGGAGCGCTGTTTTAGTTTCCAATCCTCTTGCTCGACAGAGAGATGGAGCGCTGTTTTAGTTCCCAATCCTCCGGCTCCACAGAGAGATTGAGCGGTGTTTTTATTTTCATTCCTCTCGCTCGACAGAGAGATGGGCCGCTGTTTTATTTCCCAATCCTCTCGCTCGACAAGGACATGGAGCGCTGTTTTAGTTACCAATTCTCTCGTTTTACAGAGGGATGTAGCGCTGTTTTAGTTCCCAATCCTCTCGCTTCACAGAGTAATGAAGCACAGTTTTAAATCCCAATCCTCCTGCTCGAACGAGATTTGCAGCGCTGTTTTAGTTCGCAGTCCTCTCGCTCGACAGAGAAATGTAGCAAATTTTTAGTTCGAATTCCTCTACCTCGATAGAGAGATGGAACGCGTTTTTAGTTCGCAATCCTTTCTCTTGACAGAGGGATTAAAAGCCGTTTTAGCTCTCAATACAGTCGCACGAAAGAGAGTTAGAGCGTATTTTAGTTCCCATCCTATCGCTCGACAGAGAGATGGAGGGCTGTTTTAGTTTGCAATCGTCTCACTCAACTTAAAGATAGAGCGCTGTTTATTTTTCCAATGCGCTCGCTCTACAGAGAGATGGAGCGCTGTTTAAGTTCGCAATTGTCTCCCTCGACACAGAGATGTAGCGCTGTTTTAATTCCCAATCCACTCGCTTCACAGCGAATTGGACCGCTGTTTTAGTTCCCAATCCTCTCCGCGGCAAGAAGATGCAGCGCTGTTTTAGTTCCCAAACATTTCCGGCGCCAAAAGATGGAGCGCCATTTTAGTCCGCAATCCTCTCGCTCGACACAGAGATGTTGCGCTGTTTTAGTTCCCAATCATCTCGTTTTACAGAGAGATGGAGCGCTGTTTTAGTTTGCAATGATCAATCAACAGAGAGATTGAGCACTCTTTTTAATTCCCAATCCCTGCGCTCAGCAGAGAGATGTACCACTGTTTTAGTACACAATCCTCTCGCTTTATAGCGAGATGGAGCGCTGTTTTAGTTCCCAATCCTGTCAGCGTCAAGAAGATGGAGCGCTGTTTTAGTTCCCAATCCTCTCGCTCGATATAGAGATTGAGCGGTGTTTTAGATAGCAAACCTTTTGCTCTATAGAGGGATGTAGAGCCGTGTTAGTTCTGAATACAGTCGCTCCACAAAAAGTTGGAGCGCTGTTTTATTTCGCAATCCTTTCGCTCGGAAGAGGGATGAAGGGCCATTTTAGTTCTCATTATTGTCGTTCGACAGACAGTTGGAGCGCTATTTTAGTTCCCAGTGCTGCCGCTGGACAGAGAGATGGACCGCTGGTTTAGTTTGCAATCCTCTCATTCGATAGAAAGATGGAGCGCTGTTTAAGTTCCCATTCCTCTCACTCGATAAAAAGTTGGAGTGCTGTTTTAGGTCCCAATCCTCTCACTCGACAGAGAGTTAGAGCGCTGATTTAGTTCCCTATCCTATCGCTCGACAGAGAGCTGGAGCGCAGTTTTAGTTCCTAATTGTCTCGCTCGACAGAGGAATGGAGCGCTGTTTTAGTTTCCAATCCTCTCGGTCGACATAGAGATGGAGCGCTGTTTTAGTTCCCGATCCTCCGGCTCGACAGAGAGATGAAGCGCTGTTTTATTTTCCATTCCTATCGTTCGACAGAGAATTTCAGCGCTGTTTTAGTTCACAATCCTCTCGCTCGACAGAGACGTGGAGCGCTGCTTTAGGTCACAATCCTCTCGCTCGACAGAGAGTTGGAGCGTTGTTTTAGTTCCCAATACTCATCGCTGACAGAGAGTTGGAGCGCAGTTTTTGTTCCTAATTCTCTCGCTCGACAGAGAAATGGAGCCCTGTTTTAGTTCCCAATCCTCTGGCTCGACAGAGAGTTGAAGCGCTGTTTTATTTTCCATTCCTATGTTCGACAGAGAATTTCAGCGCTGTTTTAGTTCCCAATCCTCTCGCTCGACAGAGACATGGAGCGCTGCTTTAATTCCCAATCCTCTCGCTCGACAGATAGTTGGAGCGTTGTTTTAGTTCCCAATCCTCACGGCTGACAGAGGGATGGAGCGCTGTTTAAGTTCCCGATCCTCTGTCTCGACAGAGAGATGCAGCGCTGTTTTAGTTCCCAATCCTGTCGGAGGCCAGAAGAAGGAGTGTTGTGTTAGTTGATCATCCTCTCGCTCGACAGAGAGATGGAGCGATGCTTTTGTTCGCAATCCTTTCGCTCGATAGAGGGATGAAGCGTCTTTTAAGTTCTCAATTCTGTCGTTCGACAGAGATATGGAGCGCTATTTAAGTTCCCAATGCTGGCGCTCGACAGAGAGACGGACCGCTGTTTTAGTTCCCAATCCTCTCGTTTTACAGAGAGATGGAGCACTGCTATAGTTTGCAATCCTCTCACTCAACAGAGAGATGTTGCGTTGTTTTAATTCCCAAGCCCCTCCCTCGACAGAGAGATGAAGCGCTGTTTTGGTTCCCAATCCTCTCTTTCAAAGGAGATTTGGAGCATTGTTTTAGTTTTCAATCCAATCGCTCGATGGAGAGATGAGGTGTTGTTGTAGTTCGATATCTTTTTCATCGATAGAGGGATGAAACGCCAAATTAATTCTCATTACTGTCGTTCGACAGCGAGATCGAGCGTTGTTTTAGTTCCCAATGCTTTCGCACGATAGAGGGAAGCAGCATCGTGTTAGTTCTCATTACTGTCGTTCGACAAAGAGTTGGAGCGCTGATTTAGTTCCCAATCCTCCCTCTGGACAAAGAGATGGAGAGCTGTTTTAGTTCCCAATACCCTCGCTCAACACAGGGTAGTAGCGCTGTTTTAGTTCCCAATGCTCTCGCTTTATAGCGGGATGCAGCGCTGTTTTAGTTCCCAATCCTCTCATCGGCAAGAAGATGTAGCGCTGTTTTAGTTTCCAAACCTCTCCAAAGCCTCAAAATGGAGTGCTGTTTTAGCTCCCATTCCTCTCGCTCGACAGAAAGTTGGAGCGCTGTTTTAGTCCAATCTTCTCACTCGACAGAGAGGTGGAGCGCTGTTATAGTTTCCAATTATCTCGCTCCACAGAGACATGTAGCGCTGCTTTAGTTCCCAATCCTCTCGCTCGACAGATTGTTGTTGTGCTGTTTTAGTTCCCAATCCTATCGGCTGGCAGAGAGATGGATCGCTGTTTTAGTTCCCAATCCTTTCGGAGTCCAGAAGATGGAGTGTTGTTTTAGTTCGTCAACTTCTCGCTCGACAGAGAGATGGAGCGCAATTTAGTTACCAATTCTATCGCTCGAGAGGGAGATGGAGCGCTGTTTTTGTTCGCATTTCTTCTCGCTCACAAGTGAGATGTAGCACCGTTTTAGTTTCTAATCCTCTAGCTCCAAACAGAGACTGAGCGATATTTTACTTCGCAATCCTCTCCCTTGATAGAGAGATAGAGCGCCGATTTACTTCCCAATCCTCTCGTTTGAATGAGAGTAGGAGCGCTTTTTTAGTTCCCAATCCTGTCGCTCGATAGAAAGATAGAGAGCTGATTTAGTTCCCAATCTCTTCGCTTGCTTGACAGAAAGGGAGCTGTTTTAGTTCCCAAATCTCTCGGCGGCAGGAGATGAAGTGCTGTTATAGTTCCCAATCCTTTCGCTCGATGGTGGGATGAAACGCCGTATTAGTTCTAATTTCTGTCGTTCGACAAAAAGAGCGAGTGCTGTTTTAGTTTCCGAGGCTTTCGCACGATAGACGGATGCAGCATCGTTTTAGTTCTCATTACTGTCGTTTGAAAGAGAGTTGGAGCGCTGTTTTAGTTCGCAATCCTCTCGCTCGAAAGAGAGATGGAGCGCTGTTTTAGTATCTAATTCTCTCGATCGACAGTGAGATTAAGCGCTGTTTTAGTTCCCAATCCTCTCGGAGGCCAGAAGATGGAGTGTTGTTTTAGTTCGTTATCGTCTCGCTCGACAGAGAGATGGAGCTCAATTTCAGTTCCCAATTCTCTCGCTCGACAGAAAGATAGATAGCTGTTTCAGTTCCCAGTCGTCTTGCTCTATATAAAGAGAGACAGAGCTGTTTTAGTTCCCAAATCTCTCAGAGGCAGGAGATGGAGTGCTGTTTTTTTTCCCAATCCGCACGCTCGACACAAAAATGGAGCGTAATTTTAGTTCGTAATCCTCTCGCTCGACAGAGAGCTGGAGCGCTGTTTTAGTTCCCAATCCTCTCGCTCGACAGAGAGTTGCAGTGGTGTTTTATCTCGCAATCCTCTCGGCTGACAAAACGATGGAGTTCTGTTTTAGTTCCGATCCTCTCGCTCGATAGACGGAAGAATAGCTGTTATAGTTCTCAACCTTTTCCGTCGATAGAGGAATGAAACGTCGTATTAGCCCTCATTACTGTCGTTCGAAAGAGATCGAGCTTTGTTTTAGTTCCCAATGCTTTCGCACGATAGAGGGATGCAGCATCCTTTTAGTTCTCATTTATGTCGTTCGACAGAGAGTTGGAGCGCTGTTCTAGTTCCAATCCTGTCGCTCGATAGACAGATGGAGCGCTATTTTAGTTCACAATCCCTTCGCTCGATAGAGGGATGAAGCGCTGTTTTAAAACGCAATTCTTTCTCTCGACAGAGGGAAGGAGAGCCGTTTTAGTTCTCAATACAGTCGTTCGACGGAGAGTAAGAGCGCATTTTTAGTTCGCAATCCTTTCGCTCTATAGGGGTATGAAGCGCCGTTTTAGTTTTCATTACTGTCGTTCGGCAGACACCTTGGGCGCTATTTTACCTCCCCATACTGCCGCTCGACAGAGAGATGTACCGCTGTTTTACTTCCGAATCCTCTCGTTTTACAGAGAGATGGAGCGCTGTTTTAGTTTGCAATCCTTTCACTCAACAGAGAGATGGAGCGCCGTTTTAATTCCAATCCTCTCGCTTGACAGAGTAATGGAGCACAGCTCTAGTACCCAATCCTCCGGTTTGACAGAGATTTGGAGCACTGCTTTAGAGTCCAATATCCCCTTCGACAGAGAGATGGTGCGCTGTTTTGGTTCCCAAACCTCTCTTTCGAAGGAGATTGGGAGGATTCTTTTAGTTTCCAATCCTGTCGCTCGATGGAGAGATGAAGTGCTGTTATACCTCGAAATCCTTTCCCTAGATAGAGGGATAAAACGCTCAATTAGTTCTCACTACTGTCGTTCGACAGAGACATCGAGCGCTGTTTTAGTTCACAATGCTTTCGCATGATAGAGGGATGCAGCATCGTTTTAGTTCTCATTACTGTCGATCGTCAGAGAGTTGGAGCGCTGTTTCAGTTCGCAATACTCTCGTATAACAGAAAGATGAAGCGCCGTTTTAGCTCCCAATCCTCTCTCTCGACAGAGAGATGGAGCTCTGTTTTAGTTCCCAATCCTCTCCGCGGCAAGAAGATGGAGCGCTGTCTTAGTTCACAAACCTCTCCGGGGCCAGAAGACGGAGTGCTGTTTTAGTTCACAATCCAGTCGATCAACACAGAGATGGAGCGCAGTTTTAGTTCTCAATCTTCTCGCTCGAATGAGAGATGAAGCGCTGTGTAATTCACAATCCTCTCGCTCGACAGAGAGATGGAGCGCTGTTTTAGTTCCCAATCCTCACCGCGGCAAGAAGATGGAGCGCTGTTTTAGTTCACAAGCCTCTCCGGGGCCAGAAGACGGAATGCTGTTTTAGTTCACAATCCAGTCGCTCAACACAGAGATGGAGCGCTGTTTTAGTTCCCAATCCGCTTGTTTGGTTACCAATCCTCTATCTCCAAACAGAGACTGAGCGATGTTTTACTTCGCAATCCTCTCGCTTGATAGAGAGATAGAGCGCTGTTTCTGTTCCCAATCCTCTCACTTGAATGAGAGTAGGAGCGCTTTTTTAGTTCCCATTCCTCTCGCTCGATAGAAAGATAGAGAGCTGATTTAGTTCCCAATCTCTTTGCTCGCTAGAAAGAAAGAGCGCTGTTATAGTTCCCAAATCTCTCGGCGGCAGGAGATTACGTGCTGTTTTAGTTTGCAATCCTCTAGCGGGATAGAGAGATGAAGTGCTGTTATAGTTCCCAATCCTTTCGCTCGATAGGGGATGTAACGCCATATTAGTTCTCCTTTCTGTCGCTGGACAGAACGACGGAGTGCTGTTTTAGTTTCCAATGCTTACGCACGCTAAAAGAATGCAGCATCGTTTTAGTTCTCATTACTGTCGTTTGAAAGAGAGTTGGAGCGCTGTTTCAGTTCGCAATCATCTCGTATAAACAGAAAGATGAAGCGCCATTTTAGTTCTCATTACTGCCGTTTGACAAAGAGTTGGAGCGCTATTATAGTTCCCAATGCTGCCGCTCGACAGAGAGATGGACCGCTTTTTTAGTTCGCAATCTTCTCGTATGACAGAAAGATGAAGCGCTGTTTTTGTTCCCAATCCTTTTGCTCGACAGAGATATAAAGCGTTGATTTAGTTCACAATACTCCCGCTCGACAGGGAGTTGGAGGGCTGTTTTAATTCCCAATCCTCTGCCTCGATATAGAGATTGACCGCTGTTAGTTAGATATCCGTTCGCTCGATAGAGGGATGAAGTGCCATTTTAGTTCTCATTACTGTCGTTCGACACAGGCTTGGAGCGCTATTTTAGTTCCCAATGCTGCCGCTCGACAGAGAGATGGACCGCTTTTTTGGTTCCCAATCCTCTCGTTTTACAAAGAGATGGAGCGCTGTTTTAGATTGCAATCCTCTCACTCAACAGAGATATGGAGCGCAGCTTTAATTCCCAATCCGCTCGCTAGACAGAGAGATGTAGCGCTGTTTTAGGCTCCCAATCCTATCGCTTGACAGAGTAATGAAGCACAGTTTTAGTTCCCATTCCTCCAGCTCGAAAGACATTTAAAGCGCTGTTTTAGTTGGCAGTCCTCTCGCTCGACAGAGAGATGGAGCGCTGTTTTAATTCGCCATCCACTAGCTCGATAGAGAGATGGAGCGCTGTTTTAGTTCGCAATCGTTTCTCTCGACAGAGGGATTAAGAGCCGTTTTAGTTCTCAATACAGTCGCTCGACAGAGAGCTAGAGGGCATTTTTAGTTCGCAATCCATTCGCTCGATAGAGGAATGAAGCGCCATTTTAGTTTTCATTACTGCGGTTCGAAAGAGATTTGGAGCGCTGTTTTAATTCCCAATGTTGCCGCTCGACAGAGAGATGGACCGCTGTTTTACGTCCCGATCCTCTCACCCGACAGAGAGATGGAGCGCTATTTTAGTTCCCATCCTATCGCTCGACAGAGAGAAGGGTGCTGTTTTAGATTTCAATCCTCTCACTCAACGGAAAGATGGAGGGCTGTTTAAATTTCCAATGCGCTCGATCGACAGAGGGATGGAGCGCTGTTTTAGTTCACAATCGTCTCCCTCGACAGAGAGATGTAGCGCTGTTTTAATTCACAATCCTCTCGCTTAAAAGCGAGATGGACCGCTGTGTTTGTTCCCAATCCTCTCCGCGGCAAGAAGATGGAGCTCTGTTTTAGTTTTCAAATCTCTCCGGCGCCAGAAAATGGAGTGCTGTTTTAGTTCGTAATCCTCTCGTTCGACAGAGAGATTAAGCGCTGTTTTAGTTCCCAATCCTCTCGGAGGCCAGAAGATGAAGTGTTGTTTTAGTTCGTTATCCTCTCGCTCGACAGAGAGGTTAAGCGCTGTTTTCGTTCCCAATCCTCTCGGAGGCCAGAAGATGAAGTGTTGTTTTAGTTCGTTATCCTCTCGCTCGACAGAGAGATTAAGCGCTGTTTTAGCTTCCAATCCTCTCGGAGGCCAGAAGATGGAGTGTTGCTTTAGTTCGTTATCCTCTCGCTCGACAGAAAGATGGAGCGCTGTTTTAGTTCGCATTTCCTCTCGCTCACAAGTGAGATGGAACGCGTTTAATTTCCAATCCCCTCGCTCGACATAAAGATAGATAGCTGTTTCAGTTCCCAGTCGTCTAGCTCTCTATAAAGAGAGACAGAGCCGTTTTAGTTCCCAAATCTCTCAGCGGTAGGAGATGGAGTGCTGTTTTGGTTCCCAATCCGTACGATCAACACAGAGATGAAGCGCAACTTTAGTTCGTAATCCTCTCGCTCGACAGAGAGTTGGAGCGCTGTTTTAGTCCCCAATCCTCTCGCTTGACAGAGAGTTGCAGCGCTGTTTTAGTTCCCAATCCTCTCGCTCGACAGAGAGTGGCAGTGGTGTTTTAGTTCGTAATCCTCTCGCTCGACAGAGATTTGGAGCGCTGTTTTAGTCCCCAATCCTCTCGCTAGACAGAGAGATTGAGCGCTGATTTAGTTCACAATCCTCTCGCTTGACAGAGAGCTGGAGCGCAGTTTTAGTTCCCAAAGCTCTCGCTCGACACAGAGTTGCAGTGGTGTTTTATTTCCCAATCCTCTCGCTCGATAGAGAGATAAATAGCTGTTATAGTTCTCAATCTTTTCCGTCGATAGAGGAATGAAACGTCGTATTAGCTCTCATTACTGTCGTTCGAAAGAGATCGAGCTTTGTTTTAGTTCCCAATGCTTTCGCACGATAGAGGGATGCAACATCGTTTTAGTTCGCATTTATGTCGTTCGATAGAGAGTTGGAGCGCTGCTTTAGTTCCAATCCTCTCGCTCGATAGAGAGAGGGAGCGCTGTTTTAGTTCACAATCCCTTCGCTCTATAGAGGGATGGAGAGCCGTTTTAGTTCTCAATACAATCGTTCGACCCAGAGTAAGAGCGCATTTTTAGTTCGCAATCCTTTCGCTCTATAGGAGTATGAAGCGCCATTTTAGTTCTCATTACTGTCGTTCGGCAGAGACCTTGGGCGCTATTTTAGCTCCCAATGCTGCCGCTCGACAGAGGTGCACCGCTGATTTACTTCCTAATCCTCTCGCTTAACAGAGTAATGGAGCACGGTTTTATTTACCAATCCTCCCGCTCGACACGGATTTGGAGCGCTATTTCAGTTCCCATCCTGTCGCTCGACAGAGAGATGTTGGGCTGTTATAGTTTCCAATGCGCTCGCTCGACAGAGAGATGTAGCGCTGTTTTAGTTCCCAATCCTCTCGCTTTATAGCGAGATGGTGCGCGTTTTAGGTCCCAATCCTCTCCAGGGCAAGAAGATGGAGCGCTGATTTAGTTCTAAAACCTCTCCGGCGCCAGGAGATGGATTGCTGTTTTTGTTCGTAATCCTCTCGATCGACGGAGATATGGAGTGCTGTTTTGGTTACCAATCCTCTCTTTTGAAAGAGATTTGGAGCATGGTGTTAATTCTCTATTCTCTCGCTCGACAGAGAGATGGAGCGCTGCTTTAGGTCCCAATCCTCTCTTTCGAAATAGATTTGGAGCATTGTTTTAAATCCCAATTCTCTCGCTTGAGAGAGAGATGGAGCGCTGTTTTAGTTTCTAACTCTCTCGCACGACAGAGAGATGGAGCGCTGTTTTAGTTCCCAATCATCTCGTTTGACAGAGAGTTGGAGCGCTGCTTTAGGTCCCAATCCTCTCGCTCGACAGGGAGTTGAGGGCTGTTTTAGTAACCCATCCTCTCGGCTGACAAAGAGATAGAGCGCTGTTTTAGTTCCCGTTCCTCTCGCTCGACAGAGAGATGGAGCGCTTTTATAGATGCCAATCCTCTCGGACGACAGAGAGATAGAGCGCTGTTCTAGTTCGCAATCCTCTCGCTCGAATGAGAGTAGGATCGCTGTTTTAGTTCCCAATCCTTTCGCTCGCTAGAAAGAGAGAGATCTGTTTTAGTTTCCAAATCTCTCAGCAGCTGGAGATCGAGTGTTGTTTTAGTTTGCAATCCTCTAGCTACATAGAGAGATGAAGCACTGTTATAGTCCTCAATTCTTTCGCTCGTTAGAGGGATGAAACGCCGTAGTAGTTCTCATTACTGTCGTTCGACAAAGAGTTGGAGCGCTGTTTTAATTCGCAATCCTCTCGTATAACAGAAAGATGTGGCGCTGTTTTAGGTCCCAATCCTCTCGGTTGACAGAGAGATGGAGCACAGTTTTAGCTTGCAATCCTCTCACTCGACAGAGGGATGGAGCGCTGTTTCAGTTTTCAATCCTCTCGCTAGACAGAGACATGGAGCGCTGCTTTAAGTCCCAATACTCTCACTCGACAGAGCTGGAGCACTGTTTTATTTAACACTCCTCTCGGCTGAAAGAGAGATTGAGCGCTGATATAGTTCCCGATCCTGTCGCTCGACAGAGAGATGGAGAGCAGTTTTAGTTCCAAATCCACCGGCTCCACAGAGAGTTGGAGCGCTGTTTTAGTTCCCAATCCTCTCGCTCGATAGAGAGATGGAGCGCTGTTTTAGTTCCAAATCCACCGGCTCCACAGAGAGTTGGAGCTGTGTTTTTATTTTCATTCCTCTCGCTCGAAAGAGAGATGGACCGCTGTTTTAGTTCCCAATCCTCTCGCTCGACAGACACATGGAGCGCTGTTTTAGTTACCAATTCTCTCGTTTTACAGAGGGATGTAGCGCTGTTTTAGTTCCCAATCCTCTCGCTTGATAGAGTAATCAAGCACAGTTTTAGTGCCCAATCCTCCCTCTGAACGAGATTTGCAGCGCTGTTTTAGTTCGCAGTCCTCTCGCTCGACAGAGAGATGGAACAAATTTTTAGTTCGAATTCCTCTACCTCGATTGAGAGATGGAGCGCGTTTTTAGTTCGCAATCCTTTCTCTCGACAGAGGGATTAAAAGCTGTTTTAACTCACAATACAGTCGCTCGAAAGAGAGTTAGAGCGTATTTTAGTTCCCATCCTATCGGTCGACAGAGAGATGGAGGGCTGTTTTAGTTTGCAATCATCTCACTCAACAGAGAGATAGAGCGCTGTTTTAGTTCGCAATTGTCTCCCTCGACAGAGATGTAGCGCTGTTTTAATTCCCAATCCTCTCGCTTCACAGCGAGATGGACCGCTGTTTTAGTTCCCAATCCTCTCCGCGGCAAGAGGATGCAGCGCTGTTTTAGTTCCCAAACCTTCCCGGCGCCATTAGATGGAGTGCTGTTTTAGTTCGTAATCCTCTCGCTCGACATAAAGATGGAGCTCAATTTCAGTTCCCAATTCTCTCGCTCCACAGAAATTTGAAGCGCTGTTTTTGTTTCCAATACTCTCGCTCGAAATAGAGATGCAGGGTTGTTTTAGTTCACATTCCCGTCGCTCGATATAGAGATTGAGCGCTACTTTAGTTAGCAATTCTTTCGCTCGACAGAGGAATGTAGTGCCGTTTTAGTTCTCAATACAGTCGCTCCAGAAAACGTTGGAGCGCTGTTTTAGTTCGCAATCCTTTCGCTCGATAGAAAGATGAACGGCCATTTTAGTTCTCATTACTGACGTTCGACAGAGAGTTGGAGCGCTATTATAGTTCCCAATGATGCCGCTCCACAGGGAGATGGACCGCGTTTTTATTTCGCAATCCTCTCGTATGACAGAAAGATGAAGCGCTGTTTTTGTTCCCAATCCTTTGGCTCGACAGAGATATAAAGAGTTGATTTAGTTCACAATACTCCCGCTCGACAGGGATTTGGAGGGATGTTTTAATTCCCAATCCTCTCCCTCGATATAGAGATTGACCGCTGTTTTAGTTAGATATCCGTTGGCTCGATAGAGGGATGAAGTGCCATTTTAGTTCCCAATGCTGCCGCTCGACAGAGAGATGGACCGCTTTTTTGGTTCCCAATCCTCTCGTTTTACAAAAAGATGGAGCGCTGTTTTAGATTGCAATCCTCGCACTCAACAGAGATATGGAGCTCAGCTTTAATTCCCAATCCTATCGCTTGACAGAGTATCGAAGCACAGTTTTAGTTCCCATTCCTCCCGCTCGGAAGAGATTTGGGCGCTGTTTTAGTTCGCAGTTCTCTCGCTCGACAGAGAGATAGAGCGCTGTTTTAGTTCGCCATCCACTAGCTCGATAGAGAGATGGAGCGCCGTTTTAGTTCGCAATCCTTTCTCTCGACAGAGGGACTAAGAGCCGTTTTAGTTCTCAATACAGTCGCTCGACAGAGAGCTGGAGCTGATTTTTAGTTCGCAATCCATTCGTTCGATAGAGGAATGAAGCGCGATTTTAGTTTTCATTACTGTCGTTCAACATAGAGTTGGAGCGCTGTTTTAATTCCCAATGCTGCCGCTCGACAGAGAGATGGATCGCTGTTTTAGTTCCCAATCCTTTCAGAGGCCAGAAGAAGGAGTGTTGTTTTAGTTCGTCATCTTTTCCCTCGACAGAGAGATGGAGCGCAATTTCAGTTACCAATTCTATCGCTCTAGAAGGAGATGGAGCGCTGTTTTTGTTCGCATTTCTTCTCGCTCACATATGAGATGTAGCACCGTTTTAGTTTCCAATCCTCTAACTCCAAACAGAGACTGAGCGATATTTTACTTCGCAATCCTCTCGCTTGATAGAGAGATCGAGCGCCGTTTTAGTTCCCAATCCTCTCGCTTGAATGAGAGTAGGAGCGCTTTTTTAGTTCCCAATCCTCTCGCTGGATAGAAGGAAAGAGCGCTGTTTTAGTTCCCAAATCTCACGGCGGCAGGAGATGAGGTGCTGTTTTAGTTTGCAATCCTCTAGCTGGATAGAGAGATGAAGTGCTGTTATAGTTCCCAATCCTTTCGCTCGATAGGGGGATGAAACGCCGTATTAGTTCTCATTTCTGTCGTTCGACAAAAAGATGGAGTGCTGTTTTAGTTTCCAATGCTTACGCACGATAGAGGGATGCAGCATCGTTTTAGTTCTCACTACTGTCGTTTGAAAGAGAGTTGGAGCGCTGTTTTAGTTCGCAATCCTGTCGTATGACAGAAAGATGTAGCGCTGTTTTTGTTCCCAATCCTCTCGCTCGAGAGAGAGAGAGAGATGCAGCGTTGTTTTAGTTCACAATCCCGTCGCTCGATAAAGAGATTGAGAGCTATTTTAGTTAGCAATTCTTTCGCTCGACAGAGGGATGTATTGCCGTTATAAATCTCAATACAGTCTCTCCACAAAAAGTTGGAGCGCTGTTTTAGTTCGCAATGCTTTCGCTCGATAGAAAGATGAAGGGCCATTTTAGTTCTCATTACTGCCGTTCGACAGAGAGTTGGAGCGCTATTATAGTTCCCAATGCTGCCCCTCGACAGGGAGATGGACCGCTGGTTTAGTTCGCAATCCTCTCGTATGTAAGAAAGATGAAGCGCTGTTTTTGTTTCCAATCCTTTTGCTCGACAGAGATATAAAGCGTTGATTTAGTTCACAATACTCCCGCTCGACAGGGAGTTGGAGGGCTGTTTTAGTTCCCAATCCTCTCCCTCAATATAGAGATTGAGCGCTGTTTTAGTTAGATATCCGTTCGCTGGTTAGAGGGATGAAGTGCCATTTTAGTTCTCATTCTGTCGTTCGACACAGACTTGGAGCGCTATTTTAATTCCCAATGCTGCCGCTCGACAGAGAGGTGGACCGCTGTTTTGGTTCCCAATCCTCTCGCACGACAGAGAGATGGAGCGCTGTTGTAGTTACCAATCCTCTCGTTTTACAGAGAGATGGAGCGCAGTTTTAATTCCCAATCCGCTCGCAAGACAGAGAGATGAAGCACAGTTTTAGTTCCCATTCCTCCAGCTCGAAAGTGATTTGGAGCGCTGTTTTAGTTGGCAGGTCTCTCGCTCGACAGAGAGATGGAGCGCTGTTTTAGTTCGCCATCCACTAGCTCGATAGAGAGATGAAGCGCTGTCTTAGTTCGCAATCCTTTCTCTCGACAGAGGGATTAAGAGCCGTTTTAGTTCTCAATACAGTCGCTAGACAGAGAGCTAGAGCGCATTTTTAGTTCGCAAACCATTCGCTCGATAGAGGAATGAAGCGCCATTTTAGTTTTCATTACTGTCGTTCGAAAGAGATTTGGAGCGCTGTTTTAATTCCCAATGCTGCCGTCTGAAAGAGAGATGGACCGCTGCTTTACTTCCAGATCCTCTCGCTCGACAGAGAGATAGAGCGCTGTTTTAGTTCCCATCCTATCGTTCGACAGAGAGACGGGGCGCTGTTTTAGATTTCAATCCTCCCACTCAACGGAAAGATGGAGGGCTGTTTAAATTTCCAATTCGCTCGATCGGCAGAGAGATGGAGCGCTGTTTTAGTTCACAATCGTCTCCCTCGACAGAGAGATGTAGCACTGTTTTAATTCCCAATCCTCTCGCTTAAAAGCGAGATGGACCGCTATGTTAGTTCCCAATCCTCACCGCGGCAAGAAGATGGAGCGCTGTTTTAGTTCCCAAATCTCTCCGGCGCCAGAAAATGGAGTGCTGTTTTAGTTCGTAATCCTCTCGCTCGACAGAGAGATGGAGGGCTGTTTTAGTATCTAATTCTCTCGAACGACAGAGAGATTAAGCGCTGTTTTAGTTCCCAATCCTCACGGAAGCCAGAAGATGAAGTGTTGTTTTAGTTCGTTATCCTCTCGCTCGACAGAGAGATGGAGCTCAATTTCAGTTCCCAATTCTCTCGCTCGACAGAAAGATGGAGTGCTGTTTTAGTTCGCATTTCCTCTCGCTCACAAGTGAGATGGAACGCCGTTTGATTTCCAATTACCTCGCTCGACATAAATATAGATAGCTGTTTCAGTTCCCAAATATCTCAGTGGCAGATGACAGATCTCGCGCTTGACAGAGTAATGGAGCACGGTTTTATTTACCAATCCTCCCGCTCGACACGGATTTGGAGCGCTGTTTTAGTTGCCATCCTGTCGCTCGACAGAGAGATGTTGGGCTGTTATAATTTCCAATGCGCTCGCTCGACAGAGAGATGTAGCGCTGTTTTAGTTCCCAAACCTCTCGCTTTATAGCGAGATGGTGCGCTGTTTTAGGTCCAATCCCTTCCGCGGCAAGAAGATGGAGCGCTGATTTAGATCCCAAACCTCCCCGGCGCCAGGAGATGGATTGCTGTGTTAGTTCGTAATCCTCTCGCTCGACGGAGATATGGAGTGCTGTTTTGGTTACCAATCCTCTCTTTCGAAAGAGATTTGGAGCATGGTTTTAATTCCCAATGCTCTCGCTCGACAGAGAGATGGAGAGCTGCTTTAGGTCCCAATCCTCTCTTTCCAAAGAGATTTGGAGCATTGTTTTAAATCCCAATTCTCTCGCTCGACAGAGAAATGGAGCGCTGTTTTAATTTCTAACTCTCTCGCACGACAGAGAGATGGAGCGATGTTTTAGTTCCCAATCCTCTCGTTTCACAGAGAGATGGAGTGCTGCTTTAGGTCGCAATCCTCTCACTCGACAGAGAGTTAGAGCGCTGTTTTATTTCGCAATCCTTTCGCTCGATAGAAGGATGAAGCGCATTTTTAATTCTCAATACTGTCGTTCGACAGACAGTTGGAGGACTATTTTAGTTTCCAATGCTGCAGCTCTACAGAGAGATGGACCCCTCTTTTTTCCCAATCCTCTCGCTCGACAGAAATGGGGCGCTGTTTTAGTTACCAATTCTTCCGCTTTACAGAGAGATGGAGCGCTGTTTTAGATTGCAATCCGCTCGCTCGACAGAGAGATGTAGCGCTGTTTTAGTTCCCAATCATCACGGTTTACAGAGTAATTGAGCACAGTTTTAGTGCCCAATCCTCCCGCTCAAAAAAGATTTGGAACGCTGTTTTAGTTCCCAATCCTCTCGCTCGACAGGGAGATGAAGCTCTGTTTTAGTTTCTAATCCTCTCGCTCGATATAGAAATTGAGCTCTGCTTTAGTTCCCAATCCTCTCGCTTGACAGAGGGATGGAGCGAAATTTTAGTCTCACTACTGTCGTTCGACAGACAGTTGGAGCACTATTTTAGTTCTAAATGCTGCCGCTCGACAGAGAGATGGACCGCTGTTTTAGTTTCCAATCCTCTCGCTCGACAGAGAGATGGAGCGCTGTTTTAGTTACCAATCCTCTCTTTCGATAGGGATTTGGAGCATTGTTTTAATTCCCAATTATCTTGCTCGATAGAGAGATGGAGCGCTGTTTTAGCTTGCAAACCTCTCACTCAACAGAGTAATGGAGCACAGTTTTAGTTCCCAATCCTCTCGCTCGACAGAGATGGAGCGCTGTTTTAAATCCCGATCCTTTCTCTCGAAAGAGGGATGGAGAGCCGTTTTTTTCTCAATACAGTCGTTAGACAGAGAGTAAGAGCGCATTTTTAGTTCGCAATCCTTTCGCTCTATAGGGGTATGAAGCGCCATTTTAGTTCTCATTACTGTCGTTCGGCAGAGAGCTGGGGCGCTATTTTAGCTCCAAATGCTGCCGCTCGACAGAGAGATGCACCGCTGTTTTACCTTCCAATCCTCTCGATTGTCAGAGTAATGGAGCACAGGTTTAGTTCCCAATACTCCGGCTCGACAGAGCTTTGGAGCGCTGTTCCAGTTCCTATCCTGTCGCTCGACAGAGAGATGGTGGGCTGCTTTAAGTCCCAATGCGCTCGCTCGACAGTGAGATGTGGCGCTGTTTTAGTTCCCAATCCTCTCGCTTTATAGCGTGATGGAGCGCTATTTTAGGTCTCAATCCTCTCCGCGGAAAGAAGATGGAGCGCTGATTTAGTTCCCAAACCTCTCCGCCGCCAGGAGATGGATTGTTGCTTTGGTTCGTAATCCTCTCGCTCGACGGAGAGATGGAGTGCTCTTTTGGTTCCCAATCCTCTCGTTCGAAAGAGATTTGGAGCATTGTTTTAATTCCCAATTCTCTCGATCGACAGAGAGATGGAGCGGTGTTTTAGTTCCCAATCATCTCGCTCTACAGAGTTGGAGCGCTGTTTAAGTTACCAATCCTGTCGCTCGAAAGAGATATGCAGCACTGTTTTAGTTTCTAATTCTCTCGCTCGAAAGAGAGACAGAGCGCTGCTTGAGGTTCCAATCCTCTCGCTCGGCAGAGAGTTGGATTGCTGTTTTGGTAACCCATCCTCTCGGCTGACAGAGAGATGGAGCGCTGTTTTAGTTGCCAATCCTCTCGGTGGACAGAAGATGGAGTGTGGATTTAGTTCGTCATAGTCTCGCTCGACACAGAGATAGAGCGCAATTATATTTCCCAATTCTCTCGATCGAGAGAGATGTGGCGCGCAGTTTTATTTCGTATTTCCTCTCGTTCGCAAGTGAGATGGAGCGCCGTTTTAGTTTCCAATCCTCTCGCTCGACAGAGAGACGGAGCGCTGTTCTAGTTCGCAATACTCTCGCTTGACAGAGAAATGGAGCGCTCTTTTAGTTCCCAATCCTCTCGATCGAATCAGAGTAGGAGACCTGTTTTAGTTTTCAATCCTCTCGCTCGCTAGAAAGAGAGAGAGAGAGAGAGAGAGCTGTTTTAGTATCCAAATCTCTCAGCAGCAGGAGATCGAGTACTGTTTTAGTTTGCAATCCTCTAGCTCTATAGAGAGGTAAAGCGCTGTTGTAGTTCCCAATCCTTTGGCTCGTTAGAGGGATGAAACGCCGTATTAGTTCTCATTACTGTCGCTCGACAGAGTGTTGGAGCGCTGTTTTAGTTCGCAAACCTTTCGCTCGAATGAGGGATGAAGCGCCGTTTTAGTTCTCATTGCTGTCGTTCGACAGAGAGATCGAGCGCTGTTTTAGTTCCCAATGCTTTCGCACGATAGAGGGATGCAGCATCGTTTTAGTTCTCATTACTGTCGTTCGACACAGAGTCGGAGCGCTGCTTACTTCGGAATCCTCTCTTTTGACAGAAAAATGAAGCGCTGTTTTAGTTCCCAAACCTCTCGGTTGCATGAAATGGAGTAATGTTATAGCTCCCAATTCGCTCGCTCGACAGAGAGATGGAGTGCAATTTTAGTTACTAATCGTCTCGCTTGACAGAGAGCTGGAGCGCTGTTTTAGTTCCATATCCTCTCGCTCGACAGAGAAATCGAGCGCAGTTTTAGTTCACAATCTTCTCGCTCGAAAGAGAGTTGGAGCGCTGTTTAGTTCCCAATCCTCTCGCTCGATATAGAGGTTGAGCGCTGTTTTAGTTAGCAATCCTTTCGCTGGACAGAGGGAAGCAGAGCCGTTTTAGTTCTCAATACAGTCGCTTGACAGAGATTTGGAGCACTATTTTAGTTCCTAATGCTGCCGCTCGACAGGGAGATGGACGGCTGTTTCAGTTCCCAATCCTTTCGCTCCACAAGAATGGATCGCTGTTTTAGTTACCTATCCTCTCGCTTTGCAGAGAGATGAAGCGCTATTTTAGTTTGCAATCCTCTCACTGAACAGAGTGATGGAGCGCTGTTTTAATTCCCAATCCGCTCGCTCGAAAAAGAGCTGGCGCGCTGTTTTAGTTCGCAATCCACTCCCTCAACACAGAGATGTAGCGCTGTTTTAGTTCCAAATCCTCTCGCTTGGCAGAGTAATGGAGCACAGGTTAGTTCCCTATCCTCCCGTTCGACAGATATTTGGAGCGCTATTTTGATCCCAATCCTCTCACTCGACAGAGAGATGGAGCGCTGTTTTAGATACCAATGGTCTCGTTTTACAGAGAGATGGAGGTCTGTTTTAGTTTGCAATGCTCTCACTCAACAGAGAGATTGAGCGCTGTTTTAATTCCCAATCTCTTCGCTCTACAGAGAGATGTAGCGCTGTTTTAGTTCCCAATCCTCTCGCTTTACACCGAGATCGAGCGCTGTTTTAGTTCCCAATCCTCACGGCGGCAAGAAAATGGAGCGCTGTTTTAGTACCCTAACCTCTCCGGGGCCAGAAGATGGAGTGCTGTTTTGGTTCACAATCCTTTCTTTCGAAAGAGATTTGGAGCATTACTTTAGTTTCCAATCCTCTCGCTTGACAGAGAGATGATCGACTGTTTTAGTTTCCAATTCTCTCGCTCTACAGAGAGTTGAGCGCTGTTTTAGTTCCCAATCCTGTCGCCGAATGAAAAATGGAGCATTGTTTTAGTTTCCAATCCTCTCGCTCGACAGGGAGATGGAGCGCTGTTTTAGTTCCCAAACCTCTCTCTCGATAGAGATATGGAGTGCTGTTTAATTCGCATTCCTATCACCACAGAGATTGAGTGCTATTTTAGGTTCCGATACTCTCGGTCGCTAGAAAGAGAGAGAGAGAGCTGTTTTAGTTCCCAAATCTCTCGGCGGCATGAGATGGAGTACTGTTTCAGTTTGCAATCCTTTCGCTCGATAGAGGGATGAAACGCCGTATTAGTTCTCATTACTGTCGTCCGACAGAAAGATCGAGCGCTGTTTTAGTTCCCAATGCTTTCGCACGATAGAGGGATGCAGCATCGTTTTAGTTTTCATTACAATAACGCTCCATCTTCCTGTTGAGCGTGAGGATTGCGAACTAAACAGCGCTCCATCTCCCTGTCGAGCGAGGGGATTGCGAACTAAAACAGCGGTCTAACTCTCTATCGAGAGAAGTATTGCAAACTAAAATAGCGCTCCAACTCTCAGTCTAGCAAGAGGAATTCGAACTAAAACAGTGCTATAACTCTCTGTCGAACGACAGTAATGAGAACAAAAACGTCGCTTCAACCCTCTAACGAGCGAAAGGATTGGGAACTAAAGCAGCGCTCCATTTCTCTGTCGAGAGAGAGGATTGCGAACTAAAATAGCGCTGGTACTCTCATTAGAGCGAGAGGATGATGATGATGATATGCGGCTTAAGGGCGCTAAAGTGCTAAGGTCATCAGCGCCCTTACGATGTATAAAATAGAAAGTCAAAATATAAAAGACGGGTAAAAGAACCGCATAATTAAAAAACGGGACACAAACCCGCGATGTCCAAAAGGTAAAAATAACAATAATACAACAATAACAATAATAACAACAAAATAACAATACAAATATCCGAAAAACCAACACACTAAAAGCATAGGCAATAAAAGATTAAAACGTGCCAAGAACTGTAGAATGCGAGGGACATAAGTGTCATATGTCCACTGGGGAGTAGAGTCCCTATTAAAACATACAGAATAAAATAATAAAGCTAAAGGACGCTCAACGCATCAAATGCGCAGATTAAAATCACGGTCACTAATAAAACGTAAAACACATTCTACAATACGCGCGTCGTCCGCCAAAACGTTGGCTATGCCAACTGGCAGGCCAACACGAACGCGCAATGGAGCTAAAACCTGACACTCTTCTAAAATGTGACGCACCGTTAAGGGCACATCACACTGCTCATAGAGTGTAGCGGGGTCACCACTGAGCAGATACCTATGACTAAACAGACAAAGTGCAATCCGTAAACGAGCTAAAATTACCTCTTCCCGACGACACGAACGAGAAGAGGTACCCCAGAGTAACGGGAGAGGCTTAACCTCCCGCAACTTGTTCCCTCGGAGTGCCGTCCACTCATCCCTCCAAAGCAGGAGGATGCTGCTACGTAACATAACAAACAAATCTGTGGAGGGAACAACAGAAGTAAAAGAACTGGGTAATAAAATCGCCGATTTGGCAGCGGCGTCGGCAGACTCGTTACCTGAGATGCCCACATGACCTGGAATCCACATGAAGGAGACGCTGATGCCAGAGATACCAAGCGAGTGGAGCAGGTCATGTATGCGCTGTACGAGTGGGTGGTAATGGTACAGCGCGTTAATACTTTGAAGGGCACTCAGAGAGTCCGTACAAATAAAATAGTGCCGCAAGCTGAATGTATAAAACAGATTGATAAATGCTAAAACGTTCGGCGGTAAAAATTGAACATTGTCCAGGTAAACGAAACGTAAAACTACATTGACCAAAAACAAAGGCACATCCAACTCCAGCATCAGTCGTAGATCCATCGGTAAAAATAAAATGAAAATCCCCGAATTGCGTCCGGACTTCTAAAAAAGCCGATGTAAAGACTGAAGAAGGGGTGTCAGTCTTCGGCACCGGCGTTAGCCCAAGGTGACAGTGGGCCACAGCGCGCAACCATGGAGGAAAAAGCGTTTCCCCCCTGGGAAGGGCCGGCGCTGGCGTAACGTCCAAATGCCGAAGGAGTTGTCGAAATCGAACCCCTGGAGGTAGTAATGCAGAGGAGCTAACGAAATATTGGCGATCAAGCGAATCCTCGTAAAATAAATCGAAGGATGGTTGGTTAGGCAAGCTTGAGAGCCGACAAGCATAGCTGCACAAAAGGATCTCACGCCGGAAGGAAGCGGAGGCTCTGCAGCTTCTGCGTACAGAATGGGTACAGGGCTGGTTGGAAAGGTCCCTGTAGCGACCCTTATGCCACGATGGTGAATGGCATTCAATCGCCGTAACACAGATGGACGTGCCGACGAATAAACAATACACCCGTAATCAAGCTTGGATCGGACCAAAGCGCGATAAAGGCGAAGGACGGTCCGATCAGCTCCGCAGGATGTGCCACTTAAAACACGTAAAAGATTAAGAGAATGGTCACACTTGGCTTTTAAAAACGAAATGTGCGAAATCCAGCTCAGCTTTCTATCAAATATCAAACCCAAAAATTTCGCCTCGTCTGCAAAGGGAAGTATCCCTGGCCCAAGATGGAGAGAGGGCGGAGGGAAATACTTCCGGCGCCAGAAATTGATACAGACGGATTTTTTCGGCATAGAAATTAAAGCCGTTGGCGTTACTCCAGGCGTAGAGACGGTTGATACAGCTCTGGAGACGGCGTTCGAGTAGACAGGTGCGCCGAGAACTGCAATAAATGGCAAAATCATCAACAAAAAGGGACGATGAAATGCCAGGTGGAATACAATCAACAATGGGGTTGATAGCAATTGCAAAAAGTGTGACACTGAGTACAGAGCCCTGCGGTACTCCGTTCTCTTGAATAAAACGACGAGATAAAACCGAGCCCACACGTACACGAAAGACGCGGTCCGTCATAAACTCCCGAAGAAATATGGGAAGACGACCGCGGATATTCCATGTGTGAAGTGTACGTAAAATGCCGCCCCTCCAACAAGTGTCATAAGCTTTCTGCAGGTCAAAAAATACAGCCACGGTTTGACACTTTCTCAGAAATCCATTCATAATATGCGTCGACAAGGACACCAGATGGTCGACGGTAGAGCGATAGCGACGAAATCCGCACCGAGCGTTCGCTAGAAGTTTCTGAGACTCAAGCCACCATGTCAACCGCCCGTTGATCATGCGCTCCTTCACCTTGCAAATGCAACTGGTGAGGGAGATAGGGCGGTAGCTGGAAGGTAGTTGGCGATCCTTCCCAGGGTTAAGTATAGGGACAATGGTGGCTTCGCGCCAAACGGAAGGAAAAATGCTGTCTTGCCAAATACGGTTGTAGACCTGTAAGAGAAAGAGTTTACTACCGGCTGAGAGGTTCTTTAACATCAGGACATGAATGCCGTCCGGCCCAGGAGCTAGTTGCCGAGAGCAATGAAGAGCGTACTCCAGCTCCCTCATTGTGAAAAGTTCATTATAACACTCAATATTAGCAGACCGAAAATTAAAGGTGTCGGAATCCAGCCGGTCTTTGATAGAGCGAAAGCCGGCGGAATAATGGTCTGAATTGGATACCGCCTCAAAGGCAGCACCCAGAGTGTTAGCGATGGCAGACGGGTCCACTATAGTGGCATTGCAAACCTGAAGGCCAGAAACAGTACAATGCGACACTTTACCTGAGAAGCGACGAAGTTTATCCCATACAACAGATGAAGGCGTAAAGCGATTAAAAGACTCGACAAAACGAGTCCACGACGCCTTCTTGCTATCCTGAATAATGCGACGAGCCCTGGCGCGGGATTGTTTAAAAGTCACCAAATTATCAAGTGTAGGGTGTCGCCGGAACACCCTAAGTGCAGTCCTACGGGCACGAACGGCGTCCCGACAATCCTCGTTCCACCACGGAACAGGTGGCCGCCGAGGTTGTGAGGATGAACGGGGAATTGCGCGTTCGGCGGCAGAGAAAATCGTAGACGTAAGGTGCTGCACTAGCTGGTTAATGTCGGGGAAGGGCTGATCGTAAAAATGCACGAGGCTGGAATACAAACTCCAGTCGGCTTTTGGGAATATCCAGGTAGGTACTCTGGAATGCTGTACGTGGTGCGACAGAAGAGATACGATGCAGGGGTAATGGTCGCTGGAGTAGGTGTCAGCGACGACGTTCCACTGAAGACGATGAGCAAGCTGGAGTGAGCAAATGGCAAGGTCCAGGTGATAATGTACCAAAAGAATCAGAAATAAAAGTAGGTGCACCTGTATTGAGGATGGAAACATTGAACTGGTAAAAATGTCGGAAAGAAGAGTTCTCCTCGCACAAGCCCTTGGCGAACCCCACAGTGGGTGAAGGGCATTAAAATCTCCCAAAAGAAGAAACGGTGTTGGGAGAGCGGACAGGAGAGCTCGAATGTCCGCGGGAGCGAGGGGAGACGATGGAGGTGAATACACAGAGCAAACAGAAAACAAAAAGCCGGGTAAGTGAAGGCGAACGGCAACAGCTTGCAAGTCGGATGTGAGTGTGACAGGTTTAAAATGAACGTCGTTACGCACCAACAACATGACACCTCCATGAGCAGGAGTACCCTCCTCCGGTTCAAGGTCGTAGCAAACCGGAGTATATCCTCGGAGATCAAAAGGATCGTGAGGGCGAAGCTTAGTCTCCTGTAAAGATACGACGATAGGCGAATGGGAACGCAATAAAAGTTGCAGTTCCGCCCTATGCGTTCGTACACCACGTACATTCCAGGTCAGGATAGCCATGAATAAAAGGGATAAACTGTCTACTTAGAAGGGCGGCTTAAAAGAATCTTTTGCTTAACCTTTGGGCTCGGGCTTTTTGTATGGAGTTGGTCAGACTCCATAGCTTCCTCGGAGGGAGGGCCCACGCGCTCAGTGCCAGAAACCGATTCAAGCGCCGTGAATCGGTTCTGGGTGGCGATGGGTGAGGGGTGCCACTGAGCGCGGCTTGTCCCAGGACCTTCCTGGGACAGCGACCTCCGAGGAGGAGAAGGTGAACTTTTATTACCGCGCGCACGCGGAGGGTCCTTTAGAAAATCTTCCCTACGAAGTTTCTGCTTGGGTTTCTTTTCAGCGGCTTGCGACTTCATTGACTTGGGAGCAGGTTTATACGGCTTGGTAACTGTAGCCTTAATGGACGGCCGGATGGTAGTGGCGGTTAATCCAGTCATGGTCCAGGTCTGAATTTCGGCATCTACTCGTGGTACTGGCGAGGCAACAACAGAACTAAATGTGCCAGATCGCAGGAGTGAAGGTTGGCGCGCTTGGTAACGCCTCCGGTCTTCAGCGAAGGAGAGTTTTTCCTTTACCCGGATCTTCTGGATCGCCTTCTAGTCCAAGTACCGCGGACAGTCGGCAAACGAAGCAGAATGAGACCCTTTACAATTAACGCAGACGGGGGCTGTTGAACAGGTACCTTCGTGTGAGGGCTGGCTACATGTTGCACAGATGTTAACGGCACTCTTACATGAGACTTGCGTATGCCCAAAACGTTGGCATTTAAAACAACGCAGAGGTCTAGGAATATAAGGCCTCACAGAAATCCGTTCGTACCCTGCGGAAATGCTCGTGGGCAGATCGACGCCATCAAATGTTAGAAACAGGGTACGAGTGGGTACCAATACGCCGTCGCGTTTGGCCTGCACTCGATGGACCGTTGTCACCTTCTGGTCTGCAAGATATTCTACCAGGTCCTCGTCCGATATATCACCAAGGCTATGGGTGGTAATGACGCCTCGACAGGAATTCAATGTGCGGTGCTTCTTGACACGGATGGGATAACCGTGGAGAAGCGTAGCGCGCAACAAGGTCTTACTTTGCTGATCGGATTTCGTTTGTGCTAATAAGGAACCATTGCGCAGACGAGTGCAGGACTGAACCGCACCAGCAATAGCATCAATGCCCTTTTGAATGATGAAAGGGTTCACCTTCTCAAAACTTTGTCCTTCTTCGGTGCGTGAAATGACCAAGTAACAACCAGTTGTCGGTGGTGTCACTTCTGTTACATAAACTTTTCGGCGCTTGTTGGTAGTAATGGAGGAAGGGTGCTCCATAGCGAAATAAATCCTCCACCATTGCAACCGTCTCCGACCTCGGGCTCTGAATTCCCGGGCGTTACCCCGGCTCGGGTGAGTGGCCTATCTATACCAGACTCACCCCAGGGTCACACCTCCCAGAACATAGACAGAGGGATCCAGCTTCGTCAGAAGTCAGCAGCTCATGCAATGGCCCCCCCGCGGGACTGCAGTTGAACAGCGGATACGAACACATACCCTACATGACGACCCCGGGTGGTGGGAATGACGCCATTACCCACTCACCCAGCTGCGCACCCCGTGCGCGGGTATCCGTCAGGCTGTGTCCACGGAGGATTTAAATAAAAAGATAAAAGAAACTAAAACTGTGTGGGCGTTTCGCACGCAAGGTAGGCCGGCGAGGAAGTAAAATAGAGGCGTAAATGAATGAACGTGGGGCGAAATACGCAGAAATAGAGGGGAAGAAAGAAACGATAGTGAGGTGCGGTATGAATGTGATGCAAAGAACGCACGAGAGCCTACCTTGTGTCCACTGGTCACGAGAACGAACCCACCACGACCGGACGGGGGTGGAAGGATGACGATGGCGATGATTGGCTCGGGTACCCCGGGTGCGCCTAACCCGTACTCACATAAGGTGAGCCCCTAGGGGGAGAGCGAGAGGATTGGGAACTAAAACAGCGCTCCATCTACCTGTTGAGCGAGAGAATGACGAACTAAAACAACACTT
The DNA here is from genome assembly GCA_030765065.1 of Deroplatys truncata. NCBI lineage: Eukaryota > Metazoa > Arthropoda > Insecta > Mantodea > Mantidae > Deroplatys > Deroplatys truncata. The sequence continues at coordinate 495,234 of JAUKNL010000019.1, forward strand.
CATCTTTTGGCCACCGAGAGGATTGGGAACTAAAACAGCGCTCCATCTCACTGTTGAGCGAGAGCAATGCGAACTAAAACAGCGATCCAACACTCTGTCGAGCGAGAGAATTGGGAACTAGAATAGCGCTCCATATCTCTGTCGAACAAGAGGATTGGGAACTAAAACAGCGCTTCATCTCTCTGTAAAACGAAAGAATTGGGAACAAAAACTGCGCTCTATCTCTCTCTCAAGCGGGAGGATTGGGAACTAAAACAGCGCTCCATCTCTCTGTCAAACGGCTGTAATGAGAACTAAAACAGCGCTCCGTCTTTCTATCGAAGGAAAGAATTGCGAACTAAAACGGCGCTTCATCTCTCCGTCGAGCGAGAGGATTGCGAACTAAAACAGCGCTCCAACTCTATACCCAGCGACAGTATTGCAAACTAAAATAGTGCTCCAACTCTCAGTCGAGGAAGAGGATTGCGAACTAAAACAAGAATTCATCTCCTGCCGCCGAAAGTATTGGGAACTTTAAAAAAACAGCTCTCTACATTTCTATCGAGCCAGAGGACTGCTCTGTAAAACAGCACACCATGTTCTTGTCGAGCGAGAGGATTTGGAACTAGCTATGAGCTAATTCTCTCTGTCGAGCGAGCGGATTGGGAAATAAAACAGCGCAACATCTTTCTGCAGAAAGAGAGGATAGCGAACTAAAACAACGCTCCAACTCTCTATCGAGAGACAGTATTGCAAACTAAAATAGCGCAACAACTCACAGTCGAGCAAGAGGATTGCGAATTAAACAGCACTCCATCTTATTGTCGAGCGAGAGGATAGGAAACTAAAAATGCGCTCCATGTCCCTGTCGAGCCTGAGGATTGGGAACAAAAACAGCGCTCCATCTTTCTGCCGAACGAGAGCATTGCGAACTAAAACAGCGCTATAGCTCTCTGTCTAACGACAGTAATGAGATCTAAAACGGCGCTTCATCCGTCTATCGAGCGAAAGGATTGGGAGCTAAAACAGCGCTCCATCCCTCTGTCGAACAACAGTAATGAGAACTAAAACGGCGATTTATCCCTCTATTGAGAGAAAGGATTGCGAACTAAAACAGCCTTCCATCTTTCTGTCGAACGACAGTAATGAGAACTAAAACGGCGCTTCATCCCTCTACGAGCGAAAGGATTGGGAACTGAAACAGCGCTCCATCCCTCTATCGAGCGAAAGGTTGCGAACTAAAACACTCTCTATCTTTCAATTGTGCCAGAGGATTGCGAACTAAAACAGCACACCATCTTCTTGTCGAGCGAGAGGATTGGGAACTAACTAAGCGCTCCATCTCTATGTCGAGCGAGATAATTGGGAACTAAAACTGCGCTGCTATTTTCTTTCGAACGAGAGGATTCGGAAGTAAAACAGCGCTCTGTCTCTCTGTCGAACGAGAGCATTGGGAACTAAAACAACGCTCTATCTCACTGTTGAGCTAGAGGAATGCTAATTAAACCAGCGCTCCATCTCTCTGTCGAGCGAGAGAATTGGTCACTAAAACAGTCCTCCAAATCTCTGTCGAGCGAGAGAATTGGGAACTAAATTGTGCTCCATCTCTCTGTCGAACGAGAGGATTGGAAACTAAAACAATTCTTCATCTCTGTGTAAAACGAGACGGTTGGGAACAAAAACATCGCTCCGTCTCTCTGTCGGGCGACAGCATTCGGAACTAAAACAGCGCTCCAACTCTCTGTCATACGACAGTAATGAGACCTAAACAGCGATTCATCCCTCTTACGAGCGAAAGGATACCGAACTAAAACAGCGCTCCAACTCTCTGTCGAGCAAAAGTATAAAGAACTAAAACGGCCCTTCATCCCTCTGTCGAGCGAAAGGATTAGGACTAAATAGGGCTCCATCTCCTTGTCGAGAGAGAGGAATGGGAACTTAAACAGCGTTCCATCTCTCTATCGAGCTAGAGGATTGCTAACTAAAACACCACTAAATCTCCTGCCGCCAAGAGGATTGGGAAACAAAACAGCTGTCTATCTTTCTATTGCGCGAGAAGATTGTGAACTAAAACAGCGCTGCTACTCTCATTCGCGCGAGAGGATTAGGAACTAAAACAGCGCTCCGTCTCTCTGTGGAGCGAGAGGTTTGGGAAAATAAAATAGCGCAACATCTCACCCTTGAGCGCGTCGAATGTGAACTAAAACATCGCACCATCTCTCTGTTGAGCGAGAGGATTGGTGCCTCAAACAGCGCTCCAGCTCTGTCGAGCGAGGGAATTGGGAGCTACAACTGCACTCCATCTCTCTGTCGGACGACAGCATTGGGAAATAAAACAGCGCCCCAACGCTCTGTCGAACGGCAGTAATGAAAACTAAAACAGCGCTTCATCCCTCTATCGAGCGAAAGGATTGCGACCTAAAACAGCGATCCATCTAGATGTTGAGCGGGAGGATTGCGAACTAAAACAGCGCTCCATCCCTCTATCGAGCGAAAGGATTGCGAACTAAAACAGCGCTCCATCCCTCTATCGAGCGAAAGGATTGCGAACAAAAAAAAGCTCTCTATCTTTCTATCGTGCCAGAGGATTGCGAACTAAAACAGCACACCATCTTCTTGATGAGCGAGAGAATTGGGAACTAAAACAGCGCTCCATCTTTCTGTAGAACGAGAGGATTGCGAACTAAAAAGTGTTATAACTCTCTGTCGAACGACAGCAATCAGAACTAAAACGGCGCTTCATCCCTCTATCGAGCGAATGGATTGGGAACTAAAACAGCGCTTTGTCTCTCTGTCGAACGACAGTAAAGACAACTAAAACGGCGCTTCATCCCTCTATCGAGCGAAAGGATTTCGAAATAAAACAGCGCTCCATCCCTCTTTCGAGCGAAAGGATTGCGAACTAAAACAGCGCTCCATCTCCCTGTCGAGCAACAGTATAGAGAACTAAAACGGCGATTCATCCCTCTATCGAGTGACAGGATTAGGACTAGACAGCGCTCTATCTCCTTGTCGATAGAGAGGATTGTGAACTTAAACAGCGTTCCATATCTCTATCGAGCTAGACAATTGCGAACTAAAACAGCACTCCATCTCCTGCCGCCAAGAGGATTGGGAAATAAAACAGCTGTCTATCTTTCTATCGCGCGAGAGGATTGCGAACTAAAACAGCGCTGCTACTCCCATTCGCGCGAGAGGATTAGGAACTAAAACAGCGCTCCGTCTCTCAGTCGAGCAAGAGGATTGGGAAAATAAAATATCGCTGCATCTCAAGTTTGAGGGAGTGGAATGTGAACTAAAACATCGCACCATCTCTCTGTCGAGCGAGAGGATTGGTGCCTAAAACAAGGCTCCAACTCTCTGTCGAGCGAGAGAATTGGGAACTAAAATGGCGCTCGATAACTCTGTCGAACGACAGATTGGGAACTAAAACAGCGCTTCATCTGTCTGTCAAAGGAGAGGATTGGGAACTAAAACTGCACTCCATCTCTTTGTCGGACGACAGTAATGAAAACTAAAACAGCGTTTCATCCCTCTATCGAGCGAAAGGATTGCAAACCGAAACAGCGCTCCATCTAGATGTTGAGCGGGAGGATTGTGAACTAAAACAGCGCTCCATCTTTCTGAAGAACGAGAGGATTGCGAACTAAAAAGCGCTATAACTCTCTGTCGAACGACAGTAATGAGAACTAAAACGGCGCTTCATCCCTCTATCGAGCGAAAGGATTGGGAACTAAAACAGCTCTATAACTCTCTGTCGAAGGACAGTAATGGTAACTAAAACGGCGCTTCAACCCTCTATCGAGCGAAAGGATTGGGAACTAAAACAGCGCTCCATCTCTCTGTCGAGCATAGTAATGAGAACTAAAACGGCGCTTCATCCGTTAATGGAGCGAAAGGATTCCGAACTAAAACAGCACTCCATCTCTCTGTCGAGCGAGAGGATTGCGAACTAAAACAGCGCTCCAACTTTCTATCGAGCGACAGTAGTGCAAACTAAAATAATGCTCCAACTCTCAGTCAAGCAAGAGAATTGCGAACTAAAACAACAAGCCATCTCCTGCCGCCGAGAGGTTTGGGTACTAAAACAGCACACCATCTTCTTGTCGAGCGAGAGGATTGGGAACTAGATATTAGCTCCTACTCTCTGTCGAGCGAAAGGATTTGGAACTAAAACAGCGCACCATCATTCTGTAGAACGAGAAAATTGCGAATTAAAACAGCACACCATCTTCTTGTCGAGCGAGAGGATTGGGAACTAACTAAGCGCTCCATTTTTCTGTCGAGCGAGAGGATTGGGAACTAAACCAGCGCTCCATCGTTCTGTAAAAGGAGAGCATTGCGAACTAAAACAGCGCTATAACTGCCTGTCAAACGACAATAATGAGAATTAAAACGGCGCTTTAACCCTTTATGAGCCCAAGGATTGGAAACTAAAACAGTGTTCCATGTCTCTGTGAGCGACAGTAATGAGAACTAAAACGGCGCTTCATCCCTCAATCGAGCGAATGGATTGGAAACTAAAACAGTGTTCCATGTCTCTGTGAGCGACAGTAATGAGAACTAAAACGGCGCTTCATCCCTCAATCGAGCGAATGGATTGGAAACTAAAACAGTGTTCCATGTCTCTGTGAGCGACAGTAATGAGAACTAAAACGGCGCTTCATCCCTCAATCGAGCGAATGGATTGGAAACTAAAACAGTGCTCCATCTCTCTGTGAGCGACAGTAATGAGAACTAAAACGGCGCTTCATCCCTCAATCGAGCGAATGGATTGGAAACTAAAACAGCGCTCCATCTCTCTGTGAGCGACAGTAATGAGAACTAAAACGGCACTTCATCCCTCTATCGAGCGAAAGGATAGTGAACTAAAACACCGCTCCATCTCCCTGTCAAGGGAGAGATTGCGAACTAAAACAGGGCTGCTTCTCTCTGTCGAGCGAGAGGAATGCAATTTAAGACAGCTCTGTCGAGCGACAGGATTACGAACTAATACAGCGCTGCATCTCTCTGTCGAGCAACAGTATTGGGAACTAAAACAGTGCTCCATCTCCTGTCGGGCGAGAGGATTGCGGACTGAAACAGCGCTCCTTTTCTCGTTCGAGGGACAGTATTGTGACATAAACCTGCGCTCCATTTCCTGCCGGGCGACAGTATTCAGAACGAAAACAGCCCTTTATCCCCAAAGGGCGACAGTATTAGTAACTAAAAAAGCTCTCCATCTCTTGCCGGCCGACAGTATTGGAAACTAAAACAGCGCTACATCTCTTGCCGGCCGACAGTATTGGAAACTAAATCAGCGCTACAGCTCCTGCCGGGTGACAGTATTGGGACTTTAAACAACTCCGTTACCTAACGGGCGACAGCGTTGCGAATTAAAAGCGTGCTGCATCTCCTGCCGGGCAAAAGAATTGTGAAATAAAACAGAGCCCCATCTCTCTTTCGAGCAACAGGATTGCAAACTAAAGCAGCGCTTCATCTCCTGCCGGGCAACAGTATTGAGAAATAAAAGAGCGCTACATCTCCTGTCGAGCGACAATATTGAGAAATAAAACAGCGCTCCATCTCCTGTCGAGCAATAGAATTGAGAACTAAACAGCACTTCATCTCCTGCCGTGTGACAGTATGGGGAACTAAAACAGTGCTCCATATGCTGTCGAGCGATAGTATTATGAAATAAAACACCGCTCCATCTCCTGCCGGACGAAAGGATTGCGAACTAAAATAGCGCTCCATTGCCTGCCGGGCGAGAGGATTGCAAACTAAAATAGCGCTCCATCTCTCTGTCTAGCGACACGATGGCGTACTAAGAAGGGCGTACATCTCATGTCCAGCGACAGTATTGAGAACTAAAACAGCCCTTCAACCCCTGCCGGGCGACAGCATTGAGAACTAAAGCTGCGCTGCATCCCTCTCTCAGACGACACGATTGAGAAGTAAATAGCGCTCCATTTGTAGTTCGAACGACAGTATTGAAAATTAAAACAGCGCTCCTTCTCCTGCCGGGCGACATATTGGGAACTAAGAAAGTTCTACATTTTTTCGGGCGACAGTATTGAGAACTAAAAGAGTGCTCCATCTACTGCCGGGAGACAGTATTGAAAATTAAAACAGCGCTCCATCTCCTGCCGGGCGACATATTGGGAACTAAGAAAGTTCTACATTTTTTCGGGCGACAGTATTGGGAACTAAAACAGCGCTCCATCTCCTGCCGGGCGACAGTATTGCGAACTAAAACAGCCCTCCATCCCCTGCCGGGCGACAGGATTGAGAAATAAAACAGCGCTCCATCTCCTGTTGAGCGACAGTATTGAGAAATAAAACAGCGTCCATCTCCTGTCGAGCGACAGTATTGAGAAATAAAACAGTGCTCCATTTCCTGAGGAGCAACAGTATTGAAAAATAAAACAGCGTCCATCTCCTGTTGAGTGACAGTATTGAAAAATAAAACAGCGTCCATCTCCTGTTGAGCGACAGTATTGAGAAATAAAACAGCGCTCCATCTCCTCTCGAGCAACAGTATTGATAAATAAAACAGCACTCCATCTCCGGTCGAGCAACGGTATTGAGAAATAAAACAGCGTCCATCTCCTGTCGAGCGACAGTATTGAGAAATAAAACAGCGTCCATCTCCTTCGAGCGACAGTATTGAGAAATAAAACAGCGCTCCATCTCCTTCGAGTGACAGTATTGAGAAATAAAACAGCGCTCCATCTCCTGCCGGGCGACAGTATTGCGAAGTAGAACAGCCCTCCATCTCTCTTTCGTGCTCCAGGATTGCGAACTAAAAGAGCGTCCATCTCCTGTCGAGCGACGGTATTGAGAAATAAAACAGCACTCCATCTCCTGAGGAGCAACAGTATTGAGAGCTAAATTAGCGCTGTAACTCCTGCCGTGCGGCAGTATTGGGAACCAAAACAACGCTCCATATACTGTCGAGCGACAGTATTGAGAAACTAAATTAGCGCTGTAAATCCTGCCGTGCGACAATATTGGGAACTAAAACAACGCTCCATATATTGTCGAGCGACAGTATTGAGAAACTAAATTAGCGCTGTAACTCCTGCCGTGCGACAGTATTGGGAACTAAAACAACGCTCCATATACTGTCGAGCGACAGTATTGAGAAACTAAATTAGCGCTGTAACTCCTGCCGTACGACAGTATTGGGAACTAAAACAACGCTCCATATACTGTCGAGCGACAGTATTGAGAAACTAAATTAGCGCTGTAACTCCTGCCGTGCGACAGTATTGGGAACTAAAACAACGCTCCATATACTGTCGAGCGACAGTATTGAGAAACTAAAACACCCCTACATCTCCTTTAGAGCGAATGTATTGCGAACTAAAAAAGCGCTCCATCTCTCTGTCAGGTGAGGGAATTGCGTAAAAAACAGTGCTCCATCTCTGTGTCGAGCGACAGCATTGCGAACTGAAACAGCGCTCCATCTCCTGCGGGGCGACAGGATTGCGAACTAAAACAGCGCTCCATCTTCTGCCGGGCGACAGGATTGCGAACTAAATCAGCGCTCCATCTTCTGCCGGGCGACAGGATTGCGAACTAAAACAGTGCTCCATCTTCTGCCGGGCGACAGGATTGCGAACCAAAACAGCGCTCCATCTTCTGCCGGGCGACAGGATTGCAAACCAAAACAGCGCTCCATCTCCTGCGGGGCGAGAGGATTGCGAACCAAAACAGCGCTCCATCTTCTGCCGGACGACAGGATTGCGAACTAAAACAGCGTTCCATCTCTCTGTCGATAGAGAGGATTGCGAACCAAAACAGCGCTCCATCTTCTGCCGGGTGACAGGATTGCGAACTAAAACAGCGTTCCATCTCTTTGTCGAGCGAGAGATTTAGGAACTAAAACAGTGCTCAATCTCCTGTCGGGCGAGAGCATTGCGAACTAAAACAGCGCTCCATCTCTCTGTCGAGCGACAGGATTGGAAGCTAAAACAGCGTTCCATCTCCTTCCGGTCGAAGTTTTGAGAACTAAAATACCACTCCATCTCCTGCCGGGCGAAAGCATTGCGAACTAAAACAGTGCTCCATCTCTCTGTCCAGCGACAGGATTGAGAACTAAACCACCGCTCCATCTCATGCCGGGCGACAGTATAGAGAACAAAAACAACGCTGCATCCTTCTGTCGAGCGACAGGATTGAGAAATCAAACAGCGCTGCATCTCTCTGTCGAACGAACTAAAACAGCTCTACATCTCTTGCCGGTTGACAGGTTTGCGAACTAAATCACTGCTCCTTCGCTATGCCAGGAGATGGGTTTGCGAACTCAAACAGCGCTCCATCTGACTTAAGGTTACCATGTTTCCACCCTTATGGAAACCACTCTTAAATACCTCTAATCCCTGTCTTTGCTAACATCTGTCCTCTTATTCCTTGTCTCCTCCCATATAAATGCAGTTTCTAGTCCTCAAACCACTCCAAGTCTAGCATCTCTCCACGTTTTCCCTATCTCCCCTTATGAAACCCATATTCCGCCCTTCAAGCACAGTCTAGCCTGGCATCTCTCCTCGTATTCCCTATCTCTGCTATATAAATGGATATTCTAGCCTTCATTCTTGCACAGCTTAGCATCTGTCATTGTATTCCCTATCTCAGACATATAAATTCCTTTTCTAGCCCCCTACCCCTGCAGAGCCTCTCCTCTCGTTTTCCCTATCTCTCCCATATAAAATATATATTCTACCCTTTAATCCTGTCTAGCCCAGCATTCCTCCTTGTTTTTCCTATCTCCCAATATAAAACTTATATTCTGCCCTTTCAACCCCTGCTTAGCCTGGCACCCCTCCTCGTATTTCCCCCTCTGCTATATAAACGCATATTTTAGCCTTCATTCTCTGTCTAGCCCAGCATCCCCCCTCGTATTCCCTATCTCTCCCATTAAAACGATGATCTACTCTCAACTTCTGTCTAGCTTAGCACCTCTCCTTGTATCCCTTGTCTCTGCGATATAAATGCATTTTCTAGTCCTCTAACCCCGTCTAGCCTAGCATCTCTCCGCGTATTCCCTACTTCTTCTATATAAACGCATATTCCACACTTCAAACCGTGTCTAGCCTAGCTTCTCTCCCCGTATTCCCTCTCTCCCATGTAAACGCATATTCTACCTTCAACCACTGTCTAGCCTAGCATCTCTCCTCGTTTTCCCTATCTCTCATATAAACGCATTTTTTTGTCAAAAATTGTACCTGCTCTCTCCTATCTATCCTACTGAGGGGTTAACGTATAAGTATATAGGGTGGACCATTTAAGTTGTGACTGTACAATATCTCCAAACTAAGTAATGTAGAATGAAATGTTTTTATTAAAATTGTTTGATATTATGGGGAAAAGTAAATGGCATTAGTCCTGTTTTGTTTGGAGAACGTTATGATGATCATTTTAGTTCCAATTAATATTTTAATTGGGAACCTACAATTAGGGTCAACTTAAATTTTTTAAAATCAAAATGTACAGATATAAACGGAGGTGATAATAATGGGTGACTGCAGCATAGAAACAAGAGGAAAATTATGTAGATTTAATGGATGGCAAAGTAGTAATGATGTATTGCAAAAAAGGCCTTAGACACAGTTAAGATGTTATGGATAGGGTAAGTGAAAAAGTTATTGACTTTGTGAACTAAATACACTTGATATATTAAACGGGAAATATGGAGAGGATGAACACGGAAATATACCTTAGTAGTATAAGTCCCGGATGAGCCAATTGGATTAACGATAATCCTGCCGCTAGGGGCGCTAGTGTCGCTGCGAGCGACGGCGGTAAGTTTGAAAAGCACCATGAGCGGAAGGATTATCGTTATTGCAATTGGTTCATCCGGGACGAGCTAAAAGAATTGAGGATTAGAGAAAGATGAACAAAAAAAGGAAGTGACGTGGAGTGTTTTGATAGGTAAAAATAAGACGAAATGTGATTGGTTCTTTAATTGGGGTGGAAGATGAAGGAAGGAAGATGAAAGAGTATGGAGGACACGTGATAGAGAGGGGCGGGGTGGAGAGGTGTTGTCTGTGCGGAGGTCGGGACTGAAAGAGGGAAAAAATGGCGAACGAGGGATAAAAAGTATAACAGAAAGTGACGTGTGAAGTTGTGATTGGTGGGAATAAGAAGTGATGTTATTGGTGGAAAGGAACAAATGAAAGTTGTTGATTGGTAAGAATAAGAGAGATTATGATTGGTGGAAAGAAAAAGGTGTGGGAGTGGGGTATGTTGGAGGTGATGGGAAAGGTAAGTTTTCCTAGCAACAAGATTTGCAAAAGCCTCTCCAGAACTCATCAGCAATTTTTGAACGTTGGATGGTAGTTTTCTTGAGTGGTTAGAGAGATGGGGCGATATGAGACGCGGTGGCGAAAATGGGAACTAAAGAAGATGGCGGAGACAAGAGGTCTAAGGACGAGGAAATTTCGAGGTTAGTGCTCAACATGGCGGACGCAAGAGGTGGGGGCAAGGAGAAGCGGTGGTGAGAATGGGAACTAAAAGAATATGGCGGAAGCAAGAGCTTAGAAGAGCAGATTTTGAGGTTAAAATAGTGGGAACTAAAAATGGCGGAGGGTCGGCGACAAGGAGATGCGGTGGCCAACGTGAGAACTAAACAAGATGGCGGACGCAAGAGGAGGGTAAGGAGATTTGAGGTTAAGATTTTTAGGTTAAAACAGGACGTAAGCATGGGAACGAAATCCAAGATGGCGAAGGCAATGGTGTGGACGAGGAGATGTGAGTCGCGGTGGCGAAAATGGGAACTAAACAAGATGACGAAGACAAAAAGTCTAAGGACGAGGAGATTTCGAGGTTAGTGGTCAACATGGCGGGCGCGAGAGGTGGGGGGCAAGGAAATTCGAGGTTAAGATTTTTAGGTTAAAACAGGACGTAAGAAGGGGAACTAAATCCAAGATGGCGGAGGCAAGGGTGGGACGAGGAGATGTGAGGCGCGGTGGTAAAAATGGGAACTAAACAAGATGGCGGAGGCAGGAAATCCAGGTTAAAAATATGAGGTAAACGTGGAGCACTTAAACCAAGATGGCGGAGGCGTAGTGGTGAAAATGGGAACTAAACAAGATGGCGGAGGCAAGAAGTCGAGGGACGAAGATATTTGAGGTTAGGGTCAACATGCGAAAGATGCCGAACGCAACAGATGGTGACGAGGAGATTTGATGTTGTGAAAACTAAACAAGATGGCGGACGCGCGTGGTCAAGACGATTTCACAAAAGAAAAAATAAATATCATACCTTGAACGAGAATGGAAGCAGCCAAGTAACTAACACGAAAGTTGAAAACAATAAAGAGCACAGAAATATAATGCTTGTGAAAAAGGAAGGCAGGAAGTGACGTGGCATGTTATGATTGGAGAAAATAAGAAGATTTGTGATTGGTGAAAATAAAACGATGAACTATTAAATCATTTCATCGAATTTTTATTTTCTTTTGCACTGCACACTTTTGTGTTAAGATATATATACATTTTCAATTTTGTCATTGTGTGGATTTTGTTTTTTAAATTTTTTATACGCTAAAAGAATTTGAGAAAAAGTATAAGTATTGGAAAATTTAAGGGATAAGAAACAATATCTCGAAAATGATTCACTCAACAAAAAAATGGATATGACATAAAATGTGTAGTTTAACGTGATGTACACTTTTTGTGTAGAACAATTTTGACTATATCTTATGGTTCACCCGCTATGCAAAAGACGTTCATAATGAAGAATACTTTTGGAGCCATACCCAGGAAATTGGAGATATACATTTGATTTGTTATAAAAATATCTTAAACATATGACATTTTAATTAAAATCGTTAGAGCCATTTTTGAGAAAATTAAAATTTTTGGAAACTGTTTCATGTAAAGGATAATCTGTGATGGGGATTTTCATTAAAACCATGGAGACGCATCTCTGGAAGATACTGAACCTAAAAATAAAGTTTGGAAGTTATGCGAGTGCTTGCTACATGTTGCTAATAGTGGTTGAGCTTGCACTCCCACTAGCGCTTTTCGCGGAAGGTTAAGTATTTCCGCACGGTTATGTGATTTATTAAGTGCGTGTGGAGTTAAAAATAGTACCCTGCCTCAACTTCAACATCAGTGTCAAATATTTAAAACTATCAGTGTCGTGTGTAGTGATTTTGTGTTTCGCGGTGCATAAAATCTGAGAAAAATCACGCACAAACTTTCGACGCGAGCAACAAGTGGATGTGTGCCATTGTTGCACGCATTGCAATAAACTGTCAAATATGGCCACCAACCGCACCATCAACAACAACATGGTAGGAGGAAAGACTAACGCGAGCAGAACTATAACGCTTGCTACATGTTGCTAATAGTGGTTGAGCTTGCACTCCCACTAGCGCTTTTCGCTGAAAGTTAAGTATTTCCGCACGGCTATGTGATTTATTAAGTGCGTGTGGAGTTAAAAACAGTGCCCCGCCACAACTTCAACATCAGTGTCGAATATTTAAAACTATCAGTGTCGTGTGTAGTGATTTTGTGTTGTGCGGTGCATAAAATCTGAGAAAAATCACGCACAAACTTTCGACGCGAGCAACAAGTGGCTGTGTGCCCTTGTTGCACGCATTGCAATAAACTGTCGAATACGGCCGCCAACCGCACCATCAGCAACATGGTAGGAGGAAAGACTATAACGCTTGCTACATGTTGCTAATAGTGGTGTAGCTTGCACTCCCACTAGCGCTTTTCGCGGAAAGTTAAGTATTTCCGCACGGCTATGTGATTTATTAAGTGCGTGTGGAGTTAAAAAACAGTGCCCCGCCTCAACTTCAACATCAGTGTCGAATATTTAAAACTATCAGTGTCGTGTGTAGTGATTTTGTGTTGTGCGATGCATAAAATCTGAGAAAAATCACGCACAAACTTTCGACGCGAGCAACAAGTGGCTGTGTGCCCTTGTTGCACGCATTTCAATAAACTGTCGAATATGGCCGCCAACCGCACCATCAGCAACAACATGGTAGGTGGAAAAAGCCTGGTTAAGATGACGGAAGCCACCTCCCACACAACAACATGGCCGCCGGGCGAAGTGTCCCAGTGTCCCCGGCCCCGTGGATCCTACTATGTACTATCTAAATGGCGGTGATCTCAAATCATTCACATCTCGACGGTTGACTTGGACAGTAGCTACTGTGAACACCTGCTTTCGACCGGCAATGAGAACCCTGCTCCTACGTACGCTAGCGACCATTACGATGGTCCAGTGCCAGGTTTTTGGTATACTTAAATTACGTCTGTGCAAAGGGCGTCTGTACCGCTTTAAAAAACCTAGGTATATCAGTGCGTAGTGATGTTGGTTAATCTTAAAGCTGGTTAAGCATTTTCAAAAACAGTTTGCTTTTATTTTTTCGCGTCGCGAGAAGCTGCTGCGCTTTTGGTGACGCATCAACACCAGTAAGAGGTAAGTACCACACGCATAATTATTTTTCGGGCCTGCTTGGCGTAGGAATATATCCTTTGGTGTTTTGGTACTGTAACCTCAAATCTCCTTACCCTCCTCTTGCGTCCGCCATCTTGTTTAGTTCTCACGTTGGCCACCGCATCTCCTTGTCGCCGACCCTCCGCCATTTTTAGTTCCCACTATTTTAACCACAAAATCTGCTCTTCTAAGCTCTTGCTTCCGCCATCTTCTTTTAGTTCCCATTCTCACCACCGCGTCTCCTTACCCACACCTCTTGCGTCCGCCATGTTGACCACTAACCTCGAAATTTCCTCGTCCTTAGACCTCTTGTCTCCGCCATCTTCTTTAGTTCCCATTTTCGCCACCGCGTCTCATATCGCCCCATCTCTCTAACCACTCAAGAAAACTACCATCCAACGTTCAAAAATTGCTGATGAGTTCTGGAGAGGCTTTTGCAAATCTTGTTGCTAGGAAAACTTACCTTTCCCATCACCTCCAACATACCCCACTCCCACACCTTTTTCTTTCCACCAATCATAATCTCTCTTATTCTTACCAATCAACAACTTTCATTTGTTCCTTTCCACCAATAACATCACTTCTTATTCACACCAATCACAACTTCACACGTCACTTTCTGTTATACTTTTTATCCCTCGTTCGCCATCTTTTCCCTCTTTCAGTCCCGACCTCCGCACAGACAACACCTCGCCGCTCCGCTCCTCTCCATCACGTGTCCTCCATACTCTTTTATCTTCCTTCCTTCACTTCCACCCGAATTAACGAACCAATCACATTTCGTCTTATTTTTACCAATCAAAACCCTCCACGTCACTTCCTGTTTTTCCTTCATCTTTCCCTAATCCTCAATTCTATCTCATCGTCACCATCTGTTGCGTTCGACATCTTTCGCATGTTGACCCTAACCTCAAACCTCTTGGTCCCTCGACTTCTTGCCTCCGCCATCTTGTTTAGTTCCCATTTTCACCACTACGCCACCGCCATCATGGTTTAAGTTCTCCACGTTTACCTCATATTTTTAACCTGAACTTCCTGCCTCCGCCATCTTGTTTAGTTCCCATTTTTACCACCGCGCCTCACATCTCCTCGTCCCACCCTTGCCTCCGCCATCTTGGATTTAGTTCCCCTTCTTACGTCCTGTTTTAACCTAAAAATCTTAACCTCAAATCTCCTTGCCCACCACCTCTTGCAACCGCCATGTTGACCACTAACCTCGAAATCTCCTCGTCCTTAGACTTTTTCTCTTCGTCATCTTGTTTAGTTCCCATTTTCGCCACCGCGCCTCTTATCTCCTCGTCCACACCATTGCCTTCGCCATCTTGGATTTCGTTCCCATGCTTACGTCCTGTTTTAACCTAAAAATCTTAACCTCAAATCTCCTTACCCTCCTCTTGCGTCCGCCATCTTGTTTAGTTCTCACGTGGGCCACCGCATCTCCTTGTCGCCGACCCTCCGCCATTTTAATTCCCACTATTTTAACCTCAAAAGCTGCTCTTCTAAGCTCTTGCTACCGCCATCTTCTTTTAGTTCCCATTCTCCCCACCACGTCTCCTTGCCCCCACCTCTTGCGTCCGCCATGTTGACCACTAACCTCGAAATTTCCTCGTCCTTAGACCTCTTGTCTCCGCCATCTTGTTTAGTTCCCATTTTCGCCACCGCATCTCATATCGCCCCATCTCTCTAACCACTCAAGAAAACTACCATCCAACGTTCAAAAATTGCTGATGAGTTCTGGAGAGGCTTTTGCAAATCTTGTTGCTAGGAAAACTTACCTTTCCCATCACCTCCAACATACCCCACTCCCACACCTTTTTCTTTCCACCAATCATAATCTCTCTTATTCTTACCAATCAACAACTTTCATTTGTTCCTTTCCACCAATAACATCACTTCTTATTCCCACCAATCACAACTTCACACGTCACTTTCTGTTATACTTTTTATCCCTCGTTCGCCATTTTTTCCCTCTTTCAGTCCCGACCTCCGCACAGACAACACCTCTCCACCCCGCCCCTCTCTATCACGTGTCCTCCATACTCTTTCATCTTCCTTCCTTCATCTTCCACCCCAATTAAAGAACCAATCACATTTCGTCTTATTTTTACCTATCAAAACACTCCACGTCACTTCCTTTTTTTGTTCATCTTTCCCTAATCCTCAATTCTTTTAGCTCGTCCCGGATGAACCAATTGCAATAACGATAATCCTTCCGCTCATGGTGCTTTTCAAACTTACCGCCGTCGCTCGCAGCGACACTAGCGCCCCTAGCGGCAGGATTATCGTTAATCCAATTGGCTCATCCGGGACTTATACTACTTACCTTTATGTAATTGACTAGTATTATGGTCAAGTAATATCAAATATATGGTCAACAACTTAAAAGGCAGCAACTTATGTACAAGTAGTGGACATGTTCCACCAATAACAGGCATAAATCTGAAAGCAAAAGTAGAACAGGTAGAAAGAGACAGAGAATGCAGACATGCATAAATTCAAAGGCGAGGCAAATTTTAGAGAGAGGAATAATGGTAAATATTAGGGAAGAAAATTCACAAAAAGCATTAGAGCTACTGGAATTACTAGTAATAAGAGCAGGGAGAGGAATGGAAACAAAACAGAGTAGGAAACAGGAAAGTAAAGGGTGGTTTGATGAAGAGTGTAGAGCAGAGAAAAAAGAAATATTTAAAGATCTTATTAGATGGAAGAGAGCGGATGAAGCGGATAGGAAAAATCTGTTGACTAGGAAATGGAGATACAAATGTCTACTAGAGATAAAGAGCAAAAACTGGCAGGGAAACAGGGAAAAATATAAAAGAAGCTATAAAGCGAAAGAAAGGAAAAAACAACATGGGAAGAAGTAAGAAGAGTAAACAGGAAGGGGGAGGCAAAAATGAGATTACACCAAATGAATGGCAGAGAATTGATTGCGGAGGGAAAAAAGGCCACATTAGAAATAAGACATATAGGAACAATAGAAATAACAAAAGAGAAGCAGACGGGCAATTCACAATGCCAGAGGTCCATCAGCAACTTAAAGGGTATAAAAAAAGAAAATGCAGTGGGATATGATGGGATACCAAGAGAATTGTGGAAAGTATATGGTGAAATAAGGAAGGGCTTAGAAGTGATGATAAAGGTAAAAGAAAGGGTTGATGCCCCAGAAAGTTGAAAAATAAGCATGACTAACAGATAGAAAAAGAAGGAATAGCTTGGATAAGAACAGGAACAATATTTCTAAGAGGAATAAGAGGTAGAGATAAAGGAATATGTGAAATGTGCTATGAGAAAGAAGGTTTAACACATTACATGACGGAATGTAAGGAGTTAGCGTTATGGAGAAAAAAGGTTTGGGAAGAAAACAGAGGGGAAAATTGTAGCTATAAAAATAATGTTAATGGGGAAAGAAAAAATGAAGATTAGAAGTATAGGCGAGGTTTTCAGAAAGCAAAAATAAAAAAAATGGGCGAGGAAAGTAAAGAGTAAGAAAAGAAGACAGAGGGAAGGAGGGGGATAATTAAAATAAAGGGGAAGGGACAACATGAGCTACCAGGCAGGGCAAATGGCCTGGATGCCATGCAAGCCGAGATAGCAACAAGGTTAATTTAATTTGTACATAGTTTATGTTAGACAAATGAAAAAAAATTAACAGCTATGTAAAAGAAGACATTCATTCATGTTAAATTGAAATACATAGCAATATTTTTAAGTCAGTCATACACATGATATTCTTCCCTTTCCTATTCTCGTTTTCTTCTTCTTATTCATCATCTGAAGAGATGGTGTTCCACGTTTTCAAAAATATTTTCGAACCGATCCTTGGCTTCATTTAAAAATGAAAAAAAGAAAACAAAGATGTCTTACAACTTTCTTCTTGCAGCGATTCAAAGGAACTGGGAAGTGGAATCATATTTTTCTTCAGTTCATGCACTTCCATTTCAGTCTTCCAAACATTGAAGGAAATGAAAGATGGCAAATATATGATTTAAGTTGAGACAATTCCAGATTGACTGTTGATATCTTTGTATCTGGAAGAGCGCTCTTTTTGTGGTAGGTTTCTTCAAAAACAAAGGAAGCAGAACTGCAGACCATTCCTTTAATGTTGAAGTGTCCCATAATACGTGGAATGGTTGTGGACTCTGGCGGCATATAGTCCATTGCTTTCTATATTGTAGGCATTTTATTCAACATTTTTTACTAAATCCCAAAATTCCTATCACATTGGCTTTGGGTGTGAACTTGTATGGAGAAAATATGGAGTATGTTAACACTGTAAACTTTTGAAAATCGCAAACAAAATGTTAAGAACTTCATATTTTTGTTTTGTCCTCCTGCAGCATCAGAAAATACTACAATATTTTTGAATGGACGTTTGTGCACAAGTTCGATTAGTGTGGTACACGAGCGAAATACCTGCATCAGGATTTTGTTCTCCTTTCCGTCTATAGGAAAAAATACATGTAACTAGTAGAATCAATGCAGTGTACATGTACATTGAAAATATAGAGCCACATGAAGCGCCGATAAAATTGGCTTATACATTTTAAATTTAGAAGTGGGAGATTTTGTGCAAAATCGAATTCTATGCACAGTGTCAGTATTTTCTACTTTGCTCTCACTTACATTTTTGTTTTTTAGAGCTTGACACACTTTGACGTTTTGTCTATGTTCCAGATAATCTGTCTTACAAGAATGTGTTTTGTTTGTTTTTAAGAGTAGTTCACAATGTGTGCAATAATCTCAGATGTCTGTACAAGGACTATAGCAAAATAACATTTTTCTCGAAAAATTTGTGGTGAGATTCAACTCACGCCGGTCCTTGATTGAGAGAATTCTTTAAACAACATGTATAACTCGTTTACTGTCGAATAAGAACTATCAAAATATTTTAACCTTGTTTTAGAAGTAGGGTAACATGAAGTTTGGTGAGGTAAACTGTTCAAGTGTTCCAAGGCTAATTCCGATACATGGTGATTAATCTTCTGGGATCAATTTGAATGTGTACCCCTCCTATCATCAAGGATATTGGCTGAAACCAGTTTATTTTGCAAAACATGAATTCCTTTTACTGAGAGTTGCAATAGTCTTACTAGAAAACTCCAACAAACATCCGGTTTCATTCTCCTGCTAATGTACGAGGGTGGATTGATAAGTCAGTGACTTTTTTAAAAAAATAATTTTTTTTCAAAAAATCAATGTTATTTCTCAACATAGTCACCTTTCAATTCAATACACGTTGTCTAACGTTTCTCCAATTTTTTTAACCCTTCCAAAAATATAATTTCTCGAAGTCTGCAAAATATGAGGTTGTTTCTACCATGATGTGTTCACTGGACGTGAATTTCTTCCCAGCAAGCAAATTTTTCAGGTTTACGAAGAGGAAGAAGTCGCTCGGAGCCAAATCTGAGAATATGGTGGGTGAGGTAGCAGCTCGCATCGCAATTACACAAATTTTGCGATGGTTGGCTGACTTGTGTGCGGGTGCATTATCCTGGTGAAAGAGAACCTCTGTCTATCGCAAATGGGGTCGTTTCTTTAACAATTCCTTGTGAAACTGATTCCGCATTGCGGCATAATATGAACTTGTGGTCATTTTACCCTCTTCCAGGTAGTGCAAGTCTATCACTCCCTTGTGAATCCCAGAAGACAGCTGCCATGATTTTTCTTGCCGACTGAATGGTTTTCGCTTTCTTTGGAGCAGGTTCGCCGAAGGAAATCCACTGCTTTGATTGTTGTTTGGTTTCAGGTTGATAGTAATGGATCCAAGTTTCATCAACCGTGATATAATGCCACAAAAACTCATTTGGGTTACTGTGGAACATGTTCAAACATCCCTGTGAAATGGTCACACGATTCCGCTTGTTCTCACCTGTGAGTAGTCGCGGTACCCATCTTGCCGACAGCTGTCTCGTACCCAAAAATTCGTGCAGAATATTATACATCTGCTCACTCGAGATGTTTACAGTCTTGCCTATCTCACGGATTTTCACTCGGCGGTCTTCCAACACAATATCGTGAACTTTGTTCGCCATTTCTTCTGTTGTGACCTCAACCGACCGTCCTGTGCGCACGGCATCTCCTCTGCTCGAACGGCCATATCGAAATTTTGTGAACCACTTGTTAAGCTTATCTTCCGTTTCCTTCACCGTCTTACCACGCAAAAAGTAGTGCTTTATCAGAACACGAAATTCACTTTTCTCCATTTTCTACGAAGCAACATACATCTGCTTATTTTAGACGCTCTCAACAATGATCTAAGACACAAATGACGAATTTCCGCGATTATACCCAGAATAGATGTAAGACTTGGGTGCAAACAAGAAACCTGATCGCTATCTCTCGTCAAAGTCATGGATTTATCAATCCGCCCTCGTATATGCTGTATTTCGATAAAAGTTCTCAATTTGTTGCTGACTGCTTTACGATTAACCTCCTCGAGGCATGAAGTGAGGAAAATGATCTTGTCCAACTTTTACACCTATGGTATATTCCAACATTTTTTGAAAATAAAATCATCACACTTAGAAATTACATGTGTATAGTTCTTTGAACAACATTTTATCACAGGTGCAAACACCTTTCTTTCATTGTACTTACCTTGAGCAGTCATACATGCCTTTCCACTATTTCTACGAATATTTCTTTCTTCTGTTTTCCATTTGTTTTGTTTATTCACATTTTTTTTTCTTACTTAGATTTTCCGACATTCATTTTGCCTTAGTGGTAGAAATTGGCTACTAATTTTCTGGTACAAACACCTGCAAGACGAAATACTACTAACTCCTATGTAAGCACTGGTTGCAACAAGAGCACCTTCTGCTCTATTACATGATGTAAACACACAATCCCCTCTACTGCTGAATCTACTGGATCTACAGTTATGAAGGTTTTACACAAGATTCTAAGGGGGGTTGGCTTCTAAATCTTGTGATAATTCAGAAAAAAGGCCTATACATATGCACACTGGCCTTTATTTGGGTATGTCCTCAATTGTACCTTTTGTTCTTATGAGGGGTATTCAAGCTTTTTAATAAGGCTATTTTGAAACTAGAATGTGACACTATATAATATTTGGATAAGCTAGTAACAGTGATGTGAATTTGAAATTATAGAAAAATGAGTCGTAGTTGAAACACTTGTTGATGAAAGCAAATATCTTCTGAAACTGGTCAAGAAGAAAAACATGTAAGTGTTTAAACTTTTGACGCATTTTTCTATAATTTTAGAATGTGACTGTTTTGCAAAATTCTGAGACTCTTGAGACTATCGACCACAAGTTCTTGGATACATACACATGGAAAGTGATACCGATGATAGCATTATAGGAAAGTGCAAATTAAAGTTCAAAGACATTACAGAACACTCATAAGACTTGTGTTGATGACACAAGCTGCAAAAACGAAACCATTCATAGTGAAAAAGTTACAAGGAAATCAGTTCCTCTTTTGCTTCTCTACTGAAAGGTCCTCCTCAACATCGAGAAATAAATAAAGACCAGCTGAACTGGAGGGAGATGAAGTGGCTCCATTATCAGAAAGATAGGTTTGGCATTGTTTTCTACAAGACTAGCCTGGTTGATGAAGAATTTCAGGAAAGAGGAGTGTATTTACACCAAAAAGGGTGCACTAACTCTACTAATCTCTGCATAAAAACAAACAAAAAACTGAAAATGATTTGACAGGCAAATTTGTTTGTGTCACATGTTTTCCATTTCTTCTACCAGCCACTAACTAGGTACCAATGTTACAGTTAAAGAAACATATCCAGACAATATTTCAGATGTTGAGGATAATTCATAGAAATCGTTGTTTAAAAATTAGAAACCTCTGCATGTTTTTCAAATAAATAATGATTTTTATACAACAAAATTGTGTCATTATCTGAATAGAACATCAAACATTTACTAATATACAAGGGTCACTTTATTTGTCATTAAGTTACAAATATTTACAATTGCAAATACTACTTATTTTTTTATAGTTATCCACTAAAATATGGCATGCATACTGAATTTTTCTTGTACTTTTTCAAGTATAATAAGTGAAGTTTTTATTACTACAGTATCACACATTCAAATCTGTAGTATATGTGTACACTTATTGTTATTGTATTTTATTACTTATTAGAGTATTTCTTTCAACATCTAATTGAAATAAACCTTTCTTATAAAGCATAAATTACTACTTGTAGCAAGGTACACTTTTATTATAATAAAAATTCAAGTGAATAAAGTGCATTAACTGCAATTCTTCACATCGGCCTATCACTTTTTAACCTCCGAAAATAAAGCTGACTTATAAATATTCTAGTGGTAGATTAAGAATAATCCAACCAAAACTGTAAGGCAATCAAGTAGAGCTTAAAACTCCAGTTTTAGGGAAATTTTTCGAACCTCAAAATTCATTTTTCTCAAAAATCAAACTTTATACTTAACCTACCCACCCACCATATGGTAGGCCTAATCATATGCCTTTTCTTAAAGATCACACATTGCAGCAATTTAATTAGTGATTAAAATTTATGCATACAAAATGTACAAGTATACGTATTGATGATGATTATTTTAACATTCTACCCACAACTTATGTTCCCTAATATCTTCTTGGAAAAAGAAGAAAACTTCCCATGCAGGTTAAGGGTCTCCTTGAAGTTTATTACTTTAAATGGAATGACATTAGAATTTAACACATAATATTTCAAATTTGGAAGCATAGTTTGAATCACTAATCTAATTTACACTTTAAAACATTCTTTCAACTAAAAGAATCGAAAACTTGAAAAGTAGATTATAGTGCATCCATTATCCACATGATCAATAAGCAATAAAAAACTGAAAAATAGCCTATGGAACTGGCAAGCACAGGCAGGAGCAACGAGATTGCTAGAGCGCAAAAAGTAGTGCAACACCATTCTGCTTTTGCCAATTAAGAGACTAAGACACTTAGATGTTAGAAAAAATGCCAGCTCACACATACCCCAAAAATAGTCTTTTCTGTAACTATACAGAAATGGAAGGTGGCCTATGATCATCCTTGACTCTTTGCTATGAACATAATGAAAAATCCTTGCAGTTTTTAAAGCGCTTTTTAGAAGAAAAAAAAAATAAAACAAAGAAAAGAAAATTGCTTAATATTAACTCTTAATAAATGAAGAATTTTATGAAACTTAAATACTTTTTCAAATATTTCTTAGAGAAGATTGAAAGATAAATGCGTTCTGCAGGTTTAAATACACTTTAAATTAAAACATTTGCACTAAGTAGGGCCCAGAATTTAAGCAAAATGCCCTTTCTATGTGGAACGATATAATAAAGATTTAAATAGAGATACACATGTTTCCATACATTTAGGCACTGTGGGGCCAGTTCTTATTTTGTCTTTTTTGCCTTTTTAGGTTCTTTGCCTATTTTAATATTTAAAGCTTTTTGCCTGTTTTGGACCATTATGGCTTTTTTCTGTGATTATTTACACATTTTAAAACACAAATAATTTCAAAGTATGAAAGTGAGAAAACTATACACTTATAATGAAATGACACATTCATGCCAAAAAATATTTACTTCTTCCCTATAAATGCAATTTGTTTTCAAGCAGTCAAAAACTTATCTCCTCAAATGACTCAATTAAGCTCTTTAAATAGCAGAGCCTGTAAAAGAATGCAAGGTACACTGGACATAATAAAAACCAGGAAAGAAGTAGCTGAGGTCACATGAGTTATTGTTCCTCACATGTTTCTTCTTGTGACACTGATGATATCAATTGGTTCCCCTCCCCCTGATTTCAAAGAGATACGTATCTAATTCAGAGAAAGGAAATAAATCAGTTCTCTTAACATGTAAAATAATTAATCAAATAGCATGTTAGTCTGATGTTGAACTTGTTAAAGGCCATTCAAGTGTTCATGCTGATTTATTTATATAGAAGGAAGTAACCAAAAGCTAAAGAATGAAGAAACATATAGCAGTAAAGGTAATAATGGGAAACATCTAGAATCAGAAAAAGGAAAGAACCAAGTTCCAAAGGGAAGCAGGTCACATGAAGCCAAGGTGATAACTTCATTACAAGTCATCATAGATATCCTCAATAAGGATTTAAAAAAAGGCACACGAAGATTTGAAAAATTGCTGAAAAATTAAAACAAAAACGAGTGCTGAAAAAAGAAAAGTGAAGGTGCAAATAGAAGAAGAGACATACTCCAGAATTGCAAGAAGACAGACAACACATTGCATAAGATCAGAAATTGCAACGGCAAACAGGTTTGGAGGAACAGCTAGAAAATGGAAACCCTGAAACAACAGAACACAGAAAGCAATGGGCCAAAGAAAGAAGTATGAACAAATTGGTGTACAAATGGATAAATCGCAAGTTAAAGATGTCAGAGGGCAAGAAAGCAGTGGTACAAGGAAGCAGCAAGCGCAGAAGAAAGAAGAGACAAAAAGTGCAATTTTGTTTGGTGATTCAATTATTAAAAACATATGCTAAATTGAGCAGATGTGAAAGTGAATCTGCTAAGAGGAATGAGGGCAGAATATATCCCAAATTTTCTTGGCAGGGAAAGGAACAAAAGTGAGGTGAAAACAATAATGCTACATGTGGGTAAAAACAATGCAAAAAAAATCACAGGGACCAAACGAAGCCATGACGAAGGTGTATGGTGCAATAAGGAGTGCAAAGGAGCATTACCCTCATGCAAATATTGTTGTGAACAGTGTAATGAAAAGAATAGATGTGAGTGAAAACTTTTATAAAAGACCTAAATGGGGAGATAGAATGGGCATGCAATGTAGTAGACTCAAATAAATTCTTCGATATAAGTTGCTTGGGTAGGGATGAACTCGTTTAAATAGGAAGTGTTCGTCACTCTTAGGGCAGTTGACAAAAAAAATCTGATGTGTTATAATCACATGACCATCTCTACTCTTGTATGAGCTATTTTTATAAATGTTTATTGTCTCTCTACTTCATGTTAGTTTATATAAAAATTTGCAGAAACTATTGTATTGCTAATTTTGTTATAGGTGCAAGGGGAATATAGTAAGCTTTAAGCGACAGTCAAATCTTTTAAGAGCTGATGACTATGTGGGGCATTCTCTTCGCATGTCCAGAACATAAAATAAAAACAGATGAATAACCAATTCCCATTTGAGAAAAAGTATAAGTATTGGAAAATTCAAGCAAATAACAAGGCATATCTTGAAAATGGTACACACAATAAAAAAATGTATATGTCATAAATTGTGTGTTTTAACGAGATCTACATTTTTTGTATGGTTAAATTTTGTCTAGCTCTTAAGGTTTACCAGTTATGCAAAATTATTCAAAATGAAGAGGACTTTTGGGGACATTCCCAGAAAATTTAAGATATACATTTCATTTGCCATGAAAGTATCTTAAACGTATGATATTTTAATCAAAATTGTTAAGAGCCATTTTTGAGAAAATCAAACTTTTCAAAAAACGTTCCATGTAAAGGGTAGTCCAGGGTGGGGGTATTTTCTTGCAAATCTTCATGTAGCATCTTTGAAACATACTGAATTTAAATACCAAGTATGGTATTTATGACTTTTCATTTTTGAATTATGCTGTTCACAGAAACACAAAATGCCTTTTTTTTTGGATTCAGAGGGCCTCAAAACATGTATTTCCGGTGAAATCTCTATATAGAATTTTTTTGGTGGAATGCAATGTATTATACATAGTAGAGAAAGTAAAAAGTAGTAAACATATACATGGAGCAAAAAAGTAAAAATAGATTCAGAGGGTGGGAAAATACAGCAGCATAAAGAAAAGGTAAAAGATGAAACAAAACGAGATAAGTTAAGTAATTCCAGAGAAAACCAAATTATCGATACAGCCAAAGCAGGGAAAAACCTATGATATGGGGCAGAGTTGCAAGGGAATTAAGTTTCTTTTATCAGAATGTTCAGACTATAAGCAATAAAAGGATGTTACAAGAATTAAATACTAAGAAACTCGAACCAAATATAATGATATTTACAGAGCATAGTTTAAAAAAGGAGGAAATAATAGCTAATAATTATCACCAGGGTTATACTCTAGGAACACACACTGCAGGCAAAAACACATTAGTATGTATAAAGTATGTAGAAAATGAATTGAATTTCGGAGAAATAGACTGTAGCGATTTCTCAGTAGAAATGGTGTGTGAACTTGCAGCATTAGAAATTAATCTAAAAGCAAAGAGTATAATAATTATTGGGGTATACAGAGCTCCATCCCGAGATAAAAATATATTTTTTGAGAACGTAGAAAAATTGCTAAACTTAGTAAAAGAAAACAAGACAAAAATTCTGTTCAAAGATTTAAAAATTGACTCATTAGTGATAATTCAGCTAACAGTACACTAATGAGAATACTAGATAGGCACAACTTAAAAATTGGTGTAGAACAACCCAATAGAATTACAAAGCGATCTAGAACTTGTATGGACAATTTCTTTATCAACTTAGAGGAAACCAAATGAAAATCAGCTGTAATATAACCAGGAATAGGGGACCATTTTGGACTGGTTATAAAAGTAAATGTAAATACAGTTGTAATTCCAAATATGTTTGAATATAAAAGGCAAATAAATCATGAAAATTTTGAAATATTAACAAGTTTTCTGTAACAGCAAAGCTGGAAAGAGGTTTATGAAGTGGAAACTGTAAACAAAAAGTATGATAGCTTTATCAAAATTTTGCAAAAGGGAATGAATAGTACTATACCTGTAAAAAAATGTAAAGTAAAAAATGGATGACAAAGGGGATAAAGATCTCATGGAAAAGGAGGAAGTTTTTAAAGTCAATAAAAATATCCAAACATGAATGATTAATCAGTGGAATATACAAAAACTTATACTGATATTTTTGGAAAGGTAATAGAAAATGCAAAAATTGAATATAATAGAAAAATTATACAGAAACCAATAATAAAACAAAAACAATATAGAGTATTATAAACACAGTCAATAACCAAGGCAAAAATAAAAATACTGAAAATATAGTGATATGAAACAATGATAAAGAAATGAGACCCAACAGAAATTTGCAGGATGTTTAATGAGCACTATGTAAATTTAGCAGCACTTAAACAAACCCTGATTAGACAAAAATAGTAACTTTGCTCAACAAGTAGGTCAATTAAATAGCATGCTAGTTTTGAAAGTGCAATAAACGATACAAGTAAGTTAAAATCAAAGAAATCAAGTGTCAAATTAATTACTAAAACAAATTATGAAGGACATTCAAAAAGTTTTGGAAGTGTCAAGAACTTATCCTCATAATCCTTCGAAGTAGACTTCATCTCTTCCCACACACGGGCAACCACTTGTCAAAAGCACTACGATATTCAGACTGAGGTATTATCAAGAGAGCTGAATTTATAGCCTGAGCAAGGTCCTGCACTCGTTTAAAAGGTTTTCCAGCAATGCAAGATTTCACTCAAGGAAGCCGCAAGAAGTTGTATGGTGGAAGGACAGGACTGTAGGGTGGATGGTCAAGCAACTGGATTTTAGTGGCTTCCAGTTTCCTCAAATTTGCTGCTGTTCTGTGAGGAAACGCACTATAATGCAAAAGCAACAGCCTTGAAGTTCCTGTCTTTGGACACCACTGCCTCAGCCCTTCAAATAAAGGATTCAAAATATAAGAGTCATACATTCATTGTCATTCCTTCTGGCATGCAGTCAACCACTAATGATCTTTCATAGTTGAAGTTGAACACAGCGAACATTTGCTTTTGAGAATGAAAATCTTGTCAAAAAAGACTGCTCTTGGATCATACTCATTTGCACAGACATAATTCTGAGCTTCATTTGGTGTGGTATAATATAAACCAACTTTTATCACCAATGTCAAACGTTCAAGGTCATTAAGTGGAAACATCCTCAGCAATTTCCTTGCACATTCCTTTCCCCTCTTCTTTGGTTACAGGATGTGGAATGCACTTTTCACAGCTTTAAATGTTCATGGAGCATACAGTCAATGCTGCCAATACTGATACTGTCTTCCATATTTAGCATTTCAACAGTAATATGTCAATTTTCCTCCGCCAAGTTCCTCACTCTTTGAATTGTTCTTTCGTTCACAGCTTCCCGAGGTCTGCCAGAATGAGGATTGTCTCTCTTGTCCTTCTTCAAATGATCAAAACCATCTTGCAATGGTACCAAATGATTGAAACCATCTTGCAATGGTATCAAATGATTGAAACCATCTTGCAACAGTATCAAATGATTGAAACCATCTTGTAACGGTATCAAATGATTGAAACCATCTTGCAACGGTATCAAATGATTGAAACCATCTTGCAACGGCATCAAATGAAGACACTTGATTACCATAAGTGTCTAACAAGTCTTCATGGATTTCTTTTTGCTCTTTCACCTAACTTGTGGCATGTGAAAATGTAGAAACTAATGCACTATTTAGAAATATCCATGATTTTTCACCAGGTATTGGCGCAGAATTGAACTCAACAAACTACGTCTATGAACATTAAAGTTTAAACTTGCACATATGCATATTTTGATAGTTTAAGGTCAATTATTGCTAACCTTATAAGTTACAGTTTTGTAACCATTATTGTCCAACAATGGATAGGCTGGTTGCAAAACGTTTTGAAAGCCCCTCATAAATATAAAATCGCTGAAGTGCTAACGCATATTATAAACACTTCACTAATGCAAGGAATCTTTCCAAACTCACTAAAGAAGGTTGTTGTCAGACCAATATTTAAACAAACTGGAAATAAGAAAGGGTTATAAAGATATAGCCCAACTTCCCTGTGA
The DNA here is from genome assembly GCA_030765065.1 of Deroplatys truncata. Taxonomy (NCBI): domain Eukaryota; kingdom Metazoa; phylum Arthropoda; class Insecta; order Mantodea; family Mantidae; genus Deroplatys; species Deroplatys truncata. The sequence continues at coordinate 523,440 of JAUKNL010000019.1, forward strand.
TCCACCTTCTCAAAACTAATGGAAGGATCATACCTAAAACTACTGGAAAATTATGTAAAAAAATTGAATATTATATCAGAATGACAGTATGGCTTTCAAAAGCATAAATCCACAATAAAAGCAATAAATTAGGTTAATAATATTATAATAGAACCTCTAAATGACTGTGATTGCTATCTTTATAGATTTATCAAAAGCGTTCAACTGTATGAATATAAAAATACTGGTCAGCAAGTTAGAAACATGTAGAGTTCGAGGCCTGGCACAAAATTGGATATTGACGTACTTAGAAAGCTGAACACAATGTGTAGAAATAATTCATCTGAATGTGAATAGTGTGATAGAAAAAATAAAATCCGATTTCAAACAGTACACCAAGGAGTTACGCGAGGCTCAAAATTAGGAACCTTCCTATTCTTGATATATATATAAATGAAATATTTGAATTGGTAGAATCAAAGGGAGGCATAGCAATTAGGTATGCTGATGACATGACAATTATAATTAGGGGTCAGACACTAAAGATGTAAAAGGTAGGGTAAACTCAATCTTAAAAATCATACAACAATACATCTCCAACCTTGATACGTAAAAATGTAAAAAAGACAGCATTAATTTTGAACAAATTGAAATACAAATAACATAAAATTAACAATAAAGGGTGAAAGTATATGTGAAATAAATAGAACTTTCTCGGAATGATGATTGACAAAAATTTAAGTAGAAATCCCATGTAACACATATTACCCCCCCCCCCAAAAAAAATAAAGGCATTTATATAATGAGACAGATCAGTAAGACGATGGATAGCAAAACCATAATTCAGGTCCATAAGCAGTTATATACTCTCACGTAACCTATGGTGTTACACTATGGGGGAATATTATGCAAAGAGGAATGGAAAAAGTTTTCAAATTGATTATGAACATGTTTTTGATAATGAACCAGTACAAATAGTAAAAAATGTCAAAATGCTTGGTGTTACTTTAGATAGTATGTTTAACTTCACAGACCACATTGACAGATTAGGTAAAGCCATTAGTAAACATTTATTTGTACTGAAATACTTAATAAAATACATAGCAATGTCTACTGCTAAAATAGTTTACTATTCTTTAACCCATTCTTACCTCTCATATGGGATTGAACTTTCGGATAATACGGCTACATCTAATTTCAATAAAATTTTGATATTACAGAAAAAAAGCTGTTAGATATCTTGGCAATTTAAAATACAATGGATCTTGTTGTCCACTATTTAAACAGCTAAAACTTTAACCCTTCCCAGTTTATATATAGGTATCTCATACTATGGAGATTTAACTTGCACCTTGAAACCAACTCCGAGACACAACCATAACACCAAGTAAAGACGATTTAGCAATTCCTGGCCATAGACTTCGTGTTTATAAGAGGACACCTAGTTTTACGAGTATAATACTCTTCCCACTGTTATCAAACAATGTAAAGGCGACAAATTCAACTCTAAGTTGGAATGCTTTTAAATGACAAAGCTTATAGTATAGAAGAATTTATAAATACTGATTACCATTTGTGATTTGTATTATTTACTATTAATTGTATTTTTGTGACATTGTTCCTTTAAGTATCCCACATTGCACTGAACAAAATTATAGAAAAAATAAATAAAATTGCAGAAAAAAGCCATCCGAATAATAGGCAAAATAAATAATAAATAAACAAACGTGTGAAAACTTTTTAATATAGAGACAACTGAAAAATTCAATGCCACAGCCGGGATTTGAACACAGTTCTTCTGCTCTCAGAGCAGTTGCTCTAACCATTGAGCTACTGTGACAACTTGCTGGTGGACTCTATATTAAAAACTTACCAAGACCAGGCTAAGATCTGTAAAAAGTATAATTAACTTCAATTAATTATATATAATAACAATAATAATAAAGTGTAGAAACTTGTTTAGGAATCTAAAAATTTTAACTGCTTTCTATATATAGTCATCTTTATTCACCATAATATTCTTTTACAGAATTAGGTTTCATCAAGTATTGGTTATAATAATAGAATACATACTCGTATATTTACATAGCTTGATTACATAAGAGAAACATACTATTATTTACATTGTACAAGAGCATAATTTACAAATACATGGTTTGCCCTTTTGACAATTATTGCTGGAGTTGTTGAGGTGTTCAAGGAACTCCTTTGTGCTGTAGAAGCAGTGTGATTATACAAATTTCTTTACTACATGCTTGAATTGTTTGCATTTGTTTTGTTACTATGTTTTATAGTAGAATTCCAGTGTGGACAATTGACTAATGCTTCATAGAACTGCTGTTGTTTTCTATATGAGTCTTATTACAATTATGAGTAAAATGAGTATGAATTTCACAGTTAAAATTAAACAGGTGAATATTTTTATGTATAAAACAAATGGTTTTTAAGATATAAATACAGGCACCGTCAGCACTTCAAAGTCAATGAAGTAAGCTTTACAATGTGTGACCTTACTTACATTTGCTATGGTTCTTATTATTTGTTTCTGTATGAGAAATATTTCTTTTAATTCTGCACTATAACCCTATAAAACAATACTATGCATTATTATACATTTCACATATGCACTATATACAACTAGTAAAGTTTTTATATTACATATTTTTCTTAATATTCTAATTGCATAAACAACCTTGTACATTCTGTTTTTCTGTGTTGGTGAGGTGTCATTTCCAACTTAAGAGAGCTATTTATCACTATCCCTAAAAACTTAGTTTGTTCATTATATTTAACAACATTATTGTTTACATTTATAATTTGTAATGGTCTATTATCTCTTTATATGTCTATTATATGAAAGTATAAAAACTATTGCACATAAAAGGCATCAAAATAATTGTAGTAAATACACTTATGTTTGAGGAATAATGACGGTTGCTTCAGAACAACACTGAGGGTAACATTGAACAATCGTGCAACCGAAATTGTGGGAAGGAAATTAATCAACAAACTATCACATGATATAAAGAACATGAACCAAACTAAAGCAATGATGAAAACCACTAAAAATACATTAGTATAGTAGGAATACTGTTGAAATAGTATAGAGGAATTTAAACATGGAAAACCTATGTAAAACTTTTGTGTATCATGTAAAAAAGTTTTTATTGTCATGTCCTTCAAATGTATTTAAAAGGATGAAACAAAAAATGACATGACACTTTGAAAAAGCCTCTTATTGTTGCTTGTAATTTAAAAATGCAACAGTAAGTACTTTATGTGAAAATTCATTAACTTAGCTATTTTAATTAATGAACGTGAGACTAGTCTCTGTTTTCACTTTTAATAAATGACTATTTTAAGTATATTATGCCTATTTTCAGTATTTTAAATGTATTCATGCCTAGTTTAACCAAAATAAATGCCTGAACTTCCAGACTCAAATTATAAGCTTTGAAAACTTATCTGAGTTGAATCTACTTCGTTAGCCATGAGATTATACAACATGACAACCTGTAAGATCAAAAGTAATGTACTTCAGCTGTTGTTTATTGCACTTATGGCTTGTTTTCAAAACAGTGGATTATCAGTTATAAAATGGCTGTTTTTACTATTTTGAAATGCTACTCATTTACAGTGAAACAAATTATAATGCAGTAGCTACTGCAAGAATTCATCGAGAAAGATTTCCAAACAGATGAGCACCACATAGGACATTTGTTTTCATCGGTCAAAGAGTTATAGATGCAGAAAGCATTTCTTTTCATGTTGAAGGAGTTGCACAAGAAGAAGAAATCCTTTACACTTGGTGGAGGAAGATCCTGGAAGCAGGAGCCGTGGTAGCTTGCACTATGTGAGAAATGGAGTAATACCATAATCGACCATCTAGATACCATTTTTCTACTTTCCTCCATTTATCACTTAATACTTGTTTATATTTACCTTAATTCCTCATTTTTCACAATTCTTTAATTTCATTTATTGCTTATGTAACACTATTATCGATATGGTGCCTACCATAAAATCATCTGTGTATAATGAACCTAAACCTGGAATCTCCTTATCCCTTATTACTGGAAAATGCTAATTTCTTATTTTTACTCCTTCAAATATATCATTTATGAATAGGTTAATAATTTTGAACTCAGTTTACATCCCTGTCTTAATTAGTGTCAATTTACTCCTTTTTCCTATTTGTTCTTTGTTTTATCCTGATAGGTAAATTTCTCCATTGCTTTTCTAAGTCTAGTATGCCTGGTCAACACTTTCCTCCCCTTGTAGCATTACCCTTCCTTCTCTCAAATCTATTATTGTATACCCTCCCCCCTTCTTGCAATTTCTTCCGCTTCACTAACCGTTCTCACTCGTATCATTCGCTCCTCCGCATCTGCATTTCTTGCTGCACTGTTAATCATCTGTTCTCTCGGCTTCTCCCCACTTCTCCTTCTTTGCATCTCTTCTCGCCCGCCTCTGTAACCAATGTTAGCTCCTACTCCTCCCCCTCCCTAGCTGCTGCTTCTTCCTCCCTATATGCATTTCTTACTGCAGTCATCTGTTCTCTCGGCTTCTCCCCACTTCTCCTCCATTGCATCTCTTCCCGCCCCACTGCTACAACCAATGTTAGCTCCTCTTCCCCCTCCATCACTGCTGGTTCTTCCTCCCTATTTTCTTGTTCTCCTTTAATGACTGTTTCTCGCATCTGTCAAGTTTGTGATTTGATCAGCTGTTTTCTGCTCCTTTCTCCAAACTACTGACTCAGCTATTCTCTCGGTTCTTTGACTTGGGCCATTGCTTCTGCTGACGTTTGCACATTTTTTCTCGTTCATTCCTCCATATACTCATACTCCATTCTTCTCCTTCCACGAATAATTTTACACCTTTTAAAAACGCTTTTTCCCAGCTGCTCTTGCTTCTTTCATCCTGGCAATTAGTTCTTTTTTCAGAATTTGTTCCTCTCTCATATAGTCCTACTCTATAAAGATTTTTGAGCCTCTTAACCTCCTGGTGTTCCTTAAAATTTTCCTTTTTTTTTTTTTCTATTGTCGTTATTCTTATAACAATGGTCTAGACTTACTTCCCCTTTTTCCGATTTGGTACATGTCCTCATCTCCCAACAACAAAAAATCCATATTAATTAAATATATAAATAATATAAAAAAGGTAAAAACTCAATTTTTTCTTTACATTCAGTGCTTACTGTTTCAAATTTCAGATACTGTCAGCATTATTTATATATGATTTTAGCACAGGCATTACTAGTTTATGCTGAATACTGGATTTTTTTCCCATTTATCTTACTACCTTGATTTGATTCATTATAATACATTTGACTATTTGTACTAATTTTTAGCATCAAATTACTAATTTTAGCATACGCTGTTCTTTGTGTACAATTCAATTGTACTACTGAAATTGTGTTCATTTTGGCCATATTCAGTCTCATTATGCTTATTTACTTCACAATATAACTATTTTGATTTTATTCTACTGTGATATGATACTATAATTATTTGTCACTGTTCATATATGTTTCTCTGAATATTACTGGCCTATACTGCTTCATACTGAGTAATTAATTATTACCTGTGTGTAGCATTGACTTACATATTTGATTTACTGCTAATTTCTGGCATTGCCTATGGAAATTTTTTTCTTTTAAACTGTGTTGTTTTATGAACGCAAATTATGCCTCTCTTGCAGCATCGATACTTATGCATTTTGCTCATACCCATTTTTGTTTCTGATGCAATAATATTTCTGCATGGTGTATGTTTACTCATCCTTTTCATTGAAGTAGTATTAATGTTGTATATGTTTTGAGCCCCACGTTTGGGAGCCAATATGCAACGGTGGTGCTTGTTTACGTAATATTTGTAGCGTAAGTTATTAGAACTTGGAGATCTTATATCGTGTTTACTTCATGTGTGTGGAAGCCATCTTGTGACGTCATTCATTTGTTTAGTTTGTAGCTCCATCTGGCATAGCAATTTGAATCAGTTTTGAAATAATTCATTTTAAATGTCCTCCAGCTAGCTGTTTGGGTCGAACATGTATCTCTTTGCAGGTTGTGAAATGGAAAGGAATCTTTTATCCAGAAATTATACTGATGAAGAAAATTTGTTTTATAATTTTTATTGCCGAACACGTTCACTAACACTTTTATATATTGATTTAGATACTCGCCAAACTGAAACTGTTTGTAATAACTTCTTACTTATCACTTTTAACTCACGTACTTCAACTTTGTGTATATTTAACTGTATAATACTTTAGATTCTCGTAATTCTGCTGCGCGTAACTTATGACGAACTGACTGACTGAAGACAACGTGTAACGTGCTAGAAATTTAGATGAACTGGGCGACCGACGTGTAAGGTATTGAGAATTTTGTTGAACTGGGCGACCGACGTGTAAAGTATTGAGAATTTTGTTGAACTGGGGGCGATCTACCTCGGGCCTAGCTTTATATACTCCCACTCCTCGACATGCCTAAAGATTATAAATGAACTGCTATTGGCTAATAAAACGCGCCAACATTAGCGTCTATTTTAATATCCAATGAAAACCACGAATACATATGCTTTAGGAACTATTCTAGAAGGTTCTACCGAAAACGCGCCAAACATTACATAACTTCCTTGTTCCCAATAACGATAAACAGCTCACCCCATCGCTGCATTATTGCGTTATTATTGACAGTTTCAGTAAAGCCGTATAAACTTATTTCCCAATAATAATTACAATTAATAAACATCGGAAATCAATGTCACATAAAAATACATATTCATATTACAATCATTATTTACATTTAAATAATTTGTGATACAAATTACCGTATCATCATTACAGTCACTGTTTAATTGCAATCCCTGTGTCTAATTATTTTTTTTTGCCTGCATTTCTGTGATAATACTGTGCTATATAGATCCATTATGCCAAAGAGAGGTACCAGACAATCTTCAGATATGCCTGTGGGCGAGCCTTATCCTTCACCCTCCACTAGTAATGGGTCATCGACCTTGGTGGCCACCAACAATGATTTAATTACACTTGTACAGAAATTGTTAAGCAAATCACACCTATCACCTATGCAATCCGTTGTCCTGGCACTCCCAGGACCAAAACCCAGCCAGTACATGTTTCCCGCATCTTCCCTTACTATGATCGCATAGGTACCATATAGGTTATAAACTGTTAATTACTCCCTCTTACAGATAATAGGTGTTTTTACACTAGTTCTTCCATGTTTTGTTGTGGCATTACATTTTGTTTTGAGTAATAAATGTGACATATACCTACCATGGTACTTTAATGTGATTCTTTTCAGCTTTGTGGGGGTATTTTAATGTTGTGATATGAAGGAGGGATATGTTTTTGTTGTTCACTTGCTAATTTTTGATATGTATTTAGTAAGATGAGTTACTCGCTGGGTTTGCTGTATGTCCACAGTGATGTAGGATTGATGTTTCTAGAATATATGAGCTTGGTTACAGTGTCCACTGTGCTGGATGTATTGTACCCTCTGTTCACAGCAAGTTTCCAAAATGATGGAAATGGTCGAAGTGTCATCCTTCTGTCCAGCAGCAGCAGGGATATCAAAATTCTACAGTTTATTATCAGGCGAGTACGTGACTCAAAGTTTGAAGATCTTTCAGTTTGTTGTGTGTCACAATGATACTTCTGGTAACTTCTTTCTTTTGGTCAGTTCCAGTTGTTTTCATTATTCTTTTTGTGTGTTTCTATGAATATATTTTTCAGAACCCTTTTGACTGGGATTGGTCCATATTCCTACCATGAGAAAAAAAAGGAGATGTAAAAAGAGTTCAAGCTAGTAGCTTGCTAACTGCACATAGAGCTTTTGTTTGGGAGTAGGTGCTTATAGAGTTGTATGCTGATGGTCCCCTAGCTATAGTAGGTTTTATAGTTAGTGTATATTTCTGTAGCTATGTTATAGTGGTAGATTGGCTTAACAATTTTTTTAAGGGTGACTTTATATTTTGGTACAAATTTATAAATAAGTTTTGGTTCTTATTGTGCTAATTGTCACAAGATAATACAATTATTATGTACAGCTTCCATTGTAAACTTTCAAGAGGCTTAATTTCATTGTGTAATGTAAAAATATTCAAAATTCATGTCATCTCATTTTGGTTTGGTTAGCCCCAGTTTTTAAATATACTGATTAGTATTTGCTAATTAACTATCATAATAGAGCGCTCAATGTATTTTTTTGTTTTTTTTTGTTTGCAAGGCCTTTCTCTAGGTTTAAGTTTTATTAGCTTTGTGTGTCCCCTGCCTTTTTGTGACTTATCTATTTGCTTTTGTATATTTTGAAACCTGATGCTTCCCTGAACATTGTTTCAGTCAACCAGTAGCTCCAGGTTACGCTCCCCTCCAGCTCATCCAGAGAACAGTGGTTGTTCACCCGCAAAAGTCACCTCGCAGCAGATAAATAACAATTGTACTGTCACTCAACCACGACATTACATAATGGAGCACTTTCTTGTCTTTGTTTGTGCCAACAGGGCCCGTCAAACACAGAACAGGTTTCAAACTGTACAGCAAGCTGGCTGTGCTTTGCCGTTGTGACCATCACAGGCTGCGTGTTGTGCTATAGCAATGTTATGTTACCAAACAGTTATAATTTTTGCTCTAACTTCTATCATTTCGTCATCAGGTGTGGTTCAGTTTTAGTGAAATTCAATGAACAATGTTTCACTACCGCGCCATTCTCATGCTTGTATCTATAGCTGCCCTCAAACATTTCACATCACAAACTGTTTATGTACAGAAGAGGATTTACGAGCTGGGGGAGGAGGGGGTTCCTGTGGAACTACATTACCCATCTATAAATTGTGAATTGTAACTTTTCATGTGGGAAGTGATCACTGGAGCTTCAATTTATTTGCATTCATTCAATTTGTATTTCTGTAATTTGTTTTCTCTCTGTTCTCTTTCTTGTGGCATCTCCATCCACCCTATTTCCTTTGTTCATTATGTAGAGTTGCCAAACGTTTTGTGAATAAATCCCAGGTATATAAGGTAATGTGTGTAATATAAAACCCACACCTTCCCCTTAATCTACAACCAAGGTCCCAGACTTTTTGCTGCCACCGAGTTGCGCCACCCCCATGTGCATGTTGGGGTGACCTAAATTAATGATTTTTTGGTAACTTTTGTCCTTCACCCAAACATGTAACAATATTTAATCTGACTTTTTGTTTTTGAGTTATACTGTTATGTTGGATTCTAATGACTTCAAAACATGTGCTTCTGTAAAATATGAATACTTTAATTTTTTTTTGGAATATAATACTCCCTCTGCCTACCAAAGTGGCAGAGAAAATAAACAGCATAACACTCACAAAAATGACCTAATAAATTGTGTTATATATTTTGGATTTATATTTGTTTCTACAATTTATCTTTATGTGCATGAGCATGAAAACTTAGGTGAGCTAGCTTCTCATGCATATTGTAGCTCCTTATCTGGACATTAAAATTTGTTCTAATTTGTAATGAAAGAAAGCAGGGGGAAGAAAAGTATTGATATATCTTTAAAGCATATGCAAAATTATAGCTGATTTACTTCTTTCAATAAGTATGTCCTGAATGTTTTAAGTCACATATTGGAATCTAACATGGAGTGGAAGGGAGAGGCAGTATATGCAAAGCTCTTCTTGAGAGTAAAAGTTTGAAAAATGGGAGTTGATTTGGAGGTGTACCAGGACAGAACTGGGAGGTTTGTGGTCAGAAAAACGGATAAGGAAGAGAGAAGTACATAAGTGAGTAAATGGACTGTTTGTAGCTTTTAGTGGTATTTGTTGTAATGCTAGTTATTTAAAGGGTAGAAGTGAACCCAGGTCCTAAAGATATGAGATGGATAATGGCTATGCTGAAAGCAATTCTAGAAGACATAGTCGATTTAAAGAAAAGAGAATGGAACTGCAGATCAGAGTTGCCAACCCTACTGATTTTTCAGTAGATCTGCTGATATAAAACTTGTCTACTTGGCCATCAACAGCAGATTTAATGCAACATTTACACCAGGCATTTGAAAATAAAATGATAGATTTAGTCGGCTACAAATAATGGGTATCTGCTAACAGAACAAACTTATAAACTCTTCAGTCAGAGAGGGTGAGGTCTGTACTGATCCAGGGACTTATAAAAGAACCAGGACAAATCTGGATACTCCTCCTTCGAATAAAGCCAAACCTGTTAAGAGGCCTAGGGGCACTGAACCTGGTGTCACTTACAGGGAAGCTTTGGCTGCTTTTAAGATGGCAATTGTTGAAGAATCCTACCCTGAGAGAAAGCTGATTGGGGAGGACATTTGACCCATTCAGGCTGAGATTCTGAGGAAGATTGATGAGGCACCATCTAGCGAATCTCTACCGAAACTCAGGTCCTTTTCTCTACAAGATGGGGCTCTGATATATTATTGTGATGATGAGTAGTCATGCAATTGGCTCCATAAACACATTCAATGAGCTAATATCAAGGAGAGATTAGTCCTTAAAGTAGTAGATCAAAAAGATCTAACTAAGCCAGTCAAGGTGGCCCTTAGGACTCGGGACATTACAACAGATGATCCTAAGGTGCTGCTAAGACGCATCCAGAGATTAAACCACAAGCTGAATATAGAGCACTGGAAAATCATTGACAAGCAGGCAGACTCCTCTGGTCAACGCCTAATTTTAATGGTGGACCAAGAGTCTGCTAAGAAGATAAAGGAATTCGGCATGTCGGTCTATACTGGGGTAGACAGGGCCCTTTTTAAGATCCTGTCTGACCCAGAGAGGAAGGCAGAATCCGACAAGGCGAAGAAGGCAGGCAGTGATGGCGGAGACAGTCTGGAGACGATGGAGATAGGGAACTCTGGAGGATCTGCATTGGGTACTGCTTAAGGTAAGTGTTGTGGGTGAATGCAATTATGAAAATAGTTCAAATTAACTTGCAGCACTGTAAGGCAGCTTCAGCCATTCTAAGTAAGAGACTTGTTGAAGACAATGTTGATATTGTTCTCATACAGGAACCTTGGCTTTACAGAGGTTCAATTAGAGGGATCAGTTGTACTAAGGGCACTATATATAGACCTAGTAATAATAATCCAAGATCATGATTTATACTAAGAATTGGATAAACGCATTGCTTCTTACTGAGCACTGTTCCAGGGATGTAACTACAATCCAAACAACAGTGGGGGAGGCAGGAGAGAGAAGAGTTTTAACACTCTCTTCCGTCTACCTCCCTTATGAAGACTTCACCATCGATAGCGGTGAGGGACCTTGTGACCCACTGTGGAGGGAATGGAAAGGAGATAATCCTGGGGGTTGATGCCCATGCACACCACACATTGTGGGGGAGCAATGATATCAATCCCAGAGGTGAAAAGTTAATGGAGTACTTGGTGAGTACAAAACTTAATATTCTAAATCAAGGTAATGAAGCAACCTTTGTAACTTTGCGAAGGGAGGAAGTCATTGATACATTGACAGGGACTAACATTATTGAGAACCTAATTTCAGGGTGGCATGTATCATCGGAGATCACTCTTTCTGATCATAGATGCATATGCTTCAATATCAAAGCACAAGTCACTCTACCAGTGATTTACAGAAATCTGAGGAAAACTGACTGGGACGGATATAGACGAGACCTATCAGCATTGACATCGGGTATCTCAAGGAACATTTGTTCAATATTGGATGTGGAGTTTGCCGTTGATGAATTACAATGGTCAATTCTCCTATCCTATCATCAGAATTGTCAGCCTAAGATAGCTTATGCCAAGGCTTGTGCCTTGGTGGACAAAAGAGACTTAGGAAGAAAGCAAGGAAATTATTTAGACCTGCAAAAAGAACTGGTGATTGGGACTCATATAGACAAGCCCTCACCAATTATAATAAAGAAATACGCGCAAAGCCAAAAGGATTCATTGAGGGAGTACTGCCAGAGGATGGAGAAAGTTCCCAGCAGTGCAAGATTCATGAAGCATATGGCAAAGCGTGTTAAAAAAGTTATCAAACTGCCTGATGGCACGTACACACAGTCTGGTTCTGAGACGCTCCTGCAACTTGCGACGGCTCACTTTCCAGACTTTAAAGTAGACAATGACAGCAATTCTGTGAAGGGGCAACCAAATCTGGATCATCTATCTTTGGACAGACAGGATTGGAACCTAATCAGGAGCATAGTCAATGTCACTAAAATAAATTGGGCCATTAAGTCGTTTGGATCATATAAATTGGCAGGCCCTGATTTAATCATTCCTGCATTTCTACAATATGGTATTGATTCAGTTCAATCCCTACTTTGTAGTATTTTTAGAGTTTGCCTAGCCTATGGACCCATGGCTTGGAGACAAACAAAGGTGGTGTTTATACCTAAACCAGGGCATCCTAGTTATGCCCAGGTTAAGGCTTATCGCCCTGTAAGTCTCTCCTCTTTTATGCTTAAAACTCTGGAGAGGTTAGTGGATAGGCACATTAGGGATAATGTTTTGATGGAACATCCATTAAACAAACACAATTTGCCTACCAAACAGGGAAATCAACGGAAGCAGCACTTCATCAAGTGGTTTCGACTATTGAGAAGGTGCTTAATAGTAGATAAACAGCCATTGGTGCTTTTCTTGATATTGAAGGTGTGTTTGACAGGACATCTTGTGATGTAGTGTCGAACGCCCTTTATGGACACGATGTACCTTCACTTCTTTGTGAGTGGATACGTTTTGTCTTACAACATAGGAAGATAACCATGAATCTATGTGTCCACGAAGAGGGGCTGCCTGCAGGGGGGTGTTTTATCACCCCTGCTATGGAACCTTGTAGTGGACACACTTCTTTGCGCACTCAATAGTGATGGTTACTTCACAGTTGGTTTTGCAGATGACATTGCAATAATCATAAGAGGGAAATTCCCTCACATAGTTTCTCAAGTGTTACAAATGGCGCTTAAGAAAGTGAAAGCTTGGTGCAAGATGAATAATCTAACTGTTAATCCAAGCAAAACAGTAGTGGTACCCTTCACCAAGAGAAGGGGGCCTGATTTAACCAGACTCTCTCTCTCTTTGGTGAAGTAGTGCCCTATTCAACACAAGTTAAATATCTTGGGCTTGTTTTAGACAAGAAATTAACTTGGAAACATAACATGGAGTTATGTATTACCAAAGCCTACAAAGTCTTTTGGACATGCAGAGGTATGCTTGATAAGACATGGGGTCTGAAACCTAGTATAGTGTATTGGATATACACTGCTATGGTGAGACCTATATTCTCTTATGCCGCACTGATGTGGTGGCCTAGAGTTAATTTAAAGGTGTGCAGAAAGAAACTCTGTAAATTACAGAGGACCTTCTGCAATTCAATTATGGGAGCCTTCAAAACTACTCCAACTGCGGCAATGGAGATGCTGATTGGGCTCACACCTCTCCACATATGGATGAAGGCAGAAGCCATGATCGCGTATCATCGTATTTGTCACCAAACTAAAGTGTCTAATACTGGACATATTAATCATCTCAAGCTTCCTTGGGATAAGAATGTACAACAGATACTCAACATGAGGACTGACATTCTTGAACCAAGATTCAAGTTTGAATTGAAATTTACGGTCTCCTATCCACAGCGGAGTGAATGGGAAAGACTGGTAAAACCTCATAATAACAAAGGCCCAATCTGGTATACTGATGGTTTTAGAACCAAATCAGGAACGGGGGCTGGGCTTTACGGTAATGACACCAAGATTTCTTATAGTCTGGGTACCTTAGCTACAGTTTTCCAGGCTGAGGTTTATGCAATCCTAGCCAGTGTCATGGAAAGCATTAAAAGGAGATATAAGAATAGAAGTGTTCTTATCCTCTCAGACAGTCAAGCTGCTCTTAAAGCACTTGAATCACCATCAATAAAATCAAAGCTCATCTGAGAATGCTGGGAATCCTTAATGACACTGGCTGAACACAATAAGGTTCAACTTATGTGGGTGCCAGGACACACAGGTATACCAGGTAATGAGAAAGCAGACAAAGAAGCCAAGATTGGCAGCGAAATTCCATTTTTTTGGTCCGGAGCCTGTACTGGGGGTGTCCTACAGACCAGTGAAACAGGCTATTAAGTGCTGCGCTCAAGCAGAACACAAGAACTACTGGAACTCCATTGAGGGTTGCAGACATTCCAGTTGTTTATTACAGACCTGGATAACAGCCAGGCAAAGTACTTGCCCTAAAATTTAATCTATACAGAATGGGATTGTTTAACAACCCTATCTGTAGTAGATGTCTAGAAGGAGATGAGACTGTTACTCATCTGCTATGTGATTGCTCTGCTCTTGCGAATCAAAGAGCAAGTATTTTTGGCAATCACTTTCCAAAGATAGATGAACTATCGAAAGCCTCAGTTAGCAGTCTGGTTAAGTTCATAATGAGCAACAGACTACTTAACTGATGAAAGAGGGGATGCGCAATAGATATTTAAGGTCACAGTGCTTGGGCATAAAACCCACCCCTTTTTCAAACTACAAAATACAACTACAACTCTTCAGTCTTCCATTGATAATTTTTGGATAAACTTCATACCAAGATAGAAGCTCTAGCATCTCATGTATTTATTGCTCAGCAGCAAGCTGCTTTTCTGGCAGAGAAGAAAGAAGCTCTTCAAGATGGTGAATGACTTGTAATTGATCATTTTTCAGAAGATTATGGCTGTGTAATTCAAGATTTTCAGTACAGGGTGTCCATTGGAATAAACATCAGGTCACACTTCATTCATTTGTCATTTATTACAAAGAGAATAACCAAATATGACAAATATTTAGTAGAAATTTCAGAGTGCCTTAAACACGATACAAATGCCTTCCACCTTTTCCAACAATTAATAGATTTTTTTTTGAAAACTGAAATAGGAAATGTGAAAAGCATTGTATATTTTTCTGATGGGGCAAGTCTCACTATAAAAATTAAAAAGGTTCCTAATTTGTGTTTTCATTATGAACATTTTGGTATTGCAGTGGAATGGCGTCGTTTTGGGACTTCCCATAAAAGCGGCCTTGTAATGAAATTGGCAAGACTACCAAAAGATTGGTAACAAGAGCAAGCCTTCAACTTCCAGACATTTGTTTCAATGGGCAAAAAAGAATATTAGAGCAATTGAGTTTTCTTTGTGACAAATGAGGATTATGAAAGTGAATATAATTCTCATATCAAGTACTACGGTCTAGATATGAGAAGATGCTTTCATAACAGTGTCAAAATCTCAAACACTAGTTACAGTCTACTCTCTTTCAAATGAAAGTAAATGCATCAATCTTTCAATTACTTCAGTAGTTTGTAAGCTTTAGTTGGCCTGTGTTACAAACTGTATTTAAGTGAATTTTGTTCAAAATACACTACATTTTATATTACACTACATAATTTAGTAAGATGATGTTTACTTACCTAATGCATAAACTGACACTGTATGCAACCATGCACACAAGAAGGTCCTGCAGTGACACTCCAGCCTACAGTTCATCATGAAATCCAGCATCTAGCTGGGCAAGTTAATTTGTTTTTAATTACTCACTTATGTATGCCCCATTCTCAAATTTGGCATGCATGTAGTTTAAAAAGCAAGGAATACTTTGAGCTCTTTTAAAATTAAAAAAAAAAAAAGTACAAAATGCATAAAAATTGCATTTTAAAAACATTTTACAGAAACAAAACTGAATTTAATAGTTGCATTATCTTAAAACCTGCATTATAAAACCATGTTTTATAATCTTGTAACTAAGATAAGGTTTAATTGTGTCCAATAATAAGGAGTTGAGATAAATCCATTTCTGCACACACAAACACACACATTTTTATTTTAAATACCTGTGAAAGTAATCACAGTTTTAAAACATAAGAATATTATACAGTACACACTTGCTAATTCGAAATTGGATAAACCGAAAACTCGGTTAATCCGCAGTAGCTGCTCGATCCCTGACAAATTATATGGAAAAATCTACCGCTAAAACCAAATTTTGGATAATTTGTACTATATAATAAAATTTGGTCCCCTCATTACATATTCCATATGCTATTCTTCGTTTAAACCGAATATGTATGTTGTGCGTGCACTATGATATTTTCCGTTACGCATTTTACATAATTTTTCTCAATTTTCTTTTTCACTGTCAATATTCACTGTCTTCCTCATCAATAAATGGAAATGTATAAGAATAATCATACTACATCTACAAAATGTCAGTATCAGGCAGCTGCTTCAAAACCAAAATGATGTCTAGATCTGATTAAAATTCGTGTTAAGCTAATGATGTTCGGTTATCTACTTCTAGTGAACGGATGTTATATGGATTTAATTCATTTTATGGAATTATATAAGAGTCAAATTCAATATTAGTAAAATCTGAATATGATTATAAAGTTTTGAATTATAATTCATTTTGGGAAAAAACCAAGAGAGGGGGGAGACCACCCAAAGAAAGAAGGGATGAGAATAGAATGAATTTAACAATTTTTTTTTTATTGAGAGAGCTTCAAAAGAAGGCTTGGGAAATCCCCAAGAAAGAAGAAATTTCTGGGTTTGTGTCTTCTGAGGGATGGCTATGGCATTTTCAGAAGAGGCATAAAATCAGTGCTGTCAGTGTCTGTGGAGAGGCACATAGAGTAAACGAGAAAGATGCCAATGAGTGGGTGTGGGAGTTTCAATCTAAGCTGTCTCATCATCAGTGTTTAATATGGGTGAAGCAAGCGTTTTATATAACTTGATGCCTGAAAAAACACTACGTGCCAAGGGCGGAAAATGCAGCAATGAGAGACTGACGGTGGTCCTGTGTTGTAATTCAGATGGTTCTGAGAAGTTCAAACCATTAGTGATTGGAAAATACAAAAATTCACGTTTTAAAAAGGTCAACCTATTCAATCTGCCAAGTCAGCACAAGAATAATAATAAAGCTTGAATGACCAAATCTCTTGAAGATTCAACAACAAATGGCTGCAAGAAAGAGGAACATTTTGCTAACTTTGGACCACTGCTCGGCACATCAGTTCGATGACCTGGAACTTCCGAACAAAGAAGTTGTCTTCTTACAAGCTAACACTACAATCCATCCGCAACCATTGGACAAAGGAATAATCGCCTCAATAAAGCGTAATTACAGATGCCGATTGGTTAAGGCTGCCATCAGTGTAATAGAACTGCACAAAACAGTTCCACATTGGAATGTTCTGCAAGCTATCCACAACATATTGCTGCTTGGGATGAACTTACAACAGACACCATAACTACGTGTTTTAGGAAGGCCTGGACAGCAACTGATAATGCTGGTAAAACTGAACAGAAAACCGATGATCCACATCTGAACTTATAATGTGGATACAATTGGAATTCTGATAATGCTCTTCTACACGCTTACACCCGGTTGGTGCCCTCTTGTACCATCATTATGAAAGAATGGATGCAGGTAGACAACAACATCTGTGCTGCTGAGGAACCAGTCATTTGCTGATGATGCAAAGAGAATGATAATTCTTTACTGTCATCTTCTGTTGAGGAACATGAAGATACGACACCGCAACCTTGCGCTGAAGTTACAGCTGCAATTTCTGTTCTCGAGAGATTTGCTGCCACTTCTGATCTCTCCATGGCATTTCAGGCTGCCCTGGATGAGGTATCTTCAGAGAGTGCCATAATATTATGATAAACAGTCCGCCAACAACAATTAATGATTTTTTTTCAAATTATAGAAGTAAAATGTGTAATTGTTAAGAGTTTTAACTAAAACATGTATTCCGATTAAAACCTAGTGTTAAAAGAACGGTATATTTAAAGTGTTTCTTAAGGTTATTGTTTGTTGTATTATACAACTCACTAATTCAATGAGTACAATATTGTTCCAAATAGTACCATTTTAAAAAAGATTACAAGCATTTAACAGTATACTTTCTCAACTAAACAAATGCCATGTATACCGTATACAATAGTTATTTTTACTTTTTCTTAGAAGTGGAACACCCTCATTCATTGGCATGCATAACAAGAGAGAAAGTGAACTCAACAGTCATATTTTGCCATTTCAAATAACACGGGACTATTTTTACAAAACCTTGTTAATTCAAACTTCGTTAAACCGAATTGCTATTTTTCGGTTCCATGGAATTCGGTTAAATGAGGGTCTACTGTATATATTTTCAAACATTCTATGGAATAAAAAGCTTTAATAAACATTGTACACTTGATGGCTAAATTTTCTATGAATTTGTCCAATTTGACATGGAATGACTCCAATGTAAATGGACAGAGAGTAATTGATTATGTATTGTGCAATGAAGGGGTTGATAAGGTGCATGAAGGTTTTAAAGTTCTCGCCACAATTATAGCTAGCAGACACATCCCTTTAAAAGAGTAGTTGAATTGGGGTTAATGTTACCCTCTTTGAGTAAAAGCTTGTTCTTCTAATTAAAGTTAATTTGAATAAATTGTTTTAGTATTTTATCAATTCAAAAAATAGCCCCAAAAAAAAAAAGGAATTGCCCATTTTGATTTAAAGTTTTTTCAAAAGCATTGGTACTTATCGTGTAAGATAATGTCAATAGCTGAATTAGTTAAGATTACTCCTGAATTCGAATACATGGAAATGATTACTTTAATTCATTTGATTTAATACAATGTTAAGATATATTGCATAAACAATTTCATTGAAGACTTTGTTATATGTACAGTGTGGGCTTTTAAGATGAGGCCACAGATATATGCGTAGCACGCTGTACTGCAGAGACCTCGGCATTTTTCCACTGCGCAACTGCAGTACATGATGCATTCAAGGTTATCTTTATCAGCTGTGCTTCAATCACTGCTTTATGTTATGCTGTAAAGAGAGTTGACATTGCGCATCTCAAGGGTTAGAGTTTATTGAAGTGTTGTGTGTGATTTTCTTAAGAGTGTTAAGTCCACTGAATGTCTGCTGACAAATTCATGTTTGAGCGATGAATTTTCATGTATGATACATATGGATAAATAAAATCGTGTAGACAATTTCAGGAGAAATTTTCTGGTATTCCAATTCCAAATAGAGAAACTGTTAGACATCTGGTTAATACGTTAGGGCTGCTAAACCTAAGATGCAAAATTTAAATGTTTTAATGGAGGAAAAAGCTGATGAAATTGGCATCTATTTGTGGGGAACCCTAAAAAAAAGGTATAGGAACACACACACTATAACCGAACTTAAGGACAATATAAAAACAAAACTTATGAACATTACACAAGAAGAACTTATGTGAGTGAATGGAAATTCATTCAAAGATGCCAGGAATGTCTTCGCGCAGATGGACACCACTTATAGCAAGGTTAGTACTTATTGTAGTGCATATAGTGCACTTTCACATTGTGAGTAAAATGCAGGAGTTATAAAATGAAAAAGTCTACACTATCTATTACACTGGGGGAGGGGGGTGCAACAAATAGTGTGCAGAGCATGCATACACGCAATCCATGGCCTCATCATAAGATGATTGCACAGTACGAAGCGACAGTTAAATGTTTACAAACTTGTTATTATATACTGGCATTTAAATTCCATGCTGTTTCATAAATCACAAAAATAACTGAAAGTTAACAGAACTTCAAAAATTGACAAAAATATGAAAAATTCACACCAATAACAATGAATATCTCAGATTTTTAGAAACAGCTGATGCTGCAAACAAAATATTATTTGAAATAAATTGTTTCTTTTAAAGAGATTTACATTTTTTGTGTGGTATGTTTTTGCCTGTCTCTTACACTAAATTATACAAAGTTCCTTCCTATTCCAAGAAAATTCAGGATATATATTTTATTTATCAAATAAACGGCTAAAACAGGTGTTTTAATCAAAACAGATCAATTTTTGAGAAACTAAAAAATTTCATACAAATGTTTTATGGTAGTTTGGGGAAGGGGTATCTTTTTTTTTTAAGATGCTTAAGTTGAATACAAAGTTTGGTTTTATTAGTCATTTCATTTTTGAGTTATGCCCTCTCTCCTCCAACATGCACAGATCTTTTCTTAAAATTGCTCCTGTTGATTGTGGGGCCTCAAAACAACATTTCCAGTGAAATCTCTACATCAAACTTTTGGGTGGAAATACAATACTTCCTCTACTTTTTAGATACATGATAGAGAAAGTAATGGTGGGAAAAATATGGAAGCAAAGAGACATGTGGTCAGGAGGGACAGAGAGGGCATTGAAAAGGTTTGGTGAGCAGGAAGCAAGATGTAAGTAAATACTGTATAAGATTCTGGACGGTGTAAAGATAAAAAAAGAAATGTTTAAGGATTTGCTTAAATGTAGGAGATCTGAAAAACAAGATGTCAGGAAGATCTTTTTTGTTACAAAAATGGGGGTATAAGAATTTATTGGAAGAGAAAATGAAGGAATGGCACAAATGGGAGAAAAAAATAAGGAGGCTGCCAGAATTAAAGACATGGTCTCTTCTGAAGGATATTTCCAGGAAGAAACAGATAGAAAAAAAGATATCAGTGGAATGCTATTGCTATTTTAAAATCTTGCTGTGTGGAGCAAGAATTCAAGGAAATCAATTTAGGAAATGCAGTGAATAGAGTAGAATACTTAAACAAATAAAATATGCAAGTAAACGATGAGTAAGGAAACTCATTTACACCCTTCACTTGAAGGGTATAAGAGCTTTCCTACTCCTCGTTACTTTCATTTGAAATCCTTCACTGTCAACTGCTTCTATACTATTACTTATATAATAAAATATGAGATTAAACTTTTGAAGAATAAAGGCTACAGGAATAGATAGAATTTCAGAGGAATTTTGGAAAAATTTAGGAAATGGTAGGAGGTCTGAAGTTCACAGAATTACACACTATATGGAATTAAAGAGGTATTACCTGAAAGTTAGCACTAATGCGTAATTACGGAGGGTTGCCCCACTTAAGCTCGGACAACTTTGAATCACCCTCCCACTCTGTCATTGGTCAAACTGCTTATGCTTATTATTGCGTCAGCTCATCGCGAGTGCCAGCTGTCTGCTGGGCCAGTCTATGTACTCCGATTGGTTCAGGGAAGCTCAAACTGGAGATTTTTTTATATAACGGGGATGGCCGAAGCTTCTCTACTAAAGAGGACCTGCCCCTGAGTTGGATATTTTTGGAACTAATAAGTCTGAATTATCAACCTTAACATTCGCCTTTAGAGCTCGTCTTGTATGATTGTTCCGAGTGTTTGTCACTATGTTTCAGTTATGTAATTTCCAGTTGCATCATTAGAAGCCAGAGTTGGGTTAAAGGTGACCCTTGTTTATGGATCATGGTTTTTTCCTGTGATTGTTAACAGTTGAAATTTATTTAATTAATGATGAACAAAACCTCATAATATTAATGGATAAACAAGTTGTAATAAGTCATAGCAATAAAAATTGTCAGGAAACTTACATTCTTGATTCAAGTTAATTATTGTTTTCCTGGCCACCTGTTGATATTTAATTCTTGATTGGAATTTAAGGTTAAGTTGCCCAGTCAGAAAGAGAGTTGCTACAATGGAATACAAATTGGTAGTATCAAAAGGGTGGGGAATAGGAGTGGACTAGGAAGAGTACGAAGAAAAGGTATATTAGCAGACAGAATATTGTATTACTGGCACAGATGTTTAAAATTAATGAAATAACATTTTAAGTTACAAATGAGATGTAACAGAAAGAGAGAGTTAGTTTGGGGAGGTGGGGAAATTGCTAGAAGAAAATGTTATGGGAGATATTTGGCTATCAGGTAAAAACTATAATAGTAAATTTTGGAATGAAGTGAGACAGAGGGTGGAAGACATAGAGAAGTAAGAGATGTGGACTAATTTTGAGGACAAAAGCTCTTTCTTTAGTTTTGTAAAACATAATTTCAAAAAAACTGGGGGAGAAAGAAATATAAGCATGTGTGATCAGTTTGGAACAGTAGGTTATGCATGGATATGAAGAGGAGCATTATTTCTAAAAGGAATAAGAAATAAATGGAAAGGAGGTTGCACATCAGAAATTGGATGTTATGTCCCATTGTCTACTAGTGTTAAAACATGGAGAGGTAGTATATAGGATGAAAATTGGGATAATCCACAGGATGATACAGTAGCAATTAAAATGTTAGCAGATACAAGAGAGGAGAAAAGCAATATAAGAATAGTGATACATGCCTTTTACAGGAATGGCAGTGGACAATCAGGCCAACCGGTTTTTAGGTGGGACATTCCTATATAAAAATAAGAACATTATATGCTGTTTGCTTGGCAGTATATATTAAAAAAAAGAAATAAATCATTACCAACAGAACAAGGGTAACAGTTCATGATACATTTAAACAGGCTAACAAATCCGAGTTTTATCATTTAATGGTAATGCAAATATGCACAGATTTATGGCATTACAATCACCAGCAACATAAACCATATAACAATCTAAACCAAAATGTGAAACTTACATATTATTTAAAACTACTTCTGGTTGTGCTCAAGCCTTATTAAATAAATGCTGAGAAATTCCACAAAAGCAGACCAGGCATCTGATTCATTATCCAGCATTGATTAGACGGAAGGTATTTCCTGCTCTCAGCAATGCAAGGTACGAAATACACAATATTTTATCACCAATCTGCAATACCAAAAAAACATATAAATGTAGTATTTTTAATGTTTTCATCAACATCTCTACTTTGCTGCATTTTTTAACATTTATCTATATGACTTTTCAGGACATGCCAATAAAAATACTGGCTGAAAAGGCAATTCAAAATTTCCCAAGATTTTATTTTAAAATTATCTTATCAAGTTAGGAAAATATTTTCCAAATTTTTATTTTATATAAATGATGTAACTGGGGCTACCCACATAAATCCTGGGCCTTCAAAAAATGAGGAATGATGTTTCAAAACCTGATAAGTCCACATGTAGATGTAAATTAGTTTGAAGTGGATTTCTGCTCCAAAATAAGGCCTGCATCATGCTATTGTGTTGCTTTGATTCAAAACACAATTTTTAACCTGTGACATGTCCTATATCATTATGTGATCAAACAGCATGATCAAAAATTTAATCTAATCTAATTTAAAAACAAATCAAATAGAAATTTTGGACTTTGGTTCAAAACATGTCAGTCCAGCATCAAAATTGGTTCAAACCATAAGTCCAAGTTACAATCGCTAATGTATGTTGCACTTAAAGTCCAATAAAAAATGTTAAATAAGAAAGCAAACATTCCAAACGTTCACAACAATATACTTGGTTGCATACCAGTTATTGTTGTAATTAACATACTGTCATATGCAGCAGCCTGCAATTAATGTAAATGATGAACATGGAAGGTGTATAAGTAGAGGACCACTCTCTGGATCTGTTATCTTTTCTATCTGACTTACTTTAGCCATCTCTTGTTTCCTTCAGACCCTGATGCTATTAGGGAGTCTTCTTTTTACTCTTCCTCTTCTTCTACCAGGACGAGTATCAGTTATTTCACTGTATCACCAAGATGGAAGAGATTCCAATCATACATGTTGACCTAACATTGGCAATGAGAGATAAGGTTGGTGAAAATTTATCATTCCTCCAAGTTAGATCAAGGTGACCTGCTGACCAACAGTAGGTGTGGTTCAAATTGGGGTTTGTGAATGAGTGATGCAGCTGCCAAAACAAAACTGGTGCTCATTCCAAAATGCTACATTAAGCTCGACAATGAATACAGAGAAACAATATCAAAATTCAAACAATCAAAAAGAGGTCTCCCACAGGTCTCTTCAACCTGATGATAAATGACCTACCAAAAACATTAAAGGAATCACACAATATCAACTGTGCCCTTTTTGCAGATAATCAAAAAGAAATATCATCAACTTACCTCACAAATGAATTATGCACTTTGCAAATTATCCAGCTGGTGCAAAGAAAATGATATGCAAGTTAATACAGACAAAACAAATTATCAAATATTCTCTCTATCTCATAAAACACCAACAGTCTCACTTCTATTAGACAAAGTACCAGTCACCCAAATCCAAGCTTATGAATATTTATGAGTAACACTATTAACAAACTAATCTAGAAACAACACATATTGACAGTATCAGAGAAAGGAAGCACAAGACTTTCCATCTTGAAGAGTTTAGCTGGAAGTAAATGGGTATGCCATAGACAAGTGCTGAATACTACATAAAAAAACCCATATCAAACTAATTCTTCAGTATAGTAACAAAAAAATTATTACATCAAATTTAGATAAAATAGAGAAAGACCAAAATCAAGCATTGCACATTATTATAGGCGCTGCTTAATCCCTCCCATATACGCTCTGCAAGGATTTACAGACAACATATCATTACAGATAGAATTCAATATAGGTAGTCTTGTCTTATATGAGAAGTTGAAAAGACTATACAATATAGACTACCGGAGAACCTATTCAGATACTCCTAGAAGTTTAGACATCCAACAAGGTTTTATACAGAAAGTTAAAGTTCAACAAAATCAATACACTTTATCACTGGGCATATAGAACATGGAAACGTCGTCCCTCTACCTTATTCTGTCAATAGAACTAAGAGTTATTGTAACACAGAATTAATGAAAACAAATTAACAAACAAGATGCAAACCAAATTCAACTAAAACAAGTTGTCTTACAAACTATTTACACAAAATTTCCAAAAAATTGAGTGGATACATATTTACACTGATGGCTCTAAAATTGGGCATGCATTTATCAATACAACAGGTGCTGGAATATGACGTGTGATCAAAAAGTTTCCGGAATGATGTCATAAATACTACACAACAGTTTGTTTTGTCTAATCCGCACTGGCACCCTCAAGTAGTCTCCTTGGGGGTTGATACACTTGTCCCAGCGCTTCTGCCACTGCTGGAAGCACCTCTGGATGCCCTCTTCTTTCAAGATGTTCAGAGTCTTCTGTGATTGGCGATAGATGACATCAATGTCCTCAAAACGGTGTCCTCGGAGCCGCATTTTAAGTCACGGGAAAAGAAAAAAGTCCGCTGGTGCCAAATCTGGAGAATAGGCAGAATGGGGAAGAGTATTCATCCTATTTTTATCCAAAAATTGGCAAACAAAAAGGGCTTTGTGCGCAAGCCCATTGTCATGATGAAGGAACCAGTCACCACTCCTCCATTTCTCCGACTGTTTACATCGCACATTCTCCCTTAATTTTTGCAGCACTTGATTCACTGTTTTACCCTGTGGCACAAATGTACAATGCCTTTGATGTCAAAAACCACAATCATCATTGGCTTCACTTTGGCTCGAACTTGTCTGGCCTTTTTCGGGCGTGGAGATGAAGGACTCTTCCATTTTGAAGATTGTTGCTTCGTTCTTGGATCGCACCCATAAATCCATGTTTCATCACCAGTAATAATTTTCTCCATAAACTGTGGATCATTTTGTAGCTGTTCTTTAAGATCTGTGCAGGCAATCACACGGCTTTCCTTTTGGTCATTTGAAAGCAGGCAGGGCACGAACTTGGCGGCAATTCTTCTCATGTTCAAATTGTCTTTCAAAATGCTTTGAACACTTCCAAAGGAGAGTCCTAATGAGTCATAAAGTTCTCTTATTGTAATTCGCCTATCATTTAAGACCATTTCCCTCACCTGATTGATATTTTCATTAGTTTTGCTGGAACAGGGTCGCCCCAAATGATTTGCATCTTTAACTGATGTCACATCACTTTTAAATTTCGAAAACCATTCAAATGTTTGAATTTTGCCCATAATTTCCTCCCCATAAGCTGTTCTTAACATTTCATAGGCTTCTGTTGCAGTTTTACCGAGTTTAAAGAAAAATTTGATGTTCGTTCTTTGTTCTTCGTAATCTGACATTTTTGCTACGCGGAAAAATCACAGCACATGCAAAACATGTGTTCACTTCAGAGCATCTACCTCGTCATTGCATGGTCACAGGAAGTCACGTGACCTCTCATTTTTATTGGGAAGGAACGCTGCATGTACAGTCAGGGTAAGAATTAAAAAAATCTCAGCATTAGCATTGTTGTGAAGCCATTCCGGAAACGTTTTGATCACACCTCATATATAGCAATGTATTTTGCTCTTATATATTTCTTGGTTCAAACTCTACCCATTTTGATGGTGAACTTGAGGCAATCAATTCAACAATGAAACAAATTCTTCTACCACATTAATCTCTTCAATAAAGTTGTCATTTTTATTGACTCAAAATCTTCTTTACAAGCTCTTTATATCAGTATATATATGACAAAAACAACTGCTAAAATCTACCAAAGTATTAAACACCTACAATCTCTTGATAAACTGATAGTTTTGCAGAGGATTCCTTGACACTGTGACATCCTTCATAATGAAAAGGCAGAAGCCTTAGTAAAAAAAGGCACAATGACTCACCAAATTAAAAACTCGTCTTTATCGTTTCACTCATGAAAACTAATAATTCAGAAAACCATGCAACAAAAATATATAATAGTTTAATTCAAGGGAGTATAACCTTGTTGAACAAAAGAACAATTCCAGAATGTCCATGACTAAAGCTGTTGCTCTCTTCCAATTACATAGGGGACATAATTGTTTGGTTGCCCAACTATATAAATCTTTCCTACTCCAAATTGTGTACTTTGTAGAGAAAAGGATTCTACAATGAATATGACTCATCTCCAAAAAGTCAAAACAGCTGCTTTCCACTTACACTACTGGGAAGCAAGAAGGCAAATGGAAGAACTCCAATATGCTGAGCATTAACAACCAACCAGGATTTAAAGTCAATGAAAACTACACTTAAAGGCTGGTTCACAATAGCCCAAAAATGGTAACCAAACAGAAATGAGAACAGGAATCAATGCAGCATACAACATTTTGGTTCACAATAGCCCAGTAACGAGAACATGAATGCATACCAATGATCATATTGATCTCAAAATGGAAAGCCAATTTTGCCCACTGGGACTTCATTTGTTCTTAATTGACCAATGATATTTTTTCACCTGCTTCCCATTCAGCCAAAATAATGTGGGTTAGCCAATGTCAAAATTCAATAGAGTAAATATTATCTAAATGCAGATCCATTACATTTCTGATTCCTCTAGTTGCACCAGCTTTTATTTATTTATTTAATGGCATTCATTAAAGTTCTTTATTGCTCTTTGTTAATCTCTATAAATTTTTGCCATTGTTTTTAGGAAATGACCAATTTTGAGCTACATATAAACAAACTGCAAATGACCCTTTCACTAAAAGAACCAAAACTCAACGAATCTGCAGATTATCTGAGGTTAGGATGTACACATTCTAGAATTTCTTCCCATTTCATGTTTCCAGCTTGTGACTAGAGAGAGCACTAGCAGCTGTTTCATATCACAGCCATCTAGAATAATCTCTACAGTGAAGAGTCTAATGTGCACAATATAGATCTAATATGCCATGCCCAAGAACAAAAAAGCTAAAACTTGGCCAAGTCTTCTTTCCCATTCCCAGAGCCCAAGGAAAACTTCCTGTCAATTCTGAATGCTCCCATTAAAATACATGTATTTCAACTTTCTACATTCTTGTTCTGGTTACCATTCTCGTTGTTGTGAACCTGCCTTAAAGATGACTCAGTGATGTATCAAATGCAAACATTTTTATGAAACATATGACTAACTAGTCTGTATTAGCAAATTAAGTTTTACAGCATGCTTCAAATCAGAAGAGCCAAAAGTAGCAATATCTGCAAATGGGCTGCCGCTTTGTTTTATATTTCCCTCTCACTTTCACACTAGCTAAATAGCCTTCAAGTGCATTCCCACATGACACAAGCTGAAAAACTGGATTTAAAAGCTATAAGACATAAACATAAAATGTTATTCTTTTATAATTCAGAAGACACAGTGAAATGATTACATAAAAGTTTTAGATGTGGTCGCAAATATACAAATTTAACTAGATTAGGTATTTACCTCAGAACTAGTTTTGAGGATTCCTCATCGTTAGCTGACTGTGACTGGATAGCTTGCTCCTGATGATCACGGCTTAATACTCATCTCTCTGTTGGTGGTTCTACAAACTTTGTAATGAGATTTTGGTCTTTCTGGATCTTCAAGTTCATTAACTTTAGTCAATATTGCCACAAAAATAATTTTTCTCAAATATTCAGTTCACTGGATTTTTGGGCATGCTTGATTAGTGTAACTGAATTAATAATTTTATGCCTTTTGGTCCAAAAATATGCTACTGCTGCTGATTTTTTCCTGTCCTGAATCTGATGTTCCTAAAGTGTTCCTTAAGTATCGTTTCTATGTTTTGTTTCACTTGTATGACCAATATAAATATGCTCTAGACGTTCTCGGGCTTCAAGCCAGGTGAAGTGATGTGAGACATTGATGTTTTGGGAGTGTACATCTCTCCCATCTTCAGGATGCTGAATGATTGGATCAGTATTTGGGCCCGTTTATATACTCTTTGTCATGGCGGCAGACACGCACTGCGTAGAATTTTTTTTTTCGAGTGGAGGAGAAAATGATTTAATCACTGACCTCAGCCCCGATGGGAGTCAGGACTGAGAGTATGGGACTCACCGAGCATCGGCATACCCACTAAAACTTCCTGCACTGCTTAGGTCGTGGGATTTGAAAGGAAGTTCGTAGGAAAGGTAGTACGGTTCCGCATAGCACCCGTATTATTCAAATGAAAGATTCTGTGCTGCCGCCCAATGGGTGGTAGCGGCATAAAGTGCAGTCCTAGGCTACAGACATGACAGATTGCCCTGACTGCAGCCTAGAGGTTGGGAGGTGAAAATAGAAGTGGTGAAGGAGAAATTAGGAAGCGAAGGACAAAGAAGTACTTACTCCAGGGGTTGCCGTCATCGTTTGTTCTGTTCTTGCACAAGCACACAGCATTGTGCAAGGATTCGCTGCTGGTTTTCGCTGACCAGTGGCTGCTTCTCTCCTGATTGTGGAATGTGCGATGACGTTGGTCTACGATCCTTGAAGCTGGCCTCCAGGTTCTGCAGCCGTGCAGAGATGGTGTGTAGTTTGGTCATCAGGTCAGCGGCGGAGGTCTGTTGCTGGGTAAAGCCGGCAGTGATGATGGTCTGTAGTTCCTGGAACTCCTCGGTGGTGGACGTGATGAAGTCGTCCAGTGCCGCAATACGCACACCAATGTCCAGGACCTCCGCGTGGAGATCCTGAACGACGTCGCGTAGACCCTGGACTTCCTTGATGATCGGCGTTGGTGATGATGCTGGTGTCGGCGCTGGTGATGGTGCTGGTGTCGGCGACTGTGGAGATGCTGCTGGCTGCGATTAGGTGCTGACGGCTTCGGCGTTGCCTTCCTGGGAGGATGCAGGGAGCAGATCTCTTGGCCGGTGTAATGAGACGACCCTCCACAAGTTTAGCAGTAGCGGCGAAGGCGGCGTACATCGTGCTGTTTGCACGTGGACGTGGTGCTGGAAGCACCACAGTAGAGGCACCTTGGTTTCGCCGTGCAGGTACTCTCGTTGTGCCCGTAAGTACAGCAGCGTCGGCAGGGTACCTGGCGTTCCACTCGGCTGGCCTCGATGCGTAAGCACCGAACTAATAAGGGCAGGCCCGCACTCAAGGCCGTGTCGTGGTCACCAGGGTCTGCAAACTCGATCCTGACGAGCGATGTGGGTCCCTATGCTCCGTGGATCCGAGCGGCCTTCAAGGCTGAAGGCCACTGCTGGTGTGCAGCGCTGATGAGGAACCTGACTGGCAGGTCCCTCGGGACCCCTCGGATCACAGCGCTGTACCTCCCATGGAGTACAGGCTGAATCTGCGCTGGCTGGATGGTTTCCAGGATCGGCGGCGTTGGCACAGGTGATGGTGGCGGCTTCTGCGGAGGCAGTCGCGGCGAGGCTGCGCTGGCTGGCGGCGAAGCGGTGGTTGAGGCATAGGATGCCCTAGGCTGCGGCGGCTGCGGCGAGATCTCCTCGGCGGGTACCGGAGGAGACGAAGAGGTTCCTGCCTTAGCAGGAGCGATGACAGAGCGGACCTCTTCTTCGCCATCTCGGAGCTGTGTGTGTGAAAATGTATATGAAAAAAAACGCGTACGAAATGCGAGGCGGACTTCGCTGTGTTCAAAGTGGTGGACCTCGAAGAAAACAAGTTTCTTCGGAGGGTAGCTAATGTGTCGGTGTTTTGTTTTCTGTGTTTTTTTTAGCCTGTCAATTTCGATATTGGTGGCCGGTTTCCAGGAGGAACTGAGCTGTAGACCGGCATTCCGGTTGAGCGTGCCCTTCTCTGAGGCGATGGCCAGCGCCTCCTGGACCCTGCGCTCCCAGTAGCCATCGCACCTGGCAACGATGGTCTCGCGAAAGTTGGCTCTGTGGTCCATGCCAAAGCAGTGTAGTCAGCCCAGATTTTTCTGGCTGCATTAGCCGGATAGACCTCTCATGCTCCTTGACCCTGGTAGTTATGATCCTGCCTGTTTGTCCTATGTACAAGGAATGCGATAGACTCCCGGTACTTGGAGGCCTAGCTGGTCTTTCACTGATCTGATTAGGTTTTTTATCTTCGGAGGAGGTTTGTTTATGGTCCTGAATACTGGCGATTTTGCCGGATAGGTTGCCGACGTATGGAATGCAGGTTGTGGCCGTGGGTTTCTCTGGAGCTGGCTGTGTAGTAGGCTTTGCTTTCTTGGCTTTGGTGAGTGCAGCAGTGACGTCATAATCGGAGTAGCTGTTTTGTCGGAGAGTGTATTTTAAATGCCGTAGTTCTTGAGTGAGATGGCTCGGATCCGAGACGGCGACTGCTCTGTGGGCCAAGGTGTTTAGTACGCCGATCTTTTGCGATTTGTGGTGAAAACTGTTGGCATTAAGGTAGAGGTCTGTATGTGCGGGCTTGCTGTGAACAGCGTTCCCACGTTTACCGTTGCTGTTCTTAGATATGAGGATGTCTAAGAATGCAGAGTTCCGTCCTTTTCAACTTCCATGCTGAACTGGATCTGACGCCGGAGGCTATTGATGTGTGCGAGGAAGTTCTGTAGTGTGTCAGGGCCATGCGGCCAAACAACGAAAGTGTCGTCGACATATCTGAAGAAGTGAGAAGGTTTCAGTGGAGAGGTGGCTAGAATTTCGTGTTCTAGGTGCTCCATGTAGACGTTGGCTCGGATCCGAGCCATCTCACTCAAGAACTACGGCATTTAAAATACAACTGTCGCCAGCCATAGCTGGTGCTTCGCCGGAGAAGTTCTAAGAGTGACGGCAAGACTACAGGGAAGCACTAGAAGAGCCCGACTAGCCTTATAAAGGCGCGAAGAAGGGATCAGAGCCAGATCTACTGTCGGGAGTTGCTCAGCGCTAGCCGCTGGCAACCCAGAAACTACCGGCAGCCTTCAAGAAGCAGCACACCAACAGCTTAGCTGGGTAGAGGAACACGACCGCAGCCAGCAGTCTCCTGACTGGTATCTAGGCACCTTCGAGCAGGTCCTCTGTTCTTCGGGCATTTTAGCGCACACTAACTGCTCTTTTTCTCTTTCTATCTAGCTTTAAGCTCCCCGTTAAGCCCCCGAACCAGGCTTTACACGTCTTCTTTTTCCTCATTGTTCTAGCTTAGACCTAAGATTTTTTGTACACCCCAACCTGGCCCTGATCCTTTCCCAATGGCCAAGTCTAAGGGTAAATCTGTTAAGGTTTGCTCTCCTTCGGGGTTGCGTGTGACCAGGGGTGAGGTCAACAGAAGGAACCTGGACATTGTCAAATTCTTACCAAATGCCTCTTCCTCTGCTCCCCCACCCGCTCCTCCCAAACCCAACTCCACTGCTACCTCTTGCCCCCAGCTGAAGCCCGGATGGTAAGCGGTCCAGCCGCGACGCCACAGCTGATTCCTACTCCTTCCCCTGCTGCCCTTAACACCCATTTACTTCGCTCCCGTTCTTCCTCTTCTTCCTCAGTCCTTACCCTTCCACCCTCCTGTTCTTCTCTCTACCCCTTCCATCCCTCCCTCGACCCACTCCTCCCCACAACCCGTCCCTCACCCCGTCTCTCCTCCTCGCCCTGGCCCTAACTCCGCTTCCTTTTCTCCCCAACCCGGACCCTCTTCCAGATCCGACCCCATCCCCATTCCTGCCAACCCTTTTCCTCTCCCCCAACCCCTCCTGTTCCTATGCTGAATGCCCTTAACGTCGTCCTTCAGCCTCCGATCTATGTCTCCCATAATATTTCTACTTCTCTGTGCAGGTTAATGGAGGAATTTGATGCTGCCTGCCCCAGCGAGGGCTACGTTATCTCAAGGGACCCGATATCTCGCAACTTCTTGATGCGAACCAGGACTGTCGCAGATTACGGGCACTTGGTTGCGTTCCTTCGGGAAAGGCGGGTAGCCTTTCAAATGACTACAGCTACGCAGAACCAGACCTACAGGGCGGTCGTGAAGAACGTCCTCTTCGATGAGGCAGAGGAAGCACTCAAGGAGCTGACGATGGCGCACCTGTCGGTCCTCCGAGTGGTACAGCTCCGAAGGTTCAACAGGGACAGGACACCTCTTTCGATGTATCTCGTGGAGTGACGACCGCTGACGACCTAGACAGATTACGAAGGCTCGAGTATGTCCTTCACTTCCGGGTGAAGATTGAGCCCTACCGCCACCCTATCATCCCGGTCCAGTGCAACCGGTGCCAGCAGCTGCAGCATACGGCAGCAAGGTGCACGGTGTCAGCCCCGGTGTGCTCGAAGTGCACTGGGCCGCATGAGTCGGCCTCCTGCGATGTCCCCCCTCCTGAAAGGAAGTGTGCTCTATGTCGCGGACGGGGCCATGGGGTCCGCTACCGGGCATGTCCAGAGTACCAGAGGTAGGTTGTCCTGGTTCGCAACCTTCAGAAGGGCAAGACACGTAGTGGGGGATCGGCGAATATGCGCCCATCATTGACGGCTGTCCAGGTGGCTCGACCCAGAGCTACGGCTCCATAAGCTAGCCGTGTGCGGGCTGTAGGTGGCCCGGTGCCTGATCGGGAGAACAGGAGCCGGTCCAGGACCAGGAAGGAGCAGACGCATCCACCCAGGGACGGAAGGCGGGATCCTCCTCAACAACAGCCGCAGACGACCGAAGACCGCAGACGAAGCTACCAGAGGGAATTGTACCAGGAGGTACTGCTACGCGGGATGAGCGATGAAGATCTGATGGAGACTTGCACCCACGTGCTCCGTCTACTCATCGAGAGGCCGTCGGAGACCCACTCTATCCTCTCTACCTACGCCGACTTCTTCCAACTCATCACTCCTGAGTTCCTTAATGGCCCTTAAAACCATCCTCAAAGTACTCACTTGGAATGCTAGAGGCTTACGTAGACGAAAAACAGAACTTTCAGACTTCCTAAATGCAAACAATATACAAATAGCACTTATCACGGAAACACATTTAGACAACATTAGATTTAACATACGCGTTACATTACACACAGGAAGGATAGGAACAATCGCGGTGGAGGCACAGCCATTATCATAACACAAAACATAGCACATAACGTAGCATTACTCCCACAATTTCCGACCCTAGAAGCAATAGGTATATCGAGAATTCCCGAACACTAGTAGTAGCGGCGTATAACCCACCAGGGCCAATACACAAGGGGGGAATTGATCAAATTCTCCAAACAAACAACAGAGTACTAATTTCAGGAGACCTCAATGCCAAGCACCAAATTTGGAACTGCAGGCCCACTAGTGCTGCCGGAAATGCATTACTCCAGTACGAGAACAACTCTGACTACGTAATTCATGCTCCCAACGAGCCCAGCTACTTCCCCTTCGCAAGAAATCAAACCTCTGACATCCTGGACATAGCAATCGCCAGGCACATTAACCAAAGAATTGCCCTACAAATTAGAAACGAACTATCGTCGGACCACTTCCCAATATTAATCACTTTAGAGGGACCGATTCTGATGGCACAGCCTTCAGAGGTACAATTACAAAAAAGCAAATTGGGAAATCGTTGAACGCACAATTAGCAAAACTCTCCCCAGGAACAACTCAACCCCCAAACGGAGCTCAACGCGGCCTTAACACAGTTGGAACATGCTATCAAGCTGGCAACAATTACGGCAGTTCCAGTACACGTACCCAAGACATTTGATACCAAACG
Source organism: Deroplatys truncata (assembly GCA_030765065.1). Classification (NCBI taxonomy): domain Eukaryota; kingdom Metazoa; phylum Arthropoda; class Insecta; order Mantodea; family Mantidae; genus Deroplatys; species Deroplatys truncata. Next base: position 557,500 of record JAUKNL010000019.1, read on the forward strand.
TCCAGCGGACTTTAAAGCTCTGGCAGTGGAACGAAATCGAGCAGGACGAAAACGGCAACAAACTCGCCACATCTTGAAGCCTTTCATAACCTCAACAACTTGGGCAGGCAGAGAAACACAAATTACACCGCCCAACAATGGCAGAACATGCTAGACAGTCTGGATACGAAACTAACTCAGCATGGCGCATTGCGAGACGCTTGACCCGAGATAAATTACGCATACCCCACAACACCACAACCGAAAAATAGCTATCACAGACCAAGAAAAAGCCGACACACTGGCTGATGCTCTTCAAAACTCTTACCCCGAATGACACTCCATCTTGTCCGCAATTCACAGCGGACACAGAGATGGAAACCCGCGACTTCCACCCACAATCGCACAACTTAATTCGTAAAACCTGCCCATCCGAAATTAAATGGCTAATCAAACATCTATCCCAACGAAAATCCCCGGGACCAGACAAAATACCTAATATAGCTCTTAAATATCTACCCGATGATGCGGTACATCTATTAGCAAACATTTTCAACTTCGTATTAACACAAGGGCTGTTCCCCGAAATATGGAAAATTGCCCACGTACTCCACTTCCCGAAAAAGTAGAAGAATCTCTCCAATCCCAATAACTATCGCCATATTAGCTTACTGAACACATTAGGCAAGTTTCTAGAAAAAGTAATACTAAAAGACTCAAAGCAGCAATCATTAAGCGCGACATCCTCATCCCGAAGCAGTTCGGTTTCCGAGCGAAACACTCAACGTCCTTACAACTTTTAAGAGCAACTAAGTACAACACTTACGGTTTCTACATACGAAAGTCCACAGGAGCTTTACTCCTCGACGTGGAACGGGCCTTCGACAAAGTTTGGCATGCGGGAATACTGAAAAAGCTAGCCTCATTAGGCATTCAGGACTAGCTAATAAAACTAATGTCTAACTACTTGAAGGACAGAAAGTTCCAATCTTCAGTGAACAACAGTCGGTCCTCCATTAGACCCACCAAAGCAGGCGTCCCTCAAGGAAGCATACTCGGGCCTACACTGTTCAACTTATACATAAACGACACCCCCAAAACTGCAAACACCACCCTCTACATATACGCGGACGATACAACAATAATGGCGCAATCGTTCAAACCACAAGTTATTCACACCCGTCTCCAAAATGCTCTCAGAGAGCTGAAGAGTTGGCTCACGAACTGGCGGATCAAACTAATTGCCCCTAAGACCCAAGCAATAATCTTCACAAAACGAACAAATCACAGATTCCCAAGACACAGTTTACAACCGCTCACACTCTTCGGTGAGAACATAAACCGGACAGCGAATGTAACATGGCTAGGGCTGAAAATGGACCAAGGCTTGACTTGGAAACCCACATAAACCAAGTCAGGGCAACCAATTGGGCAAATAATACCCTCTAATAAACCTAAATAATCAACTAAACCTTAAATTAGACCTAACCCTCTACAAAACATTAATCCGCCCCATTCTAACCTATGGGGCGCTTGTGTGGGAATACGCCGCTAAAACACATATCAAAAGACAACAAACTTGCCAAAATAAAACCTTACGCTTGGTATCAAAAGTGCCAACCATAGCACCCGCTGACATACTATATGATGAACTAAAATGCACACCATTGAGAAATTTATCAAAAAGCTTAGTTTGATATATACAAAAAGCTATTTACACATCACAATGTGATATACACAACTTAGGCAATTATACGATAGAAGTGAATAAACACAAGCGTCCTCTCTCAATTTTCGACCGAACACTGTTCCACAACGCGACAGAGCCTAACATGCAAGAATTCCTTGACAACCTCCTAAGATACCCCTAAAACACCTAAATCTACAAGAACAAGGCTAAGCTCACTACACGACCTTCTCACTGTTACAGATTCCAGTCCATGCAGCAGCCTTCAAGTCCTTGCGCTACCCAGCCAAGGTGGCTCCGGGAGAAGAAGGCCTCCCCTCGTGATACACTGGTGCAGCTGCGCCGAGATGGGTTGGCTTCTTATCTGTGTGGGCACAACGAAGAACGGCTTCAACTAAGGGCCACGAGAAGACGAGCAAGACAACCTTGCAATTCGGACGTCCCAAGATATCCTCCTGGCTGAAATTTTTGACGCTCTTCCCGAGGGAAGGAATCCAGAAGAACTTCGAAACGACTGGTTAACCTCATAGCCTAAGAGTATTTACCTAAACCGTTTGCTCTAACGTAGGTTAGATACACAATAATAACGATTGCACTAACTCCAAGAATGCAAACCTCAGTAATTCTATACAATGTAGCCAATTATCATAGTATCATAACTAGCTAGTATTAACTTATATTGTAATGCACGACTAATCACCCGGGGTTACTCAGGGCACCAGTCATGTGTAATTCCGGGTAACTAATTATTGATGCGCTCGCATGCAATGCATGCCAGCTACACACCTTTCATTGACTAACCGGGGTGCTATGCGGGACCCAACTAAAATGCACGAAATTACTAATAGCTATCACATTCTAACACGTGGTGGGGTTTTTAGTGGGTATTCCGCGCTTTAAGCGCCGAGCCCCACATATCCCTCCAGCCATTGTACATCGGTTGGGGTCGAATGCAGTAATGCATTTTACCCCCCACGGAAGAAAAACGGTTGCAGCGCAACCTACCGCTAGGTACATAGCACCTGTCTTCTTTGCCAGGCAGAGCAGCAAGACCATAACCAACTTTCTTCGGAAAGGTTAACGGCGCACATCTGTGTCCGGTCCTCTGCTGCTCGCGTCTTTCGGCACCTGCCAGACTCTTTCTCTCTACACTTCTTGCTTCTACTCTATCTCACTTACGTTCCCTTACCTCCTACTCATTCTTGACTGCTGACATGGGTAAGTGTGGGACTAAGACCAAACGGACGACGCGACGTTTTCCGACGGCCTTACGGTCGACGCGACAGACTATTGTGAAGACCTCCCGGGGCTGCACCTCATCCCAAACACCTGCACCTCAACCTTCTAGTCCTCAACCCAACTCCAGATCTACCTCATCCACCCCCGTCCTACCTTCACCCAACCCTAACCGTCCTACGCCTAACTCCCAAATCCTGAACACCCCTCTTCCACTTTCCCGCTCTAGTTCCAGCTCCTCTTCATCCTCTCGCATTTCCCTCTCTAGCACCCATGATACTCCTCCTGATCTCTCCTCCTCGCACCCCCCTCGCCCCAGCATCGTACTCCTGTCAAATCCGGCATCTTTCTTGACCCAGCGGCTCCATCCTTTGTTCCTCAACCTGGTGGCCCCACCCACTCCACCCGTCTGATCAACTTGCCTAAACCCCATCCCAATCCCAAAACCTCTGCCTTTCCCACCAACCTCAAGCCTAATCCCAATTCCCCATCGGATCCTCTACCTGGACCCTCCTCTAGACCTGACCCTCAACCTCTACCTTCTTCCCGTCCAAGCCTTCAACCCGGACCCTCTTCCAGGCCTCACCCACTACCTTCTTCCTGCCCAAGCCCTCAACCCGGACCCTCTTCCAGACCTGACCCAGCTCCTCTTCCACCTCACCACAGCGCCCTTCCTAAATCCTATGCCTGTGTAGCCTCTCTCCAACCTCCTATCTACGTCAACCAAAGACACAGCACAGGCCTTAGCAACCTTCTAATGGACTTCACGAGACGGACCGGCGTTGCAGACTTCGAGGTACGCCGGGCCTCACTGACACACGACTATGAACTCAGGACCAGGAGCCCCGAAGACTATAAACGTATATGCGACTACCTGCGCCAGGCCAATGTGGGTTTCCACGTTGTGGCACCAGCTCATTCAAAGAGCTGTAGGGTGGTAATTAAGCTCTACATGAATGGTGCTGAGCCTGAGATTAGAGAGGAACTAGCGTCCTCTCGAATCACACTAGTACGAGTTGCCCAACTACGTAGGTTCACCAAAGACAGAACACCCCTTCCTCACTACCTTGTTGAACTCAAGACACAAGACGAACTGCTTTGACTAATGACTAAGACCACTGTACTCTACTCACGGGTGACGATTGAGGATTACCGCCCGCCCCGGTTTCCGAAGCAGTGCGGCAACTGCCAGCGGTTGGGCCATTTGGCTGCCAACTGCAGGGCAGAAGCAGCCTGCTCGAAGTGCGGGGGCGGACACGGGTCCCAGACATGCAACATGCCGTTGCCGCAGCGAAGGTGCCTCCTTTGTGGCTCGCAGGGGCACGGGGCACGCTTTCGTGGCTGCCCTGTATACCAGCGACACCTAGCTGCACTACGGACCCCAGACACAAGGACCAATCCCAACGCTGGGAGGAAGCCGAGACCACCAGTCCCAAGAGACGGTCCCACTGTTAACCCGGCAAGTGCCGGAGCCAGTGCGCCTCCTCCCAAGACAGCTGAAAGAGCTACTGCCATCTCACAGCGCGACGCTCCCTCAAGACGAGACATACAGGACCACGTGACACACCAGCCCAGGCAAGCAAGACTCACAATTGACAGTCGAGAATGGCTATATAACCCCCGCATGTGTCTGGTTGGGATCGACGAACTGACCTACGGACCTGAGGAGAAACTAGACACCCTTCAGCATTATCGTCAATACTTCCAACTGCTTCTCGACTCTGACAACTTCAATGGACGTTAGCTCAACAACAGGCAAATGAATGATTTGGAATGCACACGGACTGAGACAACGAAAATATGAATTGTTAAGACTACTTGACCAAACACAATGTTCAAATATCTCTCGTAACGGAAACACACCTTAGCCCGCGAGACAGGTTAAATCTGCCGGGTTATCTAGTATACCGCAACGATCGAGACAGACACGGCGGCAGCACTGCTATTGCCGTCCGTCGGAACAGCGCACATCATCAAATTCAACTTCCACCGCTCCAAAGACTCGAAGCAAGCGCGATAAACGCTTCGCTAAACCAAAATAATCTGTTAATAATTTCGGCTTACAATCCTCCGGATGATATAAACACAGCAGATATAGATTCACTCCTACAACTAAACCAACGCGTAATAATAGCAGGTGACCTCAACGCAAAGCACTCACTCTGGAATTCTACGCACACGAACACTGCTGGACAAACACTACTACGCCATGAAAATAGGTCCGACTATATAATTCACGCTCCCACTGAACCAACTTACATCCCATTTCAGGCAAATCAGGCCCTGGATGTTCTCGACATCGTAATAGAAACACAGACCGGCGCGCGCATCTCGCTAAAGGTACACAATGATCTATTATCGGACCATTTACCAGTATTGATAAACCTAGAAGGCTCCCTTCAAATAGTACCAACCAGACCTAGACGCAACTACAACAAAGCTAACTGGGACCTTTTTACTGAAACAGTGGAGGCACAAATCTCGAACATACGGACAGACTCTATTGAGGACATTGACAATCCCACAGAAACGATCGAAAAAACAATACAATATACCACAAATGTGACAGTCCCCTTACAGCAGCAAGGAAATACCAACACGCGATTTCCAGCGGACATACAACACTTAATCAAACAACGTAACAGAACACGAAGACAATGGCAACACACTCGAAGTGTCGCTACACAACATCACCTCCGAACACTAAACCAGCAACTTCGCGAGAGCACTGCTGCCGTTATTTCAGAGCAATGGAAGAACACACTGCAGGCGCTAGAACCGCAAAATAACACAGTATGGCGAATAGCCAAATGTCTCACCAGGGACAGGATCTCCGTCCCCCCTCTCCACGTGCGACAACGTATTGCTGCTACCGACGAAGAAAAAGCAGAAGCATTAGCAGACGCACTGCAAAGTACACTTGTTCCAAACCTAACACCAGCGCTACCCACATTTACGAACGAAACCAAAAGAATCACCGAAAACATACACAAATTGCAAACCCACAATCAAATTCGTAAAACACATCCTTCCGAAATCCAATGGCTTATAAAACACCTCCCGAAAAGAAAGACCCTGGACCAGACCAAATACCAAACGTCGTATTAAAAAGCCTACCTCTCAACGCCTTAAAAACACTAGCATGTCTTTTTAATCTTTGCCTATCTCACGGTTGCTTCCCCAATAGGTGGAAAACAGCAAACGTGCTTCACTTACCGAAGAAGGGCAAAAAAAACCAAGCGAATCCACACAACTACAGACCAATTAGCCTGCTTAACACAATGAGCAAACTTTTTGAAAAGATCGTATTAAAACGTGTCAACGCATTCATGATCAAGCACAACATACTCATACCTGAACAGTTCGGATTCAGGGCGAAACACTCGACTACGCTACAACTCCTTCGCACTACTGATCACATTACGAAAGGCTTCAACATCCGGAAGTCAACGGGCGCCGTTCTCCTTGACATAGAACGCGCCTTCGACCGCGTGTGGCATGTGGAACTACTACGAAAAATGCTTACGTACAAATTTTCGGACACCATGACCAAGCTGATAGCAAACTACTTGCGCGACCGTACCTTCTCCTCGGTAATTAACGAAGTGAAATCAGCACCTTGCTCAATACTGGCGGGCGTCCCACAAGGTAGTATTTTGGGACCTCTGCTCTTCAACCTATACATAAACGACATTCCCAAGAGCTCGACATGCCCCTGCATCTCCTGTACGCCGATGACACATTTACCATGGCACAATAAGGTAAAGTCACATTTATACGCAGAAACCTTCAAACATCGCTCACACACCTAGAACCATGGCTCACTAAATGGAGAATCAAGGTAAACGCGAACAAAAGCAAAGCGATAATCTTCACTAAACGCATAAAGCACTATTACCCAAGACATAACTTACTTCCACTAAAACTCTTTACTGACAACATTAACTGGACCAACAAGACCACATACCTTGGGCTAGTGATGGACCACGGTCTAACATGGCACCAACACACCAACTAAGTACGCAAAAAAGCTTACGCTCAATTGCACAAATTATACCCATTAATAAACTACAACAATGCACTCAAACTAAACATGGGCTTAACGCTCTACAATTCCCTCATTCGCCCAATATTAACTTATGCAGCGCCGGTCTGCGGCTACGCAGCAAAAACCCATATCCAACGCATGCAAACTATTCAAAACAAGATAGTCAGAATGGTAACCAAATGCTAGCACCATCAAAAGAACTGCATGATGACCTACACATGCATGCATAGAAGAATTTATTAAGAAATTAGCCTTCGATATTTATAACAAACTCCCTGCGCACTATAACCTACAAATTTCTTCACTAGGCCAATATGACACGACGATAGATAAACACAAACGACCTCTATCCCAGTTTGACAGAAATCTTTCCAACACAGACTACGATGACGAAATAACATAATTTTTAGACAACCTTTTGCAATAATCCACATTCTTCTGCATCCAGTATTTCTTTACAGATATCACACCATCCACTTCACAGCTGCCCTTGAAGTCCTTCTGCTACCTAGCAAAGGCAGACCCGGGAGATGAGGGCCTCCCCGCCAGTGGCACTGGTCCGCACTTGCACCATCAGGCAGGCAGCCAGCCGAGTGTGCACTCTAGACGACCCTGCACGAACACCGCACCCAGGATTGGAAATCACTGACGACGCCCTCAGGCCATACACGGAAGTACTGACACGGCTCCGATTAAGGAGACCACGCAGAACAAAACTCATTACCGCTCCCACCATTCCATTACGCAACTGCATCTAACCTCACGTAATTACTAAAAATGCACGTACAAAGCACTATTAACCAAATCACCACACAATACCAGAAAGCCACCAAATCTTCCCTCACTTACACCATCAATCCCTAAGGCTGTACCCAGGACTTGTTCATGGCTGCAGCCTGGGAATTCATCCTTTGATGCGCTTGCATGCAACGCATGCCAGCAACACACATCACGTAATTAACCGGGGTGCTTACGCGGGACCCGACTAACCTACTCACTAAATCATGACCAAAACTCCCTGCATGTTAGACACTAACTGCACGAGGGAGGCGATGTGGTTTGCATGGCAACGCATGCCGGACGATCGCCACTCGTTGCCAGGAAAGCATCAACTCTTATTTCAATATAAATACTTTCAGTCGTTGCAATCTATCCTGTAAATCCCAAATCCCTCATCAAAATACTGGAGTGAATGTGTTCATTGCCAACTGCCCGACATTAGATACCAATCAACCAACATTCATAAAGCTGCAGGAAAAATAAAAGAAGAAAAAGTTGTTTATTTGGTGATTTCTACAATTTTCCATCATCACAATGATAAAAAGTATTATAAAGAACAAATTTGACCATAAATATAATTCAAATTTAACAGAATTTAATGAAAACTTTGAATTAAGAAAAAAATGTATGGAAGACTGTACCTTAGTTCCTGAATTGCAAAACTGCTGCTGTTATGTTTCGACTAATTATTGGACATGATTGAGCAAACATCTCCACAAAATTGTAATATAACCATCACCAAATCGTTTACTGTGCTCTAAACAAATTGAAATGGACATGGTCCACCTGGCAAAATGTACTACTCTTCAAAATCAACACAATATCACTTCCAAATACTGAAAAGCTAAACAGAGAATGATTTTGTTGTTAAATCTTAAGCATTAGATACACATTTTTCCATCATTGATTACTTAAATGCTCATTGGATTTGTTTTCCTCAAAATATTGAAGTCATTCTTTAGATCTTAATTTAAATTATGTTTTTCTCCAGCTATATTTACAACTTATATTTTTTTGTGAATAAAGGACAAGTTAAGCACTACATATATACCCAAGTTTCCTTACTTTGGAAGCAACTCCACTATTGAAAGGAAACTGCAATAAACAGAGGGTATATAAAGTTTTATTTTTCGATGGAATTGCAGCCACAATGCCACGATAATTGCATAATTAATGTGAGACAAGAAGTTAAAGAAGCTGGCACCAAATATGAGAAAGCATTACTTGTCCATATAAGAAAACTATGTGCACTAAAAATGTGGTTTTCACAGTCACATTACAAAAATCACTCTATGCTCCTCACAGATTATGGCAAAACTAGAATATTTTCCTCTAGTTAAAGTGTATTTGCAAGAGAAGCATATGCCAAAACTTCCAAGATTCATATTGCTCTTGGGTTACAGGCTGAAGGTCATGCATCATCCTATTTAGAAGCCACTGGTAAATTATTTAAAAAATTTGAGTTAGAGTTGAAACATTTAACATCACTTAATGTTTTTCATCTTAACCGGTTTCAAGAGCTCATCAGAAAAGGATAACTGGTTCTCGTGGTGTTTTCCGGTGTGTGATGACCTGGTGGAGTGTTGAATTTCCATAGTGGATTTGGTGGCGGCAATTCAAAATTCAGTACACAGTGTTTATGTTTTGTGATTAATAATTTTTCCCAACTCTGTTGTGTATTTTGCCAGTTTTAGGAGTGTTATATTTGGTGTGATGTTGTGGTTTGTCATTTAAATGCAGTGTGTAACTGCAGATTTATCCATCTGTTTGCATTTAATGTGTCTCATATGATCTTTTAATCTGGTCTCCAAATTTCTTTTTGTTTTATCTATGTAGATTTGGTCACATTCTGGGCAATTAATTTGATAGATTCCTCTGATTTGTTGCAGAGGAATTTCCCTAGACTGAATTTGTTTTGTGGAGCCAGACAGATGTTGAGCTTTTTGAAAATGTTAGGGAATTTGTAATGAGTGCTTGGGTGGAAAGGGAATTTTTTGAAAATCATTTTGCTTTTTTGTAGGGGGAGTTTTGTGTTTTTGTTTCTTGAAATGTGCTATTTTTTGTTGTTGATGATCTTTTTGGTGAATCCATTAAGCATAGAAATAGTACCCATGAGCACAACGGAAGTAAATAGAGTAATAAAATCCCTCAAAAGCAAGAATTCATCAGGTTATGACGAAATAACTACAAAAGGATTAAAACTATGTGCTGACAAGATTAGCAAACCTTTAAGTCACATATGTAACCTCTCCTTTTTAACAGGGACATTTCCTGTTAAACCACTATACAAAAAGGGGCAAAAGTCACAAATGTCAAGCTATAGACCAGTACCTATTGTTACTAACCGCTTTCTCCAAAGTATCTGAAAAACTAATGTTCAAGTGAATATGTCACCATCTAAGTAAACATAATATTTTAGCAAATGAACAGTTTGGATTTAGGAAAAACCATTGATGCCACTTTCAACTTAATTAATGAAGTTCTAAAATCCCTTGATAATAAATGTAACTCACTATGAATATTCTGCTATCTATCAAAAGCATTTGACTGTGTAAATCACAACATACTCTTATCAGAATTACCCTATTATGGCATTAATGGTAAAGTATATCAATGGATTGCCTCATATTTACCAAACAGAGAGTAAAAGGTCATAATAAATTCTGCAGATAATTGCAAAAGATATTCCAAATGGTCTGAAATAAAGCATGGCATTCCACAAGATTCAATTCTGGGTTCATTATTCTTTCTAGTATATATCAATCATCTCCCCAGAGTAACAAATAAATATGCTCATCCAGTTCTCTTTGCAGATGATACAAGTATTATAATTAAAGGACACAAAGTTAGTCACCTGTCAGAGTTACCTACCCAATAGTATTTTCAGTATCCTAAATAATTGATTTGACAGTAGCAAAATTCATATAAATTTTGAACAAAATAAGTATATTAATTAATGCACAAAAATAAAAGCATTGCAGACATAAGGATTAAACATGAAGGCAATGAAATTGCTGAAACTTGTAATATAAAATTTCTTGGGCTTACTATAGATCATAATATTACGAATTAGAAACACCTTACATCCTACCAAAACTAAGCTCTGCATGTTTCACAATCAGATTTATTGCGAAAAAATATTAATTCATTTTACAAATAAAAGCATAAAAAAAACAGCATATTATACTTATTTTCTTTCAATTATGACTTATGGAATAATACTCTGGGGAAATTCAGTAGATACTAAAAAACTATAATAAGAATAATGTCAGGTGTAAAACAATCAACTCATAGTAAACCATTATTCAAAACTTTTGGAATTTTGCTATTGACCTGTAAGTAAATTCACGCTCTACTTTTAATTTTAGTCGACCCATCTGTTTGGTCGCATGAACGGCCAACGCTTTGCGTCAAATACGGAAGTAAAATCAGCAGTCCGCAGATGGCTATACTCCAAGGAAACGGACTTGTACGAATAGGGCATATTGAAACTGCATCACAATGGGAGAAATGTGTGAGAAACTTGGTGACTATGTCAAAAAGTAGGTAAAAGGTATTGCGATATTTGTTGTTGTTTTAACTATTAAACTTTTTTGAAAAAAAATTATTGTACATTACTTTTCGATCTACCCTCGTACAATATTAGAAATTTATTAAGTGACCCATTGAAAGATAAAATTATCAAGGATCTACCAAATAAATTGCCAGGAGTGTGATAAAATATAAATTGGAAAGACAAAGAGAAGTCTGGATACTAGACGCAAGGATCACATGAGAAATTTAAATATACGACAAATCAGCTGTAGCTGGATGGAAAATCACAATTTTTAAAACTGTTATAAAATCAACTGAATTGGAGACATGGGAGAATATTTCCATTGCTAAAAACAAAAGAGATCTTATGAATTTTGAGATTCCAGAAGCAGGTGACGTCTTTGCTTGGCAGAGAAGATAGATAACATTACACCTACTGATGGAACCCTGCACAACATGGGAGCTTCAGTCAACTCGGCAACTGAGGATAGGGAGGGTGTTCCCTAAAACCGGCTTTGTGATAACAAAATGTAAGTGGAGTTCATTGTGTTTAAATATTCAAGATTTTATAAAATGTTAGGGCTATAGTTTTCAGAGGTGACATCGTTATCTGGTTTAAGATAGGAATGATTATAGCAAAATGGCATTTGTCAGGAAAGGTTTTTGTTGTCCAAAGGCAACTGAAAATTCTCAAGAGACAATTAACTCCAATTAGGAAGATGAGTGAGAAACTCATACGGCCTGTTATCAGGTCCTGGGCCTAACATTTGCAGTTTTGAACAGCGCCCCTAATTCAGGTAATGTAATGACATTACTGTAAGCCTCATTTGAGTTGCAATCCAAAATCATTTGAGACAGCAGTTCAATGCCAGTGATCTTCTTCATAGTTAGAAGTAGAAAATGCAGTAGCAAACCAGTCAGCAAAACCATGTGCAATAATTTATGTTTCAGTGACATAGGTTTGTAATTTGGGATTTTACAGTGTAATAGGAATAATTTGGTGTCTTCCCTGATTTTCTTTACATTTACCCATACCACAGACTGCAATTTGCTGGTTCCAGGAGGTTAAAATAGCTGTCAGTTCTTGTTTGCTTCGTTTTATGATTCTTTGACATTAACTTGCACTATTGAAGTTTTAGCTTGTTAGCAACTGTGGAGTATCTTTTATACCAGTAGTATTTTTTTGAGCTACATCCACCTTACACTGCTTATTCCACCAAGGGACCTTTCTAGTTGTACATGAGCTACCTATGAAAGGAATGTCACTGAAGTCCTGGGTTATTCAGTTTATTTCAGAACAGAAAAATGTTCTTTTAAGTGAGATGGACAATTTTCACTTTCTCTTCATACATAGTGGGTAGAGAAGGTATTGCATTCCATCCAAAAATTTGATAGAGGTTTCACCATAAATACATGTTTTGAGGTCCAGTGAATAAAAAAAAACAGTTGAAAAATGTCTGTGCATGTGTGTGCTAACAGCATAACTCAAAAGTGAAAAGTTGGATAAATATCAAACTTGGTACTTAGGTTCAGTACCTTTCAAAAATTCAACACAAAGATTATCAAGAAAATCCCCCTTTCAAACTTCCCTTTGCATGGAACATTTTTCGAACATTTTTATTTTCTAACAAGAGGCTCTAATGATTTTGATTAAAATACATATATTAAAGATATTTACATGAAAAACCTATATGTTGAATTTTCTGAAAATAGCCTGTGAAGTACACCGCATTCAGAAGGAATTTTGTATAATCTTGTATAATTAGTAAAGGATAGAAGAAAACATACTACAAATACTGCACAAAATATGTTGATCTCTTTATAACAAACAATTTATTTAAAATAACTCTTTTTGGGGCATCAGCCATGTCCAAGATATTCATTATTAATGATTTGAATTGTTCATTACTTAGCAATTCTTTTAAAGTTCAGTCAATTTTCAGTTGTTTCTCTGAAATGTATGAAATTTTAATGCCAGTGTATAGTGTCCAGTTCTAAAACGTTTGACTATTGCTATTCCCTTTGTATCTACAACAAAGTGTGTGATGCAGATATTTCTACAAAGGTTTCAATCTTGATTAAAATGGAGTAGATAGAAAGATAAACTTTCATGAGAATAATTTGTTTACCCACTAAGTGAGAGAGGATAGCGAAAGTCATGTGAATGTATCACATCAGAATTTTTTTTCTTGTACACTTTTTCTGTATGCCTTTGCCTTTATAAGGTTCCATTTTGGAATGTAGTTTTAAGTTTCAGATGGCTTTAAGTGTTATAAGTAGGGGAATGTGATTAATTCCTTGAGGAAAGCCAAAGATGCACTAGTGACAAATGTCGTGAATTCCAATAAATAGATGCTTAAAACAATGCAATGTATGCATTATGAGCCAGATTGTAGTGTGTGGGTTGTTAATGTTAAGTAGAATTAAATCCTTCAAATCAAGAAAATCTTCAATTATTCATCTTCTGGTGTCCATTTCCTTTCTCCCCAAATAGTATTGTGGCTGATAAAGCTGCAAAGAAGAAATGGTCGAGAAAATTCGCAAACTAGGTCAGTTAAAACTATAAAATTCAACAGATTTGCTATCACTGAGGTGTCTCAATGAAATGAAATTTTTAAGCTATAACACAATAATTTTTAAATATTGAATAATGAAAATAACTTACATAGAAAGTTGTAGTAGTCCACCATTTTATGTTATAAAGATCATTATTTTATTTTTTGAAGAATAAGTCTTTCAAATGGCCTCCATTTCTGTGATGACATTCTACCAGCCTTCTATGCAGATCATGAAATGAATATTACAGTATTTCAACAGGAATAGTAGTAATGTCTTTGCAAATCTTTTCTTTCAGTTCTTCAAAGTTTTGTAAACGAACTGATTATCCCTGCTCTTCAGAGATCCCTATAGAAAGATGTGGGAGTTCTGGGAGGACAGGCAATATTCCTGCTTTTAGAGATTACATGTTTCCCGAAGAGTTGATGCACAGTTGCCATAGAAATTCTAACTGTATGTGCTTTCTTGCTGAAACCATTTTGGCTCCTTCAAGGGAAATCTTGCAATTTCTGGGGTAAGAAAAGTCTCAAGCATATGGACATATGGATTACAATTCACTGTTGTTATTCACCATTTTCAACAAAATAGGGACCAATAACCCTTTGTGAAGAGTTTGCACAACAAACTGTTACCTTCTGACTGTGTAAAGGTATATCATGTAGTTGTTGAGGACTTTATGGCTACCAGTAGCAAAAATGTTTTTATTTACCAAACAGTTTAGGTGAAAATGGGCTTCATTGGATAATTATAGTTTGCTTAAACATTGATTATCTTCATCAAATTGGCTGAAAACTGGTTACAAAATTCAATCCAGTTAATTTTGTCTTTAGGTTTTAATTGACGGACAATCTGCAACTTGTATGGATGAAAGCACAAGTCCTTTCTCAATATTCTGTGAACACTGACTGGGATATCTTCAACAGCATTGAAAGCCATCACAGTGAATGTTTAGTAGTCTGAATAACAGCCGTTCTTACTGTCTTAATGTTTTCTTGTGTTCTAATGGTTTTCTGCTTACCTGGTGGATTCTTCTTTTCTACTGAAGCTGTTTGTTCAAAATTTCTCACCCATGTGGATGGCATCATGTTGTCCAAGACTCTAGCAGCATCAGAATGTCTTTACAGTGGTTAGACTATCATTGTTGTTATAAAATAATTTTCAGTTGAGCACATTGAGCTGCGGATCACATCTCCATATTAACAACAATGGCATAAAATGGATGAACAATTAACACTGATTTTTTGTTACTAACATTACCCAGTAACATTTTCTAAAGAAATGAAAAAAAAAATTTGTTTCATTGAGACACCCCGTACGTAGCTTTATTGATGAGAGAGCAAAGGTAATTGCTTTCAAATTTGTGCTTAAATGGAGAGATTGATGTGGACTCTGTCATTTGATATACTGTGACCGCATGCGCAGAGCTACCTGTGGGCAGCCTCTTGGCTCGGTACTTGAATGAGCCTTTGTGGCCAACAGAACAATAGCAAGTATGGAAACAATAGTACTATAGGCAGTGTGGAATAAGCCCATTATGTGCTGTTTATTTGATCCAGAACCTTTGTTTTGGCATACTTAGTAGATTCTTGTTCCGAAAGTTCTGCTTGTATGTGGGTCCTATAAGGGGGCTGCTCATGCCCGGACTACAATTCAGTTCAGTTGAGTTGTGTTAGAAGTGACAAAGTGAAAAGTAGACAGTGCAGTTTAGTTGTAACTCAGCACTCAGTTGAGTCGTACAGTTCAGGTGTATTGTATACCGAGTGCATGCCAAAGTGACTGAAGTGTAACGTTTGTGCTATGTTGAGTGCCTAGTGATAAACAAAGTGTGCTTTCACAGTAACTGGTTTTCTCATTTGTTACATTGGTGTCAGGAGTGGGACATAAATCCCAGAATGGAGGAAACTACACAAACTACTGGCCAAAATTGAGAAGATGCAGGCGAAAATAGTCCGGGATGGAGAAACTGGAGATGAAAATGAAATCTGGAAGAAGATGGAAACGAAAATGAAATTTGGGATGTAGAAGATGAAGATGAATATGGATCCGGGAATGGAGAAGATGGAGAGTGAAATGAACATAAAATACGTAACAAACAAGCTAGGAAGTGAAATAACACAGTGAATTCTGCTATGGAAAAAATGCAGACAGAAATGAAGGGTGCAACAAAAGAAATGAAGACAGAAATGTCCAAGATGAAGGTGGAGTTATCGACTAAAATTGAACAACAACTAGCTGGCGTGAAGCAGGACAAGGAGGAGCTTGGTGGAAAGGTGAAGGACCTTGGCCACCGCGTTAACACCCTGGAGGTCTTCGGGGGCGGCTTAGCGTCGACGGTAGCGCTAAAGACCTGAACGCCATAATGGAGGAAATGCTTAAAGGAAGACTTGAAGGTCCAGATTCCAGGACGCGACACATCTGCATGCCTCAACTCACCCAAATACGAGGAAATGTCGACTTTCGAGCTCTACTTGCGACAGTTCACCGCCGTCGCCACCCAGTCAATGGTCATCAGAGTAGCAAGCCGCACAGCTGGTACTAGCCTCCAGGGACGGGCGGCAACATCAAGAGACCGTAGAGAACCGTTTCGGGAACCATCGCTTGGCTGCTGCCTTTCGTAATCAGTCAAGTCAAGGCTGCAACAGCCAGGGCAAATGCTGCAGGAGTTCGTCCTGGGAATTTAACAGCTGGTGAATAAAGCTATGGTGAACCACCCGCCCAGTTGTGTGTCCCAGGAAACTGCCTATATTTTACTGACAGGTACGTGACGCCAAGATGCTGGCATCGCCAAAGGCCTGCTTCTCGGCAACTACAAGACCATCCACGAGGCGCAAACGGCCGCTTTGAGGATGAAGGTGACCAAAGTAACAGCTACATCTCTAAGACCAGGAACTTTCGATACGACGGGGACAGAGGATCAGCCCAACACTTCGACACGAAACGAATAAGTACCGGCGTGGCGAGGGGCACGTCGAGGCCATCATCACTACACCCTTGAGCGACACAGCGTGCTTTGGGCAGTTTACGGTTACGCTCTCTGGCCTGCAACGCGCCAGTCACTTTCCGGTGCTTGATGGATTCAGTGATGAAGGGATTGACTTAGGATGCCTGCCTGCTATATCTGGACATCATCGTCATTGGCAACACTTTTAAGATCATCTAGAGAATCTGACCAAGGTATTACAGACTGTAAGTAGCCAGCCTGAAACTGAACGCGAAGAAATGCCAACTCATTTCACGGAGATTAACCTCGTATGCCACATAGTCTCAACAACTGGGGTAGCCCCAACCCGGAGAAGGCTGGGGCTATGGAATTGGATCAGAAGGATAAACGAGATTTGCGAAGTTTTCTGGGCCTATGCAGCTACTTCCGTCTGTTCGTCAGAGGCTTCACCAACATCACAAGGCCCCACGATCATCTGACGGAAGAACATCGGCCTTACATGTGGACAGAAGAAACGAGAACACATTGCCGGCGCTTAAGCCAGCACTCTGCATTGCGCCTGTTTAGGGTTTTCCATAACCGGACGACAATTTTACTGTGGACACCGACGCCAGCGACAGTGATATCGAAGGCGTACTATCCCGGGTGAAGAATGGGCAGAAGCGGATAACAGTGTACTTCAGCAAGATGCTCTCCAAGGCGGAAAAGTACTACTGCCTTACCCGACGGGAACTCCTGGCAATTGTGAAGGCGCTGAAACACTTCCATAAATACCCGTATGGTCAGCGATTCCATCCGAGGACTGACCACTCTAACCTCACCTGGCTATTGAGCTTTAAGGACCCGGAGGGCCAGACAACCCTTTGGATCTAGAGGCTACAGGAACACAACTTCCAATCAGAACATCAGAGAGGAAGGAAGCACTGCACTGCCATGTCAAGAAAACCATGCCCGGAGGAATGCGGTCAGTGCACTAGGGTGGAGGAGAAGAAGTGTTACGAAGCTATCCGTGTGATTTCGGCGGTACCTGCAGATGGATGCGATAGCGCAGGTCTGAGGGAGCAGTTGGCGGATGTCGACTTGGGACCGTTCCTGAGAGAAGTCGCACCCAGGAGTAGTATGTGTAAGTCCAACTGGACTCAATGAGACTCACTGAAGACCAGGTGCGTTGTTCGGGTTTGGAGTCACACGATGGGAAGGTCTTGGACCCAACGCAACGATTGAGAAGCTCCGATAAAGGTACTACTGATTGAGATTACGGGCGTACGCTCAGAGGTAGTGCCAGCAATGTCATGTGTGTGCGGTTAGTCGCGGACCACAGACTAAGAGCCTGCTAGCCTCTAGTTCCCGAGGTCGCGGGTTCAAACCCGGCGGAGGGTGATGGATTTTTTTCGGGCGTAAAAATTCTTAGCATGTCTTCCTTCGGAAGGGAAGTAAAGCCGTGATCCCGTGTCGTAGATTTGCGCACGTAAGAGAACCGCAAGCCTGATAGAGGCCTCTGAGCAAACTTTCCGGCCTTTCATGCCCAATATGCAGTGGGACGCTAAGGGCCATAGTAGTTAAAAAGCGTCCATTAATAAAACTCATTTTTAACAGACTGGAGCCGGGATCGCATACAGTAGTATAACATAGGAGCACCCTTCGAACGCATCGACATCTCTAAGTCCGACAGAGTTAACCAGTATCTGCTGGTGGTCATTGACTAGTTTACCTAGTACTCGGAGGTGTGCGCAGAAGGCAAAGACAAGGGCGGACTGCTTCGTGGAAGAAGTGTTCTATCGATTTGGGGTACCACCCGAGAAAGGTCGCAGACAATCACCAGAGGGACTGGGTTGTCAGGATGCCGCTTTCTTGCTAGCCTACCGCTAGTCGACGTACGACACCATCAGCCTGACACCAGCCAGATTGGACTTCGGCAGAGAGCTGCGTCTTCCATGCGACCTGATGTTTGGGAGCCTTCCTGAGGCTGAAGAGCCAGCAATCGAACTACGTGAAGCTCGTGAATCGTCTTCACAACGTGCACGAGATGGCGTATCACATCCAGGTAGCGAGCGATCGGATGAAGATCCGTTACGACCGCCAGACCAACAGCTAAAGTTTCCAGCAAGATGATCTTGTGTGGCCACATCACCCCACACGGACCAAAGGGCGATGTCCCAAGCTTCAACAGCCAAAGGCTGCCCCGAGGGAAGATGCTGGCGGAACAACTAGACCGTCTAATCCTTACGTCAGTGATGGTCGACTGCGTGCGTGCTACTTGCGGGCAGCCGGTAAGCGCATCCCGGTGTCCGGCACACTGGTGAGCCTGTGACCTACCATCGGAATAGCGAGTATCGAAACAATAGAATAGGCAGTGTGAAATAAAAGCCCATTATGTGCCACTTACCAATTCCAGAACCTTCTTTTTGGTATGTTCTAGTACGTGCTTGTTCTCGAAAGTTCCGCTTGTATGTGGAACCTATATAAGAGGGCTGCTCATGCCCGCTTCAGCTGAGTTAAGAAACATTGAAGTGAAAAGTGGACAGTGCAGTTTAGTTCTGATTTCATTCCATAGATCAGTTGTGTTGTATTCCAAATATATGCCAAAGTGATCAAGTGTAACTTGAATGTTTAGTGATAAATAGTGTGTTTTCGCAGTAACTGGTGTGTCATTTGTTACAGGACCTCACTAATAAACAATAATGGATAACACTAAATGTAACACATCGGGTATTTTGGATATGAAAATGAGAAATGAAGACACAGTTTCCTTTGTGATATATTGAAAGTCAACCCACACTGATAACTATATCAAATGCAATAGTTTTAACCCAAAGTCGAGTCAGTATGAAATAGCCTGGTTATTCAAGTTGTTTTATATGTAGTTTGTGAGTTCCTTTGCCATTCTAGGTAATGTGTAATTGCTTTTAACTCTTGTTATTTTGCCAAGCTTTATTCAAATTGTAAAGTTGTTTGGGGTTTATTTAAACTGGTAATATGCCCAGCTTTTACCAAAACTGTTAGGTTTTTCAGAGTTTATGTAAACTGTCAATGTGCTCAAAGTTTATCAAATGATCTATTTTTATGAATGACCTACTTTGTGGCATCATGGGAATTATTTTACAGTCCTATTGTTTATTTAATGACCAGGTAAGTGTGAGGAGAAGAGCTAAACTGATACAGCTAAATGGGGCAAATTTGTACGGATTTATGTTAAGATAATTTACCTTATCTCCCCCTTTGGAAATAATAAAATTCATGTAATCACATAATGTTATCTGAAAATTTCTGAGAGTGGAAATTTTTGTATATTCATGCTGCATATGATGGTGTATATTGTCTTGCTGCAAACCTTTGTTAAATAAACCCAGTATGTAAGATTTTAACTGTTTTCAACAAATGTTTGGAGAGGAGTCATGTTACCTTGTATCGGTACTATCACCTCATATTTGTGTTAATGTTTTGTTCCACATTTTAACGCTCAGTATAGCCAAAAGGTTGCTTTCCAAATTTTCCTAGACTATACTTATTAGTTTTTGATTAGTTTTAAATGCAACTTGTATAACTTAAGCTCTATCTCACTTCTGTTTTTGTAGTGTTTGCTTTTTCTACTTCTAGGATCTTCTTTATGATTTCTTTTTCGTTTACTGTTGTTGGATTTCATCAGTTCCCCAACAAATACAAGGAATGATACAAGGGCTGTCCCAGAAGTACCCGACCTAACAGAGAAAACCAAAAAACTTTGGGAAAAAAACATATTTATTTCTCTATATAGTCTCCTTTCGGCTCAATACACCTTTCCCAGCGATGTTCAATTGCTTCGATACCCTATTTATAGTGAGAACCGTCGAGTTCTGCAAAATAGCCATCCATTTCAAACTCCACCTCCTCATTGTTGGCAAATCTTTTACCACCAAGCCATTTCTTCAACTTTGGAAAGAGAAAATAATCAGAGGGGGTTAAGTCTGGCATAGGCTGCATGAGGAAGCAACTCATTGATTTTGGCCATGGCGATAATGGCTGTGTGAACTGATGCATTGCCTTGATGAAACAGAACTTTCTTTTTTGCTAAATGCGGCTGTTTTTGCTTGATTTCATCACTCAAACACTGCAATAAGTTTGCATAATACTTGCCATTGATTGCCTTACTTTTTTGAAGATAGTCAATGAAAATTATCCCACACACATCCCAAAAAACTGACGCCATGACCTTGCCTGCAGATGGAACTGTCTTCGCCTTCTTTGAAGCCAATTCTCCCCTTTCAATCCACTGTTTTGACTGTTCCTTCATCTCAGGTGTGAAGCGATGGACCCATATTTCATCCATGGTTTATTGCAGCGAAACATCGCCAAACACTCGACTGAAAACATCCTCACGAGGCTGCATTTGTTCCATTGTGAGTAAACACAGCACCCATCATGTGCACAGCTTTCTCATGTCTAAATGTTCAGTTAGTGTGCGATGTACAGCACTTTTTGAAATGTCTACAATGTCTGCAGGCTCGCGCACTCAGTCGACGGTCATCCAATACCATTTTGTGGATTTTCTTCACAATTTCTGGCGAGTCACCTCATTTGCTCGACCACTGCAATGTTCATCTTGGCAGCTCATACGGCCTAGCTTAAACTCTGCCACATAATATTTTACTGTTATAAACAAAGGAGCAGACTCCCCCAGGGTAGAATCTAGCTCAACTTTAATATTAGTTGGATAGGCCTTTCAAATGAAAGGATTGTATCACATAACGATGGCCAGTTTTATCCATGTTTACAAATTCACTGAGTGAGTTCACTATTAATGGCTGCCGAACAATTACTAAACAACGTAGCATCATCAAACTTTAGCTTTATAAGGGTAGTACTTTCTACCATAGTCATTTGTTTGAAACAACAATCGCTATCTATACATCAGGTCAGGTACTTCTGGGACTACCCTCGTACCAGCAGTCGAGCCGGAGATGACAATGGGAGCAATTAACTCTAGAAACTTTTTGTCTGTTTCAAAATATGTTAAGTGATGTAATGTCACAAATTGATTCAATAATTAATCTAAAGTATTATTGCGTAACACTGTCACAAACTCCACCATACTTAACTTTAAGTGGAAGTTAAATTAAATTTTTTTTTTGTTAAACAGTTGAGAGTGCAGTAGCTGTTTTCTGTTCAGTAATATTGAGCTCAATACAATGCAGTAAGCTGGAAATATTAACAGTGGTCGTTTATGAGCTTCAGGTATATTTTAAACCTTATTGAATTTAAAGTGGATGTAAATTATTACTAATAATCATACTTAAGTCTGCAATACTGATGAAGGATTCTATCAACATAATTATGTCAAAGAATTATCTTGAAATTAAAATTATCTTGAAAATTAGCAGTGTAATGCAGCCTTTGGATCCCAAATTTACATATTAATGAAATCATTTCAGTGCAAGTGTGCCTCATCCAGCAAACAATAATTCAAACATAATAATGACACTAAATTCCCTTGTAAAGTGAAGTGAAACAGGCCTTACCTTTTGGTTTCAACTACTGAGCAATCTGAATGTTATAGGAATGGAATTTTAAACCATGGTGCAGCATTAGACAAACTGTTCTCTCAAATATGCACAGGACTGCAGCACAGACTTTGTCATACTCCAAAATGACTGCATTTGACTATGTCCAGTGTATAAGCTTTAATGTTCTACATAGGAAATTCTAGTGACAACAAGCTGAATTTTCAATGAATCAAAGGTTTTCCACAAATACACATCTCCAAACCTCTCACCAATTTAATTCAAAGGATTCCCGTTTTCCAAAATTAAATTAAATTGGGTTTTATTTATGGATGCTCTTTAGCTGCTGAGGTCCTTAGCGTCCCATTCTATAAGTATATTGGGCGTGGAAGACGGTAATTTTGCTCAGAGGTCTCTATCAGGCTTGAGGTTGTTTTACGTGCCGTAAATCTACGACACGGTACCATCGGCTTTACTTCCCTTCCGAAGGAAGCCATGCTAAGGATTTTTACGCCCTCCGCCGGGTTTGAATCCGCGATCTCGGGAACATGGTAACCACTACACTACGGAGGACGACCCCTTTTCCAAAGCTTCTTGCACTTAAATATTTCCCTCTGGTACAAACAACTGAGGGTATGGGAAGGTAGAATCAAATGACTGAAAAATTCAATGATTCGCACTTTTCCCGGTAAACCTCAAGGAGATCTCAAATTGTATTGAGATGACATATCCCAGTGGCGACTTACAATGTTGTGAGTACTTTTAAGTCCCGGGCTTCATAGTTTCGACCACTATTAGGTCAATTAATTGTTCTTCCACACAAGATGTGAATCAATTGGGGACTTTAATGTCATACCGCCATGTTAGCTCAGTGGTCAGAGCATCCGGACGTAAACCGGGATGGTTCAAATCCCGGCGATGACATTGAATTTTTTCAGTCGTCTGATTCTACGTTTCCGACACTGCTTGTATGGAGGAACAATTAATTGCATTAATTACCTAATAATGGTTGAAACTATGAACCCCGGGACTTAAAGTACTTACAACATTGTAAGTCGCCATTGGGGTATGTCATCTCAATACAATTTGAGATCTACTTGTGGTTTACCAGGAAAAATGCGAACCAGTAGGGGAATTTAATGTCGTACCGGCATGTTGTCATGGTAGCTCAGTGGTTAGAGCAACCGGACAAAAACCGCGAGATCCGTGGTTTAAAACCCGACTATGGCATTGAATTTTTCAGTCATCTGTTTCTACCTTTCTAACTTTGTCCAACACACGACTTGTGTGAAAGAACAATTAATTCCAACTGAGAATATGTTATGCACTTACCTCAAAACATTACAGCTTCACTGCCGAGCAACTGCTTCATACAGCTTTGGAAGTTCAGCCTCCAAGCGAATCACCCTTACTCTGGACTGAAGGTGCCATTTCGTAATATCTGAAGAGTCAGTTGTAATGTCAGAATTGCTACCGACATAAGTCGTGAGATACGATATCAGTTCTTGAGATCCATCTTTGTCCAGATCAGCTATTAACACTACAAAAGGTAAAAGAGCAGTGTATGTAATCAGTTTCTGTATGGACATAACAACAGAAAAACTTCAGGTCAGCTACTTAAAATTATAAATGCAAAATGCCACTTTCTTTTCTTATTGCTAATAAAAACATAGGTATAGCTCTGGTGATTGTTGAGAACAGTTAATACTACTTTTTAGTATAAATTAAAACTCCGGCACTTAAAAGAAAGCTTGCAAACAAAAATCAATGTCTTAGACCTATTTGATATTGCACACTAAACTTAGCAGAAGAATTTAAAAAATCTGAAACCTCTCCATAAGTTTTGAAACAAATGTCTCTAGAAATAATAAGTTAAAAATATCCTATTAATGAAATATCCTACATGTCTACACTGAAGGATCCAGCTTACCAAATAATGCCGGTACTGGTGCAGTGTGCCCACTGTTTTATTTTTATAGAAGATAAAGTTCAAATATTATAAATTCTGATGGTGAAATTTTAAGAACTCTTCTCAGCTTACTAAATCTTCTATATCAAGTAAACAAATTTGAGAAAGTTGCAATATTATCATCAGATTTAACGCAGCTATAATATTCATAGCATCTGATACGACAACCAAAAGCTTAAATGTCCTAAAATGCAGAAAATTAGAACAGAATTAGTTCCTCAATGGATACCAGCACTCTGTGGAATACAAAGTAATGAAACAGCTAGAATTGTTTAATTGTTATGTATATGGTTAATTCAAATTAATTATACTCTTTTACAGACCATAGACTGACTTGGAAAGTTTCTTTTATGTAGAGTTAATTGAAAAATTCAATGACACAGCCGGAATTTGAACAAGGTTCTCCGTGCGCTAGCCCTGGAGCTACTATGGGACATTGAATTCCCCAAATTGAGTCAAGTTGTTTCCCACTAAGGCACCTCACTATCGCAAATACTTTCATACTGGGTGTTCATGGGTTTCTTAAGGTTAAAGGTTAGAAAAACACGTTACACAATTTGACTACACATTAATTTCAATTTACTGTTTGTTATATTTAATGTTTAGAAAATGTTTATAACTAATTTTGTTTGACTCTGTTTATAAACCTTTGTACTGTATTTGTTCGACCCCGCATTTAAGTTTTATTTTTGTTTTACTGAGCACAAGATTTTCAAGTTTTCCACGTTTCAACGTTTTAAGTGATAATGATGATTTGTGTTTAAGAACGCCCAATTGCTAGGTCACTGGCGCCCTTTTAAAACAGATCACGGAAAGGCTAGAGATAAACATAAGTACGAAATATCACGGCAAAGAACAGAGATAAAGATGAATCTAAAAATTATAGCAAAAGCCAGAAATAAAGATCAATATAAAAGCATAGGAAAAGTTAGAAATAAATATGAATACATAAAACTAAACCAAGAAGTATGAAACACCTGAATTCAACATGACTAAACCCGCATTTGGAAATTTACCTTTGACACAAAATTAAAACTCCTACCAACCGCTTGCTTAGCATCCACTAAGACCTCGCAAGACTGTCCGGTAGTTGCAGATTCCCGAAGATGTGCTAGAGCAATACACTCTAGCAACACGTGATGGAGTGACAGACCTTCGTCACAAAGCGGACAAACAGAAGTAGAACTACCTTAACAAGATAACGGCGTGTAAAATTGCAGTGGCCAATATGCAACCGAGCCAAAATCACCTCCTCACGACACACACGAGAGGAAGTTACCCAGTTTATCGGAATGTCCTGGCCCATCAGGACAGCACAGCTCTCCGCACAAAAGCCTACATTCCTCTAACGTTACGCGAGATATTGTAACACTGCTTTCTGTGGTTGCCGCTTTAGCTGGCAAATCCACAAATTCCCGGCAAGCCAACAGGATCAGGTATCCAAGCACACTCTACATTAACACCAAAGCGTATACAACATTGAGGGTATCCTGGATTCGCTGAACAATGGGGTGGTAGTTGTAACCTCACGACGGCTCTGAAGTGCACTAAGGGAATCACTCAAAATGAGACAGTCTCCCAATTTTCGGCGACGCACATACAAAACGGTTCAGTATATGGCATACACCTCCGCACTATAAATGGATGTGCTATCTTGAAATCCGAATGTATGGGGTTCAGCTCAATGAACATAAGCACATCCAATGCGGTTGTTTCACTTAGATCCATCGTGTAGATCAAATTTCGGTCACTGTAACCTCATAAAATTTCTACAAAACAGGTGCGGATACTAAATGTAGGCATCGTAGGCTTCCGGTATACCGTCATCCCAAGATCTACGTGAGATGTCGCACGCAACCAAGGGGAGAACACCCTCTCTCCTTTAGCAAACATGCCAGGCATTTCAATGTCGTGCCTTCTAAGAAGTTCCCGGTAACGAACACCAGCAGGTCCTGGATTAATGGAGCTATTCCTATAACGTTCGTCCAGCGCAGTGTGAAAAAAGAAGAAGCAAACGTTGGATGTTGAGGCACACTTTTAAGTGCATAGCCATAATTTCCTAAGAGGACATCACACCGATATCGCAGAGGAGCAACTCGAATGCCCTGGTTATGGACTGCGTCTAATCTCCTCAGCACAGATGGTCGTGCTGACGAATAAATGATACACCCGTTGTCTATTTTTGATCGGATCAGTGCGCAATACAGTCGCAGCAAAACTGTCCGATCCGCTCAAGAACTGCCACTTAATACCCACAAGATATTCAGAGAACGGTCAAACATAATTTTATCATAAACTACTTAAGTAAAATTAACTTTTATTTAAAATAAAATTAAAACATAATCTCTTTTTAAAATTAATAGATTTAAGGTAGCCAATGTAATATCAATAATAGATATTCACGACAATACCTTCTTACTCGCGCTTTCAGCTGTGCTACATGCGATGTCCAGCTAAGTTTCCTATCAAACGTCAACGCCAGGAATCTCGTCAAATCTACGAATGGTAGTAAATCTTGACCGAATCAGAGCGAAGGTGGTAATTGTCTCCTACGGCGCCAGGAGTTAACGCAGATTGACTTCTCAGTTGAGAAACGAAAGCCGTTTTTAGAACTCCATTCTTGGAGATTAACCAAACATTGCTGCTTACGGCGTTCCAAAGAACGGCCTACGCAGAGATGTACAATAAGCGGCAAAGTCGTCTACGAATAAGCATGACGAAACCCCTGGAGGAACACATTTCGAGATAGAATTAATCGCTGTAGCAAACAATGTAACCCTTAGTACTGATCCCTAAGGTGCTGCGTTCTCCTGAACAAAAAGGTTCGAAAAAACAGAGCTGACCCTTACTCGGAAAACCGGTCCTTCATAAACTCCTGAATGAACAGTGGTAAGCGTCCACGTATGTTCCAGAGGTGTAGAGAACGTAGTATCCCTGCTCGCCAACACGTATCATAAGCCGCACGGTGAAAAAATACTGCAACGGTTTGACAATTCTTAATGAATTTGTTCATGATCTGTGTCGATAATGAGAAAAAGTGGTCCATTGTTGAACGGCGTCTTCAAAAACCGCACTAGGTGTTGGTCAGCAGATAGTGAGTTTCCAACCAACATACCAACCGTCTATTGATCATACGTTCTATCACCTCGCAAACGCAAATGGCGAGGAAAATAGGTCGGCAACTGGACGGGAGATGACGGTCCTTTCCAGCTTTCAAACTGGGTATGAAGTGGCCTCCCGCCACTTTTCTGGAAAAGTTTCATCAACCCAAACACGATTATAGACGTCGAGCAAAAAAAGCCTGATCTCCAGGAGAGAGCTGTTGTAACATCTGTACGTGAATACGATTGGTCCTGGTGCCGATAATCGCGAAGATGAAAGAAAGCGTTCTAAATCCACCATGGTGTAAAGGCGATGGCAATCTTCAACATGTGCTGAACGAAACCAGAAACCTTGAGATTCCACCTGAGTCTTAACAGGAAGGAACTCGGGCGAATGGTTATCTGAGCTAGACACTTGAGCGAAAGCACGGCCAAATGTGTTAGCGACGTCAAATGTATCAACAACAGTTCCTGCAGCTGTTTTAAGACCGGCAATTGGCATGTGGGTCGATTTTCCGGCCACGCGCCTTAACTTACCCCAAACGACAAAGGAAGGTGTATGTCGATTAAATGAAGCTACAAACTTGCTCCATGATGTCTTTTTGCTATCCTCAATAATTTGTCTAGACTTGGCACGCATTTTCTTGTACTGGTTTAGGTTATTCAATGTAGGGCGGCGCGGGAAAATCATAAGATTAACGAGCAAGAATGACCTTTCCACAATCATCGGTCCATCAAGGGACCGGGAATCGACGGGGCTGGGTAGTCGACCGAGGAATAGATTGATAAGTAGCACAAAGAATTGACCCTGTGAGATGTTTGACCAAAACATCCACACAATCATGCTGATTGTTATTAAACACAGCACACTGGGATTAGAGATTCCAGTTGGTTTGATCCATGCGCCATCTAGGCTAACGTATGGAGCATATATTTTGTGTTAATGGACTAATAAGACATGGAAATGATTAATACTGTGTAAATCAGAGATGACATGCCATTGCAAGGAAACTGCTAACTATGGTGAACAAGCTGCAATACCAAGGCCTGAAAAAGTGTTGAAGTCTGAGAGAAATGAAGGCTCTCCGGTGTTTAGAAGAGCTAATTGACCAAAAACTCGGCAATTAATTTGCCCCTCGCACAAGTCCGAGGTGAGCCCCAAAGTAGGCGATGGGTATTAACGTCTCCCACCAACACAAATACTGGGAAATTAGATCTTCTAAATCCGTGAGCAACAGGTCGTCGGATGGAGGCAGATAAATGTTACAAATGGTAAATCGGAGGAATGGCAGTTTAGCCCTTATAGCCACTAACTGGATGTCAGACTGTATGGTTAGAGATTCCACAAATAGAGTATATCATCTCTTATAAGCATCATAGTAGCCCCGTGCGCAGGAATAACCTCTTCGGGTTTAAGATCACACAGTACTGGGTTATACAACCTGATTTGAAACCTATCTTGCGGACGGAGCTTAGTCTCTTGCAAACATACGACCAAAGGATTATTCTCGTTGAGTGAAAGTTCAACCTCTGGTCGATGTGTTCTAATTCCACGTATGATCCTGCCTCATTTTTATTGTCATTCCATCTTCTTCACGGGAGAGAACGGTCTTCCGATTGAAAATTTCGGTTCCAGAACCTCAAACCGATTGGAGATCGGCGAAGATGTAGATCGCCGATCGGGGTCCTTTCCAGAAGATTCCTCAGATTCCTACTTTCCTTTCTGTATAATAGCTGCCTGGGATGCTGAATGTGCTTCAACAAGGAGCGTGCCATTACGAGTTCTAATACAGGATATTACTGCACCAGCAATTTTATCCAGACCCTTTTGTGTACTGGCTGGCTAAACGTATACTGAACTTCCTTCCTCAGTTTTTCTGATAATTAAGTAGTGACGAACACAACACCCGACTACTTCTTTCACATTTACTTTGGTGTTTTTTTTCTTTTATTTTTGGAAACCATAGCGTTTGAATCCTGCACCATTACAAATGTTTCCGATTGCATGCTCACATCCGGGCACCACCGCAGCTTAGGTGAAAGTTCTGGCCTGGACCTTGCTCACCTTAGGGTCAAACCTCCCATTTCATATATATATATATATATATATATATATATAATTTATGGACCCTCTTTAACTGCTGTGGTTCTTAGCGTCCCATTCTATATTGGGTGTGAAAGACCGGTAATTTTGCTCGGAGGCTTCTTTATCAAGCTTATCTACGACACGGGACCATCGGCTTTACTTCCCTTCCGAAGGAAGCCATGCTAGGATTTTTACGCCTGAAAAGATCCATCGCCCTCCGCCGGGTTTGAACCCGCGAACGCGGGAACTAGAGGCTAGTATGGTAACCACTACATCATGCAGGACAACATTCATAGATAGAGGGACCCAATCGCCTTCAGGAGTGTAACAGCTCATGCAATGGCCCCTCCTCGGGATTGACCTTTAGCAGCGGATACGAACAGTCCTACATGCAGTGGCGAAGCGTGACTTTCAAAGTGAGGGAAGCTCCAAGTAATAATTTTCATTAAAATAGGAGAGAACCATGAATGTTGTATCTATATTTTTTCTTAATCTCGGTAAAAAAGAAACTAAAAATAAATTTAAATTTTTACAAGTCAGTAATAAATAATATATTTTCATAAATACGAGTAAATTAAATATCGTACCTTATTTTTTGTATATCAGATCGATCCTGCTAGTTTTCCTCCCAAAGATATCAATCACATGATCGTAAAAGGATGGGCTTTGAAAGCAAGGACTTTTCAATGTTGAGAAGAGCTAGTGAAGAAAGTCTCCCCTTACCTTGAGTATTTCGAAGATAGGATTTAATTCTCTTCATTGCTGAGAATGACCTCTCTGCAGACGAACTAGATGCCGGGATGGTTATTGCTAAAAGGACACGTTTATGTAGTTCTGGAAACACAGACACTAATCCCGCTTCTGTCAAGTACTGATGTAATTTCACGACAGTGCCTTTATGCATTTCAATATCTCTGAATAACACACACAATTCACTTCTCAAAATTGGGAAGTCAAAGAATTTGCCAAAGCTCTGCTTTAAGCTAAAGAATCCTTCTTCTGGAAACTGTTTTGCAAATTCCTTAAAGTTCGCCGAGTCTACAATACTAAGGAATTTGAGTTTTTCCAAGTCAGCAAATCTGGAATCCATATTGATCTTCATTACGTCAATAATTTCCTTGAATAATCTCTTATAAGAAGTTGATACATTTTCCCCTGGTATAGTATCTACTCTGTCTTTTATTAGGGCCAGGCATACCACACACATTATACTTTATGCCAGATAGATTCAAAATCATCTCTGAGTTTCATAAGATGCATTGAAAATTTGTCAACTTGTTTACGGCAAAACTCAATTTCAAAAGCCTTCTTTTGGAGTACCTGGAACAGTATGTCAGCTTAAGGAAATATACATAGAATACATGAAGAAAAAAGTTGAAATCAAATCCATGTAATGTTGAAAGAAGACCTTGAGCACCATATACTGTTTCCGGATCCCAACCATCTGCATTTTCGACCACTGAATTTAGCAAGTTTTCTATATCTTGTTTGTATTCGTACACAGTTTGTAATAGCCTGTTACCATAATTCCATCTTGCTGGAGCTAATGTTGGAAATCTCTTGTTTATTTCAGAGTCGAGTGCTGCCATTCGCTTTGTAGATTTAGAAAAGAAAATGCCAAAGCCAGAAAGCGAAGTAAAATATATTTTACACTGCTTAATAAAGCTCACAGCTTGTGGGCATTTTTCTCTTACTCTCATCGAAAGACCACTGTGTTCCCCTGACATTACAGCCGCCCCATCATATGTCTGTGACACCAACTTCTTTTCACAATTAAATTCTTTTAAGATCTCAAACACACGATGTGCTAAAGAACTTGCTGTCCTATCGACACTGACATCTCTGAAACACAGAAATCTTTCTTCAATACTTCCAGTTTTTGTCACATAACTAAGTATAATAGATAGCTGTCATTTCGTTGTAATATCTGTTGCCTCATCCACAATAATTCCAACAAAAGAAGTCTCAGAAATTTCCTTCTTTATTTCGTTTGTCATCTGTTCCGAAACAGTATAAATAATATCATTCTGCATGTCACTAGACAACCCTGAAAAAACCGTCGAATTTGACAAGTGATGAGATAAGTCTATATAAAAATCTCCTAATTCCTTCAACATTTCAATATAATTTCCTTTGTTCAAAGAGCTTTCGGACTCGTCATGATCTCGAAATGCAAGTTCCTGCTTTCCCAAAAAGCATACTACCTTTATCATTTGCGAAAGAATTTTCCTGTTTCTTTTTACGTCTTCATTGTGCTTCTGTATTGCGAGCCGGAATTGTTCACTTAAACACGATTTAATTCATGTATTTCCGAACTGCATAAATTGTTTCAGACAAATAATGTGATTTTGAGATCCTTGATGTCTTTTTGAGCTTTGTGTAAATTATTCAAGTCGTCAAAACCTGCATAACTCCAAGTGCTTTTTTCTTGCGAAAATAGCAAGCACAGCCAGCAAAACAATTTTCGCAATCTATGACACCCACATAATCATGGAATTGTATCATGTTTTCATTAAAGTGGCGCATAAATGTTTGAACCCCTTTGCTTTGTATGCAGATATACTTATTAAAAAGTTTTTTCGGCTTGTCTCTTTTAATTATATTTAGTTTTTCCTCATAACTGAAAGAACTAAAGCTACTCTTCAGTACTTTTTCTACAGTACAGTCACACGTAGACCCTTCTTGCACTGCAAAACTGCTCACACTACAAGCAGACATATCCCCAAACCACTCCGCTCAGACGTTCCAATAATTCGTACAGCTGGCCAACACCGCATGAAATGTTAACCTAACATGGAGAAAGGATGAAATTCACACTCTTTTGCTAATAACTTAAAATTTCACAAGAAATACCTATTTATTACTAGCAAATATCAATCTACGCAAAATACGCGAATTATTGCTATTAAAATATACTTACAGTTCTATTTAAAAGCAACACATAAAATAAAACAATAAATTTTTCTTCGCATACTACAGAGATTTCACGTGACGATGTCTTTCAACGCTTCCTAAGTCACGGACAAGTCCCGATTGCTTCCGGAAACCTACGAAGTATGTCGCCTAGTCGCTAGTGGAGGTTACGATGCGTGAACACGGAAATGCTCAGTGTTAAATGAGCTCGTGGATCAAGCTTCGGCAGATGTCGGCAGCACTGCGGATGTTCACGAATAAATTTTGCGGCGGTATTCTGTTTATTTATTTATTGAGCCCCACGTTTGGGAGCCAATTTGTGACGGTATTATTTGTTAAGTTTGTTAGCTCCACGTTGTGGTAGCCAATTTGCTATGGTATTAGTGTTTGTTTGAAAGAATGCTGTTTATTTGCCGCACGTATGAAAGACAATTTGTCGCGGTCACTTCGTGTTAGCTTTTACTGAGCGCCTATTATTGTTTTTAATTTTTTTGGTTTACTGTCCTCCGGCTAGCTATGATCTTTTTGGTCGAGCACTTATCTTATACAGGTGTGTAAACGGAAAGGAGTCCTTTATCCAGAGATAACACTGATGAAAGAATTTTTTTTACACATTTATTGTGGAACACATTATTTACTTTCACATATTAATCTTTACACTCGGCAAACTGAAACTGTTATAATAACTTCTTTACTGAACATTATTAATTCGCGTACTTCAACTTTTTGTATAATTAACTTTACGACACTTGATATTTTTCATAACTTTGCTACGCGTACACTGCAAATCGATAAACTATGCTATGTATTCACCATGACTTTTTCTGTTGAATTCAGCGACGTGTAATGCACAAATGTTTCCGATGGACTGAAGCCGACGTGTAATGTACAAATGTTTCCGATGGACTGAAGACGACGTGTAATGCACAAATGTTTCCGATGGACTGAACGAATTTGACTCTGATCTAGCCCTTTTTATACTCCTACACCCCGATAT
Organism: Deroplatys truncata; assembly: GCA_030765065.1. NCBI lineage: Eukaryota > Metazoa > Arthropoda > Insecta > Mantodea > Mantidae > Deroplatys > Deroplatys truncata. The sequence goes on from JAUKNL010000019.1 coordinate 590,804, forward strand.
GCCTAAACATTATAACCGAGCTGCTATTGGTTAATAAAACGCGCCAACATTAGCGTCTATTTTTATATCCAATGAAAATTACGAAAGCATATGCTCTAGGGAAAAATGTTCCAGCAAATTCTAAAAAAAACGCGCCAATATTACGTCATTTGCTCGTCTCTAATAATGATAAACAGCTCACCCCCTCGCTACATTATTGCACGCTATTATTGTCAGTTTCAGTAAGGCCGTATAAACCCACTTCTCGACAATGCTTACAATCAACAAACATCTCAAATCAATGTCACACAATAATGCATATTCACATTATAATCACTCTTTACAGTTACATAATTTGTGATACAAATTACTGCGTCAATTTTAAAAGTATATCCAGAGTAAATAAAATGTTTGTTCTCGTGGATTTTATTTGCCTTCTTCTTCTTTTTAAATTCTTGGGGAAGCGGCGCTTCCACCGCTTCTATGCACGCTTCGCCACTGCCTACATGCTAATCAGGGGCTGGAAGTTACGCACTACCCAGTCACTCCTTGCGACTCCCCTCCTCCGTCCATCGCAGCGGTATCCGTCAGACTGTGTTCAGGGAGAAATCTTCAAGATTTACTGAACGAAAACAGAAACCTTGAAATTCCACCTGAATATTTTTAGAAAGGAACTTGGGCAAATAGTTATCTGAACTACTTGAGCGAAAGCACGGCCAAATGTGTTAGCCACGTCAAATGTATCAACGCAGCTCCTACAGCTGTTTTAACACCGGCAATTGGCATGTGGGTTGATTTTCCGGCCACACAACTTAAATGTTCCCCAACGGCAGAGGAAGGTGAATGTCGATTAAATGAAGCTACAAATTTGCTCTATGATGTCTTTTTGCTATCCTTTATAACATGTCTTGGCACACAGTTTCTTGTATTCGATTAGGTTATCCAGTGTGGGGTGATACTGGAAAATCATAAGATTACGCCTGCGAGCACGAATGGCATTTCAGCATTCTTCCGTCCACCAAAGAACTGGAAACCGACCGTGGAACAGCTTGCTAGCAGCAGAAAGAACCTTCTCCGTAGGATGTTCGACTAAAGAATTGGACTTATTGTCCAATGCACGGGTGTTTACAACTCCGCGCGAGGAGTTCAAGGTCTTGTGAATTTCAACACGGACCAGATAGCTGGCTAACATATTTGCTTTCAAGATAATCGCTGCCTGGTAACTGATAGCTGGTCAAACACACTTGTGGACAAAAGTTTATTGGGCGTTCGGCGAAAGCCCTCTCACCTCTTAGAGGAACCCAATCGAGAGTGTGGCTCGGGACACCGGGAGCGCCAATCCCGTACCAACGTAGTAGACCCCCGGGGGATAACTGTTTTAAGTGTTACTATATTGAACTCATTATACTGTTTTAGAAGATGTTACTTAAGAGCCCGCCCATAAACTTCTAAATTCAGCACGTGGTGTTACTCTGTTTTTGCCTAGCCCACATGAAGACTAGTTTGTCAACTTACCTGTAACACCTGGATTAACCGAGCCCGTTGATGCACTTTGATTTTGTATGTAAGACATGCAGTTTTCACAGATAAGCAATACCAGAAGGACGTTATTTCTGTTATTGTTGTTTCTTGTTATGCATTTGCACAAAGGTAGCCAGTGAACACCATGTGGGTGGACTAGGAATAAGTATTAATACTTTTGTCATGTGGCATGGACTGTTTTTACAGGATAGACTTCTTTATATTCAGCAATTATAGTGTGATTCCATTAAACTTATTTAAAGTTGATGTCAACAGACAAGATTGCTGAGTAATTGCTTTATAATTGTTATAATTTGTTTGTAAGCAATGGTCAGCTTATTTTGCGGAGGGGAGAAATGTCATCCACTCATATGTTAGCACCATCAGCTGATCTACACAGACCTCAAATGATTTGAATAAGCTTCGGCTTTTTTCACAGTCCGTCGTGGTTAGTCAGCAGCTATTATGTTTAAAAGCAATGGATGAGTGTAGAAAGAAAGGAAAGAAATCTTTTAGCTTGCATGTGGAATTAACACAGCATTGTGCAGATGACAGGCCTCTTATCTCTTATGTAAAACGTTATTAATAAAACATGGTGAGTAAGTGCAACTCTTTTAAGATGTACATAAGCTTCTATCTCCTTGCATCTGAGTTTTATAATAGCCAGTTTTCCTCTCACAGTGAGGGTACATTTTTATCATCTGAAACCTCTTTAATGGATATGTACGGCCTGATACTTACATGACAGTATAATACAGCTGAAGATACCTTTAAAGTGTTAAGAGAAAAATTCAAATATATTCACAAGAATTTAGTCAGTAATTAAAAATCAAAAGATTCAAAAATAAATTTGGAACCAAAGAATTTAACATTATATGCTTCAAAACAACTCGAATACATTATACCCTTAGTTTTCATGAAGAATTCATTCAAATTCATCTTCTAAATTGTTAATAAAGGTTTTAAATTATTAAAAAAGGTTCAATTATTAATACCAAAAGGTTTTGGTAAATAGTTGAAAATTAACAACTCCAAATTTTGGGACTCAAACTGGGTTCATACAACATCAACAATAAGTGTGTTTATGAGACATATTATGTGAAAGTTTTTCTAAACCAGCTTCTCATTAAGACAATCACAGTCTTCATTTTCTCCACTGTTGGCTATCTCTTGATTTGGAGGTATACCCAATGCACAAATGAGAAACTGAAGATCATCTTCTTTCCAATTTTCACCAAATCTAGTGGTCAAAATATTTTAAATATCTGTTTTTTTTTTGTTTTTTTTTTGTTTTTTTTTCCCACAGCAATTTGAGGTTTACAAGTTGAAATTACAGTTATCAAACTTTGTTTCCCCTGTGTGTTAAAAACCTTTGAGGGATCATTACACCTAAATGTGAGCTCCATTTTAAGCATTACATACACAATCTACTGCCAGATTTTTCAAACCCCCTAAAAAACATTCTCAATTTCTTTTATACCAATTTTCTTCAAAACTGATGATAACTGTTTGTAAGTTCACATTCCATCTTTCCCCCGGAAATATTACAGTTCACACAACTTTATAAAACTCCCTGTGCTTCTCAACTGACTATCTGCATAACACCTTTTGTATTAAACCAAACTCTCGGTCAGCTGGCAGAAAACAATATCCTCTCACGGGAAAGGATTATATTTATGGAAGAAATGTGGGGGAGAGGGAGCTTTATTAATTAACCAAAATGCAAGCACACGAATAAAGTGAGCATTCTTGTTCTGTCTGCAAAAGTCTAACTGTTTAAACAGATTTACAAATATGTATCCCTCAAGAAAAGAAGCTCTTCACTGGTCCCTCTACCAGCTTAAGTTTCAACATTTAGGGTGTTTGTTACACTTAGTGTGTAGAAAGAAAGCTGCTGGCTGTAGTATGCTTCCCCTATAAATAGTTTTGGTAATGGTTGTACTTGCTGTAAAATTGAAATTGAGTTTTATTTACGGACACTCTTTAACTGCTGTGGTTCTTAGAATCCCATTCTATATTGGGCGTGAAAGACCAGTAATTTTGCTCAGAGGCCTCTTTATTAGGCTTGAGGATCTTTTACGTGCAGTAAATCTATGACATGGGACCACCCACTTTACTTCTCTTCCGAAGGAAGCCATGCTAAGGATTTTTATGCCCAAAAAAATCCATTGCCTTCTGCCGGGTTTGACCCTGCGATCTCTGGAACTAGAGGCTAGCAAACTTGCTGTAAATCAAAACAAAATGATAGGGCACCAACCAGATACAACTTTATTAGGTCATGCAACTGCTTTGCCTGAAACTTATGAACACCTAGTTCAGCTTGTTTTGACTTTATTTGAAGTTTCATACATGCACAATTGATGCACACTTCGGGCCAAATACAATATTAAAATCTGAACAGAAAATTTTGTGAAAGAACCCTTTTGAACTTTTGGATGTAGAGACGAAGCATTGAATGTTTGTGAATGTTTTATGCTTGAACCGATTGGCAGAGACCCTTCCATATTAATTTTAGGTGTATTCACTAAGAACTGCCACTACAAGTCTCCTTTGAAAAAGTGGGATTTGAGCAGTTATAATACTTCTGCAAACCTTAAGGAAATTCAGCATGAATTAATATGCTTTGAACCTATCAGTTTTCAGCACTCAATACAATTTGATCCATAGCACGTATTTCAATGTGTAGGAAAAAACAATAAATGAACCGATCTTGCTATGTAGTCAAATAGAGAAAGCACGAAACAGTACAAAAGCTTATAAAACTCAATTTTTATTTTTGGAGCATATAATATACTTTGATATAATCTTCCTCACATCTGGAGGGCAGACAATGCCCTTGACAAATTGACATGCATCCTTCAGGTTTCTTTCCAGCTAGTATCATTTCAACAATTGGCAATAATAGAAGCACATGTGGTTGCATTATTGTAACAACATTGACTGCTTGTAATCCAGCAACCAAACTTCATTCTTAGAGAAGTTATCAACTGTATATATGAGTAAAGAACAATATTTCAAGTTAAATCAGAATGAATGGTGATTCTAGTGACTTTGAATATGGTGTACAGGTAAAAGAATCTTCGGGTGGCAGTAGATCTAGAGACAAGAAGGGTGTCACCGTTGCTAAAAACCAAAACAACAGGGTTATAAACAACCCTAATATTAAATGTGATCACAAACTTGCAGTTTCACCTTCAAATGCAAAAGCTAAAGGGAAGAAATTGCTGAACTATGCTATGAAATATTACCCCATTTCATCATCATGTGACATCTTTACACTAGACAGACCAAGTTAAATATCTCTTTAAAGTTTATGACTATTACTTTACCTAAGTGCAGAGTAGTGAACACTGAGAAAGCAAAAAGTGAGGAAACAGTTTCAATAAAATATAGTATTAGGAAGAAAAACAGCAAGGTAGTGCCTGCCTGAGTTGCTATTCTTCAAGGAGTTTCTGGTATGCCAAAAGATGGATTATCCTATCTAGTGAACAGGTTTCACAAAAAGAGGGATAGTTTCCAAAGGAAAAGAGAAGCGGAGACAGGACAGGAAAGGATCATAAGGACCTTAAGTATTGCCATTATGAACACATAAACAAATACAAATGTAAGGAGAGTCAGGAGTAAGTCTAAGAGGGATTAATTACCTTTAGAACTCAACATCAATAAGATGTGGAAAAGATCCTGCAAAGAAAGGTGAACATTTGTACTTACACAATGCTTTTTATCAAAATATAAGCATGTATTTTATAAATATTTCAATCTATCATTTTGAACATTCCACACCTATACATATTCCTCTTATAAGGTTGGTGTCATGAAAATAAAATCAGAGAAGTGTTTAGAGAAGAAAAATAAATTGCACAAACGTTGTGCAAAGCATTTTATAGAATAATGATAGAAGAAAGTAAAGGTGTCATTAAGATTCCCTCGGATATGCAGCAAAATCAGCCACTGAGCAAAATTTCTATGCCAGGCAAGCACATACAATCTATACATCATGATCCATGCTAATGAGCAAGCTTTCTGTACATGACTGGAAACAGACGATACACTCAAGTTGCACTGACTTTTCTGAACTTTCTTTCTGACTTAGATGATGGTCCCACCACTATTCATCTATTCTTTGACTCCTGCAGCAGTTAAAATAAAAATAGTTTCATGATGGGATGACTTATAGGATTCTTGGAAGAGTTCCCAAGATTCAAGAATATTCTTAATTTCTTTCCAATATGTGTATATAACAATGGCTCCAGAAGGAGTTTCTGGCAGAATTGAAGAATCATGCAGAAAAAAAGAAAACATCTTGTCTCCTAAACAATATTATGACATCCTAAAAGAACACAGGACCCTGAGAGTACTAACTGAAGACTGGGAAATTAAAAACCTACAGAACAGTGTAAAGCCTATGTTTACCATTCAAAATGAACAGTCGGCGTGACATTGCATACAAGAAAGTAAAGAACAATGTTAATGTATCAGTGAAAGGAACATACTTTGGTGATTCTATTAAAGTTCAAGTTAATAAGAGAAAACCATGCCATCCAGCACTATTATTGCCCATTTTTCTACTAAAGCAAACTATGGTTAGCAAACAAAAGAAGGAAGTTTCTGCACTATTTAAATATTTTTGAAGTACCAGTTGATGCAATTGCATTCTACAAATATGTTCTAGGAGATAACAAATCTGACCATGTCTAGGTATCAAACTGGGAATGCTCAAAATTCTATAAATGATACAATGAATTTCATAGCTTAGATTACTGTACTATGTGCACTATTAAGGATAATCAAATCGTTGCATGTTAACATATTATTAATTTTTGGTTATGCTTTCGTTATTATGCTTATTCTCAATAAACTTAACAAAGCTAAACTCCAAAAGAAATGTTAAATAAATGTTTAGTACATAAGAAGTCATACTGCAGGCAATAATAAACTGTAAAAGTTATGTAGTATAGGAATTATTGTAATAATAAATGAATAATTTTAATAAGTAAAAATAAATAAATAAATAATAGCTTTAATAGAATTGGATGAATTAAAAGATAATTTTAAAAATTTTAAAAATCATAAGTCCACTGGCAGAGAAAATACAAATGTTGAATTGTTCAAACATGCACAAGAAGAAATCAAAATTATATTTTTGGACATTATTAATGTGTGTTAGAAACAATGTGTCATACCAGATACATGAAAAACTGGACTCATGTGTCCTGTTTTTAAAAACGGAAACAGAAATGATTGTTATAACTATAGGGGAATATATCTATTAAATACTGCTTATAAAATATGCGCTAAGATCATTACACAAAGGTTGAATACTTATTGTTAGAAGAGCTGTGTGGATTATGAAAGGGATGATCATGCTTACACTGTATATTTATCATACAGCAACTAATACTAAAGAAAGAGAATATGATTTACCTACATGTATGCTATTTGTAGACTGAGAGAAAGCCTTAGACATGTTATGAACATAACTGTGGGAAATAATGCTCAATATAGTTATCCCAGAACACTTGGTAAAAGTACTACAAAGTTTAAATTTGAACACAGAAGGAGGCACAGTTAGTACACAGCAATTAAGATTCATCCAAGGAGATAGACGAGGATGGCAGTATTTAGCCTATGTCTTGACCAAGATATAAAAGAATAGCAGACTAAAATAGTGACTTTAACTTAAATGGAAATATTTTAAATACTATAAGTAGGTGACCAGGTAGTATTAAATGATTCACAAAATAATTTACAAATAGCTGTCTGCAAATTAAACGAAACAGCTGCAGAGTATAACTTGAAAATCTCAGAAACAAAAACAAAAGTGATGGATGGCCTTTTGGGTGCAGAACCACATGAAACACAAAATAGTAACAATCACTCAATAGAACAGGTAAATAATTTTAAGCACTTAGGATATGTGTTATATGCAGAAAAAAGACATAAATATAAAAATAATAAATTTAATAGAATGTGTGAAACAATAAGTCAAACAAAATATAAAGCTCTAAAGAGCACACAACTGAAGTTTTATAAAGCAATGGTTGTACCTGTTTTGACATACGCATGTGAAAATTGGACACTGAACTGATCAGACAAAAGAAAGACTGAAGCAGCAGGGATGAGATTCTTATGTTTTGAATCTTATGGACAAACAAAGAAGTGAAGAAATTATGAAGGATTTAAATATATATAATATTTTAAACAGAATAAATTAATAAACATTAATTGGTGTCAAAACATAAAAAGAATGGACTGTAATAGACTGCCATCTGTTTTATTTAACTATAAACCAAAAAGTTTCAGGAACATAGGAAGACCAATAAATAGACGGATAGATCAATTCTTTTCATTGGAAACAGGCATAATGGCTTAAGTTCATTTAGCAGAAGAAGAAAATAAGTAATTGCATACAAATAAAGAACAAAAACCAAACCGTAATACATAATTGAAACAATTTTTCCCTTACATATTCATGCATTTATCAAGCTTTGAAAAAATGCTCCTCATATGCTGTTGGGCATAGAGTCACATGTAAGACTCACCCTATAAGTTCAAAAAAAAAAAAAAAAAAAAAAAAAAATACATATGCAGCAAAGTAAGCGCCCACTTCATGGAACCATAAGTATATATTTGAGATTCCAGCACCCACACACTAGTGAAATTAAGTGAGCTCACATTTCACAGCTCAAGTCCTGCCCACATGTCAAAACTGAATCAGTGTTTATTTTCTGTTTTAACGTTCTTATCATATGGACCTATTTTACATTAATATGATTTTAATTGATTTGTTGATGCTTTTGACCTCTGCACAGAATTTGAGTGTGCATGCGAGTGTTGTTTCCCTGCCAATATTTTAAGCAGTACTGCCAACTCCAATTCTTCTTTCTTTCTTTCGATCAGTCACTCATCTTTCTCTGTTCTTTTATCTTTGTTTGTGTGTGCTAGATGTTTAGTGTAATTTAATTATAAGTCATTTATCATAAACCATTATGAGTGCTAGTGATTGTGGATCATCATGTGGGACAAGATAGCTTTTCTTTAAATCATTAGAAAATAGTAAAGCAGTGTTAACTATGGAAAAAATAAAATAAAAAACAAATGAAAAGTATTGTTTCGTATGCACATTGTGTATTTTATATTCATTTTATATTTATAAATGTTAAGTTTGTCATATTGCACTCCAAATGATTTTATAAAATATGTATATTATCACTATTCATGACATTTTTTTGTTGCCTTGCTTGATTGTTCCAGCCTTATCTTTTCCTGTGCCTGTTGCTCATTCATTCGGCTGGATAATTCTGGTTATGGACGCTCAATACAAGATACATGGCTTGAACATCGTTCTGTACCTGTTGTGTCCTGGTATGATGGCTTTGGCAAGGAAGGAGCAATGTCAGATTTCCAAGCATTTATTTCATCATCATCCCATATATTGTGGGTTCGTCGGTCCTGATTAGTTTCTTTGAAAGTCTGGAAAATGTTTTTTTCTTTTCCTCCCCCACCCAACCTACATTGTTAGTCCCATCTGATGCCTACGCACTGGGTGCTCTGTGCTATTGAAAAGTGCTCCTGCCTTACTTTTATCCTTCTTTCCCATTACCCTTTCCTTCCTTCCCTTCATAGTTTCCTAAAAAAAGAGGAGATTGGTAATGGGATTGTACCAATTATTTTAATTATATGCATAAAGTTTTTTTCCCCCCTTTCTTTCTTCTGCATCTGTTTGCATTTCTGGAGGGCAGCTCCAGCATCACTTGTACCTCGTTGGTTTAATGTAGGTGGCACTGCCTCCTTCTCTGTTGGCAGAGTTGGTTTTTTGTCTTCTAGGGAGATGTGGAATTGGTTGCAAGTTATTATGGGGTGTGGGTCAATTTTGGTGAGTTTCTCTGTTTCTTTTACACCTGTTAATATGTGAAATTTTCTTATGTCTTCAATCTGATTGTTGTTCATTTTCTGTTCCTCCTTTGTTTTAGTTGATTTTGCTATAGATGATTATATTTATTTATTTTATTAGCCCCAATTACAGACGGAATTATATAAAAAAAACACATACATAGAGACAAAATAAAAACAAACCAAGTGATCGGTAACAACCATATCTAATTAAGATGGAAATATTATATTATAGCCTTCTGGCATTTTAGTATTTTAATGTGTTAATTGTTACTTGAGAGGTTCTGGGTGTAATGTGCCGATTACTTATATGCAATGACAGATGCGAAAATAATGGCCTGTGTTATAGCTTCTTTTATGTTGTAGTTAAGTTTTTGTTTATATTGTAATCAGGGAATTGCTTTTGTTAAACTATGAAACCTTTGCCTGTACTTGTGCATGCCATTTTGATAACTTATCAAATATATTTAAATAAAATTATATTTATTCACAAGCCTATAAATCTCTGATTAATATAATAATGAATGATATGAGAATCAAAATTTCAATTACTTATTCTGATTGAATATAGACTTTTTGATTGGAAGTTAAATGTACTTCTTTTATACGTGAACTTGAATGCAATGTAGGAAAAAGAAAAACTAAGGGCAACAATTGTGAAGCAAAAGTACCTCGAGTGATTATGCATTAAAATGAGTATTTTATACATGTGTATATTTTTTAAATTTAAATATATAATATGTATTTTGGGACAGTTGCTTATCTGAATATTGATCTGCTACACTGGCTTTTCATTTAGGCCTCTATTAAGCTTGCTACTTTAATTTTAAATGTGGGCTGCTAATTATTTGTCCAAGGGGTGTATTACATCAGGGCGAGAAGTTTCCCACAATCCTCATAGAGTAATGGTAGTATAGGTAGGTAAGGAGGTATACAGGCAACTAGATAAGGTAGGGCAGGTAGGTTGGCAGCATTATGGAGGTATGTAGGATAGATATGATAAGGTAGATAGTCAGGCAAGACTAGGGTAGGTATTCAAGTCCACCACTGAGCTTAAAGAATACAATCTAATATAATCCAATCTATGCTGCTTGCGCACATACTTCTGTGTTGCCTTCACTATCTATTGCTGTTGTCTGTAGTTAATGCTGTCAATAAGTGGATGCATCTTAACTTTCTGTCTTTCATGGTTCTTTTTTGTAGTTTCAGCATTCAGAGTGAGCCATTGGCTCACTTGAAAGGCCACAGGGCCACATATCCTTCATTGAGTTTTGGACATAAAAATAATTAAAGTGATTTCTGTGTAAATTACTATTTCAAACGGTATTACAATAGAAATAATTTTCATAATCAGCACTTTGAAAAGTTTTCAGTACCAGAGAAGTATTGGGGTTTAAAGAGCTTCTTTGGTAAATGTACATGGTGTGTTATGAGAAAGTACATATATGCCTTGTGCTCATTCTTTATGCATGCACAGGTATCAACATCTTGGTTTAAACAGGTTTACTTGCCATGAAGAGGGAAGGCAACCAGGATAAAAGGGGTGTCATGGGGAAGTTTTGTGTTGTGCACAATAGCACGTTCAGTTTTGCACATGGACAACTGGCTTCTTCTCCCAAACAAAGAAATTCATCATGAGGGCAACCTTATTATGTCCGAAAAGCAGACCATTCTTTCAAATGATTATGTTAGTGAGAAATCTACAGATCACACATTCTCAAATACCATAGAGCAACACCACCAAAAATTTCTAGGTTTGAATTTCACAAACTACTGTAACTTCTGTTACAGTACCTTATCCTTTGCAAACTTAAATCAGTTTTAATAATTTGTTACTATAAATCTAATTATTTTGATTTACAACTTTTCACAGTAAGTATGTACTGAAATTGCTTGTATAGAGATTTAGTTGCTTACATTTAATTTTAACTACACCAACATGGAGCTGTTGCTATTGCTAACAGATGGGGGTTCTACAATCTTTCCTACCTAACTTCAATCCTTCAGATGCATCATCATTAAGCAGCACACGAGCGCAAATTGATCAGAATTGTCCAGGTAAACTAACTTTATATTGATGGGATAAGACAGGTACATAAGCACATTCTGCTTTAGCTGTTACCAGATAAGCTAGCAAACTCTTTTGTGGACCAGCCATGTAAATAATGATGAGCTTTTAAAAGATTGGCAGCAGGATCGTCACCATTTACATGGTTGGTTGTCCTAAACATTTTATAAATCAAGATGTATCATACTTACATGATTGTTCTTGGCACTTAAGATCTGGCTGACAGATGGACTTATTTGTTGTTCCTAGGTGAGAGCATAACTGCATAACATCACTCTGGCTGGCATTAACAATGTGATGATCCGTTGCATTAAATGTGATAAGAACAACACGTTCCTTCAGCTGATGGAGTTCCATCTGAGTGAAATTCTGAAGAATTGTCAACACTGCTCTGTTGTGCAATCTGTGATCAGTAAAGTATTTTGAAGATTTATGCAACAGTCTTCGTGATCTCTTCAATCGATTGCGAAACAGTGGATTGCTGGATGTACTGCTAGTATCATTGCCGGTCATATGGTTTCCTCTTCTCATGTGATTGATAGACACATCCCACTGCCAATATTTCAATACAAAACCTGTAACTGGTTCTATAGAAGTTGAGCTTTTTATGAATCCCGTATGATTGTTGAAAACAAGAATTGCTGGTATCATTCCATATGTACTATCTGCTGAAAAATTCCAAACTTTTTCATTACCATGGCCTGGTCTAGTGTCTATTACCTTAACAGTTAAGGTACAGTGATAAGGACAACTGCCCTGATTTTCTACTGTTAAGTTTCGACCACTCACAGAATAACTTGCATAAGATGATTGTCTTCCTGAGCTGTCTCTATGCATAGTTTTCATAGGAGTGACATGCTGCCTCAGCATTACATTGCCTAATGTGGTTAAATTTGCTATCTTTTGTGTGGCATTACCATAAAGGTCTTCAATTGATATAGTTTTAGTAAATTCTGAAAAGTAACCAGAAAGGCAAAAATTATTAACCTATTTAAAACAATGCAGAAAACTCTTGAGATACAAAGAGTGATAAGTAAGCTAATTCAGCTCTTTCAAATTTGTTTTTTCTTAAGAGCTTGGAATTACCATAACTGCAGGCAAACTGTGACTTATTGATTGATTCTATATTATTTCACCTACAGCAGCTATGCTGTTAAGGTCCAGTGTAATAACATAATGAAAAATTGATCAAAAACCAACAAATTGGAAGGGGTACACAGTGAAGTGCAAATTATAAGAATGAATTGCAATTGAGTTCAATTGAAACTTGAGTTGCTTCCAAGGCCATATTTAGGGTCTGCGATACTACTGTGCAATAATTTATTTTATGTTCTTAAACTTCAGCATTGTTATTCATTTACAGACTACCATCAATAAAGCTGCAGAATCATTAACCTCAATTTTAAACTTTATTGAAATATTTAAATAACATATATCAGAAAGCACATGCACAAGTTAAATATTAATAAATCACAAAAATAACTACTACAGCTCAATAGCCTTCTTTTACTGAAAAATCGCCACAGAAACATCAAACTTACACACAATATATGGTAAAAATACAAAGAAAATCACTGCAGTTTAATATCCTATACAAAAATTACTTCACTTAAATGTGAAATTTAGTCAGTCCAAAATACATGATACACTACCATTTAATTGACCTTTTCCAAAACTTAGCAAACTTGGAGAAATGACTTCCTTCCCACTTTTGTATTTGCGAATGCATTTATCATTTCCTCAAAATCCAGACTGACATCATGTGTGATTCTATGGCCATCTCTGCTCTCTGTAGGTAGTTTTAGTGCTTTTTAAAACAGAAAAGGACCTTTCAGCAAAACTGTTTGTTGCTTGAGTACAGTTGTAAATCTTGAGTGCTCTGTACACAACTTTTTTGTAACCAACATTCTACGGAGAAATGGAAGAGAGGACAACTTGTCACCATCTTCTTTCTTCATAGATAACAGATGGCTTTTAAAATGTATACATTCTTCACCAAAGTTGTTCTCTAGGTCAATATTATAAATGGCTCTAGGTTTCTCTGTGCATCATAAATTTGAACAGTCTGTAATTCAGTGATATTTGAGAGAAATGAAAATCTTAAGTTATATTCTTTGTACACATTAACTCTCTTCTGTAACTCATCCTAAACAGTTTGTATAATCTTAGAATATGACATTTTCATTCTTGTCCAAAATTCGACACAATCTGATCCTGTTTCTTCTTCAGGGCATTTGGGTTCTTATTATGAGCCAGATTTAACTTGACACTTCCTTTTTTAAATCTCAGCAGCTGAAGCAGGCAGAACTGATCTCCACAAGTTTCTTTTCAGCTGAATTCTTGTGAATTGAAAAAGATGTGTGAAGCTTAGTTAAAAACATTGTAAGAGAGTCATACATTTCAACAGAAGTACATTCTCGGCTTGCAGTGCTTTCATTGCTTTGCCAAACTGTTGCAGAATACAACCACATACTGGTATCATGAAAGCTATCTCAATACTATTTAACTTTCTAAGAAGACCTTCAGCTTCATATCTAACTATAGTACTCTCATTTACTGAAATTTTTCTTGATGCAAAAAACCCTGCTTTCCAATCCGCATTCAAACTCTTGCAAGCATCCTCAAGTTGACAGTGACTTCAGTGTCATACTCGCACAATCAAAATGTTTCCAAGATGTTCCATCTACCTGTAAAATCTGCAAAGAAGTTGCAAAAACCTTGAATTAACTCATAAAATTGTATTGCAGCTGTGCAGCATTGTGCAGCTCGTGAACCAACTAGATTCAGTGAGTGAGCCAAATATGGAAGAAAGAAAATTAGAGAGTTTTGGTCCTTGAGTCTTGCCTGCAAGCCTGAGTACACACCAGATATGTTGACTGCATTATCATATGACTGACCCCTACAATTGTCAAGTTTCAGTCTATGTAGTTCTAAAGAATTCAAAATTGCTTCAGAAAGCTTCTCTCCAGTGTGGCCTGCATTTTTTATAAAACACCGGAATATTTAAACCGGGAGTCCATCTTCAGTTAGGTATCTAATGATTCTACTTAACTGGTCATTATGGGATATATATATATATATATATATATATATATATATATATATATATATATATATATATAGTGTAGAATCTACTATGAGTGAAAAACATTTAGAAGAAATAACTTCATTGCCTATCTTTTTTGGTCACTGACCTCCCCATTAGACTATTAGATCTTCATAAGTTGCTCGTGATAAGTATGAAGATTACCAAACCTTGCTATATCGTCAGCCATAAAGAATCAGGCACATCATGAAGTTTCCATTTTTCAGAGCCAAACACCTCTTTGTCTCCGCGAAATGCTAGACTCTTAACCACAGAAACAACTCCTTTTTTCAAATGTGTAACTCCATGTTCATGCTCGTTTCCTCTGTTTTTCAATTATAACAAGCATGTTTGTGAGAGATAGAGTTTTCAAGTTCAGCTATTTCTATTCCAGCATGGCTTCACACCAGCTGTGGTAAACTGAGATGCACCACTGAATAATTTACAACATGCACAGAACAATGACCCTTGGCTAGGAGAAGATACAAGATATTCCCCGTCGATAATTTCCCCATTCACCAAAACCCTCTGAAACAGTTTTCTGCTGCAAAATCACTGAGATCCATTGGCATATCGCCGTGGGGACATAGAAAAATCAGGATTTTTGTTTTGATTAATACCATTTTTACTTTCTACACCATGTAGATAGTAGGTAGAGAAGGTATTACATTCCACCCAAAACTTTGATACTGAGATTTAACCAGAAATACATGTTTTGGGGCTCCCTGAATCCAAAAACAGCATATTTAGAAAAAGGTCCATGTGTGTCTGTCTGTGAAGAGCATAACTCCAAAAGAAAAAGTTGGATAAATACCACACTTGGACTTAGGTTTAGTAGCTTCTAAAGATGCGACACGAAGATTTTCAGAAAATCCCCCCCTCAACAGCTATCCTCTACATGGAACATTTTTCGAATTTTTTTAGTTTTTAATAAATGGCTTGATTAAAATGTCATATGTTACGGATATTAAAATGTTTACTGCAACCCGTCGACAATTCAGTAAACACATGCGTTTATATAAATAACTGGCTACGTAATAATTGTCAGTAATTAAGTAACTACATGCACTTAAGATTACATTAAAACGTCATCAAGGCGATATCTCTAAGTATTGAGAATATAAACGCATTCTGAAGACAAGGGAAAATGTTCTTGGAAGAAGAAACTAATTGCTTAGCCCAGGTCTTTCACCTGGCAACCACAATAGTGCCCTTGCCTAGGAGCAAGACCGGCGAGAGATACGTGCATAAGAAACGTTAGGGGGTTTACGGCGATAAAAATGAACGTCAAAACTGCGTGCCTTATCGTTAAATCTTAACCAGTGCACAAGAGATTTCTGCTAGCAAAATAACGGGACCAGGAAATGATAACTAGGGGAAGGTGGGGCAAGAGTGCCATGTTCAAACACTATTTTCTTCCTCTAAACAGAATCATACGTATTTTTTTCCCCGTATATAAGATAAGCTATCATTACACAAGAACATGATAAAGTATTAAGACAGACTCTCCCAAACATTCTGAGATATTTTGATTTACATAAAGAAACGTCAGCTGACACTCTTGCCCCATAGGCTGGGGTAAGAGTGTCACATACATTGAACAAACTGAGACATAATTATTCCCTACAAATATCACAAATAAAGGTTCCTTTCACGTCATTAAAGTCTGTACAATCTGTATGAGACATTCCTTTGCATTCTTGACACTGAATCATTGGCTCACCAGGTGGATCTGTTAACCTTTCTTGGCAAATTAAGCAAAAGTAGACATCGTCTTTTTTCTGGTCTTCAGTAGTTCTCTGTGACGTTGCAGTATCACACCTTGGTTTCTTCTTCTGTATCTTTGATTTTAACAGAACCTTTGTGGTAGTTGAGCGATTAGTACAAGCTTGTTTGCTTTCAATTTTTTACGTGGGCTGCTGGTCACGATAACCGATTTATCAGGTTTTCTTCCTCTTAGGGTTGGAGTTTTAGGAAAAGGTCTTCTATGAATTGGAAGTGGGGAAATAGTTTCAATGCTGGAGTTTTGGAAACAGGTTTAATTTTATCTGCTTCCTTTTCATCAACGAAGTAAAAGCTTTCCCTCGAAGTAGAAGCTATAGGAATGAACTCCTTTGCATTCCTTCTCTTATCATTCTCTAGGGGCAGGATGCTTGAATCTTCGGTATTTTCACTATCCATTTTTCTCTGTATTTATGATTTATAAATATTGTTACAATGAATTGTTTGTACTATGTTCACAGTACGGGGTAAGAGTGTCACTCTGGCACTCTTGCCCCAGAGTCAGCTGACACTTTTGCCCCCAGCTGCACGGGATTACATCTGGTGACACCATGGAGTGGCGGCTGCATACACTACTAACTCTTCGCGTGCAATTGGATTCTCATATAAGTGGGGTTAAGCCATAATAACTGAGATATATCAGAAACTACCTTATCTAGGAATAAATTGAGTTTCCTGTCATGGAAATATAAGATCACAGTTATGAAAAAAGTACTTTATTATACAACAAAAACAATAAATTTCTAAAGGTGCTGTAATGCACAGCCCAACAAACATGCCATCTAACTCAGTGTACCCAACCTTGCAACAAAGTCACTAAACCCGTATTTTTGCACTTAAAGGGGGATGACACTCTTACCCGATATGGCACTCTTGCCCCACCTTCCCCTACCAATCGTAATTTTCCAAAATATTTAAAATCACGCATAGGAAATAAAATAGAGGTCACATGACCCACAAGTAACACGTGACCAAGAAAGACATCCAGTACGGAGAAGTTCCGAAAATCATGTGCGGGTTGTCGCAAACTTACCGTCACAATGTCAACTTCGTCAAGCGAATAATTACTTGTTACAATTGAGAGGGTCCGAAAATCATCTGCAGGCTGTCTCAAACTCACCATAGCTGTCAACATCGTCATGCGAATAGTTGCGTATTAAAGCTTGAATCGCACTAAAGAGTAACACTACAATGAAAATCTGCGCGTTTATATAAAAATACAGCGCGCTGAAAGAGAGACTTAGGCGTTCGTTATGTCGGAGTGGTTTGTGGCGAAGTCACTAGGAGTTCCCAGATCACAATAAATTGAGTAGTAATTCTAAAGGCGGAACAGGAATTTATTTATGTCTCCGTCAACACCTACATGCCCTGACACCAAGATTTCATCGCTCCGAGAGGAAAAGACATAATCCATAATTCCACCAAGTCCTCTTTCTCTCTTCCCTCCGCCCTCCAAATCGCAGCCGCCCGGAAGGTGGACAGTCAAATGGCGACCGGTGTCGGGCTCGAGTAAGACGGAGTGGCAACACTGAATCAAACCTGAAATGCAGCAAAAGGATGAGAACAGGAAAAGCTGAGCAACCATGAACACGTAAGACGAGGGTGTCGATGCAGCTCTCGAAGACAACGAGAATGACATAGCAGACAGCAACCTCGTGTGCAGTGTACTTTTTTTAAGTGTCCAATGAAGTGGAGAAGAAAGTCGGCGACACCGCTACAGTAAACACATCAAGTAGTAAGTCAAAATTATACCCATCGAAATAGTAGCCAGTGTATTAAAATAGCTAATGTTGTGTAGTAGCAAGTAGCAATTAAAAAAAAAAGTAAAGAAAACTAACAGATGCATATGAGGAGTGGTAAAATTATTAAGCAAAAGCCATAACATACAATGGAGAACCATAATAAAATTAGAGTAGGAGGAGAAGAAGAAGCAGTAGGAAACGATACGGAACACAATGTGCAGGGAAACACTGACAAACGAAGAACAGTAGAAGTTATGATGCAACAAACGCTAGAGCAATTTAACTTGTCACAAAGTAGAATAACCAATCAGGGGGAACAGTTACAACAACAAATAGAACAAAGAATAACCAATCAGGGGAACAGTTAAAGCAACAAATAGAACAGAAATTTGCTAGTCAGTGCAGGGGGGCCTCTTACCGCTTCCCGCGCATTCACTGCTTGTCGAGCTGTCTGCTAGTGACGTCATGTGGAAGGTACCTGGCATTGCTATTCACATGTGAAAGCTCAAGTTTTACGATATAATTCAAATCCCGTCATGCTATCTGACATGATATGGTCACCTCGGGCAAATTTATTTGAAACAAAACTCTCATTCCGCAACATATAACGTAGAAAAAGAAAATAATACGGAGGAAGAATCAAAACTATGCCATATACTCTTATCTTACAGCTTGTCTTGTTAAACAGTTGCAACACTTTCTTTTGGGCTTTGAATTTTTCAACATTTAAGCTATAATTGCAATGCATTTCTTACAAAAGATAGCACGTAATAAACCAAGAGAGGGAGAAGAAAAAATATATTATATTAAAATAAAATAAAACCATCAGGCTATGCATTATTTCTGCAATTTTGCTTCCTCTCCTATTTACTTATAGTAAGTAGAGGAAGTATTGTATTCCAACCAAAATTTCAATACCGAGTTTTCACGGAAATACATGTTTTGAGACTCCTTGAATCTAAAAACCAAATTTTTAGAAAAAGATCTGTGCGTGCGTGTGAACAGCATAACTCAAAACGAAAAGTTGGTTAAATACCAAACTTGGAATTTAACTCTAGCATCTTCCAAGGATGCGACATGATCTTTTAAGATGATTAGTATCATGAACTACCCTTTACATGGGAAAATAACCATTACTTTTTTCTCAAAAATGATTAATACCATTTTGATTAAAATGCATATGTTTAAAACATTTGCATGACAAATAAAATGTATATTTTGAATTTCCTGTAAGTAGCCTGTAGAAACTTCATTTGAATGGCTTTTATAATTTGGTAAAGGTTAGAAGATCAAAAATTACTTTAAAAAGAAGTAGAACTCGTTAAAGCACACAGTTTATACGAAATAAACATTGTTGTGGCTTTAACCATGTCCAAGATATTCTGTGCTATTTGTCTGAATGTTCAAATACTTAAAACGTTTTTAAGTGGTAAGTCGCTATTCGGCTTTTTTCCCTCGTGGTCATGCAAAGAGCATGGAATTTCAAAGCCATCACATAGCGAAACGCTTTATAATTTGACTATCGGTTTAGCTTACTGAATCCTTCTTATATGTACAACTGAATGTGTAATTAAGGTTCATCTCTCTTAACAAGTAGATAGAAGAATAAACTTCTGTGTGGATAGTTTGTAGTGTTTGTGGAAGAGTGAGAAAAGAAAGTCATGTGAATGTAGCAAATCCGAGTTTATAATTACAATATATATTGTGCATATTTTCGCACTTTAAACAGCTATAAATAATTTTAGTTATATATGTTACGCGATCAAAGTAAGGTATAGAAAATATGAGGTTGTAAAATAATGTAATTTGATTGGGATTACACTTTCCAGCTGAATACCATCACAATGTTATATCATTACAATGATATTCCTCAGTGTGAATCGAGTGTTTGTTTCCCTTGAAATGGCAAAGAAAACGATTTTCTTATTTCCGGATTTTAAAAGAGCACTTTCATAGTCATGCAAAAGGGTATCAGCATTTTGTCCATGTTATACCTGAATTTCCACACGGTTTGGATTTAAGGAGTACATTACCCTAAGGCAAAACGAAGATTTCGCCTTCTTTAATCTTTCTGTTGAACTTCTTAAAGGTTTTGAAGACGTTGTGTCCGAGTCCCTGTGCATTTGAAACAGCACGAACAGGTGTCATAAAGCGTGCCAAATTGTCCTATTAGGTGCATTGATTGCACGTGTTCACGC
Source organism: Deroplatys truncata (assembly GCA_030765065.1). NCBI lineage: Eukaryota > Metazoa > Arthropoda > Insecta > Mantodea > Mantidae > Deroplatys > Deroplatys truncata. The sequence continues at coordinate 611,072 of JAUKNL010000019.1, forward strand.
ACTAATTTCTGAAACAGTATATTTCCTATCTTCTGGGAAAAAACCATTCTTAAACATCACTATACAATTATTTCGAGGAATCGCAGAACAGCTCTTGAAATAATATTTTTCTGTAATGCGTTGTACTGTTCAATCATGAGCAACAGTTTTGTACTGCACCAACAAGTGCAAATGTTGTTTGGTGAGCATTGTTGCTCACTAAATAAGAATGCTCTTTCCGATTGCGTAGAAGTTAGTTCTAGTTGTGGATGCGATTTGGAAATACAAGTGTGGTGTGCATTCGTGTTCAAAATGAACGTTTCAAAAACAAAGTTAACTGTGCTGTTGCGCATTGTTCCAATATAGGAACAAAAACCGCTGGAATTATGTATCATAGATTTTCTAAAAAAAGATAAACTAAGGAACATGTGGGTGTCTCGCTGTAAACGAGTGATAAATTCAACACTGATAATGCTCGAGTCGCTCAGTACATTTTCGGCCTGAGGTTACGAACGGGATTTAAAAAACGAATTACTGGCTTACCTCTACGGAAAATTTGATGTGGTGATGCAGTGCCATGTTTGTTGATTCCGAATTGGCATTATGTCTGTCTTCCGGGTTCGAGCACAAATAACAGCAACAGTACCAGCGAAAAGTTACGTCATCTCAAAACTATATTTTATTCGGTCATGTTTACTGAAAGTAATATAACAATGTTGACTTCATATTATTCAGCATATTGGATTAAGCATAATTTCATTATCAGCAATAGGAAAAACATGAGACTATGGATGCATGACATTGCTAAAGGACTTTCAGCACCCACCGAATATGAGGAGGCAATATTGTTAGAAGATATGAGCATAAAGGAAAATTTTGAAATTGAAGATTTCAATATGGACTGTAAAATATCTTGCGAGTTATATTGCATACAAATGTCGGTCCTTTGATAGTACATTGGGAAGCAAAGACAGTGACTGTAATTTACCAACACAAGTGCCTTAGGACTGGATTACAGTTATTTCCAAGGAGGGGGACTTATTCGACCTACCGAACAGTGGTGCCAAAAAGTGAAGCAGTTCGAAGTTATATTTGCGGGATTCCATAGATTTCATATTTCAAAATGTGTTAGAGTGACGAAAACACTTAGTGACATGATTTGCTCTAAATTACCTGAATTGGACGAAAGAATTGTTTATCTATAGATCAGCACTCGCACATTTATTAGGAAATGGCATCTTAATAAAAAATTAAAAGCTGCAACCATGGAGAAAAGAAATACAAGGAAATGTGTGACATCGACTACTTCTACAACACAGTATGACCAGCCACTTTTAAATGTGTCTACTTTTACGATTAAACAAAGAATAATTTGTTACTTTTTATTTTAGTAATAGTTTTGGTGGTGGTGCTGATAAAATTGGTTTGTAATTAGTAGAATGTGTTGACGAACCTTTCTTACCATTTTCCGTTAAAGTATATTTTATAACATATGTCATTGCATTATATTACACTTCCTTAATTACAACTTAACCGTTTACACAATGGGTATACCAATCCGTGCCTTAAATTGTACATGTTAAAACGTGTTTAAAGCACTCACTTTCAATTACTATCCAAAGAGCGCGCGTGCTCAACCTTTCACATGACGTCACAGGCGCGCAGCCAATGAGAGTGAAATGGCCGGAGTGGCCTACCTTCTCTATACTCTAGTTACCTTGAGTCAGGTGGAGTCACTGCAGTTAGTAGTAGCTAGAATCGCGGAACAGCAAACTCAATTAGGAAATAGATTGCAAAATCAGATGTTGAGTGTATTCAACGAAATCAAAACAGGGCAAAATTCTATGCAGCCTAATAAACATTTAAACATGCAAAATCAAAAGATTCAAATATTCACGGTAAACAATTGAAGCAACATACAGTACCTACTAGCCATGGACAAACTAATACAATAACTCATTAATGTACATAATAAGATATTTAATTCACAGCTTCTCAGTATCAACGCATTAATAATTTCTTTCTTTAATATTTTGTTCTAAGTTTTACTGTTATGTATTTTCTTTGATAATATTGTACGTATAGTAATAAAGAGGATGTTAAAAACATACATATTTATAATGTACACACGGTAGAGAATAAGCATGTAACGTTACAACATATAAACTGTAATATAAAAGGGAAAGGCCATTGTTAGTAATAAAAAATTACGAGAAATGCAGTAGTATCTAAGTAAGCGTGTAACGAACTTTGGATTCATAATTAAGACGATGGGAGTCTGTAAACATATATATGTGACAAACTGTTATTGGATGTTATTGGATAGTAGCACCAATCAGGTGCATTGGTACATGCCTATAATTCAAATACGTACGTTAAGAAAACGGTTGAAGGGAACGTTAATAGAAAACTTGCCAGTCTTCAAGCAGGAAGGCCGTTATAAGCTCGTCTCTAAATAGACGCTAAAACTACGAATTTAAAGTCTGCCAGTTATACATATTTTAAACATGAGAAAGGTATTAGTGAATTGTGAATATGCAAATGTGGTTTATCTAAAATGAAAGTGAAATAATTAATCAGAATACGTGTGTACATAAATATTTTAACATTGTCCATACCCAACCCTGACAAGACACAAGAGCTCTCCGATACAAATTCAGCAGCCGTGGCAAATTTTTATAAAATAATAATTACAACATACTAACGCACACACAAGAATACAGATACCTATACGATCACCAGATTCCAGTCTACGAGAACGTCGTGATACGTCACAAGAGTACGGGCATCAAGACGACCTACAGGTACGTAATGCAGCATCCATCATCATCATCATCATCAACGTGGTGGGAGCATATCAAGGAGGAACCGCCACACAATACATATTGAATAATGGCTGTAGGACGAACTAAACAAAGAATTACACAACACGTATTACTAACTGCCACAATAAACGTCACTGTCGAATTTGTATGTTTGGTAATTAATCGACTTGTAGCAGATATCATAGTAGGATGTGACCTGTTAACCTCTCTTAATGCTTTAATTGACTACAAAAGCTCTCAGGTAACTTTTAGAATGCGGGAAGTCGAAGTAACAGTTCCATTTATAATCAGCAGAGGCAAAGAAAATTGTGTGATGACATATGGAACGCAACTCGAGAATGAAGAATTCTTTATAGAATACATAAGAATCAGAGATTGCGCGGAGATTGTTAGAATACTGAAACTGATGTGGAAAATTAAACATGCGAAGAAATTGTAGAGCAATCAGCTGATGGATGTGAGGAGTTGGTACATTACTACGAGTTCAGCGTAGAAAGATAGGGAACAAGCAAGTTTTGAGAGACAAGTCGTCACTAATGACAAAGATACGTAGCAAGGTCGAGTGCATTGAACACTTAAACAACACTCAGAAATAGGAACTTTTTCGCATATTCACGGGACACCGTGATGTGTTTACAGACGGAACAGGATTATCTAACGCATATGTATATTCTTTTCAAATCAAATATTGTGGCATGTGCACAGATAGTCTTGTTAAGACGCTCTCTGGATACCGAAGCATGTCAGTTTGTCTGTGAGTAGGGGCGATTCAGGGGAAACAGTGTCATTGGAAGGGATATGGCGTTACTGACGCTTGGGGTGTTAGCGTGGCTTCTGTGTCATTCTGTGAGTAGGCTTCGAGTGAGACAGACGGGCAACTGCCTAAGACATGGCGTCCTTACCCGGCAGACACCTGGGTTTCAGGAGCTACCAGCCTTGCCAGTATCTTCACCTAATTAGGTTTGATGTGCTTCTAATATGGACCAGTACGATGTGGATGTTGATGAACCAGCTGTACGTGTGTTACCAGATTTTGGAAAATTTGCACTGGAATTTTGTGGTAAACGAGTAAGAGAAAAGAAAGAAAAACCCCATAACGTAAGTATGTAAACATTGTGAGTGCTAAAGTTTGGACGAATGAAACAGTTTCACGACTCACACAGGTATGCTAAATTTATTGTTTCACTGACTGATGCTTAATTAAGCTTTGTTTTTCGGGAATAATGTGCTATGAATGTCTCTGCTAAATTAAAAGTGTATTATTATTGTGGGTGTAACTTAAATTTTGAATTATGTTTTGGGAACTGCAAATCATTTGTTTTGTTGTATTATGCTGCAGGAATGTGTTTCATGTGTACTATGTGCTTAATTGAGCTTTCATTTTCAGGAATGTTATGTGACAATATTGTTTTGGGTAATGATGTGATGTTGTTTTGTTGCATTCGATTTGATATGATATGATTTGATTTGATTTGACTCGATTTGACTTTGGGTTTCATAATGATGCTGTGATCTTTATTTGCAGAAAATTGTTGCATGAATAGTGTGTGTATTTGAGGTTATGTGATATATGTGAGATTTGCCTCGGTGGGAGTGCCAACGAGTAACCCCGATGGCGTAGTGTGAGGAGAGATGAGAAGAGACGAGTTGATGTCAGCTTCGGTGGAAGTGCCACAGTGTAACCCCGACAGTTGTTGTATGATTTCAGAGATTTTGGCTTATTGGTGTTGCTGTAACGTGCCCAGTATAGCGTGTGTGATGAATTCACACGAGAGATTAAATGGATGGAAGTGATTGTAATGAACATAATTTTTTCTCTGTTTATGCAACAAGTTTATTACCATCTTAGATAGCAAATTTTAATACCACCTGTTTTCCAGCTTAATTTTCATTTGGAGGATGTGGATGCAACAATATAATGTCATGTTATTTGTGTCATTCCTGAATTGTTAATGTGATTTCTTGAAGGTTATGCCTATGTTAGATGCTTTGAATTTGCAGCATGTTAAATGAGACACGTCAGTGAAGATGTTTTGTTTTGAAGAGAAAATTGAAAGTTGCGATAAAGATGATGATGATTGAAGTAATGATCGAGATTGCACTATTACTGATGATGATTATGAAAGATGTTGATAATAATGAGATGAGAAAGATAGTGATGTGGACGAGAAGTTGTATTGGTGACAAGAGTAGGACAATAGTAGTTGAAAGCATGTCACGTGGTGTAGTTTGGAGATGTATTGTGGATGTAGTTTGTAGTAATGCATACAGTAGTTTTCAGTAGCTAGCTAAGTGAGTGTTGTGTGTAATTTGGGCCATGGTCAGTGTGAATGAGTTCATTTCATTGTCATGTGTGATTGTCTTGTAAGTGCACTTACTTTCTTTTGTTAGTGATACCAGCTGGTTATTAAGATTTAATATTGGGATCCCAAAATAAGGCTATGTTTCATTTCTGTCATGTTCATGTATTCTGAGTCTGTTTTACTGTTTTATTTGGATTGTGAAGCATTGTAAGTTAAATTTTGGATGGCAACTCTCTATAAATTCTAGTTCTTATGCCAATTTGTACTTATTTTTTTTCTCTTTCTTTGCCCCATGTCCAAAAAATTTTAGTGCAAACTTTTACATGTTTAAAATATTTAATTGTACATGACATACCATTCTTTTTATGTGTGATTGTTTGTTGGAGCACCCTGTTTATTGTGTGGTGGTTTAGTATTTTGCTGTGGCGGAGAGCGAGAAAATCCAAGAGCATCCCCGGAGCACACCAGAAGTCAAGAAACACCACAGGGAAGCTGTCGGGCAGCCACTACACTGCCGTGGCATAAGGAGCCACTATGTCGGGGGGCAGTCCAAGCCAGCGACTGCCCACCCTGTCGTCATCACCAGAGACCTGCAGTGATGATTCTACACCAGGACAAATCGTCGTTGTGGGCACTGTATAAAATCACCCACAAACAGTTACAGCAGACCATCGATATTTTGCGCAGTGTAGTGTGCCTGTGAACTGAGGCAGCGTGGTGTGTGCGTGTGCGGGGTGCTCAAGATAAGTGCATTAACAATATTAGTCGACAGCACTTCAGTTTCTCGTGTCTCCACATCGCCCAGCACTATTGTGTCGTCGTCTGGGTGCTTACCACACATGTATATTATTCTGTCATATTTTGGCTTCTCACACATGTATATTACTCTCTTATATTTTGGTTCATCACACATGTGTATGTCATTTTTTTGTTATTTTCATGTTTCTTGTTATATTTATTTTCCTTATGTCGACGAGGGCGTCGACTTCGGTGGCCAGGGGGAGATGTGGCATGTGCACAGATAGTCTTGTTAAGACGCTCTCTGGATACCGAAGCATGGCAGTTTGTCTGTGAGTAGGGGCGATTCAGGGGAAACAGTGTCATTGGAAGGGATATGTGTTACTGACGCTTGGGGTGTTAGCGTGGCTTCTGTGTCATTCTGTGAGTAGGCTTCGAGTGAGACAGACGGGCAACTGCCTAAGACATGGCGTCCTCGCCCGGCAGACACATGGGGTAAGAAATCTTTTTATAATAAATCTACCAGCTATCCATTCTCTTGCAGTTTTAATTATGATAGTGTAGAGTTCCTTTCCTCTCCCTTCAGCCAGATATTATGTTGGTGTAATAATATTTTGTGATTTAACTTAAGCTACGTCCTTCGTCGTTGCCTCGTAATGTAAAGTGCTTTGTTTGATTTAACGATCCCTCTCGCAAGCGAGTCGCTCCCATCTGCATTTCTAAGTTAATATAAAGTGAGGCAGACGACAATATGTCCCACCCTTCCAACATAAATGTAGAATTCCATGAATTACGGGAGATAGTAAACATGAAAATTGAGGAAATGTTGAGAAAGTTATCAAACTAGCAGATTCAGAATATGTTAAACCTCTTTGTGTAGTTTGAAAAATGAATGGCACAGTGAGTTCGCCATTGACGCTCGAAAACTTAATGAGTACACTAAACCCGACAAATTTCGGACAGAAAGTATCGAGCGGATTTTAACTGGTAGTGGCACTCGGAACTGGTTTTCGCCAATGATTCATATTCGCCGATATCATCAGATCCAGCATTACGAAATATACTAGCCATTCACCAAGGGAAACTATAGCAATTTTCCAGAACAGCCTTTGGTATGATAAAAAGAGGATGTGCTTTCTTGCGTGCAATGTACAAAATACTGAAAATGATAATGGTGATTTGTGTTTAAGGGCGATCAAGTGCTAGGTCATTAGCGCCCTCGTAAAACGAATCATGGCAAAAGTAAAATGTAAAAATCAGTACAAAACATCATGGCAAAGGCCACAGATAAAGAGGAATATAAAAATCACAGCAAAAATCCAGAGACAAATATCAATATAAAGATCATACCACAAGTCATAAATAAATATAAATATATAAATCTAAACAGAAAGGTATGAAACACCTTGGAAATTTACCTGACACAAAATTAAAAATCCTATCCTAATTCGCTAAGACCTCTGTAAGATTGGCTGGCAGTTGCAGTGTCCCGAAGATGTACTAGAGTAATACACTCTAGCAACACGGACGGACCGACAGATCTTCGCTACAAAGCAGACAAATAGGAGCAGCGTCACCCTTAAAAAGATAACCGTGCGTAAAATTGCAGTAGCCAGTACGCAACCGAGCCAAGATGACTTCCTCACGAGATACGCGACAGGAAGGTGCCCAATTTATCGGATTGTACTTCACTACTCTAAGCTCATATCCACGGAGAGCTACTCACTCCTCGTAACAGCGCGACAGCATCGCTCTCCGCACAAGCCTAGTCTTTCGACGTAACACTCGGTTCTGTGGTTACCACCTTAGCTACCAAATCAGCAAGTCCATTCCCCGGCAATTCAACCTAACCAGGTAACCAAACACACTCCACATTAACGCCAGAAGCGTATAAAACATGGATGCCATCCTGGATTCGCTGGAAAATGGGGTGGTAGTTGTAACCTCACGAAGGCTTTGTAAGTGCACTAAGGGAATAACTCAAAATGAGACAGTCTCCCAATTTTCGACGGCGGACATACAAAATGGCTGTGTGCCATACAGCTCTGCACTATATATGGATGTGTTATCATGAAAACCGAATGTATAGATTTCGGTTCCATGAATATAAGCGCATCCAACACGTTGGTGCACCTAAATCCATTGATGTAGACCAAAATTCGGTCATTGTAACCAGAAAAAATGCTAAAAAACGGTGTTAATATTAAACGTAGGCATATTAGGCTTCCGGTATACCGTCATCCCAAGATCTACGTGAGATGTCGCACGTAACCAAGGGGGGAACACCGCCTCACCCTTAGCAAACATGCTAGGCATTTCAATGTCGTGCTTTCTAAGAAGATCCCGGAAACGAGCAACTGAGGCCTTGGATAAATGCAGCCATTCCAATAACGTTCGTTCAGCGCAGTATGAAAAAATCTGATGTGTTACTCTCACATGACTTTCTCTACTCTTGTACAAACTATTTTTACAAACGCTTATTCTCCATCTACTTCATGTTAATCGAGATAAACATTTGCAGACTCTATCTTATTGCTAAGCTTCTTGTAGATGTAAGGGAAATATATATTTACAAGGGCAATATAGAAATACAGTAGCCTTTAAGCATATACATATCTCTTAATAGCTGGTTGCTAGGTGCAGCACCATTCCCTTTGCCACAGATCAATACTCTTTGCATATACAAGATAAAAAAATGAATAACGAATTCCCATTTGAGAAAATAAGTATTGAAAAAATTAAGGGAATAACAAGCAATATCTCGAAAATGGTTCACTCAACAAAAAAAATGTATATGACAAATTGTGTATTTTAACGCGATCTACATTTTTATGTAGTAAAATTTTGTCTATCTCTTATGGTGTACCAGTTATGCAAAAGTCGTTCACAATTAAGAATACTTTTGGAGACATTCCCAGAAAATTCAAGATATAGATTTTATTTGTCATGAAAATATCTTAAATATATGATATTTTAATCAAAATCGTTAGAGCCATTTCTGAGAAAATTAGAATTTTCGAAAAATGTTCCATGTAAGGGGTAATCTGGGGTGGGGGGATTTTCTTGAAAACCTTCGTGTCGCATCTCTGGAAGATACTGAACCTAAATACCAAGTTTGGTGTTTATCCGACTGTTCGTTTCTGAGTTATGCTGTTCACAGACAGATAGACACACACACACACTCACACACACAGACAGACACACAGACGGACATGTTTCCAAAAATGCTTTTTTTGGATTCAGGGGGTCTCAAAACATATATTTCCGGTGAAATCTCGGTATCGAATTTTTGGGTGGAATACAATACTTCCCCTACTTACTATACGTAGTAGAGAAAGTAAAAAGCGAACGATGGATGTTGCGGCATACATTTAAGCGCACAGCTATAATTTCTTAAAAGGACATCACGCCGATATCGCAGAGGAGGTTCTGCCGATTCGGCGTAAAAACTCATAACTGGGCTAATGGGAAAGCACCAATAGGCACTCGAATGCCACGGGTATGGACTGCGTCTAATATGCTCAGCACAGATGGTCGTGCTGACAAATAAATGATACACCCACAGTCTAGTTTTGAACGGATCAGTGCTCGATTCAGTCGCAGGAAAACAGTCCGATCGGCTCCCCAAGATTTGCCATTTAATATCCCCAAGATATTCACAGAACGATTACATTGCGCTTTCAACTGTGCTATACGTGATGACCAGCTAAGTTTCCTATTACATGGCAACACTAGGAATCTCATCGAATCTGCGAATGGTAGTAAATCTGGACTGAATCGGAGCGAGGGTGGTAACCGTCTCCTACGAAGCCAGAAGTTCACGCAGAATGGCTTCTCAGTTGAGAAACGAAAGCCGTTTTCAGTACTCAATTTTTGGAGATTATAAACATTCGAAAAACCAACCCGACGCTTACTCGGAAAACGCGGTCCTTCATAAACTCTTGAATAAATAGTGTAAGCGTCCACATATGTTCCAGGCGTGTAGAGAAGGTAGTACTCGGCTCACCAAGATGTATCATAAGCCTTCTTAAGATAAACAAACCTGATGTGTTGCACTCACATGACTTTCTCTACTCGTGTACAAACTATTTTTACAAACGCTTATTCTCCATATGCTTCATGTTAATCGAGATATCCAGATGTTAATCTTATTGTTAATTTTCTTGTAGATGCAAGGGAAATTGGTAGGTTTTAAACGGTAGTCAAATATTTTAAGCGCTGGTTGCTATGTGAAGTATTCCATTCTCCTTTGCATTACCGAATTCCAATTTGAGAAAAAGTATAAGTATTTGAAAATTTAAGGGAATAACAAGCAATATCTCGAAAATGGTTCACTCAACAAAAACATGTATGACATAAGTTGTGTATTTTAACGCGATCTACATTTTTTGTGTAGTAAAACTTTGTCTTATCTCTTATGGTTTACCAATTATGCAAAAGTAGTTCACAATGAAGAATAGTTTTGGAGACATTCCCAGAAAATTCGAGATATACATTTCATTTTTCATGAAAATATCTTAAACATATGTTATTTTAATCAAAATCGTCAGAGCCATTTTTGAGAAAATTAAAATTTTCGATAAATGTTCCATGTAAAGAGTAATCTGGGGTGGGGGATTTTATTGAAAACCTTCGTGTCGCATCTCTGGAAGATACTGAACCTAAATACCAAGTTTGGTGTTTATCCGACTGTTCGTTTCTGAGTTATGCTGTTCACAGGCACGCACACACGGACATGTTTACAACATGCTTTTTTTGGATTCAGGGGGTCTCAAAACATGTATTTCCGGTGAAATCTCGGTATCGAAGTTTTGGGTGGAATGCAACACATCCCCTACATACTATACGTAGTAGAGAAAGTAACAATATGGCAACGGTTTCAGAACTCTTCATGAATCCGCTCATTACCTGTGTCGATAATGGCACAAGGTGTTCAATTGTTGAATGGCGTCTTCGAAAACCGCACTGGATGTTGGTCAGCAGTTTGCATGTTTCCAACCACCATACAAACCGTCCATTGATCATGTGTTCCATCACCTTGCAAACGCAACTGGTGGGGGAATAGGGTGGTAGCAGGACGCGTGATGACGGTCCTTTCCATCTTTCAAAATGGGAATGACAGTGGCATCCCGCCACTTTTCTGGAAAAGTGGCATCAACTCAAACACGATTATAGACCTCGAGTAGGAAAGTCTTGCCTTCAGGTGAGAGCTGTTGCAAAATGTGTACGTGGGTACGATCTGATCCTGGTGCTAATAGTCGCGAAGATGAAAGAGCGTGTTCTAATTCCGCCATGGTAAAAAGACGATTGTAATCTTTAAAATTTCCTGAAGGAAACCAGTAACGTTGAGATTCCATCTGAGCCTTAACAGGAAGTAACTTGGGCGAAAGTATCTGAGCTAGACACGAGCGAAAGCACGGCCAAATGTGTTAGCTACGTTAAATGAATAAATAACAGCCCCTACAGCTGTTTTAAGACCGGCAATTGACATGTTGGTCGATTTTCCGGCCAACGCCCTAACTTTCCCCCAAACAACAGAGGAACGTGTGTGTGTAGATCAAATGAACTTGCTGTATTATGTATTTTTGAGTTCCTTAATGATTTGTCCAAACTTGAAATGCATTTTCTTGTACTGGATCAGGTTATCCAGTGTAGGGCGACGCTGGAAAACCCTAAGAGCATGCCTACGAGCACGAATGGCGTTTCGACATTCATAAGTCCACCAAGGGATCGCAAATTGACGGGGCTGGGTAGTGGATCCAGGAACAGATTGATCAGCAACACCAAGAGTTGTCTGTGAGATGTTCGACAAAAACACCCACAGTCGTGCTCATTGTAATTAAACATAGCCAACTGGGAGTAAAGGCTGGCTTGATCCAAATGCCATCTAGGCTAAGGTGTGGAACATGTATCTTGTGTTAATATACTAATAAGACATGGGAAGTGGTCACTAGAGTGTAAACCAGATATGACAGTCCATTGCAAGGTAACTGCTAACTGTGGTGAATGGATTGCAATATCAAGGTGTGACAAAGTGTTGAAGGAGTCTGAGAGAAATGTAGGCTCTCGGGTGTTCAGAAGAGCTAAGTTATAATTATCCAAAAGGCAGCAATTAATTTACGTTTCGCACAAGCCCGAGGGAGCCCCAAACAAAGCGTTAGACATTAAAGTCTCCTACTAACAAAAAAGTCATTGGTAACTGGGAAACTAGATCTTCTAAATCCGCGAGCGAGAGGTCATCAGATGGAGGCAGATAAATGTTACAAATGGTAACCGGAGAGATGGTAGTTTAATCCTTACAACAATTGTCAAAATGTATGGTCACGGATTCCACAAACATATCTCTGGTGAGCATCATAGTGACCCTGTACGCTGGAATGCCCTTTTCGGGTGTAAGATTAAACCATACTGGGGTATACCACCTAATTTGAAAGCTATTTTGCGGACGAAGCTTAGTCTCTTGCAAACATACGACCAAAGGATTATCCTCGTTGAGTAAAACTTCAATCTGTGGTCGATGTGTTCCAATTCCACGTATGTTCCATTGAAGTATAGCCGGAGTATTCCTAATGGGATAGTTCTCAATGCTAAGAGTCCACTACTTGGTGGACGATGGTGGTCGAAACAATTTGCTTTTTTTCGGTGACGGGTTAGCACCTTTAGCGGAGGAAAGATCCTGCCTCTTTTTCACTGTTTCACTGTCGTTCTAGCAGTGGGGCAGAAACCTCGTGCTCCCTCTCCTCCACGGGAGAGGACCGCTTTCCAATTGAAAACTTCGGTTCGAGAACCTCGAACCGTTCTCGAACCGATTGGAAGTGGAGATCGGTGAAGATGTAGATCGCCGATCCGAGTCTTTCTCAAAACATTCCTCAAAAGAGGATCCCGAGGAGATGCTGGTGGGCTTTTTTGCCTTTGGATATTCTGGGCAAAGGCTTATCACTTTCCTTGAAGAAGTCCGTTCTCTTATAGCTGGTCCGAGCTTTTATGGCGATGCATTATACAGGGGTATTACAAACGAAGTAGACAACTTCGAATTCTTATGAAACAAAAACTAGGCGTGATATCAACATAAATTTTTGGGAGTTATGTTGGGAAACTCTGGAAGTTTGCATTGGTAGTGTTGTAGTTGGTAATCATGTAAGATATTGTTGTTGCAGATGCACAGATGTCGAAACCTGTGGAAAAAGTATATTGTGTGCTAAACTTGCTAAAATAAATTCTGTAGCTGTTGTCCAGTGGTATTTCAGAACACGTTTCCGGAAACCACCACCGGCCAGACAATTGATCTATGATTGACACAGAAAATTTGAGAGAACAGAGGCGCGTATCAGAAGAGGATGTTGAACGTGTACGTGGTGTTCTCGCAAGAAGTCCACAGAAATTGACAACGGTAAGCTTGGAGTTAAACATTCCACAACCAACCGTATGGAAAATTTAGCGAAAGCGACTTAAACCAACTCCCTACAGACTGCAATTCTTGCAGCAGCCACATGAAGATGACAAAGTCAAACGTCAAGCTTTCTGCATAGTAATGTTGCTATGTAATTAAGACGATGGCTTCGTGAACGAATAGTTTTCAGTGATGAATCAACTTTCCACTTGAGTGGGGAAGTGAATAAAAGAAATTTTCGAACATGGGGAACTGAAAAATCGAAGACTGTGGAACATTAGCGGGATCCTCCCAAAATTAATGTGTTTTGTGCGGTACCCCACACCAAGGTGTATAGCCCCTTCTTTTTTGCAGAAAAACAGTAACAGGACCTACATACCTCGATATGTTACAGCTCTGGTTGATGCCCCAACTGTATAAAGAAATGGAAAGGGAATCGTGCATCTTCCAACAAGATGGAGTACCGCCTCACTGGGCACACAGATGTTAGACTTCATAAAATTCTACCACTGTTGATCGTTGGATTGGCCGTGCTACAGACGGTTAGCACGGCGGTACATAACGCTTTGTTACGTTGGCCGCCGAGGAGTCCCGATCTCACGCCGTGTGATTTTTTCCTTTGGGAATTAGTCAAAGGTAGAGTTTTCGTTGCTCTACCTCCACGCGATTTAGATGACATGAAGGTACGTATCAGAAGAGCCGTGGCAAGTATCGATGCAGATATGTTACATCGGGTTTGGGATGAACTTGAATATCATCTTGTCATGTGTGTCATGTGATGTAGGGATCACATGTTGAACACTTGAGAGTTCACAAACTAAACTTCAAGACTTTCTCTACACGACAGTGCAAACAGATTAATTATGTCATTAACAGTTATGGATTTTATAGCATATTGAAAGTGCCTATTTATTTTATAATAACCCTGTATATTACGGGCTTATTAGACTTAATGGTTGAGGTCGACTGCTTTGATGGTGCTTTTACCGATGTGATCTTTTGAGGAACGGACTTTGCAGACGTCGATACTGTCGTCGGTGTTGATTTTAAAGGCTTTGGCTGTGCTCTGGCTACAAGAACCTTTTCTGAAATAGTGGCCTCGTTTATATCGCTGGTTTGAGTTGCGATTTCTCAACTCGGTACCGGTTTAGCTGCAACTGAGCTGTAGGTACCGGACTTCCGAACAGATGGCTGGCGGATGCGCAAGAGTTTCCGTGCTTCCGAGGAGACCTTCTCCCTAACCTGGAGCTCTTGGATAGCTCTTTCCTTTGTAAAACGGGGGCATTCTCGGGAACTTGATGGTCTCTGCTGCAGCCAACACACTTGGAACTGATGCACATGCTCCATCGTGAGAGACCTTTCCACAGTTAACGCAGGTAGATTCACCGTAGCAGAAATCAGTGGTATGCCCAAAGCGCTGACACATATAACATCTCATGGTTTCCTTCGGAAGGGAAGTAAAACCGGCGGTTCCACGTCGTAGATTTACGGCACGTAAAAGAACCTCAAGCCTGATAAGAGGCCTCTGAGAAAACTTTCCGGTCTTGCACGCCCAATATAGAATGGGACGCTAAGAACCATAGTAGTTAAAAAGCGTCCATAAATAAAACTCAATTTAATTTACGTCTTTCTTTCGGTTGGACACGATATATCGATGTCACATCTTGTTATTCAAGATTTTCTTGAATCTTCTCATTGGTTATACCATCTAATGCACAGGTATTTACTACACCGCGCGAGGAATTCAACGCCTTGTGCATTTAGACCTTAACGGGATAGCTGCATAACATGTTGGCCTTAAGTATTTTCGCTGTCTGGGCTGCTGAATGTGCTTCAACCAGGAGAGTGTCATTGCGAGATCTAATGCACGACTTAAACGGATCAGCAATCTTATCGAAACCCTTTTGAACTGTAAAAGGGTTCATCAATGTGGATTTTCTTCCTTCCTCTGTTCTATTAATAACCAAGTAGCGAGGACCACAAGACTCGACTAGTTTTTTTCCATTAACCTTAATGTTTGTCTTGGTTTTTTGGGGGGGGGATCCATAGCGCTTATATCCTCCATCATAACAAATGTCTACGATGGCGTGCTCACATCCTGGGCGCCACCCCAGCTTAGGTGAAAGTCATAGCCTGGACCTTGGCACCTTAGGATCCGGCCTCCCAATTTACAGATAAAGGGACCCAAACGCCTTCAGGAGTGTAACAGCTCCTGTAATGACCCCTCCCCGGAACTGACCTTTATCAGCGGATACGAGCACAGTCCTACAAGATACTCACGGACTGGAAGTTACACGTTACCCAGACACCCCTTGGGACTCCCATCTTCCGTCCCGCTCAGCGGTATCCGTCAGACTGTGCCCACGGAGGTAACTGATAGCTGGTCAAACACACATGTGGACCAAAGTTTATGGGCGTTTGGCGTAAGCCCTCTCACCTCTTAGAGAAATCCAATCGAGTGTTGCTCGGGACCCCGGGGCGCCAATCCCGTAACTACCGCAGTGGCTCCCTGGTGGGTACAAAATACGTGGTAGCCAAACAGAACATTATACATCGCAATATGTGGAGGATATACTAGTCCGTGACTCGGAGATAGGTGCTCATTTACAGCGCATAGATTTTGTATTAGGTAGACTAAACGAATGTGGCACGAGATTAAAATGGGAGAAATCTTATTATTTGTCTCTAAGATCAAGTTTTTAGGTTATATAATCACAGGATCCGGAACGCGTGGAAACCATGTTGAAAATTCCGCGTCCTAAAAATGCAAAGCAAGTACAGAAATGCTTAGGTGTATTGGGATATCACAGCAGGTTCTTAATAAATTACGCTAAAGAGGCTGCAACCTTAGGAGTGCGACTGGTTAAAAATATAAAATGGAGATGGTCGAATACAGAATAAAATACATTTCAGCGATTAAAGAAACTGTTTAGTCAGAGTTATTGAAACGTCCACGTATGGATTTGCCAAATCAGATTTAAACTGACGCATCACTGACCGCCTTTGGATGATTACTAGCCCAGGAGACGAAGGGAGAACTTGAATGTTTTAGTCAAAGCGGCCAGAGCGCTGTGAAGGACAGAGAAGATAAGCTGCATCATAGAGCAGGAGATTGGAGCTATTTACTTTGCACTCAATAGTTTGTGTACAATAGGAGTGTAAGCATTTTACGGACCACATTAGTTTGTCATTTATAAAGAATTGCAAATTGACAAGCAGCAAAATGTCCAGGTATATTCACGAGATAATGGCTCATGATATAGAAATACAACATATACCAGGCAGCGCGAACATTTTCAGCGACATGTTAACCTGGCTACAAGTGTAAGGGTATTTGCCTGAAACACAAGGAAGTACTCAACGAGAAATCTAAGTGTTGAAATTAAACTTAACGTTGAGATGAAATTAAGAGAACATCAGTTAAACGACGAAAACATAGCTAAAGTATTGGAGAAAGCACCTCCTGTGGATGAACATGATAACGGAAAATACGGTACAGTGAATGGCATGTTATATGAATTACAGGGGAAAGAAAAACCATCATGGAGAGCATACGTACCTGCAGCGCTAGAAGAGTTAGTGTTACAGGGGTACAAGTGCACTTATTCATTCGAGAACGGAGGAAACAATATTAGTGATTAAAGAGCATTTATACATATCGAGACTTGGAAGGAAAGTGAGGAGCCACATCTCCACGTGTGACACCTGTCAAAAGGCTAAATCACTCAACGTTAAATTCGATCTTCCCCCTAGAGCCATATTAAGAAAACGACAACATATGGTGACGGCGGGCGATCATGGTCCGTTACCCCAAGCCCGAACAGGACTTATATTTTTGTGCTAATAGATGTTATGAGTAAGCTTGTGAATTTATATCCAGTTAAGAAATTAACCAGTATTATATGTGCCTAATTACGGTAAAATGGACGCAATTTTATTGGACAATGCCATTATTCATATGGGAAAGAAATTCATTAATAAAATTAATGCAAGCAGAAATCAAATTATACAAGTTATTACCACCCCCAATCAAACCCGTGCGAACGGATCATGAAAGATCTCACAGTATATCCTCGTGTGGTAGCGAACACCTGTCACACCACTTGGCCAGAATACATAACACATATCGAATGGGTCACGAACTGCACTCTTAAACAAATTATGCACCAACACAATTGCATGGGAACACATAGCCACATAAAATAATCCCAGGGATACCCAGCGCGATACCGACTGTAAGTAAACCGAAGCTGAGCGGATACAAAGTGCCTATCAAAGACTCCAAAGACGCTCGCAGGTCAGAAACAAGAAAGAGGAGACACAAGCATGAAAAGGTTCCGAAACAGGGAGATAAAGTACCTGTCAGAAACTTCGACAAATCATCTTTACTTAAGAAAATATACAAACGCATGAACATGCCTGGAAAGGGTCTTGTGTAACTGTCGAACAATAAGGAGACCGAACTTACACAGTTCGCGATTTTAGGACAGGAAAATTTGTTGGCGAATATAACCTATGTTTGTTATGACCATATAAGGAGCCGCATAAAATCACTAGCGTCATTGAAAGTATTGATGTGCGAGTATCGGAGACTAACGGCGCAGGACCGTTAGGAAGGAAGTGAATGCACTTAGTACATTAAGTTACTGATCCTCTGAATTATATTATATGCATGTATATTTGAGTATATTAATAGCTTTAGGAAACAAAATTGATCAGACGGAAAAGTGTGCGTTATATTATGTTAGGATAAGAATCAGGACAAGTATGTACAAATAGATATTAAGGTAATTAATAGAATGAATACCAATGCAATTGAGATTGGGCGACATATTGTTAATTTGTATACGAAATACAGCGCAAACAACACACGCCTGAGTGAGGTAGCTGAACCGGGAAGGTGAAAGAAGATGCAGTGAATGAACTAAGCGAGGTATGGAGGACGGTCAAAGCCAGGTAGACTGCAGCCACAACGTTCGACTCATATCCGTATAACCTGTAGCGGATAAAAAAACTGAACCACTGTGTTAGAAAATGAAGGAATGTGCGCGCGCGTGTATATATGGAAAGTGCTATTGATGTGCAGTTTTCACGAATTGATTGGTAGTCAGGGGCTCGTACATTTAGCCTATAAACAGATTTTAATAATACTGAGAAAGTGTATTTTTTGAGCAAACGTACAATTTTTAAATGGAACAATGCCTAGTTACATCAACAGAATAAAGGTAGAGTAAATTAGGATGTCAATGCTCTTTGTTGCAGGATTCTAGTGCAAGTAGTTTACGAGAAATTCTACTTTGAAAAGTTTCCACCCCGACAATTGTTTGTCCCATTCAATCTGTTTAGCTGCTAGATACGATGTTGTTATGTTTGTTTGCATTGTGTTTTCTGTTCATTTATTACATTGCGACTTTCTGGTCAGTTAGTTTGTGACAGTTCAAGCAGGATGTCGTGAGTGGAAGATGGGGTTTACTAATGCAAAAAAGTTGACATGCTCATGGTGTAGGAAGAATGCAGTTTGTTCCTGTTGTATGCGGAAGCGTATCACAATAGACGTCAACCATCTTGGCATTTATTTATCAACCTCTTCAACAAATTACGTGAACGTGGTACTGTAACACCTAGAAAACGTAACAGAAACAAGCAAGTGACTGGAGAAGAGGCACAAATAAATGTTTTGGGTGCCGTTGCAGTAGATCCGCAAATTAGTTCCTGCACAATCGCACGTGGAAGTGCTATAAGTCAGGCAAGTGTACTGCGCATTCTCCATCGACATAGGTTCCATCCTTATCATATCTCTCTCCATCAAGAGCTGCATGGAAACGGTTTTGAGAATCTCGTTAACTTTTGTACATGGGCATTAAGACGTGATACTCCAGATTCATCATGTATCTTGTTTAGTGTTGAGACAACATTTACTAATCATGGCCAAGTAAACCGCAGAAACATGAACTATTGGTCTGTTCACAATCCCCGCTGGCGTCGTCAGGTGGAACGTCAGCGTCCATGGAGTTTAAACATGTGGTGTGCGATAGTGAACCATCAGCTCATAGGCCCTTTGTTCATAGAAGGAACAATGAACTCGCACAAGTATCGCAGCTTCCTGACAGACCATCTTCCACAGATGCTAGAAGACGTTCCTTTGCAGACTAGAAGGAAGCTTTGGTACCAACATGATGGTTGTCCAGCCCATAGTGCACGAAGTACTACAGCTTGTCTTAACGGATTGTTTCCAAATCGTTGGATTGGACGAACAGGACCTGTACCTTGGCAGGCCCGTTCACCGGATCTGACCCCTTTTGACTTTTTTCTGTGGGGAAGGCTGAAAGATACTGTCTACAAGGATGTACCAACTACACCAGACGATATGAAACGACGTATTACTGCTGCCTGCTCTGAAATTTCCGCTGAAATGCTAGAACGTGTGGAGTGGTCTTTCCATAGCAGACTGGAAGCCTGTATTGAAGCTGCCGGTGGTCATTTTGAACACAACCTTTGAAGGGCTATGTTATCTTTACTTGTAAGAATTCACAGAAGTATTCTATTTTTTATTCTTCTTTTAGTTTGTCCTACCACAGGTTGTACATGTGTCGGCGTAAAAGTTTCAAAATAAGACTTCTGGTAAACCACTTGCACTAGAATCTTGCAACAAACGCAATTGACATTCTACTTTACCTACCTTTATTCTGTTGATGTAACTAGGCATTGTTGCATTTAAAAGTTGTATGTTTGCTCAAAAAATACACTTTCTCAGTATTATTAAAATCTGTTTATAGGCTAAATGTACGAGCACCTGACTACCAATCAATGCTGTGAAAACTGCACATCAACAGCACTTTCCATTTCGGAAATATTTGCGGTGCAGGTGATTCGCCCTGTATATAATACTGCGAATCTTCTCATCCTGCGGATTGGTAACTAGACAACCCTTCATTATACAGTTGCTGACACCGCATTCACCAGCCCGCTGATTAGGGCTAAGGAGGTGCCCGTTGTCAACCTGCTCTAGTAGCGCAATGGTTAACATGCTGGAAAGTCATGGTGAAGGTTGGAATAATTCGCCTTCGAATAAATGAGGTTTCCTTTACTTATTTCTGTTCATGTTTTGAGAACATTGTAGCAAATTCTGATTTCTTTCCGAATGCTCTAGCAAGTGAATTTGCCTACAAATAAGAAGTTCCAGCCGTCCGTGCTCACCGTGAAACAATGTTTTCGAATAGAGAGTATCTGGACATGATGTTAGTATACGGGAAAACGCAGCAGAATGCAACTGAGGCACGTCGTCTATACCAGCAGAGCTTTCCGCAGAGCACACTTCCTTCAGATCACACGTTTTTGCAAGTTGCAACCGCCTTCTGGAATCAGGAACAGTGCACAAGACACCAAATCCACGAAGAGAACACCCTGTCTATTACCAAGCAAAGACGGATCGTGTGACTGACTAGATCATTCAGCATTTATAGTACGAGGGACATTCTCAGGCATTTCAATATTAGCCAATCTTCAGCGTGGAGAATGCTACATCATGCAAAGTTTCACCCTTATCATCTTTAACTACCCAGGAGCTACTGCAGCCGGACCATGGACAGAGAATGCCAAACTGTACAAGATCCACATTTTTTGGCAACTATGTTATTTACAGACGAAGCAGGGCTTCACAACACAGACCATGTAAATCGCCATAACATGCATTACTGGAGCACTGTAAACCCACATTGGATGCGAGAGGCAGTCCGATGGGATTTCGACGTTTGAGCTGATTATTCGGTGATCATCTAAGAGGCCCGTATTTTTATAATAGCCAACGCACTGGGAATCGCTATATCCACTTCCCACAACACGAGCTGCCTACTCTACTGAATTAAGTGTCGTTGCAGAACAGACTACGTGGTGGCAACATGATGGGACGCCAGGTCATTCGGCCCGTCGTGTAACAGCTTATCTCGATGTCACCTACCCTGAGCGATGGATCGGACGGCATGAACCAATAAGTTGTCCAGCACGCTCACCAGATCTAACCCCATTAGATTTCTTCTTGTGGGGTTATCTTAAAGATATACTTTACCAGAAGCGGCCGATGACCCCTCAACAGCTCAGGGAACGCATCATCTTAGTTTGCCGTGACATCACACCGGCCATGTTGCGCCGGGTTAGGCTGGCAATGATGGCTAGACGGAAATCTTGCATTCGCCGGCATGGTGGCCAGTTCGAACACCTATTACAACCACATGGAGGAAACGGGTAAATTGTAAAGGCTTATCTGAGTGATGGTCCAGCATGAAGTCACAGTTAAATGCACTACTTTGGAAACTAGAGGGGTTCAGAACGATCATAATATGGGTTTGCAAACGTTATCTAGTTTGTATGTACGCACTGCATTTTGTAAACTCTCAGAACAATTTAATGGCTTTTTTGTGTGAAACAATAGCTTTAAATAGTAAAATATTATTTAACACCGCCTTATGTTTGTAAGTTATAATTACAATGTTATATCATCTACTTAGAATATGCTTTAATGAACATCATAACAAGTAACAATTTATGTTTTTGTGAAATTCACATAATTAAACTAATTAAGCGAAATGGCACTTCCATTCCAACTATCAGTTTTCGTTAAATTTACTGAATATGAAAAGTACCCTTAAGTGGCAGTATTTGAACCTGGAATCTTCACCACTGAAGGCCAACGCGCACACTGTTGCGTTACGAGTGCAAGTCACTGAACATACAGCGGTGCAAAGCAGTCGTTTCGGCCGAAATTGATACGACGCATTGCAGTGGACAGTGTTTACGGGATAGCCTGGCCAACGCCGGGACTGCACAACTTTTCAATTCCGCAGGCTGAGAAGTATGTGTGAGCTGAGCTTCGGAGAGTGAGCGAGAATATTTACACGAGATATGCTGCCGGTTTAAGAACAGAAGGTCAACATTTCAGCATCTATTATAAGGTAAGGACTAAAGTCCGCCTCTGCCGGCGTAATTTCCCTGGCGACTGCCGGCTGTCTCGCAGAGAGAGAGAGGCCGCGAGTGGGTTCGAATATAATTTAACTACCCTTTATATATATATATATATGTGTGTGTGTGTGTTTAATTGTTGTCATACATAAATGTTAAAAAAAGCATCTTTTAGTAATAATGATTTATGTTTGTAAACTCAATGATAATATCAAGGTATGATATAACATTGGTGTGCTCTTGTATATTTGTCTATGTCAAGGTGAAACGTTACTTCTTAAAAAAATACCTAGATTCGCTTACAGCTAGGAATACTGGATGTGGAGTCAAACATGGGAACTAGTGAATCACCAACGCCAAGGTGTGGTAATGATAATTGTGTCACTAAATGTAGTTGTAAGAAAACTTTAAACGAGGATGCTTTTAGGCAGGGAAATACCTACAATCTAAAAAAAAATGCTTTGTGTTTAACGCACAATGTCATAAGTATTTAACCAAACAGGTTAGCCATGAAACGATAATTTAGAAAGTGCCAGAGGCTTGACCTGGAGAAACCTCTTACTGCACTTGCGCGGACAACCACTCATTATCAGTTCTTCGAGGCATTCAGTTAACGTGTGCGCTTCATTCTGTGAAGACGTATAACTGCCAGGCTGCCGGGTCACCATGACGGTTGAACCGTGCACAATGCAAGCTTTACCGTTTATCAATAAATATACAATTACTTCAGCTTAATATACAATTACTGTTGACATGCCTTGATCCATTAAATTTTAATGATGAAGGGTTTTGAATGAATTTTTTGTCAATTTTTGTGTAGCGTCACCTCTCATTTTGCAAAAGAGTTGTCCACGGTTGCTCTAATCGCGTATGTTAGTATTTACATACAAAGCATAATGTTGTCATAATGTAGAGTAACATTTGGTAGCCTGGATCCTTATAATTATTGAAATATTATCTTGAGGTAAAATGTAAAAGTCCAGTGTGCATTTCTCTAAGTTTAAATTGCAATGGTTGAGTGAAGTTTTCAAGATAGAACAATTGTTGGATCGTGGCATGCAAGGTGCCGCCATGAAATTTTTGTATGAATAAATTTAATTGTAATTTTGTTTTGCTTTTCTTTTGCCTTAAATTCCGATTTTTCATTTTTGTTTCATTTTTTTAGTAATAATTTACTTTTATTTCTGTGGTTTAGAGTTCCATAGCGTCAAGAAATTGAAAATCAATTAACTTTCTTTTTCGAGCGTACTTCTTTTTATGTTTAAAATTTAAGTGATCAGTGTTATGAAATCACTATCTTTGAAATTATGAACAATGTAGCTGAAGGCAGCGCACACGTATTCCCCCCTCATTCGCTTTTCTTTCCCTCTTCATCCCCTTTACTCCCTTCCAGTTTCGTTTTCCTGCTGTTCTCTCTTTGCTACGTCTGTTTATATTATTTACTCTTTCTTTCTTTACCGTTAATTCTTTTACATCTCGTTCTGTTTCCTTAACTTATCTTTGTCTTTTCTATTTCTCATCCTAACACAAAAATGGGAAAAAAAGAAAAACAAAACATTCAGTGAAGAAATATAAGTTTGCTTTTGTGAATGTTTGTCTTTAAGTGATTTTTGTCCGCAAAGTGATATAATTTTGCTTTATATTATGACTGTGTATTTCGTACGGGCAATGTTAATATTATCACCATACTGCAAAGCTGATGTTTCCGTTATATTGATTTTTTCAATGCTTTGTTAGGGGAAATTGTGCTAAGTGCAACACAGGAGGCAAATTTTAAAAGATATTTCGGACTTTGTTTTTATGTTGCAAATACACAATGATATTGTTGGGTGCTCTAATGTTGCATTTCACGTCGTGACAAAGAAAGAAAACAATATTATTCTGAGCATACCATCATATTTCAGTATAGGCTTAAACTATTAAACTGTTGAGGTAGGTGATAAGCAAAGAACAGACCCATCATCAATGCTCTCAAATATCCTCAGCTGCTTCAACCCAAGATTCAAAGACAAGCTGCAAAACTTGTATTGAAAACAGAAGTGCTTTATAGCAAGGATGCAGGACAAGTTAAGGACAAGTTATTGTTATTATTAACTTATTTACAAGTTGTAAATAACAATGCTTGTTATTCTAGAATCTCTGAAGCAAGGTACTTTCCATTGGTCATGATGATCCTTTGTTCATCTAGGATTTTCCAAAACTTTCAATAAAATCGACTCTTGATATTACTGGCTAGGCATGAGAAAGGACATATCTGCCCTAGTTGACAATTTGGAAAACGGTCCAAGAACCAGACTTCTACAACCCATTCCTATTATCTCCATTGGGGAGCATTGGGTCATAGATATACTGAAACCCCTTCCAAGGCTATCTTGAGGCACACACAAACAACCGAATATGGATCTTGCTGGGTGTAAGTAACTCCACTTTCTGTGAAGTTGCCAAGTTTATTCTTCACAACAGCATATGTAAGCACAGTGCTTAGCTTCTCTTCTTTTGGATAGAGGTTTAGTTTTACTGAGCGAAATCACTCAGGAATGGCTAAAATCACTTTCTGTATCACCAATCCTTACTAGCTCATATCATCCTGCTTATATTGGGTTAACTGAAAGCTTCAATCAGACTTTGGCAAGTATGTTGAGTAATTTTGTTGGTTCGAATAAAAGAAATTGGAATGTCCTCTTGCCCTGTGGCATCTTCTCCTATAAATCCAGTATTTGGTAAACTACTAAATATTCGCCGTTCTTCCTAATGAATGGGTGAGAACCAGCATTACCTCATGAAGTGCAATTGCAGTCCACTTCAAATAATTTCTTTGTCAGACAAACACTTTTAACTTATTCAAAAAGCAAGAAAGTAGCTATTAATAACACCAACCAGCAATCAAGTTAAGCAAAAATCCAGATATGATCAGAAACACAGGGATGTAAAATTTAATGTTGGACAAAGGTGAAAGTCCTTACACCCATTAGAAAAAGGGTAAATGTACAAAGCTAATGCACTGATATTTGGCTCTTTTGTTATTATCAAGCAGACATCTGTGGCATATCTTGTTAGAAGACCCAATGCGCCACAAGCTAAACAGTACAGCGTCCATGTCTCAAGAATCTTCCTACATTATGATCTTTACAGATTCTAATTATTGTTTTTGTGCTCTTTAAGGAACAGACTATAGATGTAAATGAGTTTATACAAGTCTCATGGACAGTAGCCTAACTGCAAAGGTCATGAGTGGTTGTCTACAGGATGGGGTGTTATGTGGAACCTAGTGGTTGATGGGCTACTTGTTCAAGCCAGTAACCTAGACTTTGATATCACGGACTATGCTGATATCGTCATCATAGTTCGATGTAAATACACAGAAACAGTCAGGTAACTCATACAGTCGGCAATGAATCCTGTGACAAAATGGGCTGCGAATGAAGACGTAACTGTTAGTCCTCGTAAAACAGCCATAGTACCATTTACCAGAAAAAGGGATCAAGACCTCTATATCTCCAAGGTAAAGAATTTAAATTATCTAAGAAAGTCAGATACTTGGGAATCACTTTGGATCCCAAGATGGACTGAATCAGTATTTCAAGAAAACAATAAAACGTGCGAAAACAACATTTGAAGTAGTTAGATGCACGTATCGTAAAAGATGGGGTTAGTGCTGCTATGATCCGCTGCGTATATACCAGAAAAATCATACCATCGATAAGCTATGAGGCACTGGTTCGGTGGCCTAAGTTCCTTCAAAAAGCTCTATAAATCAACTAAAAAAAGTTCAAGAACAGCATGTATGGCTGTTGCAGGAGTTATGAAGACAACTCCTACTACAGCAACGGTGACACCCTTGAACCTGACTACATTGCATTTATTTGTAATGAAGGAGGCAAGAATGACATTTTATATACTGCAACACGCTAAGCTCCTGAGAATTCCTGAAATAGTCTCAGGTTTACTAAGAATTAGGAAATACATAGGAAACATTCATACATTTTTACAAGTGCTGTCAGACTATATCATTCCAATTAAACGCTTTCAGTGTCATTAATCCTCGACGTTGGACAAATAAAACTCTGAAAACTCCTGAGGAAACTCGGATATAGTTTACAGACTACTCAAAGTATGGCTCAAGAACAGGATCCGGAGTACATGGCATAAGACCAAGGTGCAAAGAATTTTTACTCCCTTGGATGAATATGCTATTGTTTTTGCAACAGAAATTTATGCTAATATTCAATGCAAATATGAAAGCATAAGAAGAGCTTACAGTGGTAAACAGATCCCCCTATCTTCTCAAATAGGCAGGCGGCACTTTAAGGCTCTACGTAGACATAAGGTAACGTCAAGGCTGGTTATAAACTGCCTAAACATTCTAACAAGCTTGGCAGGAGAGAATGGAGTTAAACTCATCTGGGAAAAAAATAAATTGTGTTTTATTTATGGACGCTCTTTAATGCTGTGGTTCTTAACGTCCCATTCTATATTGGGCATGAGAGACAGGTAATTTTGCTCCGAGGCGTCTTTATTAGGCTTGAGGTTATTTTACGTGCCGTAAATCTACGACATGGGACACCGGCTTTACTTCCCTTCCGAAGTAAGCCATGCTAAGGATGTTTACGTCCGAAAAAATTCCATTGCCCTTCTTCGGGTTTGAACCCACGACCTCGAGAACTAGAGGCTAGTATAGTAACCCCTACACCACGGAGAACATCTCATCTTGGAGCCAGATCATAGTGGCATAGAGCGGAAAGAAAAAGGATGATCTTGCAAGACAAGGAACTGCTAACAATTTATTGGGCCAGAGTCGGTTCTAGGAACATCTTGATGTTTAGTGAGAGAGGATATTAAGAACTGGTCCACAGTAGAACATTATAAAACCTGGCTTAAAGCTCCAGAAAACAAACATAGTAAACTATTTATTAGAAAACCATGCAAGAAAAGACCTGAAAACTTAATTAAATGACAGACTTCAGCTGAGAAAAATTACTGCACTTCTCACAGGGCATGCTCCTGACGCCCTCAGTATAGTAGTTTTGTGTGCTTCTCTTAATGTTAGTAGAAACACATCTCCAGTTCAATATGAGGCAAGGAAGTGAAAGTGATAATTTTTTGTATTTTATAGTAAACCAAGAAGCCAAATCTGCACTCACAACATGATGTGAATGCCCATAGCTGTGAAGCAGACAAACATTTATGATCCTGTGCCATAATATTTAGGGAGAAAAGGTTAAATCTGTCACATATGTGCTTAATTTTGTTTCAGTGCAATGTAATCTGCAATGGTACTTTTTTGTTGCTCAAGTTTTGTTTATCAATTGTGTAGGACATTCCAGTGCTGAAATACTTGGCTTATTACAATATAGCTTAATTACATAGGAACTAAATGGACACTAATAATTTTCTCCTTTACAGCAGTATGATATAATAATTCTGGTTTCTTGTTTGATGTGCAGTTTCTTTCATCATATGCAGCATGTTTGCTTGAAAAAATGTGATGTTCCAGATAGTGACGAGGTTTAGCCTTTGTCACTAGGCCAGATGAGTCTAATAATTGCACTAGTAAGGACTTTGTTGACAGATGATGTATACGTATATAAAGTAAGTGCTTATACTCTCATTATTGTTTGTGTATGTAAGGGCATACTTTCTGTTAAGTTAGCGTACATCTGGGTACGTTAGCATGTTAGGTTGCCAAGTTTCACAACCTTCACCTGATTCCTTTTGTGTAAGTCATGTTGCAGAATTATTCTAAGTATAATCCAGTGTGCAATATTTCAGCCAAGCTAGCAATAGCAGATCACTTCACGAGCCTCGCCCTACTTACACGAAAATCAGGAAGAAAATGTGCAGATACTTAGGAAAACAAAGAAACAAGTCAGTATTTGA
Organism: Deroplatys truncata; assembly: GCA_030765065.1. NCBI lineage: Eukaryota > Metazoa > Arthropoda > Insecta > Mantodea > Mantidae > Deroplatys > Deroplatys truncata. Next base: position 639,139 of record JAUKNL010000019.1, read on the forward strand.
GGTCATGTTTATAAAACTGTATCACATCTTGGGTTTTTTTTGTGTATGACTGCATTATACAATTGGGTTATGCTATTCTTTTGTTTGATTAGGTGCATTAATTGCTTATGTGCACAGCTTAATTTTTTTTATTCTTTCGACGAGTAACTGTTTTATTTCTGATTTATTTTGAGAGCAGGTTTTGACAGTTTACGGAAATGTGTGTTTATTTTTGGTAATTCACAATGAAGGTTCATCTTTACATTATAGATGGTTGTTGAAAAGTGTCCCCTGGAATAGCATGCATTTTATGTTTTTTTCTTTGCTTTGTGTTTCATGATTCGTGCAGTATGATTTGAGACATGCTTTGTAAAATGTCAAAACAGTTGAAGATGCACGTTCATGTAGTTGTCATATTCAGCTCACCAATCTTAATGTAGGCATGAAAGGCATTCTAAGGCTCAGGAAAGTGCGGATATATGCTCCTGAAGCTGAGATGATGCATGAATGAATGCACTTTTACAAGTTTATTGCTGAATTGATTGGTCTAACGGTGTATGTTATGTGGCAGTAATTTGTATCACAATAATGTAAATGCCAGAGTGATTGTAGTGTAAATAAGCATTATTGTATGACATTGATTTGAGATGTTTGTTAATTATATGCATTGTTAGGAAATAAGTTTACACGGCCTCACTGAAACTGACAATAAGAGCGGTTAACAATGAGCGAGGGGGTAAGTTGTTTATCAATTATTAGAGACAAGCAAATGTCAGATTGGCGCGCTTTTCTTAGAAATAGCGGGAATATTTTCCCTAAAGCATATGTATTCGTAATTTTGATTGGATATAAAAATAGACGCTAATGTTGCCGCGTTTTATTAACCAATAGCAGTTCTGTTATAATGTTTAGGCATATCAGGGTGTGGGAGTATAAAAAGATAAAGCCAGAGGCAAGTATCGCCCAGTTCAACAAAATCATCCACGCGTTACACGTCGCTGAGTCCAACAGAACCATTCAGAAGTTAAACGTCGCTTAGTTCATCAGAATCGTTCGCGAGTTACAGGTCGCAATTCTACATAATCTCTCGTGTCTTAAAGTTTGTTATAAATGTGAAACACGCGAATTAATAATGTGCAGTAAATAAGTGATTATAGTGATATTAGAAAATATAACAGTTTCAGTCTGGCGTGTATAAAGAATCAATATGTGAAATTGAATAATGTGTGACGACAATAAAAGTGTAAAAACAAATTCATTTATCAGTGTTATCTTTGAGTAACAAATCCTTTCCGTTTGCACACCTTGATCAAGAGATATGCTCGACTTAATAATAATAATAATAGCTAGCCGGATGACAATGAACCCAACATTCAAAGTAGTAATACAATAACAGGCGCCCAGCAAAAGATAACACGAAGTGACCGCGACAAATTGGCTCCCATACGTTGTGCAGATAAACATGAAGCATCTACCAACTACCTAACAAATATAAACTACTTCAGTTAGTGATTAACTATAAAGCATAATGTTGTCATTGATTTAGAGTAACAATACGTCATTCACTAGCAGTTGCTAGAACTAGGACGTTATTCAATGCAAATAAGCTACTTCTGCAATGTAAGGCATACAACGCAAATGGAGGGAAATAGGCACCAAAAATTAAATTAAAGTAAGTTTTATTTATGGACGCTTTTTAACTGTTATGGATCTTAGCGTCCCACTCTATATTGGGCGTGAATGTTGCTCAGAGACCTCTTCATTAGGCTTGAGGTTCTTTTACAGCTGTAAATATACGACGCGGGACCACCGGCTTTACTTCCCTTCCGAAGGAAGTCATGCTAAGGATTTTTGCGTCCAAAAAATCTATCGCTCTCCGCCGGGTTTGAACCCGCGACCTTGGAAACTAGAGAACCACTAGACCACGGAGGACGACTATCCCAAGAAAGGCCCGAGTTTAGACTGAGAAATGATAGGATGTGGGCAGAAGATTTCTCGAACAATCAAATAAATAGCAATAACAGCGTAAACCAAAGTTGTCACAATAGGCAATAGAGAACCCGATATGATAGATCTAGAATGATGTGAATAGAAGTACAATACACACATTCAACAGAGGCTCAAACCAAATAGGTGGTGCCCAAATATTCAAGGAAAATTCACCCCGAAGAAATCAAATAAATGAGGATACAAGCAGGGACAGAGTAGGCAAGTCCTCATATGAATAACACACAATTGCGATCACCTACACCTGATAATCACAAGACGGAAGAACAACGTAGTTTAGGACTAGCGACTCTGCTTCTGTATCTACGCAAATGCCACACCAGTCACCTCAACACTCACAACAATGTGTATCAACCACGACCACAAACTGAGCCCAGGCGAGATCAATTATTTCTGGATTTGGCCCGAACAGAAAGTGACAATACGTCACAATATATATAGGAAACGGTGACAAAAATGCATGGCTATGTTAGATATCAGCCTTAATATGAGAAACTGATGACTTAAGTAGCGCAAAACAAAGTCGGTCTGCAAGAATTCATGACATAAACGTATCACAGGAGTTAAGAGTGTCTCCTGGTATTTCGGCTATAATAGCCAACGAAATTTATATGTTAGTGGTAGACTCAAGTGTAACTACATATGTTTGCAGCTCAGCGTTGCTGTAACACAACAGATGTATAAAAGATATGAAATTGTTGCATCCTATATTGGACGTGAAAGATCGGAAATGTTGCTCAGAGGCCCCCTTATCAAGCTTGAGGTTATTTTACTGTAAATCTACGACACGGGACCACCGGCTTTACTTCCCTTCCGAAGGAAGCCATGCTGAGGATTTTTACGCCCGAAAACTCCGTCTACGCCCGCCGGGTTTGAACCCACCACCTCGGGAAGTAGAGGCTAGCATGGTACCACTAGACCACGGAGGACAACAGGTAAAGAAATAGTTAAGTGTCCTGGAGTACCAAATAAATTCCTGATAAATTTTACTGCAACATTCCGAGCGTTGATTGTGAAATACAAAATGGGTGGACAACGGAACAGAATGCTTAAAGAGCTCTTCGGAAAATCAATGTTGTTAACAAGCCCTATAGAAGATCTTCCTTATACTGATGTCTCTTTAGTATCGCATGGAATTGCATTTTGGCCAAAAATACCGTAATTGAGAGCTACAAATCATCTCGATAGCTTCACGACCCCTCGCGGGAGCGGAAAGAATGGGATCCATAACAGGTTGAGCATACTAAATTCTTAGGAATATGGTTAGATCAGCATCTCGATTGGGGGTTTCACATTTAATAACAAAGTTAAATAAATTTTATTTTTCATTTAGGATAATAAACAAAGAAATAGACTTTCATACTAAAAAGGTTCTATACTTTGCATATGCAGAAAGTATATTGACATATGGGATAATGTTTAGGGGAAATGGCAAAGACAGTCATTTAGTCTTTAACACCCCCAAAAATAATCAGGAGTATTGCTAATATAGGCAGGATTGATTCATGCAGGCAGTTTTTAAAGAATTAAAAATATTACCTTTGCCTTGCCTGTACTTATATGTTACACTATATTACATCAAACAAAATATTAATAATTTCGTAACAAATGAAGATGTTCATTCTCATACTAGGAATAAGGCAAATTTAAAAGTGCTTGAACATAAAACCACCTTATTTGCCAAGGGAGTTAAATATTATGGTTCTGTATTATACAATAAACTACCTGTACAGTTAAAAGAACGATCCATGTGCTGCTTCAAAAGGGATTTGAAGAGCTTACTATTGAAAGGGTTTTTTACTCTGTAGATGAGTTTATTGACTCAATTAGTAATGAATTAAACTTTTATTTAGTATTATGGTATTTGATTAAGTATGTATTATGTTATTAAATATTTGACGAAACCATGTATTCTTGTAATATTAACGGTGAATCTACCCACCCACCCACCTACCCACCTACCTATCTATTTATCTATCAGAACAAGAAACTGGTGAAATATTCGCGCTGCAGAAATTCAAATACTACGACGGTGGATGATAAGTTAGTGACTTTTTGGGGAAAATAACAATTTTTTCCAAAAAAAATCAATTTAATATCTCAACATAGTCTCCTTTCAATTCAATATACATTGTCCAACGTTTCTCCAATTTGTTAACCCCTCCAAAAATATTTTTTTCGAAGTTTGCAAAATATGAGGTCGTTTTGTTTCTGCCATGATGTGTTCACTGGAGTAAATTTCTTCCTAGCGAGCCAATTTTTCAGGTTTGCGAAGCGGAAGAAGTGGCTCGGAGCCAAATCTGGAAAATATGGTGGGGGAGGAAGCAGTTCGTAGCCCATTTCCACAAATTTTGCGATGGCAATGGCTGACTTGTGTGCGGGTGCATTATCCTGGTGAAAGAGAACCTTTGTCTTCACCAAATGGGGTCGTTTCTTTAACAATTCCTTGTGAAACTCATCCAGCATTGCGGCATAATATGAACCTGTGATCGTGTTACCCTTTTCCAGGTAGTGGATGTCTTATCAGCCCTTGCGAATCCCAAAAGACAGCTGCCATGATTTTTCCTGCCCACGGAATGGTTTTCGCTTTCTTTGGAGCAGGTTCACCGAAGAAAATTTAGTGTTTTGATTATTATTTGGTTTCACGTTGATAGCAATGGATCCAAATTTCATCAACCATGATATAACGCCACAAAAACTCATTTGGGTTGCGCTGGAACACGTTCAAACATCCCTGTGAAATGGTCAGACGATTCCGCTTGTACTCAACTGTGAGCAGTCGGGGCACCCATCTTGCTGACAACTTTCTCATACCCAAAAATTCCTGCAAAATGTTATACACCCGTTCACTCGAGATGTTTCCGGTCTTGGCTATCTCACGGATTTTTATTCGACGGTCTTCGAACACAATATCGTGAACTTTATTTGTGACCTCAAGCGGTCATCCTATGCGCACGGCGTCTCTTGTGCTTGAATGATCACATCGAAATTCTGTTAACCACTTATGAACCATGCCATGTGATAGAGTAGAATCCCCAATACTTGTTCAGCTTTTCTTCCGTTTCCTTTATCGTCATACCACGGAAAAAGTAGTGCCTTATCAGAACACGAAATGCACTTTTCTCCATTTCTACGAAGCAATACACAGCTGCTTATCTTAGACGGTCTCAACAATGTTCTAAGAAACAAATGACTACGAATTTCTGCGGTTATACCCAGAATAGATGTAAGACTTGGGTGCAAACAAGAAACCTGTGATTAGAACGCTATCTTTCTCAAAGTCATGGACTTATCAATCCGCCCTCGTATGCACTATATATATAATGCAGAAATAGCCATCTTCATTGGCCATATAAGCTTAGCTTTCATACGCAACTACAAAATGGCCAGCAGCGAAATTGCAGGATATATACACAAGATGTCTTACAATTTTAGAATAGAGCATATACACCTGAGAATTTGAACATTCCAGTGACGCATTATCTAGGATCAGCGTAGGAGAAAGCCCGCCCGAGTATCACAGTAAACGAAGAGAAGTCAGTCTATGTAAACTAGATCTCAGCTTAAACAAACATGACACAGACAAAATGCAAAAAAAAGTATCAGACGGCGGAGGTAAAGAAAATCGCGCCCTATGTAGATATGGATAACGCCGGAAAACTAGGAATTGTCGGCGGTGTTCTTTATAAATTCATGGGCGAGAAGCATTCGCTTGGAAAGCATATACTACTGTGCACTGACACACGAAGGAGTGAAGAAAACTAGCTTGGCTATAAGCGAACACCTTTATATTCCATGTGTAGGGCGTCAAGTGAGAACTTAAGTATCAACCTGTGAGCTACGCTAAAAAGTTAAGATCCTAAATAGCTGTTTCGACCGACCGCCGCAGGCAATCCTCAGGGAGGAACCTCTAGTGTTGATAGCAGTTGACCCATTGTCCTTTACCAGCGGGCTTAAAATACATGTTTGTTCTTGTGGATGCTATGTCAAAATTTGTACATTGTTCCCAACGAAGAAACTGGCCAGCACCACTTGTGCCAGCAAATTAATCAACAACTACATTCCGAAATATGGCACAATGCTACCGTACACAAAGGTAGGAAACTTGTTTCTAAACTGCATGCCGTCGATGTAAAAGTATATAAGTAACTATCACCCTCAGATAACAATGAAAGAATTAACGATGTATCTAACAGTTTTGTGTCACTTAAAGCATTCAATTTCGCCACAACACTTAGAATACATTGAATGGATTTTAAATGTAAGTATCAATAAGAACACAGGATATTCTGTTCCACACTGACCAAGAGCACCTGAGTGCCAGCACGAATTCGTCTGAGTTGTATGCTAGTGTGTTTGAAAATGCTTATAAAGGATTAAAGGGCCAAGAAACGAAACGAAAAAATCTGTTGTGTTGCACTCACATGACTTACTCTACTCTTGCACAAACAATGTTTACAAACACTTATTCTCCATCTCCTTCATGCTAATCTTATGGCAATTTTCTTGTAGGCGCAAGGGAAATACGGTAGACTTTCAGCGATAGTCAAATCTTTTAAGCTGGTTGTTATGTGGAGCATTTCATTCTATTTGCAAGTCCAGGACATAAAAAAAGTAAAACGAATAACGAATACCCATTTGAGAAAAAGTATAAGTATTGGAAAATACAAACATATAACAAGGAATATCTCGGAAATCGTTCACTCCAAAAAAAAATATATAGAACATAAATTGTGTGTTTTAACGAGATGTACATTTTTGTGTGGTACAATTTTGTCTCTCCCTTAAGGTTTACCAGCTATGCGAAAGTCATTCAGAATGAAGAGGACTTTCGGGGACAATCCCAGAATATTCAAGATATACATTTCATTTGCCATGAAAATATCTTACGCATATGACATTTTAATCAAAATCGTTACCCATTTTTGAGAAAATCAAAATTTTCGACTACCCTTTCCATGTAAAGGATAGTCTGGGGTGGAGGACTTTCTTGAAAATCTTCCTGTCGATCTTTGGAAGATGGTAAATTCAAGTACCAAGTTCCGTATTTGTCCGACTTTTCATTTTTGAGTTATGCTGCTTACAGACTGACGAGACAGACATACACACACACGGACAGGTTTCCAAAAAATGCTTTATTTGAATTCAAGCGTCTCAAAACATGCATTTCCGGTGAAATCTCGGTATCGAATTTTTGGGCGGAACTGACTCTACGCAGTAGAGGAATTAAAAGGGAACAGATTAAAAACTCTCGGAGCCCAGACAAGAAATATTGGTGGAATCTTTTGATAAATCATCATTGCTAAAAAAAAAAAGGAATAGGCGAATAAATCTCATCAGGAGTTTCGAACAGATAGGCGACCGAGTATACCTGCTTCAAAATTTGAAAAATAAGTTTATAGGTATAATATATTAATGGCCTGTCCTTTTAAGGAACCCATAAAAGATTAAAGAAGCTTCACAAGATTGCCAGAATGCTGATAAGGACTCAACCGACTTCAAATGTATGTTTTAAAAAACAAAAACGAACATGCTGATTACCTAATTTGTAGAAGTAAATTTGTGCATGAATACAAATAAATGTACATACACTGCCGTTATTGAAAATTGCAACACCGAGAAGGAAACCATGCATTCAATGAATTTAATACCACAGGTTAGGTACATGGCCAGTAACAAATGATAAACTTTTCAAATCTATACCTGACCTTTGAGCCCTAATATTCAGTATTTGGTGTGGCCTCCATGCGCTGCAATTAGAGCTGCTATACCCCGTGGCATTGAAACAAAAAAGTTTTGAATAAGTTCCTCAGGGATTTCCCTTCACGCAGGTTGTAGTTGAGCCCACAAATCCGTGACACTAGTTACTGGAAGACTGTGGTGCCCACCAACCATATCCCAGACATGTTCGATGGGCGACATGTCAGGCGAACGTGCAGGCCAGGGAAGCAATGGTACCCTCGCTCTTCGAAGGCTTGTGCATTCCTCGCAATATGTGGCCGGGCATTGTCCTGTAGAAATGTGGCCTGTGGAGATGCCTGAAGCAGCGGGAGTACCTCAGGTTCTATAACCACCGTTAGGTACCGGTTGCTGTTCAAAGTGACCTCAATTCATAGAAGTCGAAATCGATTGTTGTAACCAATGGCGCCCCAAACCATCACATCTGGTGTTTGTCCGCTATGCCGCTCAACAATGCAGTCCTCCAGGTTGCGCTCACCACGGTACCGGCGGACACTATGCGGCCATCACTGTAGGGCACGTTGAAGCGAGACTCGTCCGAAAAGACTACATTTTGCCACTCAGCACCTCAGGGACCGTATTCACGTGCCCATTGGAGCCGGAGGAGCTTATGGTTTCTGGACAATGGAAGCGACGTAATGGCATGCATGCAACCAGTTCAACCTGCAGCAGACGGCGACGAACCGTTGATGCAGACAAGTCCACCCCTGCTGCAGGTTCCAGCGTCGAGCCAACACTGTGGATGAAGCTGTACAGTCCGTTATGGGCATGCGGTTAAGATGACGGTCATCCCATGCTGTGGTCATGTTTCGTGGTCCAGTATCCGCTCTTCGCTGCGTACGACCTTCATCTAACCACAGCTTCCACACGCGCATCAGTGTCATAGCAGCGTGCCCTGTACGAGTCGAAAGTCACGGTATGACAAACTCGCTTCCCGGAGACCGATCATTCTGCCCCGTTCGAACTCACTCGCATGCCAATATGGCTCACTTTTACGTCGACGAGGCATATTGGCAATCCCTATATTGTTTCCACATTGTTTGAGAGCTCTACACTGACTACACTAGACGCAGCGCTTACCTTGTCGGACCGACACGAGAGGGCTCTGCAAACCTAATCGCTTATTGCTTGCACACTCTTCTACACTTCCACCAAGTTTGCAGTCATTCGAGAAATTCTTTCTTGGTGTTGCAATTTTCACAAACGCCAGTGTATAAACGGTCAAATCATTTTCTATTTAAGTTTGTGGGAATGATCAACAACAAATCTATTACATAGTAATGTTACGAATAAAATTGCCTTTGCTTGATAATTTCAGTGGTCATGTTTCAATCTATTGTAACATATGTCGTCACGATTTCAAAAAAAAATCTGTTCTGTGTAAGGCAAACTAGACAAATAAATGTTCTCAGGCACTAGGAACCAAAACACATGTAGCAATAATTGACATGCAAACAAATATATCATGTTATGCAACACATCCATGTGAGGTGCACAGTAAGTGAATCGAATGATGAAAAACTCGTGTGAAATGAAAACCTACTTCAGTGTTTGCAACCTTCGAACACAGCAAAGCCTTCAAATATGGGTTGAAGAGGCAAACAATGATTCTGAACTTGAAAACATCAAGCTGTTCACTACCATAAAGAGAAAGAAATATGTCATACAAAGGTCTCGTTAATGTTACGTCAAATCATAAGTCACGGTGTTGTTTTTTTAAATAACTGCAATAAGGTAGCTTACGAAATTATTTAATTCAAAATGTGTATTCTGGTATTAATTTTAATGAAAAACAATTGTTGTAAATAAATTCGCCACCGTAAGCCAAAATATAACCATAAAATTCATAAGTTATGAAAATAAAATCACGATTAGCATTAGTTCAGGGGCAAAAGCATGGAAAATACAGAAAGAAGATTTTTCTTGGTTCTTAATAGCGATAGGATACATATAATTACACGAATCATAAGAAATTATATCACTGCCTTGTTAAATATATAATGATAAAAGTTTCTCATGAGGGCATATGCTATCGCTCATCTAGCCCCAAATAATCAAGTTGATATAAAGTATAAGGGAACAGTAATAATAACTAAAGAAAGTAAGAGCTAATAGCAATAATGAAATAAGATCTTTATATGTGGGAATAATAACAATAACGAAATAAGATGTATATATGAGGGAATAGTAACAATAAAGAGACCGAAATTGGGAAAAACTTTGTTAGTGGAAAGGCAAACTCTTGCATACAAATGAGCTTCTAAAAAAGGCGGAAACCCTCACAAAGGTGATTTTAGGCGACATGGCGTCGGGTACAAAATCCTTACAAAAATTCAGCCTACGTGAGGTAAACAATAAAGCACCAACTCCCAGGAAAACGTAGGGTAAGTGTAATAAATTTGGGTTGTGTTAGAAGTTACGGTAAACTGAAATAGCAAAATATCTATATGTGGATAATATGTTACAATCTATATAATGTTATAATAGCAAAACATGCGGTAATGAAGCACCAACTTCCAGGTAAGCGCAAGGTAACTGTAATAAATCTGAGTTGTTAAAGAAGACATCGAAAAGTGGAACTGCAAAGTAAAGTATAGGTGTGTTTTCAAAATGTAGAGGGCAATCATGTCAATAATTGAAAAAAAAGAAGACGAATAGAAATGTTCTTATAAGCAACATACTTTTTAGAAATATCGGTAGGAAAGGGAAATTTGTCATGGCAGAAACGAGAAGTTGAGGGAAACATCACTCCACAAACTTCAACTGGATAGGCAACCATGCATTACTCGGTGCCGATCACAGTACGCGAGAACACACGCACGGCCGGAGAGGCAACTATGCTTTATTCGATGTAGCTACATTTCACGAGAACAATTTGACTGCTAAAAGTAAAGTTTGCGAAGTAAACACGCTTTACGTGGCGTAGAAGAGACAAATCATAGAGAGCATCTCAGTACCGGCAATCAAACTTCAAGCGGTGGTGAATAACTAAAGTAGAGAATAAAAGAATGTCATTAGAAACCGTGTTACTCATTCTTATTATATCCTAGATCGTGCACGAGCTCCCCCCCACATATACCGTGAAAACATTTACAGATCATGCTCGCCGGCGACTTCAATTGACAAGACGCTGCTACCTCCAGTGAAGAACATCAGCCAGGGGAGATAGTCGCATACAGCAATATATAATAATTGCAATGAACAAGAATGCTGCCAAAAATAAATTTTAGCATCATAGTAACCGTTAAGCAGCAGTAACAGGTCATATTAAATGATTGGTATTTTTCAAACAAATTATGTGGTTATGATTTCAGTGAATAGTTCTCTCTGGAAACTACTATGAAGCTGCAAGTATTTCAGCAGTTGGCCAAAAACTTTTTTGATGGCGATGTTGACAAGAAATTATATTTCGCTCTGCTAAAAGCACATAAAATGTCTTGGATACTTTTCTTTTGAGCAGTTTTTCTATGCCTTTTCTTTTTATAGACATTTTTGGTCCAAAGAATTGAGACTACTGATCATTGTGTAAGTTTAAAATGGACAATAAACGGTGGTGTAACTTAAGTGTGAATTGGCATTCAAAATCAGGAGCATAAAACGAGTCCTCCACTTTGTTACAATTACGGAAAGTTCCTCACAATATGAATGTTACAATTTAATACTTGATTCTTTTCATAACACCTTACCGTATCTAGATGATCTTTACATAGTTTCTGATATCAGATTTTGTCTCCTAGATATACCTTACATCACTAATTCAATTTCCATATATTCACATCAAATACGAATACCAGAAAAAAACTTATTTTGAATATTTGCTATATTCAATAGACACTCAAGAAACTGTATCCATGCATTAAAACTTTAAAGCTGTGTTATATACTTTCAGTTTTTTATTTCCAAAATTGCCTTGCTGCTGGTGTCCGTTCTCACTTGTTCAGTTGGTGTGTTTCCTCTTGGGAATTCTGACTGCCAGATGCGGTTCAGCCTCACTCTTGCGTCTATGAAGTGCCTGGTAGTGTGCTTGAGAGCATCAGTCTGGGCTGAGTTCTACATTGAGTGATCTGTAAGCATCTAGCCGCGACTTAGCAGATTGTATTTGTCTTTGCAGCTGCCCGTAGGCTGATCACATCTTGCTTTCACATTGACTGCCTTTCAAGCCTTGTTCAAAATTATAGACTTGGGTTTAGTTGTACGTCCCCACGAGATTATACAAAAGGGGCATTTCGTAAGATACGTTAAATTTATATTTCCATTTTGTTGTGCGAACAGTGTGTTTTATTGTTACGTTAGGAAATGATTTCTGTTTGTTGTTACTATCATGTCAGGCTTGCACAAGGCGGTCGGTGTCTTTCGCGAGAGTTTTGAGCTCAATTCTGTTTGAGAATTCTAGTATACTTAATGTATTTTTTGGTCTTTGTCTGAAGTTGTAACTGTGTTAATTTATTTTGTCATTTGGTATACATGCTGCATTTATACTTCTGTGTCGAAACTGTTATTGTAGTTCCCCATTTTACCACTTATCGTAAAGGGACAATTAAAATCTTGTACTTTGTGTTCGTAACTGTTACAATTTCTGAAATATTAGAATGCATTAGCCATTAAACGAGAGAAATTGCATAACACACTTGTGGTTTGGGACAGGAAGAAGCCAAACTTTCAAAAAATAAATAAGTGAAACAAAAAATGAACCTCATCAATAAACGACACCTAGCTACACAAATCCATCACCTTAACACTGGTTTCTTACCAGTAATGGTATCAGGCATAGATCTCTCTAAAATGGCATGCTAGCAATCCGATGGGATGATGGCACTACACAGGCAGCCACTCTCGGAAACTTCTGGCATCAGCTCGGCCTCAAATATATTCGACAGTCCCGACGAACTTCAGAAATATTCGGTACGGTCCGGCATGATGTTTTTAGCTAGATGTCCCCATATCGAAAACTGAGCCTGAGGAAGATACTGATCTAGATTCTGAGCTGTAACATTACTAACTTCAGCCGGAATCCTGTCTAGCCTAGGCGGAGGAACATTAAGTTCAGCTATACAAGTACGATCCACCGCGGCACATTCGTTTAAGAGCGGGACCAATTGTTCTAAGCCGGTAAAAGATGTAGGACTCGAAACCAGTGACATACAAAAAAGCACCTCTGGAAAGAAGTCGGATAATATGACGTCACATGTAATCATTCTGATTCCCATGCCAAATCTTCCATCACTCGTAAATATACTTGATGAAAATGGCTCTGCCCCTGGGGCGTAAGAAATGTACTTGAATTTACCTCTCTGCCCCTTGGCGAAGAATAAAAAATTCTAGGATAGTTATATGAAATCGACGACTGGATCAGACTGCACTGGGGGCCTGACTAAAATATTAAGAGCAATTCCAGTCAGCCATGCAGCCACCAAGTCTATCACTTCTGTGAGATGGGACTACATGAACCCTGGCTAATTAAAAAATCCACATAAAAAGCAATAAAAAAGTATATCCAGAATCTACATCAACCAGTAAAAGAATCCGATCATTCTCCACGAAATGTTGAATCAGATCATATAATTTTAAGGTTGCAATGCTGACCGATACACTGGTCTTGATTTAATTCCACCCCAGAAGGAAGAACCACAAGCAGGGGCACAGAACTCTCCCTCCTCTAGGCTGTATCTATGTGGCAAACTTTGCTAACAAAGCCTCAAAATCCAACTTTAATTTAATAAATTGAGCTACAGACTCGATCTGAAGAAAATTAAATAAATACATAATCAGTAACTTTATATAATGCTCAATGCAAGCTGATCCAAGTATATTAATTTATAGGTGGAGATCTGTCTCACCCTAATTCCAAGACAGCCCTGCTGAGAGGAATCCGGACACTGCACTAAGGCGGTGGAAAAAAAATTAAACTGAGTTTTATTTATGGATGTTCTTTAACTGTTCTGGTTCTTAGCGTTCCATTCAATATTAGGCGTGAAAGACGGGTAACTTTGCTAAGAGACCTCTTTATCAGGTTTTAAGTTATTTTACGCGCCCTAAATCTACGGCATGGGTCCTCCGGCTTGGCTTTACTTCCCTTCCGAAGTAATTTATGCTAATATTTTTACTCCTTAAAAAATCCTTCACCCTCCGCCGGGTTTGAACCCGCGACCTTGGGAACTAGAGGTTAGCATGGTACGCATTACACCACGGAAGACGATCAGATGGCGGAGGAGCGTACCGCAGCTGCCTGAGTGATTTCAGCGGTACCTGCAAGGACTGGGTAACGCAGGCCTGAGGAGGCAGCAGCCCGGGAACTTCGACGAGAGGCCGCTCCTGAGAGAAGTGGAAGCAGGGAAGGCAGGCTGAGCTGGAAAGACATCGCACCCAGAAGTAGTGTAAGTCCTACTGGGCCCAATGGGACTCAATGAAGACCAAGGAAGGTGTGCTGCTCAGAGTTTGGGAGTCACCTGACGGGAAGACCCAGAGAGCAGCTGATCTTCCCACAGGGTATGGTGACAGAATCTTGGAAGAAGTACACGCGGGGACTTCGGGAGGACACCTTGAACTCAGCCGAACAATTGACAAACTCGACAAAGACACCACTACTTAAGGCTATTAGCAGACCTGAGAGGTGGTGCCGTCAATGTCATGTGTGCGGCAAGTCGCGGCCCACAGACCAAGAGTCGGGGTAGCAGTATAATGTCGGAGCACTGTTCGAACGCATCATCGACATAGCTGGACAGCGGAAACATAATATCTGTTGGTGGTAATGGATTATTTCACCAAGTGGCCGGAGGAGTACGCTATCCTACCAGGTGGCATTAGGCCTCATATAAGAACTGTTCTGCCACTTTGGGGTACCGTTGGAGCTACACAGCGAGTAGGGCCCCAACTTCAAGTCGAACCTAATGAAGGAAACAGTGGAGCGACTTGGGGTGCACAACAACACCTTGCTGGCCTACCGATCAACATACGACACCACCGGGTTAACAGCAGCCAGCGGTCTTCTTCGGCAGGGTTTCACCTTAGTTTCTGATCAACCCTCGTACTTTCTCTACCACGTACATATTAGGTAGAGAAGGAACTGCATTCCAACAAAAAAAATTGATAACGGGATTTCACAAGAAATGCATGTATTGAGGCCCCCTGAATCGAAATAAAGCTTTTCTGGAAACGTGTCCATGTGTGTGTCTAAGAGCCTGTGAACAGCGCAACTCAAAAACTAAAAGTCGGATAAATACCAAAGTTGGTATTTATGTTCAGCATGTTCCAAGGATACGACACGAAGATTTTCAAGAACATCCCTCCACCACAACCATCCCTTACATGCAACATTTTTCAAAAAGCTTTATTTTCTAAAAAAACATGGCACTGACGATTTTGATTAAAACACCACATATTAGATATTTTCATCACAAATAAAATGTATATCTTGAATTTTCTGGAAATAGCATTTGAAGTACTCTTCACTCGGGAGCAATTTTGTATAATCCTGTATAACTGGTAAACGTTAAGCGTTAGACGAAAATTTACTACACAAGAAATGTAGATCTCTTTAAAACAGACAATTTATTTCAAATAACGCTTTTGTGGCATAAGCCATTTCCGAGATATCCGTTATTAATGATTCGGATTGTTCATTACTTGGTCATTCTTTAAAGTCCTTCCAACATTCAATTGTTTCTCGCGATTGCACGGAAACAGTGTGAAATTTTAAGGCAGCGTGTAGTGTCTGGTTCTTAAACATTTTACTGTCACTGTTGCCTTTGTATCTATAACGAAATGTGTAACGTAGCTAAGTTCTGCAAAGGTTTATTTGGATTAAATTAAGTAGATACAAAAATAAGCTTTAGTGAAACTAGTTAGTATACCCACTAATAAGCGACAGAGAACAGAGAAAACCATGTGAATGTGACATAAGAGTTCTACTTTCTCTACTACATATAGTAAGTAGGGGAAGTATTGTATTCCACCCAAAAATTCGATACCGAGATTTCAACGGAAATATATGTTTTGAGTCCCCCCTGAATCCAAAAAAAGCATTTTTGGAAACATGTCAGTGTGTGTGTGTGTGTGGGGGGGGGGGGTGTCCGTGAACAGCATAACTCAGAAACGAACAGTCGGATAAACACCAAACTTGATATTTAGGTCCAGTATCTTCCAGAGATGACACGAAGGTTTTCAAGAAAATCCCCCCACCACAGATTACCCTTTACATGGAACATTTTTAAAAAATTTTAATTTTCTCAAAGATGGCTCTAACCATTTTGATTAAAATATACATCTAAGATACCTTCATGACAAATAAAATGTATATCTTGAATTTTCTGGGAATGTATACAAAGATATTCTTCATTGTGAAAGACTTTTGCATAATTGGTAAACCATAAGAGATAGACAAAATTTTACTACACAAAAAATGTAGATCGCACTAAAATACACAATTTATGTCATATACATTTTTACTTTCTCTACTACGTATAGTAAGTAGGTTAAGTATTGTATTCCACCCAAAAATTCGATATCGAGATTTCACCGGAAATACATGTTTTGAGACTCCCTGAATCCAAAAAAAGCATTTTTTGAAACATGTCTGTGTGTGTGTCTGTGCGTGTGTATGTCTGTGTGTGCGTGTGTCTGTGTGTCTGTGAACAGCATAACTCCGAAACGAACAGTCGGATAAACACCAAACTTGGTATTTAGGTTCAGTATCTTCCAGAGATGCGACACGAAGGTTTTCAAGAAAATTCCCCCACCCCAGATTACCCTTTACATGGAACATTTTTAGAAAATTTTAATTTTCTCAAAATGGCTCTATGGATTTTGATTAAAATATACATTTAAGATACTTTCATGACAAATAAAATGTATATCTTGAATTTTCTGGGAATGTATACAAAGATATTCTTCATTGAGAACGACTTTTGCATAACTGGTAAACCATAAGAGAAAGACAACATTTTACTACACAAAAAATGTAGATAGCGTTAAAATACACAATTTATATCATATACACTTTTTTTTGTTGAGTGAACCATTTTCGAGATATTGCTTGTTATTCCCTTACATTTTTCAATAGTTTTCTCAAATGGGAATTCGTTATTCATTTTGTCTCGGATATGCAAGGAGTATTAATCTGTGGCAAAGGGAATGGTGCTGCACCTAGCAACCAGCTATTCAGAGATATGTATCTGCTTAAAGGCTACTGTATTTTTATATTGCCCTTGTAAATATATATTCCCCTTACATCTACAAGAAAACTAGCAATAAGATAGAGTCTGCAAATGATTATCTCGATTAACATGAAGTAGATGGAGAATAAGCGTTTGTACAAGAGTAGAGAAAGTCATTTGAGTGTAACACATCAGATTTTTTTTTGTTGAGTGAATCATTTTCGAGATACTGCTTGTTATTCCCTTAAATTTTTCAGTACTTATACTTTTTCTCAAATGAGAATTCGTTATTCATTTTTTTGTCCTGGTAATGCAAAGAGAATCAAATACTCCACATAGCAACCAGCTCTTAAAATATTTGACTATAGCTTAAAGTCTACCAATTCCCCTTGCATCTACAAGAAAACTAGCAATAATATTAACATCTCGATTAACACGAAGCATATGGAGACTATTATCCATTCTCCGTTTGTAAAAATACTTTGTACAAGAGTAGAGAAAGTCATGTGCGTGTAACACATCAGACTTTTTACATTATTAATAACTCAGACCTCAGAAAGATTATAGTAGCATGGATGAGAAATAATAACAGTAAAAACGAATATTTGTTTGAAAAGATTTATTCAAACTGCTATGGCGCAGGCAACACTCACATCACGCATACGTCAAATTTACACCGTAAATTAGTTTAAAGTAAATTAAGAAATAAAAAATGAACTAAAATCCTACATTGCCACTTTATCCTTCTTTGCGCTTGCATTTTTGTTTATTAATTCAGAATAATTCAAGCAAAATTGGAAGTGCTGTGCACACATTCAGGAATATATCCTGCCAGCCAATTTGTTTAATAATTTGAACTTTTATTGGTTTGCTGATTCAAGGTCTTTCATACATGGATTCAGTTGTAGACTTCTTCAGTTCACATTTTCCCCATCCGTTTAGCATATTTCTAAATCTGCACAGGCTTTTTCCAATGTGGACTTTTCTGGAATTGTTTTGATGTTGTATAAAAAGGACTATGTATTATTAAATCTGGATAGTTGTGCAAATTGACTGACCAACGTATTCTCAATTGTACGGATCATAGGATAAAAGATGTTCATTTTAAACAATTCTTCAGGATCTGTTGATGTCTCATCTACGGCCTCATATTCAAACAATGTCCTCTTTTTCCGGCATCGGACTATTTAAAAATAGGATCCACCCCAGTCTAAGAAGCAATTTCCCTAGCTAATCATCAGAGTATATGAATAACTCCGGTACTCTTTTACAAATGTCAAGAAATTCTTCAGCAATTGCGAAAGTTTTGGAAAATCCATAGTTTGAGACTGCATAGCCTTACATCGTTTACTTGAAACAAACATATTATGCAAAACCACCATTGTTACTATAAACTCATATTGATCTATGTTCTGAACCAGGGTCGAGGCCTCTGATGCAGCAACTGGGTGATTCGTTTCTTCGTGAAGATCCAGAAGGGCGTCACTAACTGCAGGGTAGTGATAACGAAGTGCAGCAAGGATAGAAATACTCTCCCAACGAGTTTAATAATTTTTCAGCAAGACCTTCTACGTGCTTGGATATAACTTCCCATTGGTTTGTTAATCCATAGAATAGAACAAATAAACAACATCCGAACAAAGAAATCGACTCAACAGATTTTTGGCGACATGTTATTGTTGCCAAATATAACCTACAACAGCCACGTGAGTAGTATAGAATTGCGGGGACTGGCCCAGTTAATTTATGCATATCTATTCATATGCAAATGAGCTCCCCACCCCCATTTACCCCCACCCCCAGCTCCTTGGTAGTTTTAGTTGCAGCTGCGGTCGTAAATCTTGTTGAGTACAATGGGAGCTTGACAGTTAAGCAATTAAGGTTATCCTTCTCTTGTCAAAACGAACAAAGGGGTCATAAATTTAAGGTTCTGTAACAAAGGCGAGATGTTTTTCCTACCCATTCCACATCCGACCACTTCTGCACCTGGTCAGTTACCCACCCCCACTTCCATTGTTTGTCGAACACGTGGCATACTCATTCCACTAGCTTTTAACAAAAGAACAATGCTTACCCTTCAGCTGTCAAAATGAACAAAGCCCATGATGAATTAGGGTTGTGACAAAGAGAACCTAAGTTAGTTAACAAAGAAAGAAGTTCTATTGTCTGGTGCAAGCCTTTATTTCTCATTCCACTACCTCCATAACAAAGCCGGTCCCTTTCCATTGTGTAAGAGATTCTATTGTGTGTGCCTTTCTATTGTCCTGGGCAAGACTAGTTTAGAAAGACACCTGCGGCGTTCCCATCCCACTACTCCATAACAAAGCCTGACCTTTTCCATTGTTTGACCACCTGCTAGTTAACAAAAGAATTCGAGGGTTGCTTTATACTCGGCCTGTCCTTGTTTGCGTGAAAGAGAGAGAAACTTGTTTACCAACTCTGCGTAACGTCAGTCGGCCATCATGATTTTGCCTGAGGGACTGTTCTCTCCGATGTTTTACGACATCCTACGAATATACCCGAGCATAGTTAACAAGCATTCTGTTTGGTTTATTTCAGCCAGCGACTCCAAAAAAGCGCCTAATATACATTTCATTACGTGCATTAAACCTCTGCGTGATATCCATAGATCGGTGTTCGATTCTTACTGTAATGAAAAGTTTCTTGCTAATGAGAAATTGATGATTGATATTATTATATCATTACCCTAATTAATAAACGTGCGTTCAGAGGATTGTAGCTCGACTCTTACCAAGTGAAACTCTTATGCGTAATAACAATTAAACTATGCACCACCAGATTAAAAAATGTATTAAACAAATATAATTTATATTAAACACCGGTGTATACTTAGGCATCCACATTGATACTTTGCTAAGGTAAAACATTATTATATCATTGCCCAGATTAATGAAAGACCGTTCAGAGGACCCTAGTTCGAATCTTACCCTGCAAACTCTAATATGTAACAACTAGTAAATTACGGATGCGTGCACTAACAAGTTAAAAATATATTAAACACATGCGTATACTTAGGTATCCAAGTTGATATTTTCTTGGGGGTAAAACATTATATCATTACCCTGATTAAACGCCGTTCAGAAGTTTCTAGTTCGAGTCTTACCCTGCAAGCTCTATGCCTACTAACTATTAAATTACGGAAGCGTGCACGATAAGATTAAAAAATGTATTTAACAAATATAATTTAATTTTATACAACGTTACACTGTTTTAATGAAAGGTATTCTTAGGAACACAGAAGCCCCTAGTTCGATCCTTACCCATCGAAACGCTATAGTAAATACTAAATTATTGAAGCGTGAACGGGCCAGATTAAAATGTATTAACAAATATAATTATTTATATTAAACCCCCCGTGTATACTTAGATATTCCGATGCTTAGACACGATTCTTTATTTTCTTTCTTCTCTCTCTTTCTTCCTTTTTCCTCCTTCAATCTATCTCTCTTTCTCCACAACTTGTATACATCAAGGCGCTCACATATACACATGCACATGCGCATACATCAACATGCATACACAGGTGCACGCACGCACACACGCACATACATGTAACGCAACAATTATCTCTTTCAAACAGAGATATCAAAACCCTTTACGTGCATTGCCTCTCTATAATAAAAGTTTTCATTTCCCTCACTGAATCATTTATTCTATTGCATAGAAAAACACATTCATCCCCCCACTCCCTATAGATCGCTTCCCCCACCGATCCTCTCTGCATGTCATTACATGTGATAGAAGAACCGGTTTTTCTAGCCGCTTTATATAAGCAGCCCCTTCTCGCACTGCTCTGAACATTACTCGAGTTGTAATCGAGTCGATAATACAATGGATGATTTTTGGAGTGAATGCGGAGAAGAATCATACCATTATACATATTATCATAAAGAGCCGTGTAATGGCATCATGCATTCTATAGTGTGTAACATGCCTTCCTATCATGACCAGATGACATCTCGAGGCATATGCACAGACAACTGTCCGGTCTACAAAAGAAGCATCATGTAATTATCGTTTTTATTATTGAATGCAACCTCTAAAAAGCGTGCAATTGTTCTCTAAAGAAGAGTGAAAATTAAAAATGGTTCATTCTATTGTATTTTCTTTCTTTCCAGAGAAACTGATACCGAAAGTGAGGGTGAGATGCTTAGCCTCATTTCAAATCACGGCTCTGTGGCATTCAGAGTACTGCAATGGGTATACTCACTCTTACTGTGCAAACCCAGAGGTACACGACAAGATGGCGTCATACTTTCCATGCAATGAGAGCTGCAGTGTATTCCTCTTCAGACAGAGAAATTTAAAGTGAGTACCTCTTTAAATATGCATCATTATTGTACATTGCTATTGTCATATACGTAACTTCAGAGAACATTAATGTAAACATTAATTGTATGCGATACTAACATACATTACATGCTACTATAGTACAAGAGCAGTTGTATACGACTAACACTGGAAATTATAATGACCTTTGCAGAATTCAAATGACGACACCAGCGCCTAAAACCGAGGTAGATTCCGATGATAAAGAACCAGAAGATATAGTGGAATATCCCATTGCACAGCAGTATGCTAAACACATAGATGAGGAACAGGATTCCAATTCGCAGCAGGCTGGGGATCTAACACAGACGACCTCCGAGTCTCCCCCTGGAAAGCCTGCAGAACTCGGGAAAACATTGACGTGAGTATTTTCACATATATAAAAATCATTGTTTCATTCCTCTGTGACCTAACAAAAATTAATTCCTTCAGGTTACCTTAACTTCACCCAAGCTCTTTTCTAAAACCTTCATTGTGTAATGTTTCAGGCGGTGCAATAAGGGGAAGAAGAAGAGGAACAGCTTTGCAGACATGCAAAGGAGGCTGACGCTATTGGAGGATAGAATAAGCAACATCGAGACGCCCAAGAAACATGCCGGTAAGAAGCGTGTGCCGAGACGTCTACATCTCGAAAAGGCGCAGCATTAACATAGGATTCTTCTATGATCTTCCAGTGCTTTTAGTCAAAAACACACACAAATTTGTATACATGACAATTCAAGCTGGGAGATAATTCGTGAGAGTCTTCCTACATTCAGTGCATTCCTCCAAACTAGAAAGTATCCGCGTGTGGAATATTGTGAAAATATCGTTTTCTCTTATAATATTGTTGCATATATGAACGAGACAGAAATAAAATTTTTGAACACTAATTTAAATGATTGTGAAATATTTTTAAATAGAGATGAAATTTGCAGGCTAAAAAGACTTGAATCGTTTATAGACTACCATTTAGGTAACCTGGCTGATGCAAATGTAATGCAATATTTTGGAACGAGGAGTTGGAGGAAGAAAGTCATGGAAATGCATGATAAATAATAACAATAAAATGAATGAAAGTATGCTTTTACATAGTGTTTTTATTCATTAATAATCATCACATTCCTAATGAAAAACAAATCCTTACAATGATTAGTTTAAAATAAAAGCTGCATCACATGAGTCAAAGGCTTGTATGTAAATACTTTATCGTGAATTATCAAACAATACAACGTTGTCTGTGCAGGAATATTTGCACTAGCTTGAATTTCTATTCTAATGTTAACAGCACCATTTACAACTTCCTCTGGTTGATGTGAGCAATCTATAACAAATATAGGAGCAAATTTAAGAAAATCTTTTCTCTTCAATAAAGGATAGTTCTCTTTTTCATAGTAAGAGTTTTGAAACTTTGAGTACATATCATACAAAGATGCAAATCTAGAGTTTCCAAAATCCAAATTCATGTCATGATAGGGATAACATTCGCTATTAAGATAAATTCTCAAATTAGTTATGTTACAATGATCAAAAAGAGAACCGTCTTTAGATGCATTACTCGATCTTAAAGTTTGAGCACCCAAAATGACAAATCTCGGCTTCTCCATTTTTGATGTGGTGGCGACATTCCAAGTGAATGATTTAGTTTGCGGCACAGCAGGCTGAGTATGCAGATCCATGGTCCTAAATGGGAGATACAGCGCCTTGTCCGACTTGACAATCTTGAGAATTTCAACCTTTTCAGCATCAGAAAGTCGTATCACTGGCATTCTCCACTCGATTCGTGCAAGTTTAACGCTTGCATTCTCTTCACCCTCAGGCGCTATAATACAGTTTTCAGAGTTCTTGGATCGAATCAGCACCAACTCAAACTTGCTATTCAGTATGAGTTCCTTGTGGTCGTCAGCAAATCCCAGAAGCATCGAAAGCGGTACTATGGCGTTGAAGGCTCCATTTGCTGCATTCACAATGTCCATGTCTTCTCCAGGATAGCACCATCCAGCATTCAGCAAGCGATCAGACTCCATTGGATTGAGAGCAGCATAGTTGCGTAAAGTTGAGGCGATCCCGGGGTTCCTGGTTCGATCAATAGTTGAGCCGTTCATATCCAGTCGAATCTCCTCAAACATAAATGCAATAGCGTTATTGGTAAGCTTTGCAGTAGTAGCTGTTCCATTAGGTTTAGTAATACTCCCCTCGATGTATGGATAACTTCGATTAGGTAAAGTATATAAATCCTCAGCTTGACAAGGGATTCTAATTTCATCATTAGCGTCCAGAGCCGATGTATTATACGGTAAAAACACATGTTCCTCTTCTTTAGTGATCTTGTCATCGAATGTCGGTGCGCCGGTAACATTGAAGATGTCCATGATTATAGAAGTCTGAAGCCCAATACCTGGAGGAAGTGTCGATTGCGTGATGTTAACCCTCCGGGTGTCAAGGGTAGAGTATGACGTGTGCGTTGAATCACTCCCTTATTATATCCTCGACGTCGTTGACGTCTTCTAAAATCTATTGGCATTGCAGCGGATGTGAAGCCTTATGCTTATATCCTCGTTTCTAAATTCAATGATATTACCGCTTTGGTCCACTACACGAAGACTAATTTGCTCTATAGCATTGGTGTTTATGATTGGAAGGTAAATTGGATTTGACGGCTCTTGAGAAATATGATATCCAGGCGGAACAGAAGGGAAAAACTCGTAGATCGAGTGCCCGCTTTTACCGTCGATGAAAGAGCCTGTTGCAATACTGCACTCGATTCGAATGATGCTCACCTTAAATATATTCACCAGGTAATCAGATTCAGACAGCTGATTAGCTGGAATAACTTTACCTCTGAAGCCCAATAGCGAGCCTATAGAACGATCACCGGAAAAATCAATAGTGAAAGGACACTTAATTTCACCCTTCATTGTGTTATTATTAGGTCTAATAAAGAAGACATTCTCATCTACACTATCTAGCTTATCTCTGATGTATTCATTAATATCAGAAATCTCATAAGTTCCATCAGGTATATCAATGATCTTAATTTCATCATTGTGCATGTAATGAAATTGATTATTACTCCAATCAACATTAGGAATTGAATAGAAGGTTTCAAAATTCAGTAGAGCAATCTCATAATGATACTTTGGATCTAGCCGAAGAGGAGGATTCAGGTATGTAGTAAGCACAGACTCGTTGCCACTGACAGCAATAGTGTAACTCATTGCGATAGAAATTGCAAGCACAAGTGCCCGCAGATGACTGAGCTGAAACTCTGAAACCTCTTAGTGTTATACAGTACCTTAACATCTCTGAGGTACCTTTCTATCTCTTTTGGAGGCTTCAAGTTTCCAAAGCTATCGAAATAAAATGACACGTTGCCATCCTTCTTTATAGCAACCCAATGAGTGCCTTCATTCTCTGAAGTATCGAGATTAACAATAATTCTCTCTCTGTAACGAGGTCTTGAGGGTAGCTGATCGATCATGTATACACACCTAAAATGAGGAATCTTTAAACGTCGGGCATACAAGTCGAGGTCTATGTTACTTAATGCCTTTTCCGGGACAAGTATAGCCCTCTGCCGGAGTTTTTTTAATTTCCTTTCTTGCTCGGCCTCCTCTTCCTTTCGGTGTTCCTCGCCTTATTCTTCTTCTTCTTCTTCACTCGTAGGCCTTTCCCTCTTGCTTCAATTTCTTTGTTATGTCTCATCATTTCAGCAAGTTGTTTATCCGCAGCCTTTTTCTTATTTACAGCAGAGGCTATTTGTGCAGCGCCTCCAGCGGCGGCTCCTAGTGCTGCAATAATTGGTATGAGTGGTAGAAATCCTCCTCGTTTCTTCTTCCTGGATCCCGCACCAACAGCTACCTTACCCTTCATGATGGTTGTTACTAGTCGGGCTGCCAACCTTTCACCTAATGTAGCATCAGATGATTGCACTCTTTTCCAGGCTTTTTCAGCCAAGATTTTGTCGGCAACGTTCCTCGAAGCAGAGTCCTTATGCTGTGCGTAGGCTATGTCGTGAAGCTTACACGCTTCGTCTAAAGGATTGATTCCGGGGTCTCCTCTCTTTAGTCTTTTTTCTAGCTTTGTCCCAGGTCCACAGTATCTGTAACCAGGCAAATGTGCTTCAAATGGCAGCAGGTTAATGAGAGAGTTAATTAAACCGGAACCTCTTGAGACCTTAACCCCCTTAGCGCTCATGGTACACTAATCGATTTTAATGGTGCATAGTTCTTTTATACTCTGTCATTGCTTCCATTTATTAGCATATATACATTAAGGATGATTTATTTTATTTTAGTTGCTACGATGGAGCTGGTGAAGCAAGATTGCTCGCTGCCTATCCAGGTGCTAGACTTTGAAAGTGACTTTAGACGCGATTGTCACGGGAAGCTGTTTCCAGGCAATGTCAGAGCGCTAATTCTAGGTAGCTCCAGTGCTGGAAAAACAAATGTATTACTCAATATGATACTTCACGAGAATGGACTACGCTTTGAAAATGTGTACATTTATTCAAAGTCGCTATACCAGCCAAAGTATCAATATCTCGTTAAGCTGCTTGAAAATATTGAGGGTATAGGTGTGTATACTCACGAAGACGGTGAAAGCGTCTTGCACCCATCAGAAATTAAAGAAAATTCAATCTTTATATTTGATGACGTCATCACTGAAAAGCAAGACAAGATTGCATCCTTTTACAGCATGGGCAGACATCGCAATGTAGATTCAATATATCTAGCACAATCCTATGCCAAAGTCCCAAAGCATTTAATTAGAGATAATGCGAACATGATTATACTCTTCAGGCAAGATAATTTAAACTTGAAGCATGTATATGAAGATTACGTAAGCACAGATATGACGTATACTGAATTTAAAGATTTGTGCAAAGGTGTTTGGGAGAGCTCTACAGAAGGAAGACCTTTTATGGTAATAGTTCCCGAATTTCCGATGAATGACGGTCGATATAGGTGCGGATTCGATGTATATATTAAAGTTGTTAATAAAGAAATTGCTCATTCATAGTTCATCATGAGTATTGATAGGTTTGGATCACAGAGGACTGCTCCAGTGAAAAGATCGCTACATCAATTTATCATAAACAGAGATGGAAAAGGAAATTACCAATTCAGGAACAAGAGACTGTGCATTGTTCAGGATCCTGAGGAGGACGACGACGCAAGCACTAAACGCTACGTGGATACGCTTACGTCTTCTACTGAAAATCGAATGCAGGAGTTCACGGAAAAAACGACATATCAGCGCATGGGCGAACTTCAAACTACGCTTAGGGATCACATCCAGAAGTCGCTAGACGTGCAACATGATGCTCTAATGGAATATCTGAATAAAAATACCCTTAAACGAGACGATGGAAACAACATTATCCTGGATGCTATAAGATTGAAGATAATGCTGCCACCTCAAGAGGACT
This sequence comes from Deroplatys truncata, assembly GCA_030765065.1. Lineage (NCBI taxonomy): Eukaryota > Metazoa > Arthropoda > Insecta > Mantodea > Mantidae > Deroplatys > Deroplatys truncata. The sequence goes on from JAUKNL010000019.1 coordinate 665,776, forward strand.
ATGACGTGCCAAATAAGAAGCATGTATTAGAATATATAAGTGCAAGAACACCACCGCTCGATTCACACGGTAACGTTTCATTCCAAAAAAGAAGGCTAATTGAAGTAGCAGATCCTGTCGATGACAGTGATGGAGCAACAAAAAAGTTTGCTAAAGTTCACGTGGGAAGGAAACAAAATGAAATACGCCAAGATTTAAACAGCAGACTTGGTGCAATAAGTACCACGGTTACAGAAACAGTGGGAAAACACATGGAAACTATGGCGAACCGCCAGAAATCAATAGATGGGCATCTGACAACTGCAATGGATAATATCAATATCCTTAAAACACAAGTGAGAGTCATAAAATCATTAGTAGAGCAAATGAGAGGGGAACATGTAATTACACTGCAGTCGTTGCCTTTCAGAGCGAAATCACAGAGGTACATGTTAACAACAGGTCTTGAATATTACAAATCAAGCGTAAACGGCGAGATTGTTTCTTGCTATATGACGTCACCAACAGCTCCTATTGTAAGGCCTGATACAATAATTGAAATAAATAACAAGTCTCTTAGAGCTCTGCCTGCACCAATTGCAAATGGTGATAGACTAGCCTTCACTGCTCCTGCAAATCGTGTAAGGGACGGCCATTTTCTAAATATAGAGCTGAAAATCTCTTATAAACTGAAGTCCGCTAAATAAATAGGGTATATATTAATGCGAAAGTCTAATTTCAGTGTCATTTCAAGATGGACAGCGAGTGCATACGACTTAAAGAATCTGTAACCATGCACACGAAGGCTATAAGAGAAAAGTTACGTTCTCTTAAAGGTCAGCAGTTTGAAACCCAGAGAGTGATGAGTGAAGCTCTTCAACCAGTGACAGATCCGCTTCAAGATATACTTGAAATACAGAAAAAGAATACTACAAGCAAGGAGGAATCACCGAAAGATGTGAAAGATGAGAAACTCTACAACTACCTTAATAAAGTTCGAAAGAAGGACAAAAATGAAATAGATGCATCATATGGAGTACGATATGAGGATGGTAGCTACATGCTAGGCAACAAGATTATTGATTTCATCAATAATAAAGTTCGAATAGGGGACGAAACGTATGAAACCACGCCTGGATTGAAGGAACTCATCTTCAAGAGAATACCTGAAATGCATGCATACACCGAGGATGACCTTGAAACATACAGTAAAATACTTAAAGCAACACATGTTCATCGAAGAAACTTCAGCAAGCACGGCCCGCTGAGATCGGGTAATTCCTACAAGTATAAAAGCGTTATACGTCCTCTAGTAACGAAACACAAGGGATTAGGACTACAGTGGAAAGAACATCGCCCTAATACGAGGCAAGACTACATCTACTGGACCGACCGTAATGATCTGTTGGATCGCCTTAGGCTACTTGTGGCATCCAGAGACGCCGGCAATAACAATCATACTCAAGAAATTGAAGAGATTATTCAAGAACTAAAAGCGGCAAAGGTTATAGCATGACATCAGTGAAGCAACATATAGCAAGCGAGCTCCATGCTCCAGCCCGGAGAAACTTCATGCGTCGAAAGATTATCAGCAAGGGGCTCCACGACTTGGTGCAGATCGACTTGGTGGAGATGATACCGCATGCAAAAATCAATAAGAATTTCAAGTACATCATCATTGCAATCAACTTCTATTCTAAAATGGCATATGCGAGACCTCTAATGGACAAGACAGGACTTCAAGTTGCAAAGGCTATGGAAGATATACTGCAAGAAATGATAACCCCGCCCAAGAACATACAGAGTGATAATGGAAAAGAATTTTATAATAAACATTTTAAAAATTTAATGACAAAATATAACATCAATCACTACAGTACCTATACCCATGTGAAGGCAGCTGCTGTTGAACGATTAATAATAACTTTAAAAAATATGATGTATCGCGAATTTCTAGCCAATGGATCATACAAGTGGCTAGACCTTTTACCTCAGATCATTGCAAGATATAACAACACTTACCACTCCACTATTCGAATGAAGCCTATAGAGGTGAAGAACAATGATCTTCTTCTGACTGTTTACAACTACACTCAAGATCGAAAAGAGAAGAGAGGGGCAAGAAAGTTTAGTGTTGGTGATTATGTGAGGATATCAAAGGACAAGGGACATTTTGAAAAGGGCTTTGAAGCTAATTGGAGTGTTGAAATATTTCAAGTTGTTCATGTGAATCACACCAATCCTGTTACATACATGCTAAAAGGTAATGATGGTGACGAGATAAAGGGGTCCTTTTATGGTCATGAACTGCGACCTACACTGTACCCTAATACATTTCTGGTAGAGAAAGTATTACGCAGGCAGGGAAATAGGATTCTTGTAAAGTGGTATGGATTCCCTAATACTCAATGGATTGACAGAAAGGATTTATTGTAGAAAAATAATAATGAAAATAAAGAGGCTTTCATTCCACAATAATGCGTGTTCTTTATTTCACTGTATATGGTGTGTTAAATAAGAAATTCATTATTTAAAAACATTTTTGTGTTTGCAGGGTTTACATGATTAAAAATCAATAAGTTGTTTTAACTAAAAAAAAATCATAAACAAAAAAATTACATGTATATACAACAACATTATCATTTGCATTTTTAGGTCAATCTTCATATATACACACACAATATATACATGATAAAACACTCGCTCACTAGACTGCATTTTACATACATTTTATAAAATTCAAAATCAATAAATTAATAAACAGAAAAGCTAACCATTTACATTATCCATGTACATATATAAATACACTCATACACACATACACAACCACTCACGCATACACCTATACACACGCATACACACACACACAGAAAAGCAATTTGTTTAAAAACTTCACAACTAAAAATTTACACAACTAAAAATTTACATATATACATCTAAGGGTCAGTCATACACAGACAATAGTGACCCCAGGCAATTGTCTGGTCTGAGCCTTCAATCAGTTTTCTCTTATCGTCTCTACCACAGAGAGCGACCTTATTCATTTCTATGGTCGAGACTTTATGTTTGAAACTTCGAAATGTTGTTGTTTTTGTTAAAACTTTTTTTCTAATATAATTTAGACAGCCGAAATAGTGCTCAAAATTTATGTTACGCATGCCGGTCTTGTTGATGCCCTTTGCTTTCATCATAGTTTGGTCCTCGTGTCTGTATGCATATAACTTGGACCTTAGCCCAACATATTCTATCATAGGGATTCCTGCAAGCTCATCCTTGAAAAGGCCGATGACTTTCTTGTTTTGCGGTGTAATTCCATAGCTGTTTTGCGCCTCATAATTTGATGTGTCAAAATGCTCTTGATGTTCCTTAATAAATTTGTATATGTCGCTTGAGGTTTCCAGAATAAATGAATCCGTATCCATGTAATTTAAAATTAAATCTTCTGGGCCTGCCTTCAATATATTGTAATAAAAGCTGTACATGATATGTTTTGATATATCAAGGATGGCTTGCCCTATGTAGATGGGTTTGTTCATGTAAACTTCCTCTCTGGCAAGTTCTATCCCTACAAGATTTTCTGCAAATAAAACGCTCCGAACGTAAGTTGGTCGCGCTGTCAATTTCTTGCATTGCTTCCAACTTGTAACGATACGGAAGTCATTGTATTTGCGCACATTCTCAATAAATTTGCCATATACAGAGTTGTTCATTTTCTTCCATAAATTCTGACCGAATTTGGAAGTTTCCCTTGCACGTCTCTCTGTATTTATATTGATGTAGGTTTTCAGCCATTCTGACTGATCATATGCAACCACTCTATGGATCTTCTTTAACTTCATGCCCAAGTCAATGCACTGCTGGAGGTTTCTATAGTGCAAGGTATATTTCTCTTTGTTCTCTAGTGTTGCCAGCAGTTTCTTGTATTGGCCTCCAGGTGGTATCTCACTTTTCGGGCAGAGAGGAAGGTTATTGTGCTCATCATGTAGGTGCTCAGGGTACTCGAGGTCGACTTCCAAAACGTATCCAGTTGGGGAATCAGGAGCAACAGCAAAGAAGTTTATGTTTAAAATTTCTTCTGGCAGAAGCCTCTGAGGTTCTTGTGTGGCATGTGGCTCGCCATTGAAGCCCCATATAAATTGTTTATGTCTAGATATGCCAAATATAAGTTTTTTTGTGTCCGTTTATGTCCAGGAAGGTACTTGTTGTTTGCTTTAGCATGCCTCTTTGACACGGTGCACATTCCGCCCCTGATTCCTCCCTCAAAGAATTTGATCATTTCCTCATCATGGATGAGGTCAAGCTTGACCTGAGTCACCTTGAGCATTGCATCAAATGCAAGTCCTGGTAGGGTATAGTACCAGCAGGGGTCCAAGTTATATACCTCCAGAGAGAGGTCCCTAAACTTCTCGAATGCATCGGCCAACAAGAGCGTATCCGTTTTCAAATAGAGGTCGCTGTATTCGCCTAGATTGCTAATGTTGAAGGTGTTCCAGACTTTGACAGCATGGTTGTATTCCTCTTGTGTTATATCGTCAAAATTTTCAATTGAAGGGAGTGCTGTTTCCTCTAGTTTTGAAGGAGAGTCAACGTAGCTGTAAGGGAATATTCCCTTAGATCTCACTAACTGTTGATGTTCAGGATCGGGATACTCAGAGTTTGTGATCTTGAACTCATCACTACTCAGCATGCAGGCTAAACTAGATAGCTTATCGTCCAAGAACTTAAAGCTATCTAGAAACCTGAAAAAGATAGTCCTGTACTTTTTGCTGAATGATATATATCGCTCAGAGGAGTTTGAGATACACGAAATGGGGTGATCATCATATGCCAGGTGTTGCATCAGGAAATGGCTGTCATAATTGCTAAGGCAATGAAAAAAGATGGGTATAAAGTTAGGTACCCGTCTATTTAAATTGCATGCATTATGAGCAGCCCCCAGGAATACACCGGTCACATGGCAGTGGTCACGTACCTTCAAGTCATCTACCTCAAACTCCTTCTTGCATATGTGGCAATGACGAGCATTATCGAAGTCAGCCACGTCTTGAGCAGTCAAGGTCATTTCTTCATTGCGGCTATATTGCTCAATAACCATGTCGGCTATTGACCTAAGCTCAATGAAGAACTCCTTGATTGCATCAGGACCTCTGAATAGCTTAAACCTCGACAATGAATCGTCATGGCGACATACGAGCTTAAGCGATATAGAAATAGCCTCATGATGCTAGATAGCCCGAGTCCAGCACTGATTAGCCGACGGTTCACAGGACTGAACTCGGGCTAGCACGCTCTCAATATCGGCGTAGACAACAAAAAGTACAGGACTACCCTTCGAGTATGATGAGAACTCAATCACTTCACCCTGATTAGGCATTTTGAGCACCTGGCACTGCATGCACTTCAATTGATGCTTTTTAAAAGCGCCTTCATTATTGAAGTGCTTCAGGCAGGACTCGCATACCCACTGTTTCACCTTGTGTTTGCTGATCTGTCCTGCAGTCAACCTTGACATATTCTTAATCAGGTAGTAGTGAGATCTTCCATCCTGTTCAATTAGTAATAGGTTTACATTGAAATCTTTCCTGCTGCTGGTTTGGTATAGTGGTATAATTGCGCACTCCCTTTCTATTCCAAATACTGATACTGATACACCTGTGTTTTGCTGTTCAAAGTCTGGAATCTGGTGTAGGCTAACAGGGAAGTCTATCCTTCTGTAGTTAAATGCAATGAATAACTGTTTTGCAGGGTATTTGCTCACTCTATAACAGTGTCGCTTTGCAGGATACTTTGCAGCGAGCAAACACCATGCAAAACAGTATTCATCTTCATTTTGTATGTTTATTACAGCTTTCTTGGCCTTGATAGCATTGGGTAACTCTATGTATCGCGATGCATTCAAGGGATCATAGAAGCTAGTTCCAATAACAAGAGCCCGGACAGCGAACAGAGATTTTGAGCTTGCACTTCCTTCGAAATTCGAGATGTTTTCTAGAATTTCATCGACCATAGAAGTGTATAAGGCATCGAGATTACTTGATTGAAGACCCAGCTTTGTCTTGCTATTGAAAAAGATGGTTTCTGCATGCTCTTTTTCAGGAGATTGTATTAGGTAGGTGATCTCTATGGAGGAATTTACTTTAAAACCAGAAGAGCTTCTCCTGAGTACAGAAACCATCTCTCCCAAAACAAGATGTCTGCATTCCTGCAGAAATTGACCGGGGTCAGCTATCTCTAAAGAGTTTTCTATGCGGCTATTGAAAAGGCGGCCCTTGAACGCCGATTCAATAACCTTACACTCTAGCTGAGTATGACTAACCTTTAGTTTTTTGGCGTTGTTCCTGTACTCGGTGTCGTCACTATCGGAGTCAGCAGTGGTGGTTGAGTTGTCGCAATGCATGCGACCGATGCCTGATGGCCCTGCAATTGGTGATGGAGGTGCCATTGAAGATCCTGGGCGGGCGAGGGGGCTAATTGTTTGTCCGTGTTCCTCTTCAGCCTCGTGAGCTCTTTTGGTACCCCGGAGCATTGCATCCTCAGGCTCCGGGCTCATGACCACTATTGAAGGTTCTATAACAATAAAAAATGAATTAATTGGAATGTCAGTTGAATAGAAATGCAACAATATATATGTTTATTAAATCATTGAAGAAAAAGCTTAAAATCACATGTTAATGATACGATAATTATTTATATAATTGTATATTTTAATAAATAATAAAACGAGAGAAAAAGTTGATTGAGAAAAGTTATGCGTTAACGTTACGATAATTATTATGTGATTGTATTTTAATCAATAAAAATGAGTAAAAAAATTTTATTGAGAAAAGTTTTGCGTTAACGTTACGTTAATTATTTATGTAATGATGTTAGTAGAATAAATGAAGTTAAAAAACTCACCATTCAATTCACGAAGCATCTGCAGGTACACGGTCCTGTAGGCACAATTTTCGCAAGTGCACACCTCGCTGGGGATAATCGCCCATGGATCTCCTACAGGCATCGGCGCAATATCCTCGAATCCGGGAGGCGGCGGGGTCAGGTAGTCCTGTGAAAAGATAGGCGAGGGCAAGCTAGCACCATCGTCCATCTCCACCGCACCGTCTGAAGTTGTTTCAGGAACTAGAACAAAGAAGCAAAAAGCAGAATTAGCTTCACATTGAATATTTTGATTGAAAGGTGCTAATAAATTGAATGCTTCATTCCATTATTGAAGTTATGAATTGTTCTCTGGTTATACAATGATTAATGATAAAGATAATATTTCTAGAAAAAGTGTAATAATATATCTAAACTCACCGTTCGCTTCGTTAAGCATCTTTATTGCAGCAACTTGGTATTCGCAGTTATTGCACGTGCAACATTGGTCCGAAGCGCTGCCCATGCCTGCATTCACCCCTGTAACGGGAGTGACATCCTCAAAACCAGGTGGCGGCGGGATAATATAATCACCCCCCGATAAGATTGGTGACGGGGGGCTATTAAACATGTAAGTGCCTTGCAGCGGCATATCTGATATCAGGTCCCCCGCCAGGGGTGTCGGCATGTTGTACATTGTGCTGTTATTAACGGGCTCTCTATTGACCTGCATAAATTGGTTAAGCCGAGAGCCCGCTCCTCTGACGAGTGCCGCTCTTGCGACTCCCATGGAGTTTGCAGTATTACCTGTGAAAAAGTTTAAATGTGTAAATTCAATTGGTTTTTATAACTGATAAAACATGAATGAGTAGAGAAAGACGTGTAATATGAACGTTAATAGAATGCTTTGTGAAAAAGTCGCATGAAGCTTTTCGGAAAGAGGAACGTGTAGCGAAAATCATATGAATGTTAATAGAAGAACGTGATGAGAAATCATATGAATGTTATTAGAGGAATGTTAATAGAAGAACGCGATGAGAAATCATATGAATGTTAATAGAGGAATATGTGACGGGAATATCATGAATATTTGCAGAAGAAGAACGTGTAGTGAAATCATATGAATGTTAATAGAAGAATGAGCGGAGAAATCATGTGAATGTCAATAGAGTAATGTATAGAAAACCATATGAATGTTTTCAGAAGAAGAAGAAGAACGCGTAGTGAAATCATATGAATGTTTACAAAAGAAGATGTAGAGAAAATCATATAAATGTTAATAGAAGAATGCGAGGAGAAATGATGTGAATGTTTATGCAATAATGAGAAATCATATGAATGTTTACAAAAGATGTAGAGAAAATCATATAAATGTTAATAGAAGAATGCGAGGAGAAATAATGTGAATGTTTATGCAAGAAGAACTTGTAGCGAAATCGTATGAATGTCAGACGAATGTTTTGAGAAGATCATGTGAATGTTTATGCATGAAGAACGTGTAACGAAAATCATATGAATGTTAATAGAAGAATGAGATGAGAAATCATGTGAATGTTTACAGAAGAATGTGTAGCGAAATCGTATGAATGTTAATAGAGGAACACTGATTAGAGACTAAGTATGAATGTTTATGTCGGTATCTAAAGAACTATTTTTACACCATTGATGCAAGCGCTACATTTTTTAACAATTCTGATGTTAATTATTAAAGAAATGAAAAATTTAGATAAACAATATGGTATTCTTGCAATGATTCGTGTTTCACTTAGGCATGTAAAAAACTCACTCACCTTGCATTATGTAGATGACGATGAATGCAGTCTGGAAGACAATAGCACTGAATTCGATTAAGCGAATCAATATACTTTAACTTAAAAGTCACAGTGGCTTCCTTATGCAACAGCGCTGGTTTATATAGGTGGCCTAGAGCCCCTCAGGCAATTTCAAGCGATGGTATGGCGGGGGGAGATGTTACACGTCACGTGATTATTGTATCCAATGACATCATCTCTTTCAGCGCATGCGCGCGTTGGCATGGCGGGGGGAGATGTTACATGTCACGTGATTATTGCATCCAATGACATCATCTCTTGCAGCGCATGCGCAGAGAGAAGTAGCCCTCGGGCAATTCAGGTGACGCCTGGAAGTCGGGGTGGAATGGAGCGGTGATGCTTGTCTCGTGGGAACTCAAGGCCCTCTCTTTTCCCACAGTCAGACAAAGACAAGTCGAGTATAAAGCGACCCTCGAATTCTTTTGTTATGGTACCAGGTGGTCAAACAATGGAAGGTCAGGCTTTGTTATGGAGTAGCGGAATGGGAACGCCACAGGTGTCTTTCTAAACTAGTCTTGCCCTGGACAATAGAAAGGCACACACAATAGAAACTCTTACACAATGGAAAGGGTCAGGCTTTGTTATTGGGTTGTGGAATGAGTATGCCAGATGGTCTTTCTAAAGAATGCTTGCCCCGGAACAATAGAAAGGCACACACAATAGAATCTCTTACACAATGGAAAGGGACCGGCTTTGTTATGGAGGTAGTGGAATGAGAAATAAAGGCTTGCACCAGACAATAGAACTTGTTTCTCTGTTAACTGACTTAGGTTCTCTTTGTCACAACCCTAATTCATCATGGGCTTTGTTCATTTTGACAGCTGAAGGGTAAGCATTGTTCTTTTGTTAAAAGCTAGTGGAATGAGTATGCCACGTGTTCGACAAACAATGGAAGTGGGGGTGGGTAACTGACCAGGTGCAGAAGTGGTCGGATGTGGAATGGGTAGGAAAAACATCTCGCCTTTGTTACAGAACCTTAAATTTATGACCCCTTTGTTCGTTTTGACAAGTGAAGGATAACCTTAATTGCTTAACTGTCAAGCTCCCATTGTACTCAACAAGATTTACGACCGCAGCTGCAACTAAAACTACCAAGGAGCTGGGGGTGGGGGTAAATGGGGGTGGGCAGCTCATTTGCATATGAATAGACATGCATAAATTAACTGGGCCAGTCCCCACAATTTTATACTACTCACGTGGATTAAAGCATGCTCGTGAATATTGGTTCAGAATTCTGTTTTGGACATCTTTGTTTACTCCTACCATATTAGATCCATTATCATATCCTTGGCCTCGGCAATCGTTCATATCCAAATCAAACTTTTGCACAATATCATCAAGAAAGAGGCCAGTGAGTCCAGCTCCATATTGGCTTGTAAGCAACGAAACACTCACGCACTAGGACTTCAACAGAACACAGTGTCAAAGACAGTTGATCAGCATGACTGACATGAGTGCAATCCAGTATGATGAAGTAGTTAGATGCCTTTACCATTGTCAGAATTGTATTTCGAACTTCCAAGTGAGCCGATCAACTCGTTTTGAATACGTTTGCCAAAATAGCGGACATTACTCTCCTTATTAACAATACGGGAGAGGTGCTTCATCATCACAGGATCAAATTTTCCTAGCAGCTGCACTACTTTTGCAAACGCTTGTGAATTCCACTGAGGTGCTTTAATCAAATCGACGCTTCTATCCAACTGTACAAAGCGCGCTGGTGATCTGAGGAAGTTTCGTGAGTTTTAAGGCGCACTGATAAGTGCCTCCAGTACTCAGATCCTTGTCGTTCTTTTTCTAGAATAGGATAGGAACTTCTGTTAAATAAACCGTAGCAAAAACAATATACTTTATCTGCAGGTATAGAGTAAACGATCCACCTTTTACTGCTAATTCTGAACTTTTTACTGTTTTAATGCTAAATTCCATTAGTGCATTACATTAAAACATTTTAGCTGATAAATACGTTTAGCAAAGTTAAATGCCCGAAAATTGGTATTTAGCTCAGCTAAACGGGTTTACAGTACAACAAGAATTAGATTTTTATGGAACTAGTATTCAAGAAGTATGCAATATACTACTATACAAGAATTAGTATTTTATGGAACTAAACTTCGCGTTTACATTTATTTTCAAAGATTAAACGTCTTATAAGTCCTAATCTCCATCAAAACAACTAATAACTAACACAATAACTAATTATGACATTAAGTAATGCTTAACCCTTTTAAACTCATAAACAATGTTTAAGGTGTATTTAATTGACTAACGCAGAATTAGTCTTACTCTAGCTACACTTTGCAGATGACCGAATGAAAGATAGAAGTCATAGTAGGTATTTGTATTTTTTTATTTCGGCATTATTCGGGAAGAAATAAATACAAAGGAATGGCTAGACCCGAAGATAATTGTACCTATTGCCATAAATTTTATTTGTATGATTTATGATAGGTATAACTGTTTTTTACTACCTACTCCAAAGCCAAAATAACTATCCAGGTTTTTCACATAATTGAGTTTTGTGAGATCACTTAACAGCTACACAGACTGTTTGGGTGACGCCAGTTTATTAGTTACGCACTTATACAAGAGACCGACAATATTTAATTGGATGATAGTCAAGTTCGCTGTTTGGCTATTAGTTGGCGCTAAATAACGATTTTAGACAGCATTACCTATAAGTAGAACTTCTAACACAGTGCACACGAGTTAAAAGTCTTAGATTACAGTGGTCTGCAAATAAATTTTTTTTGAGAGCTGGTTTACATTTGAGAGGTAATTTTTAATACTTCAGTACCGCTGATTTAAAAAATGACTTCCGTTTTTCTCCATCACATCAGGATTTTTACAAATAAAAAATGAAGTATTCACATATTTTCTTCGAAAAATGTATATACCCATAGTTGTATAAGAGCTACAAATAAGTTTGTGAGGGTTTTATTGCCAAATATCACATTTAAATTCATTTTATAAACAGCAGACCAATAAAATCTTGTGCATTTGGATCGAATGTTTGTTTCTTGGATTTTCTCTTGTGTTTCCCTGGAATCCCTACATAGCATCCAGCAGTAATCTGCAATCATTGAAGAATTCCATCGTCCTCGGTATCTCCACTCCATTTATCGAATATCCTGATGGAACCTCTCCCCTTGTTCCTCACTGACTGCCCCCAGGTTGTCAGGAAAGACGTCCAAATGTGAAAACAGAAAGTGTAATTTGAAACTCATGTTGCATCCTAAGGTTTTGAACTTCTGTAGCATGTTGTTCACAATTTTAACGTAGTCAGGATGTTTATTGTTTCCTAGAAAGTTGTCTATAACTTCTTTAAATGCATTCCAAGCATTTTTCTTCTCAGAAGTCGTAGTAGCTTTAAATTGCCTGTCTTTAAATAGAGCTCTGATTTGCGAACCCACAAAAATTCCTTCTTTTATTTTTGCTTCAGAAAAGGCAGGAAATTTGGCACTGAGATATTTGAAACAACCACCATCTTGATCAAGTGCTTTTACAAACTGTTTTATTACACCAAGTTTTATATGAAGAGGTGGTAAAAGAATTTTCTTAGGATCCACTAGGCTAACCCTTATTATGTTCTTGCTACCTGGTGTTAAAGTTTCTCTTTTGGGCCATTGTCTTTGTTTCCAATGTTTGTCTCTTGCCCTACTATCCCCACTCGCATAAACATGGAAATTTTGTGAATCCCTGTTGTTGGCCTATTATCATACAGATTACTTTCAAATCTCTACGCATCAACCATTGATGTTCAACATGTTTAATTCTCTCCAAAATACACTTAAAACTTTCATAATTCTCCTTCAGCTTCACTGAGTGCGCTACTGGAACTGAAGAAAGAGCATTCCCATTGTGAAGCAGCACACCCTTATGACTTCTTTTATTGGAATCAATAAATAGCCACCATTCATGTGGATCATATGCAGCACAACCTAGTTTCTTTATTAAGTCTGGAACGTTATTACAGTAAACTAGATTTTTTTCTTCGCTGAAGTATTGCAATAAATCCTCCTCTCTGTTCCTGTAGAAAGTCATTGAAGTATCAGCTGCAAGTAAGTTGTTTTTCTATAGTCTGGAACCTAACACCTCATCTGCATCCTTGGGAAGATTTAAATCCCTTACAATATCATTTAGCTTGGTTTGTGATAATGGTTGCGGCGCATTTGATGTTTCAGGAACGAACTCCTCGGACACAAGTTATGATGGTGAATCACTGTTATTGTCTGTATCTGAAATAAGTCTGTAGGTGGCTAAGGCATAGGTGTACCAGGGTCATGAGCCATTGGTCTCACAGCAGTTGGAAAGTTTGGGTATACAATTCCTGTTATGTTCTTTGCACAAAAGTAATAGTCAGTACTGTGATTGTGAGGTTCACCACACCACATAGTGATTGTCCAATTTTGTAAGTCTTCAACACAAACACTGTACACATTGTGAGGAGCGCAAGATCTCCTATTTCAATTGCAAAGTAAGCTTTGTACGCTTTTCTTACAAATGAGGTTATGCTTTTTTTTCTACTTCTTCACAATACAACTACCACAAATATAACAACATGATTTGGGATTATTTACACAACACCTTTCCATTATGCTGTACTGAGCTACATAAGATAAAGATAACAAAATGGTATTATTTAAATGCTAATTTTTTGCTTTATATAATAACTATTAAGCCCTGTAACAGATGAGTTCTTAATACAAAATGGCGTAAGTGGCTCAGAATGTGTTGTCACCTGCCTTAAAAGTCCACTATTTGCTTTTAGTGACTTTATTCCCATAGATGGCATTGTTACAGTAGTGTAATGGTTCATAATCACTTAAAATATACACAAATAAATAAAAATGTAAGATATGAATTTTGAAAGAAATTGTATGTGATACGTCAATATGGATATCAGTTTTGGATTCAGGGCATGGAAATTCTTATAAAGAGACCTGAATATCTAAAACAGCAAAATCACTGTTCACCTGTGTTATCGCACTTCATTGTGACAATCTTTGGTTTCAAGTCCAATCAATTGTCAATTACTCTCTGCATTTGCAGATGTTTAATAATTCCACTTGGCTTGATTAGGTTTTACTTTTCATACTTTTTTTACACGATTAATTTCTCATGGCGCTCGCATTATCTGTTCATAATACATATCTCATACAATTTACCGCAGTTCGTTATAGTGTTGACCTACACGTTATATTGACAACCTTCTGCTTTCTTTGATCTAAAAGGTTTCCTTTTATCTAGTATAACCCACATAAAGATTAAATGGCGGGAATTATGAATTCAGAAGAAACTGAAATGGAAGAGCCAGCTGAAACTACAGAAGCAGCAGAAAGAATAACACTAAAAGTACGTAACCAAAAAATCCAGAAAACAATATGATTTATAATTTGCGGGAGGTTTTTAGCTTACGTAAATATTATTATTACGTAATATTTGCAAAAGTGTGCTGTTATGTAATTATTTAGCTCCACGTTGAGGGACACCAATTTGCGGATAGTTATGATGATGATGTTTGAAGGTAGTTGTTTGCCCCACAATTGTAATTTGAAGAAGTATGTTTGTTGCCAACATTGTCACCAAAATTGACATTATTACCTCCTCATTAACAACCTAAAACATATTATTCTCACAGTTTTTGCACTATTAGAGTATATAAACATTTACATGACATTAATAAATGTGTTTACAATAAAAAAATAAGTATTTGCAATGACTTACATACAATATAAATAATAATTATATACATATTGTTTTCAAGGTGGGCTTTTATTGAATTTAATTATAATAAAACACAATTAATATCATTTAGGCATTAAAATACTGCCTCAAATTTAATCGCTTCACTGACTGGTGCAAGGCAAATTATGTTGAAAATAATTTCACTGAAAATGACTGCGAATCAACGAAACATCAAAACATCTCTCGCTTTTTACTTTCTCTACTACGTATAGTAAGTAGGGGAAGTATTGCATTCCACCCAAAAATTCGATACCGAGATTTCGCCGGAAATACATGTTTTGAGACCTCCTGAATCCAAAAAAAGCATTTTTGGAAACATGTCCGTGTGTGTGTCTGTGTGTGTGTGTGTCTGTGTGTCTGTGAACAGTCGGATAAGCACCAAACTTGGTATTTAGGTTCAGTATCTTCCAGAGATGCGACACGAAGTTTTCAAGAAAATCCCCCCACCCCAGACTACCCTTTACATGGAAGATTTTTCGAAAATTTTAATTTTCTCAAAAATGGCTCTAACGATTTTGATGAAAATATCATATGTTTAAGATAATGTCATGAGAAATGAAATGTATATCTCGAATTTTCTGGGAATGTCTCCAAAAGTATTCTTCATTGTGAATGACTTTTGCATAACTGGTAAACCATAAGAGATAGACAAAATTTTACTACACAAAAAATGTAGATCGCGTTAAAATACACAACTTATGTCATATACATTTCTTTTGTTGAGTGAACCGTTTTCGAGATATTGCTTGTTATTTCCTTAAATTTTCCAATACTTATACTTTTTCTCAAATGCGTTATTCATTTTTTTTATGTCCTGGACATGCAAAGAGAATGGAATGCGCCACATAGCAACCAGCGTTAAAATATTTGACTATCGCTTAAAAGCTACCATATTTCCCTTGCATCTACAAGAAAATTACCAATAAGATTGACATCTCGATATCTCGATTAACATGAAGCATATGGAGAATAGGCGTTTGTAAAATTAGATTGTACAAGAGTAGAGAAAGTCATGTGAGTGTAACACATAAGATTTTTTTTAACGTTACTTCTTTTGTTTCAAGAACAGCATTCCAAACATGATCTCTGTTAGTGTCAGGGATCAATATAATTTTATTGGTATTTTACAAATTCGAGTGCAATATGCTGCACGTATTAAAAGTGGTTTTATTTTGCTCCCAAACATTCCTACTCGCAAAATAGAACCCTACTATCATAACCACTATTATGAATAAGAATTATTTTAAAAGCAACTATTTAGCTATTAACTTAACTGTTAATAATCGTTTATGAGTAAGGTATTAAGAGTGTGGCGCATTCCTCACGTTGTTTACCCTTGTCAAGCTCGTAAGGCTTAGCCCCCTCCCCAAAAGTAGAGTAACGGCCTTGGATAATTTGTAATAGCGGGTCATCAAAGATGGTTGGGTAGTTGTCCCTGGTAAAATCGTAAAATTATTTCAAGATAACGGAATTTTGACATGAGAAACGGAGAAAAAAAAAAGGTTTAGCTGTTTACCGACGGTGCAAAACATAACAGCCGGAAAGGCGTTGTGCAATGCACTGTTAATGACGTACTCACAAAAAATACGTTTAGACAAATAACAAACCGTGTTTAACTAATTCAAATTGAAGATGTTAAACTGGTGTCATGCAAGTCGCCCTTAGACCAGCTTAGATATGATTATTATCTACGCAAAAACAAATATGTCTAGCATGATGTTTCTAACATCGTGTTACTATTATCTCGCAGGTTACATTGCATAACATCATTGAGTATACTCACGGAATACATATTTTAACAGCAGTAATGTTACGAAAATAAGTAATGTTAACATTCAACTCCATTCAGAGCTTGCCACCCAAATACAAATCACAATACACATGCACCCACACCGAATGAAAGCCAAGACAACAGTCGATGGTCGGCGCGGCGGCGGACAGAACTAATGATGGTCGGTAGCAATAATACAATCGTTGCTATTTATGTTATACAGGCAAATTTTAAGTGAATAGATATTGATTTCAACTCCTTAATATTTCTACAACGTTAAGTGCGAATATCACGCTATGTGTATTACCCTTGAAATGCGCACAACCCAGCTCGCTGTTGTATATAATTAATTTTGTCGGGTAGGGTTATGTAGCAATAAGGTGATTGGGTTTTATTTTTTGGACGTTCTATGCCTTCATTTTCTGCGACCCCGCCCCCCATGTCGGCGCCCTGTGCGGTCCTACCGCTTCTACCGCCCGTGTACGAATGAGTTGTTCCGTGGACGGACTGAACGTATGCTGTAGTACATTTTTCTCCTTTTCTGGCTAATGCCCAATCGCCTGCCATTTCTTAGTTAAATTCACTTTGATCACAATTCCATACGCAGCTACTTTTAATGTTGTCCCTGATGAATCAATTTATTTCTTGTACAAACAATTAGCTTCCTCCACATATCTTATTTCATCTTCCACATTTTATCAGCCCCAACCTGTGTTATTCTTCTTGACGAAATTCACTTTATCATTGAGTCGATAAAAGACATTGATAAGTTCCTTAAATTCACTTCTTTGCAATAATTTGTGTCCAAGGTTGTAGGTACCAATAACAAACAAAAACGCTTTTATCTCTTGCTTTACGAAATGTGTTCATTACATGCTGTTTTATTTGCATTAACTCGGTTTCTCTATGCCTTTACTTTACGATCCATGCGATAGTTTCCCCTCCTCCTTAATCGTAAAGTCTTTGTATTTTTATTAGGCCACCTTTTTAGAATCTATGTGTATGATTTCAGTCATTTTTCCCCGATGTTCTAAATTCATAAACTTTGTCAAGAGTCTCATGACAGCTTTGCATTATATTTCTCTTCTATGGGGTTTCTGTGGAGATACTGCACTCTAACTACTGGAGCTCCCATTTGTTTTGCCGGATAATTTCTTTATATCGTCCTCACTTTCAGAACTCCTATACTCTGTAATGTGTAATTTATTTCACTAAAACCTAACGTCATCCGTAAGTTTTCTTCCAGAACATTGTAATATTTTTGTTCTATTATATCAGACGGGGTCATTTCAAGAGACGCACCTTGCTATCAGATTGCGGCAACCGGCAACACTTGATGACGTCTGATGCAGTGGTGAATTGCTTGAAAAGATGAAATCTAAAGATCCTAATGACGAAATTTTGATAAAAGCACTCATAGGTTGTTGTATTTAATGTTAGCAACAAGAATATAGAAATGAAGTTTCCCAACTAAACTAGATTTACAAACAACTGAAACTACTACTACGTTCCGACTAATGTTGATCGATGTTTAAAGAACAAAATAAATAAATATATTAACATTCCACGATAATAATGATATTTATCCTTCTCCATCCATACCGTTGGCTAGTGTTTCAAAATTCGAAATAATGTTATTATTAGCTGATGGAATAAATTCTTATCTGTAATTCGTGCTCCAGCTATTGCTTTTGCAAAGGTCAATTTAGAAAAAAGTTGCGCACAGATATAAGTTGAACCAAATATTGAGGAAACTTAAAATGCACATGGGTATTTTAACCTGCAGAGATGGTTAAATATGCCTTTGGTGTTCTAAAGATGAACTACCTGAAGAGCTAACAGTGAATGGGTTGGCAAATAACAAGAAGTCAGTCTGTTAATTTTTTAAATTCAAAGAATCTATTTGCTGTAATTTTCTATTACCTGACTGAAGTGACTAATGCCGATATTAGGTGTCAGATTAAGTGACTTTAAGCAAGGAAAGTGAAGAAAATTACCTCTGTTCTAAATGTATCAGAAATAATGCAGCTGTGGCACAAATTGTTTTATTTCCACGTGCATATGTATGATAGTCATATATTTGCCGAGCAACTGGTTATATCGCATAGAAATGCCAAATCAATGATCGGTACATCAATCAGTTCAGTTATTGTTGCACCCCGTAAAATTAGGTGTATTATTTGCTATTAATTATTAGAGCAATATGCCCTAAGGTTTAGTTCTTAAATTATTATAATTCGATGAAATCGCACACAACTTTCCTCAAATTAAATGTCTAACAATTCTGCACTTCTGTGTAGTACTTCAAGACTTCACATCCACTATCCATCTTTGTTAATGCGTGTTTGAACGGTCTATGCTTGAATGGATTTGATTTTATTAATAATTTGTACTGTAACACTCATAAGAGGTATTAAATTTGCTATTCTTGCGCGCAAACCAGTGGTAATTACAAAAGGTGTCAGATCTTCCTTTATCCACGAGTAAAGATTTTAATATGCTAACGAATCTTTTACTTTCACCAGCTCCATCAGTTGTGACAGATACTAATTTTGACCAGTCCAAATTTCTTTTTTCTATGGACAAACAAAATGCTATTGTAGTACCCATCACTAGAAGTCCAACAGGTATTCATTAATAACGAAATTTACATCCACACCTCGGCTGAATAAGGCAACTGAATTTGCCATAAAATGACCCATTCTACATTTAAGCTGCTCTTGCACATCATAAGAAATCTTCTGAATGTGTCTAGCTTCTGGTCGGCGTGAAAGTTTAATTGTTTCAAGTCAAAAGTACTTCAGTCAAACAACATTTTATAAATTCCCCTTCTGCATAAGGTTTTTTCTTCTTATTTTTAACTTTAGCAATCATCCAAGCAATTAAATGACTTGCCTGAAGAATAAGTTTGTTGGACCTACTGCTTTCACTCGTTTCCGAAATTAATTTCATTCTAGCTGCATGACTTTCTTTAAGATCCATTAACGGTCAAAGCCTGAGGGAGAGAGAAGGTCAACTAGGTGCAATTTAAATTACTAATTTTATAATGTTTTAAAAATTAAACGAATGTGTAAAAGTCATAAACAGTTAATTATTAGATATATGCACATACCTTTAATTTCTCTGATGACAACTATAAGTGTCGCTTAACGTTGTTGTTCTTCACTGCAACTAATTCTTTACGGCACAGCAAACATCTAATCCTATCCTCTTCTTGGCAACATTCCTCCTCCCATTCCGTATGGAAGTTATATAGCTGCTTCAGGAGCTTCGTAGAGTGGCATTTTGCAATGTGATCCACCTACCCCATCGGAACTATCAGCATGTGGAAGGTGGAAAGGGAGGGTCATGTGATTGCGTTCTACTCCGTTCGAATTGTGCTACCGATGCCCACGTCTGTGTTACAAGAAAATCTGCAAACTGTTGGTCCTCTACACCAAGTTGCATGCTGTTAACAAACTTGCGTTTCTTTAATATTTTGATAACACCCACTGGACTAATACAGCCTATGTAGTTTTCCTATTTTTCCTTAGCGGGATGGCTCAGGCAGTTACGTCTGTGGCCCGCATTCGGGAGGTCCCGGGATCTATCCTTGGCGATCGCCCACTCTGGCCCCTAGGTTTTTCGTCGTTTTCCCGGGTTGCCAGGCGAATGTTTGGCTGGTTCATCTTCTACTACGATTCTCCTACCTCTTATTTCCTGTACCCATCATCTGCCTTGTTATCTGTTTCAGGGCTGTAGGACCAAGCGACGGTGTTCGGCGGGTTGCGGCTGGACGGTGGCTTGCGCTTCGTAAAGGCTTCTTCCCTGGCATCACTGCGGTACCGTTCAGTTAGGTCTATCTTCAGCGTGGGGCTCCGCTCAGGGGAGACCCTGGAGGTTGGTGGCTTGTGGGGAGAAACTGTGCGGCGTCGGATGCGTTATATCTAGAAACGTTAGGGACCTCGTCCATGCTTGTGCCTGTCGGCATCCCCTCATCCCTCCCTCCCAGGGAACGCGTTGAAAGCACAATGGGCCGAATAGCCTGCATGGGGTGCTCTGCCTCGTATCCGGGGACCCTTCAGTGATACGTACCTTTACCTTTCCTATGTGTCAGCTGTGCTAGATGGCTACTACACACATACTGTAGACTACGGTCGAAGGCAGGCGACCGCTGCCTGCAGCTATGTTATGAGTACCTTGCCGTGCCGAGCCGTCTAACTGATCTTTAACAATTACAATTTTACCATTGATTTTTCAACATGATTATTGCCGATGGATTTAGCACATCTTAATTGACCATTTCACCACATTTTATCCAAATCGGTCAGGTCCAAATGATAGGCTCCCCCTTGCCAGTAATAAACGATAGAGGGGTAGAGAAAGTCATGGGAATGTAACACATCAGATTTTTTATTTTCACAATTGTCTCGCTTACCTCTTGGGAATTGCGGCTCAGTCTTGCTCTCGTGTCTGTACCGTGCTTGGGTAGCGAGCTACAGAAAGAGCAGTGTGCTTAGTTCTACACTGAGTGAGGTGTAAGTATAGCTGCCTCCTTTATACTTAGGTGAATTGTATTTGTCTTTGCAGCCGCCCATAGACTGACCCTATCTTGCTTTCGCATTGACTGCCTTTCAGATTTTATTCATTTTTTGTTCAACATATTTTAAAATTGTGTTAAATATTTCAAAACGAGTAATATTTTCTAATATCGTCTAAATTAGACTGGGAAAATATTTCATGCATATATTCTGTTAATGCACAATTCTATTTTATGGTAAGAATCTTTGGGCCCACATGAGTATTGAAATGAGAAAGCCCACGTTAAACTGGTCAAACTAATGACCTCAGTTGAAAAGTTACTTTATTGTAATTTTTGTACGCCTTTTATAAATAAATTTACCATACCCCTGTACCTTTTGGCCAAACGGACTGCCAAGTGAGCCGAAGTAGCATACACATGCGTGCTGCGACGCTCCGAAACGAATTCCAAAATAGTGCGGAAATCTTAAAAACCTTTATCGAAACGGTACTAAATAAACATCCGAGATGGAGATAAAATATTTTGTATAAACAATTATGCTGTGAAACGAAGATTGTGTGAGCGAGTATTCTTTGTTTACTGTAAGTTAAACCTGTAGAAAAACTGGATAAATCGGGTCACTACATTCCGTAAATGGTGTGCATGTTACATATAAGAAAGATTCAATGCAGGAAGAAGTGAAGTTTGGCGAATTTATGTACACAAGGTGAGATTTATGTCCACAACAAACTTCAGGTGATTCCTGACTGGAAAAAATTGAGTTATATTCATGGACGTATTTAACTGCTGTGGTCATTAGCAAACCATTCTATATTGGGCGTGAAGGACCAGTAATTTTGCTCATAGGCCTCCATCAGGCTTGAGCTTCTTTTACGTGTATGGAATACAGCACAAAAGTTCATATCACCTTGTGTCCGAAAATGAACAGTCTCCACGGTAGATAGCACTGACGACAATCTCCCATAAATTGCACAGTGTGCGTTTTGTGTTTGCAGATAGTGTGATTTAAACAAGAAGCACAATGGTACGGAAATCATTCCAGGAACAAGCCGAGATGGTGTTGGTGTATGGCAGAGGTGGCGAAAACGGGACTCGTGAGTCATTTTGACTCGTAGGCGGCGTTCCCTCTCTGCCACTCTCCCTTTGTTTTTCACATGCTGCTGAGTGATGCAGTGCGTGTTGCATATTTGGTGACTCGCGGAAGGAAGCCGTTTTCGCCACCCTTGCTGTATGGCCTAGCAGGTGAAAAAGGTAGAGGGAGCACGGATGTACCGAGCCTCGTACCCTGACAGACAGCACCATCCACACCACTCAACACTTGGGGCCTTTTCTCAGCGTTTGTGTGAGCATGGGTCCTTTGAGACAGCCGGACTATGCTACGCCATGATATTGAGCACAACCCTGGTACATGCTCCAGGCAATTGGCCTGCCAACATGGACTAAGCTAAAGGATGGTTATATGACAACCGCTATTATCCCTTTCACCTCCAACGTGTGCAGGGATTATCACCGGCGGATTTTCCTCCACGGGAAAATTGTGCCGCTCGTATGTGCAACAGGCCATCACCATAATGGGATTTCTGTCTTCAGTTGTCCTCGCCGATGAAGTAACCTTTGGTAGAGATGTCATCATTAATCTGCATAATCGTCTTTCTGTGGGCTACAGAAAATCCTCAAAGAACGGCTGAAGAGCCTCATCAGCAGCGGTTCAGCATCAATGTTTGGGCTGAGATTATTGGCGGCCCCCTACGGACCAGTTCTTCCACAACGCCTGAATGGAGGAATGTATCTGGATTTCTTGCAAAACTCGCTGCTCCCATTGCTGGAGAACGTATCTTTGGCTATACGAAAGTAATGTGGCTGCAACGCGATGGAGCGCCAGCCCACTCCAGCATTAATGTTCGCCGACACCTCATCCTCCCCAAACGTTGCATAGGACGTGGAGGCCCCTTGCAGGCCTTCTCGATCACCGGACTTAAGCCCCATGTATTTTACTTGTGGAGGCATCTGAAACATATTGTGGACGGTGAGCCTGTTCCGGATCTTAACATGCTTCAACAGCGTGTCCAGGTAGCCTGTGACGAAACTTGGGCACAGTCCGGAACATTCGAACCAGTGAGACAATCGATGATGCGACGTGTGAACGCGTGCATTGCATACCATGGGGACCACTTCAAACATCTGTTGTGACACGGTTGGGATTTAAAAAATTGAGTTTTATTTATGGGCGCTCTTTAACTGCTGAGGTCCTTAGCGTCCCGTTCTATATTGGGCGTTGAAAGACCGGTAATTTTGCTCAGAGGGCTCCTTATCAGGCTTGAGGTTATTTTACGTGCCATAAATCTACGACAGAGGACCACAGGTTTTACTTCCCTGGTAAGCCAAGTTAAGGAGTTGTACGCTCGAAAAAATTCCATCGCCCTCCGCCGGGTTTGAACCCGCGACCTCGGGAACTAAAGGCTAGCGTGGTAACCACTAAAACACAGAAAACGACTGGATGGGATTCAGGCTATGTACTGTGAGCCAAGGTTCTTTGCTTGATGTTCTTCAGTATCACCCAACGTAGAAACTATGCATTTCTGGACACAGTGCGATATGAACTTTTGCGCTCTATTTCCAGTCAATTTTCAAGTTTGTCGGTGGACTGCAAACTCACTCCCAAAAAACGCGTAAAACAGCTAAAACCTAAGCCGTGATACAGGCCGTGTGCCGTAATTCCACGGAAACGGCGGACCACACGCCACTCTCTTGCCTCCCAACAGTCCTGGCGCCACCCCCTTTGGCTTGTACTCTGCAGGAGGAAAGAAGGAGCGATATCACGACATGCACCGTCAACGAACTCGGCTCGGAGGATCTTTCTGGTCAGCGATAGAGCGGGCACACAAACAGCTCCAAAGTCGACATGGAAATGCCAGGTGCTGCTGATTACAAACTGTGTTTTTAATTTTCAATACTTGGAAAAGAACTGGACAATAATTAAAAAAATCAAGCAATTAAATTAACATCCCCAACTCCCTCCGCCAGTTTCCACGAACTCCGGGAAGTATGCTTACGAAAATAGGCAGTGTCGCCTATTTTCGCATAACATTCGCGAATGTTATTCGCAAAACCTGAAAAGAAGCGCCATATAGTGCTCTTGACAGATGACTGGCATCCATCACAGCGTAAACAGACATCGCCGTAGCAGCGGTCAGTCCTCCGACAGCGAAGCTGTTAACAAAGAAACCACCAAACAACGACACAAGAAGAAGCAGTAAGCTTACATAAAAACTGCAACAACCGCTTCGCGGAACTCACCATCGATGAGGACGCCGGAGCCGACGGGGATGGGGGAGAGACAGAAGAGGAGACAGCGGAGGAGACTTCCAAGGAATCCAGCGTGCTAGCCTAAAAAACTATCAAAACCAAATGAGTAAAAAAATCCAACAAACCCAAGCAAAACAATCGACACACATGCATCAAACGTTATCCCAACACTTCCTCCACCACCACAACTTCTACGGCCTCCATCTCCAATCCAGTCAACAACAAACAGACAAACCCAAACGACCTCCCAGAATTATTATCCCCAACCTACTACTTACTGCCCTAAGAACAAAACTGTCGCCCAACACATTCTAAATACAGCTGACACGCAACTGTGCAAAGCTGTTTCTCGATACCATGGCAGACACTGTGTCCACTATGGATATCCCGAAAATCACTGGAATTAAATATTACAGCTTCACGCCGCACGCGAGCAGCCCTTTGGATTCATGTTAAAGCCCACTGATATAGAGGTCGACTACATCAAGGAAGACCTCACATTGCGTAGCTTCACGGGAGTTCAAGTTCGCCAGCTGTATTCAGGGGTAGACTTCCAACTGATTACCGATAAAACCACTCGACAACCAGAAACTCTAATATCAAAGCAGTGTGCCACATGACGATCACTGTGTAGGTCCTGAAAACTAACCAAAATATCATTAGGTGCTTTAACTGTCAGCAGTTGGGTCATGCGTACCGTTTCTGTAACATGACAACACGTTGCGCCCTCTGCAGCAAAACTCACTACCCCAAAGCCAACGAGGACACATCATCTCGCTGTGCCAACTGTGCGAGGCAGCTAGTTACCGGGCTTTGAATTATTCCAAATGGAAGACGCCGCCGGCAAGTGGTAACTCAAACCAGGGCATTGCTAGGTGCTTCAGCAGCGATGCCGACCCCATACTTTACCCAGTTTCAGGTCAGGAGGGGCTATCCTATAAAGGCGCCGACACCAGTGCAGCGGTCCCTAACATGTCGCAACTGACTGACCCCACATCAGCAACAGCTACCCTCCCCCAAAGGGCCCAAATTAAATTCAGTTTTATTTATGGACACTCTTTAAATGCTGTAATCTTTAGCTCCCAATCTACATTGCCGTTTGTGAAAATTGCAACAATAAGAAAGAATTTCCCGAATGACTCCAAACTTGGTGGAAGTGTAGAAGAGTGTGCAAGCAATAAGTGATCAGGTTTGCAGAGAGATGGGGTACGCATAGGCCGAGGACAGCCCTCTCCTGTCGGTCCCACAAGGTCAGTGTTGCGCTCATTGTAGTCAGAGTAGAGCTGTACAAACAAGGTGGTAACATTAAAGTGAGTGCCCATATGCCTCGTCGACGACAATGGGAGCAACACCAGCATGCAAGTTCGAACGGGGCAGAATGATCGGTCTCAGGAAGCGAGTTTGACATACCGTGACGTTCGGCTCGTACAGGGCATGCTGCTACGAGTAGGTACATTAGACGTATTCGAGAACAGTTTTTTGCGTTTATATGGGAAAGGATAGGGAAAACGAGGCTAAACGCGGCGGTTCACGGAGGAAAATGCGTTTATTTGGGAGAGATAGGGAATACGAGGGCTCATACTAGGCTAAACAGGGGGTTGAATGAGGGAAATGCGTTTATATGAGAGGGATAGGGAATACGAGGGCTGATGCTAGGCTAGACAGAGTTACAGGAGGGAAATGCGTTTAAATGGGAGGGAGAGTAAAACCTCCGTAGCTATGCTAGGAATTAGATGAAGGAGGAGAGGAAATGCGTTTATATGGAAGAGGTAGGTAAAACTATGATGGCTGTCAGGAATTGTGGTTAAAACTATAATACAAAGAACCGCATTATTCAAGAAATTTAACAACAAAAATACTCAAGTATAAACCATTTGTAAGTTATTCGAGGAGGGTCTTTAGTGGAAAAACCCCCTAAGTCGGTAGGGTATAAATGGGGCTTGAAAATCACTTAATATGCAGGAATGTGTATTCATATGCAAATGAGGTCCCCCCTTCCCCAGCTCCATGGTACTTTCTGTTGCAGCTGAGGATCATAAATCTTGTTGAGTACAATGGAAGCTTGACCGTTAAGCAATTAAGGCTGTCAATCAACTGTCAAAACGAACAAAGGAATAATAAATTACGTTTCTATAACAAAGGGGGAGACATTATTCTACCCATTCCATACCCGGCCATGTGCTTTTATGCACTGCAACTCACCCCCACCTCGCATTGTATAACGATCAAGTGCAAAATATTATCCATCACTGTCAAAATAAACAATAGAGTATGCTGGACAAAGGATCAGACGCTATTGTCCCAGCTCTATTGAATACTTTTAGGAAAGCCACCTGCGAGCTCGCAGTGGCATTGTTTGACGACCGCGTACAAGAGAACAATAGAAAGGCTTGATCCGAGCTAACAAAGGAACAGATTCTATTGTAACCCTTTCTATTGTCCAGAGCAAGGCTTCTTTAGAAACACCACCCGTGTAGCACCCCGCTTCCACAGCCGTATAACAAAAGAACAAAGCTTGCCCTTCACCTGTCAAAATGAACAAAGACCGTGATAAATTATGTTTTTAACAAAAGAGAGCCTGACGACTGCTAACAAAGGAACAGATTCTATTGTATCCCTTTCCATTGTCCAAACACGTGCATGTTTTAACAAAAGAAACTGGGGGAGATTTATACTTGCCCTGTCTTTGTTTGTCCATGTGAAAGACAGAGAGGTCAGTTTACCTACTAGACCGTGAACAATTCCACCAATGCTCTAGTCCGCCATCATGGCGTTGGCTTTGCCCTGAGGCCAGTTCTCTCTGAATGTCTTCACGAAGTCCTACGAATATACCCGAACATAGTTAACAAGCTCTCTGTTTATGTAGCTGACACTTTTAAAGCACTGATGTTAAAAAGCGCACTTAATATATTTTATTACATACATCAAACCTCTGTGTATACTTGGATATCCATAGATCGGTGTTCGATTCTTACTGCAATCAAAAAGTTTAATGTTTTAATTGCTATTGAGAAATTGATGCTTGATAATATTATATCGTTACCCTAATTAATGAAAGGGTGTTCAGAGGCCCCTAGTTCGAATTTTACCATGCGAAACTCTAATACTTAATAACTGTTAAACTATGCGAGAATGCGCGGTCAGATTAAAATGTATTTAACAAATATAATTTAATTTTTTTATATATCATTACCCCAAATAATGAAAGGGTGTTCAGAGGATCCTAGCTCGTATCTTACCCAGTGAAACTCTAATGTGTAATAAATATTGAACTATGAGAGTATGGACGGTCAGATTAAATATATTTAACAAATATAACTTAATTTTTATATATCATTATGATGTTTTAATGAGCGGTAATCTTAGGTGCCCAGAGGTCCTAGTTTGAATCTTACCCAGCGAAACGGTATAATAAATATTAAACTACGTGAGCATGCACGGACAGATTAAAATCTATTAAAGAAATATAATTATTTATATATTCCGATGCCTACAAACAATTCTTTATTTTCTTCTTCTCTCTTTTTCTTCCTTTCCTCTTTCTATCCATCTCTTTCTTTCTTTCTTTCTCAACTTGCACACATCCAAGCGTTCACATATTCACGAGCACACGCACATACATCAACAAATATACACAAGTGCATGCACACACGCACATGCACATACACACTCACATACGCACACACATACATGTACCTGTTCACTTACACACACACACACCCACACCCATACGCATTCATGCACACACGCATACACACTCATGCACTCACACAAACACAACCACACACACGCAAACATACACATACACACACGCACACACACACTCAAACACATGTATATGCACACTCACGCACACGCACACACCCTGAATGAAGAGAGAAAACGATACAATAAAACTAATTATAACCTTGGGATGCGACGCGCCATTTACGAATTGTTCGAAACTGCCCGGGATGCATGGGTTGGAATCCTAGGAGTGATAACAAATTCATCTTTTAATAACTCTAAAACTAATTAAGATAAAGACGCCAAATAAACTTTAATATTTCTACGACAACAGGTAGTTTGTTGTGAATACATATTAGGGTACCAAGGGTCATGGGTTCGATCCTTAATTTTTAAATCTGAATTATCTCAGAAACTAGCAGGGATACAGGTGCGCACCAAAGCATGATTGTTAGCTCCTATGACGGCCAATTAACACAGCATATAACTGACAGTAGTGCTTAGTTCTAATCCAGAGCTTTCAACGACTTTCTTAATTTTCCTCTATACTCTACAATAGATCGCTTAGGTTAATGCCATAACGCCATACAGATTTCTGTAAAGACATTATTGATGTACTCCGAGAGAGAGAGAGAGAGAGAGAGAGAGCGAAGTGAAACAAGAAGGGATAGAAGCGCTGAGAGCCTCTGCACACCCGCAAATGCATAATTCCATTGGTGTAATAATCACGTGATGTGTGTACATATCACCCCACCATGATGATGTGCTGGCATCGACTGGAGGGGTTTAGATTCCTATATAAACAGATATCCGCGCATGCTAGAACTGTTGTGAACTTATTAACTCTACATTTAAATTTTAAAGAACTTTAAAAGCAACGCGAGGTGTTTTTAATTTAAGAAGATGTGCAGGCCAGCTACACGTGCAGCACACATCAACACGAAACAATGCAAGATGAGCGAGTTTTTACATAACTATGCAAAATCACTGTTGGCTTTTGCAATACATTTCATTTTGTTTAAACGACGCAGTACATGAAAGACGATCCGTTGCAAGAGCATCATACTTTTTAATCTGTAATTTACATTCACATGGATTTCTCTGCGTACACATCTTCACTTCACAGGATTTTCTCTAATCATTCTTCTTCTATTAACATTCACTTCATTTTCTCTGCACATTCTTCTTGTATAAACATTCACATCATTTTCGCTACACATTCTTCTTGCATAAACATTCATACGATTTTCTCCACTCATTCTTTGTTTCTCATTCACACGATTTTCTCCGCTCATTATTTGTTTCTCTGCAGGTTCATCCTCTATTAACATTCATACATTTTCTCTACTCATTCTTTCTTTGCAGGTTCACCTTCCATGAACATACACACGATTTTCTCCATTCATTTTTTGTTTCTCAACGCATTCATACGATTTTCGCTACACATTCTTCTTACATAAACATTCATACGATTACATATAAATATACAAAAGATACATGTTATAGAATTTTATAAAAAAATTACGAAATCACCATATCCCATGTTTTGAATTTAGTTATATCTATCGCATTGAAATAACGATCAATATCCGAATGTTTATACAAATCTTTTGTGTTTCATTTTACACGTATCATAATAAAAAATGTAATTCTTTTTAGGTTACCTTTACTTGCCCAAAACAGTTTTCTAAGACTTTGATTGTTCAATGTTTCAGACTGTGCAATAAGGAGAAGAAGAAGAGGAACAGCTTTGCAGACCTGCAAAGAAGGCTGACGCTATTGGAGGAGAGAGTAAGCAGCATGGACACCTCCAAGAAACATTTTGGCAACAGGCGGGTGCTGAAACATCTACATCACCGAAACATGTTAAGACAGGATTCTTATATAACATTCCAGGGCATACGATGAAAAAACACAGACAATGTTGTATACAAGCCAATGCATAGCTGAGAGTTAGCTCGAGCGAGTCTCCCTATATTCAGTGAAATAAGAATTGTGAGCATTACTTTAAATGATTGTGAAAATACTTTTAAATAGTGATGAAGTTCGCACCCTAAAAATACTTGAACCCTGTACACATTAACAATATCAAAACTGCTTGCTGTGTTGGAACACAAATTATGAAAATAAAGAGATTTTCATTTAAAAAATAAAGAAATTTGCGTAACCTACCGTTACAAGTGAAATGTCATATGCTGGAACAAGGAGTTGGATGAGGAAAGTGATGGAAGTGCACGATAAATAATAATAATAATAATAATAATAATAATAATAATAATAATAATAATAATAATAAAGAATGAAGCTATGCTTTTACGTAATGTTTTTATTCATTAAAAATCCTTACATTCCTAATGAAAAAATAAATCCTTACAATGATTAGTTTAAAATATAAGCTGCATTACATGAGGCATTGGCTTGCATGTAAATGCTTTATCATGAAATATTAAACAATACAAGGAGGTCTGTACAGAGATATTTACACTAGCTTGAATTTCTATTCTGATGTTGACACAGCCATTTACAACTTCCTCTGGTTGATGAGAGCGATTTATAACAAATATAGGAGCAAATTTAAGTAATCTTTTCTCTTCAATAAAGGATGATTCTCTTTTTCATAATAGGAGCTTTAGTACATATCATGCAATGATGCAAATCTCGAGTTTCCAAAGTCAAAGGATAACATTCACTATTAAGATAGAGTCTCAAAATAGCTAGTTACACTGATCAAAAAGGGAACAGTCTTTAGTTGCATTACTCGATCTTAAAGTCAGAACACCAAAAATGACAAATCTCGACTTCTCCATTTTAGATGTGGTGGCGACATTCCAGGTAAATGTTTGCGACACAGCAGGTTGAGTATGCAGATCCATGGTCCTTAATGTGTGAAACAGAGTCTTGTCCAGCTTGGCAGTCTTGAGGATCTCAGCATCAGAAAGTCGAATCACAGGGCTTCTCCACTCGATTAGTACAGGTTTAACAGCAGCAGCATTCTGTTCACCCTGAGACGGTATAGTATAGTATTTAGAGCCCTTGGATCGAATCAGCACCAACACCGACTGTCTATTGTGCATAAGCTTTGCAATAGTAGCTGCTCCATTATATTTAGTAATATTTGCATTGATGTATAGATAACTTCAACTAGGTAAAGTATATAAATGCTCAGCTTTGAAAACGGATTCTAAACTCGTCGTTAGCGTCCAGTGCTGATGTATTATAGGTAAAAAACACATGTTCCTCTTGTTTAGCAATCCCGTCGTCGAATCTCGCCATCCAGGTAAAACTGGTGATATCCCTGATTATAGGATTCTAAAGCCCAATGCCTGAAGAAACTTTTGATTAAATGACGTTAACACACTAGTTGTCAATGGAAGAGCATGGAGTGGGTGTCGAAACAAGTCGTTATTATATCCTCGAAGTCTCTGATTTCTTCTTCTCAAATCTATGGGCATTATGCTTATATCCTTGTTTCTAAAGAAAATGATATTGCTGTTATGCTCTCCTATACGAAGGCTGATTTGCTCTGTGAAGCAAGTGTTTATGAATAGCAGGTAAATTGGATTTGATGGTTCTTGTGAAATATGATATCCAAGCGTAACAGATGGGAAAACTGATAGATCGAGTGTCCTCTTTTACTATCGAGGAAGGAGACTGATGCAATACTGCGCTAGATTCGTATAATGCTCGATCTAAATATATTCACCAGGAAATCAGATTCAAACAGCTGATTAGCTGGAATAACTTTGTCACTGAAGCCCCAGAACGTTCCAATAGAAGAATTATTGGAAAAAAATCAAGAGTGAAAGGACATCTTAACTACAGGATTCATGCCATTATTACTAAATCGATCTAATAAAGAAGACATACATCCTAAAATGAGGAATCTTAAAATATTGGACATACAAGTAGGGATCTATGTTACTCAATGCTTTTTCAGGGACAAGTATAGCCCTCTACCAGAGTTTTTTGAATTCCCTTTCTTGATCCGTCCCCTCTTCGTTTCAATGTTTCTCTCCTTATTCTGCTTCACTCTTAGGCCTTTCCCTCTTGCTTCAATTTCTTTGTTATGTCTCATCAATTTAGCAAGTTGTTTATCTGCAGCCTTTTTCTTATTTACGGCTGTAGCAATTTGTGATGCACCTCCATCGGCGGCTCCTAGGGCTGCAATAATTGGCAAGAGGTAGAAATCCTTCTCGTTTCTTCTTTTTGGATTCAGCGCCAACAGATACCTTTTCCTCAATTTCTCTCTTATGCCTCATCATTTCGGTGAGTTGTTTATCTGCTGACTTTTTCTTATTTACTGCTGAGGCAATTTGTGTTGCACCTACAGCAGCAGCACCTAGAGCTGCAATAATTGGTATGAGAGATAGAAATCCTCATTTCTTCTTCATGTATCCCGCACCAGCAGCTACCTTTCCCTTCATAATTGTTATTAGTTGCGCTGCCAACTTTTCACCTAATGTAGCATCAGATGATTGCACTCTTTACCACGCCTTTTCAGCCAAGATTCTGTCAGCAATGTTTCTCAAGGAGAGTGCTTATCCTGAGCGTAGGCAATGTCGTGAATTTTACACGCTTCATCTAACGGTTGATTCCAGAGTCTCCTCTCTTTAATCTTTTTCTAACTTTGTCCCAAGCCCTCAGTATATGTAACCAGGCAAATGTGCTTCAGGTTAATGAGAGAGTTAATTAAACCGGAGCCTTTTGCGACCTTAACCCCCTCTTAGCTCTCATGGTATACTAATTGATTTTATTGCTGCATAGTTCTTTTATACTTTCTCATTAATATATATACATTAAGGGCGATTTATTTTATTATTTGCTGTCAAGCTGGAGCTGTGAAGCAAGAATGCTCGCTGCCTATTCAGGTGTTAGACTTTGAAAGCGACTTTAGATGCGAACTTCATGGAAAACTGTTTCCTGTCAATGTGAGAACGCTAATTCTAGACATCTCCATCACGTAAGCCACTCACGTAAAAAGGTTACCCACTCACGCAAAAAGGTGAGCCACTCAGGGAAAAAAGTGACCCACTCACGTAAAAAGGTGACCCACTAACTGAAACAGGTGATCCACTCACGGAAAAAGGTGACCCACTCACGGAAAAAGCTGACCCGCTCAGGGGAAATAGGTGAGCCACTCACAGAAAAAGTGACCCTCTCACGCTAAAAAAGGTGACCCACTCACTGAAAAAGGTAACCCACTCACGGAAAAAGGTGACCCACTCACGGAAAAAAGGTGACCCACTCACACAAAAAGGTGACCCACTCATGGAAAAAGCTGACCCGCTCAGGGGAAATAGGTGAGTCACTCACAGAAAAGGGTGACCCACTCACGCTAAAACAGGTGACCCACTCTTGCTAAAAGCTCTCAGATATGTGCACTATTTTCGTTAAAGTAGGATGCATGAGCTTCAGACTCCAGCTAGGTAGACCAGTATCCCACTCAGCCCTCGCATTCTCAGTGCTAACTATGAAGCAAAGTTGCACTCTTACCCCTATGAATCCATTTCATGCTACTTGAATCTGCGTGTAGTTAATGAAATAGCTATAATTAACAGAATTACAACAATGTGTGAATACTAAAATATTTCGCTTAGTCTAATTTGGATATGATTGTTTATACGTATCAAAGCCTGAGATCATATATAAATACGTAAATGTCAAAAATAGTTGTCGGCTGTTGTATACAAATTCAACATTGACTAGTTCATATATACTGTTTGAGCATGAACACTCATAAAGATGCTCAATTACAGTCAATTTAAGAGAATCATGACTTTTCGTATATTTCCCAAGGGAGAAGGAATCGTTTTGTTAAGTGTGCATATGCAATAGAACTTTAAAAAATCTGATGTGTTACACTCACATGACTTTCTCTACTCTTCTACAAACTATTTTTACAAACGCTTATTCTTCTTCTACTTCATGTTAATCGAGATAAACATTTGCAGACTCTATCTTATTGCTAATTTTCTTTTAGATGTAAGGGGAATATATATTTACAAGGGCAATATAGATATACAGTAGCCTTTAAGCACATACATATCTCTTAATAGCTGGTTGCTAGGTGCAGCACCATTCCCTTTACCACAGATTAATACTCTTTGCATATCCAAGACAAAAAAATGAATAAGGAATTCCCATTTGAGAAAGTATTGAAAAATTTAAGAGAATAACAAGCAATAACTCGAAAATGGTTCACTCAACAAAAAAAAATGTATATGACATAAATTGTGTATTTTAACGCGATATACATTTTTTGTGTAGTAAAATTTTGTCTATCTCTTATGGTTTACCAGTTATGTAAAAGTTGTTCACAATGAACACTTTTGGAGACATTCTCAGAAAATTGAAGATATACGTTTTATTTGTCACGAAAATATCTTAAACATATGGTATTTTAATCAAAATCGTTAGAGCCATTTTTGAGAAAATTAAAATGTTCGAAAAATCTTTTATGTAAAGGGTATCCTGGGGTGGGGGGAGTTTCTTGAAAACCTTCGTGTTGAATCTCTGGAAGATACTGAACCTAAATACCAAGTTTGGTGTTTATCCGACTGTTCGTTTCTGAGTTATGCTGTTCACACACACAGACACACACACAGACATGTTTCCAAAAATGCTTTTTTTGGATTCAGGGAGTCTCAAAACATGTATTTCCGGTGAAATCTCGATATTGAATTTTTGGGTGGAATACAATACTTCCCCTACTTACTATACGTAAGAGAGAAAGTACAGACCGAACTATTTCAAGACTCAAGCAACATAGGAGAAGATGCTGTAAAGAGATGACCAGCTGTGTATTGACTACAATCCCCAAACACGATCCTGAAATCTTCTCAAGTTCCGAAGAGTGGAACTCAAGAAGTAACGTACATCAAGAGCTACCACGGATGAATCAATAAGAGCAGTTTCTTTGAATGAGCAAACTCGGAACAAACACACCAATGAAAACAAGCATACTAGCGTCAACTCACCAAGATTAGAAGATATATCCAAAGCGCATACTGAGGAGATGCTATACCGCTACACCGATCCTAATGATTTGGTAGACTTGCTAAGGTTGCTAATGATGCTCCATACACCAGATAAAACAGACCTTTCTGAAGCGATTAGCGAGATTATTCAGAAGTTAAAACTGGGTCGTTTTATAGCGTGATTAGCATCTGCGGGACCTTGAAACCAGCGAAAGAGTTAGAAAGATCCCTCATATGCGTTAAGGCGCTGTTAAGAGGTTTCAGAGCTTCAATTCAATCATCTGCGGGTAATTGTGTTTGCAATTTCTATCACAATGAGTTATACTATCGCTGTCAGTGTCGAGTCTGTTCTTAATACATACCTGAACCCTTCTCTTTATACAGATCCAAAGGGTCGTTATTAGGTTGCTCTATTGAATTTTGAAACCTTCTATTCCATTCCATATAGAGTAATAATCAATTTCAATACATGCACAATGATGAAATTAAGATCATTGATATACCTGAGGCAACTTATGAGATTACTGATATTATTAATACATACGAGATAAGCTAGGGTGGATGGGAATGTCTTCTTTATTAGATCACTTAATAATAATGGCATGAAACCTGTAATTAAAATGTCCTTTCACTCTTGATTTTTTTCCAATGATTTTCCAATTTATTCCAGATAATCAGCAGTTTCAATCTGATTTCCTGGTGAATATATTTAGATCGAGCATTATACGAATCAAGCGCAGTATTGCATCAGTCTCCTTCCTCGATAGTATATACTTTATATACTTTACCTAGTTGAAGTTATCTATACATCAATGCAAATATTACTAAATATAATGGAGCAGCTACTATTGCAAAGCTTATGCACAATAGACAGTCGGTGTTGGTGCTGATTCGATCCAAGGGCTCTAAATACTATACTATACCGTCTCAGGGTGAACAGAATGCTGCTGCTGTTAAACCTGTACTAATCGAGTGGAGAAGCCCTGTGATTCGACTTTCTGATGCTGAGATCCTCAAGACTGCCAAGCTGGACAAGACTCTGTTTCACACATTAAGGACCATGGATCTGCATACTCAACCTGCTGTGTCGCAAACATTTACCTGGAATGTCGCCACCACATCTAAAATGGAGAAGTCGAGATTTGTCATTTTTGGTGTTCTGACTTTAAGATCGAGTAATGCAACTAAAGACTGTTCCCTTTTTGATCAGTGTAACTAGCTATTTTGAGACTCTATCTTAATAGTGAATGTTATCCTTTGACTTTGGAAACTCGAGATTTGCATCATTGCATGATATGTACTAAAGCTCCTATTATGAAAAAGAGAATCATCCTTTATTGAAGAGAAAAGATTACTTAAATTTGCTCCTATATTTGTTATAAATCGCTCTCATCAACCAGAGGAAGTTGTAAATGGCTGTGTCAACATCAGAATAGAAATTCAAGCTAGTGTAAATATCTCTGTACAGACCTCCTTGTATTGTTTAATATTTCATGATAAAGCATTTACATGCAAGCCAATGCCTCATGTAATGCAGCTTATATTTTAAACTAATCATTGTAAGGATTTATTTTTTCATTAGGAATGTAAGGATTTTTAATGAATAAAAACATTACGTAAAAGCATAGCTTCATTCTTTATTATTATTATTATTATTATTATTATTATTATTATTATTATTATTATTATTATTATTATTATTATTATTAATATTATTATTATTATTATTATTATTATTATTATTATTTATCATGCACTTCCATCACTTTCCTCATCCAACTCCTTGTTCCAGCATATGACGTTTCACTTGCAACGGTAGGTTACGCAAATTTCTTTATTTTTTAAATGAAAATCTCTTTATTTTCATAATTTGTGTTCCAACACAGCAAGCAGTTTTGATATTGTTAATGTATACAGGGTTCAAGTATTTTTAGGGTGCAAATTTCATCACTATTTAAAAGTATTTTCACAATCATTTAAAGTAATGCTCACAATTCTTATTTCACTGAATATAGGGAGACTCGCTCGAGCTAACTCTCAGCTATGCATCGGCTTGTATACAACATTGTCCATGTTTTTTCATCGTATGCCCTGGAATGTTATATAAGAATCCTGTCTTAACATGTTTCGGTGATGTAGATGTCTCAGCACCCGCCTCTTGCCGAAATGTTTCTTGGAGGTGTCCATGCTGCCTACTCTCTCCTCCAATAACGTCAGCCTTCTTTGCAGGTCTGCAAAGCTATTCCTCTTCTTCTTCTCCTTATTGCACAATCTGAAACATTGAACAATCAAAGTCTTAGAAAACTGTTTTGGGCAAGTAAAGGTAATCTGAAAAGAATTACATTTTTTGTTATGATACGTGTAAAATGAAACACAAAAGATTTGTATAAACATTCGGATATTGATCGTTATTTCAATGCGATAGATATAACTAAATTCAAAACATGTGATATGGTGATTTCGTAATTTTTTTATAAAATTCTATAACATATATCTTTTTTATATTTATATGTAATTGTATGAATGTTTATGTAAGAAGAATGTGTAGCGAAAATCGTATGAATGCGTTGAGAAACAAAAAATGAATGGAGAAAATCGTGTGTATGTTCATGGAAGGTGAACCTGCAAAGAAAGAATGAGTAGAGAAAATGTATGAATGTTAATAGAGGATGAACCTGCAGAGAAACAAATAATGAGCGGAGAAAATCGTGTGAATGAGAAACAAAGAATGAGTGGAGAAAATCGTATGAATGTTTATGCAAGAAGAATGTGTAGCGAAAATCATGTGAATGTTTATACAAGAAGAATGTGCAGAGAAAATGAAGTGAATGTTAATAGAAGAAGAATGATTAGAGAAAATCCTGTGAAGTGAAGATGTGTACGCAGAGAAATCCATGTGAATGTAAATTACAGATTAAAAAATATGATGCTCTTGCAACGGATCGTCTTTCATGTACTGCATCGTTTAAACAAAATGAAATGTATTGTAAAAGCCAACAGTGATTTTGCATAGTTATGTAAAAACTCGCTCATCTTGCATTGTTTCGTGTTGATGTGTGCTGCACGTGTAGCTGGCCTGCACATCTTCTTAAATTAAAAACACCTCGCGTTGCTTTTAAAGTTCTTTAAAATTTAAATGTAGAGTTAGTAAGTTCACAACAGTTCTAGCATGCGCGGATATCTGTTTATATAGGAATCTAAACCACAACAGTTCTAGCATGCGCGGATATCTGTTTATATAGGAATCTAAACCCCTCCAGTCGATGCCAGCACATCATCATGGTGGGGTGATATGTACACACATCACGTGATTATTATACCAATGGAATTATCACCTGTTGCGCGTGCGCAGAGGCTCTTAGCACTTTTATCCCTACTTGTTTCACTTCTTCTTCTTCTTCTTCTTCTTCTTTCTCTCTCTCTCTCTCTCTCTCTCTCTCTCTCTCGGAGTGCATCAATAATGTCTTTACACAAATTTGTATGCAGTTAGGCATTAACCTAAGCGATATATTCTAGAGTATAGAGGAAAATTAAGGAAGTCATTGAAAGCTCTGGATTCGAACTAAGCACTACTAACTGTCAATTATATGCTGTATTAATTGGCCGTCATAGGAGCTAACAATCATGCTTTGGTGCACACTTCCATCCTTCTAGTTTCTGAGATAATTGAGATTTAAAAATTAAGGATCGAACCCGTGAG
Organism: Deroplatys truncata; assembly: GCA_030765065.1. Classification (NCBI taxonomy): domain Eukaryota; kingdom Metazoa; phylum Arthropoda; class Insecta; order Mantodea; family Mantidae; genus Deroplatys; species Deroplatys truncata. Next base: position 704,192 of record JAUKNL010000019.1, read on the forward strand.
GACTGGTACTCTAATATACATTCACAAGAAGCTACCTAATGACATAAACGTAATAAGGTTTATTTGGTGTTTTTATCTTAATTATTTCCGGAGTTATTAAATTTATAAGTAAATTTCATTTAACCAGTATTCGAACTCTGAGCACCAGAAACAAAAGTATTTACAATATTAGTTTGACATATTTAAAAAGGCTGTGTGCAGTTACAGAATCAATCTAAGTGATATATTCTAGAGTACAGAGGAAAATTAAGGAATTCATTGAAAGATTGTGGTTCCAACTAAGGACAACTGATTGGAAATTATATACAGTATCAATTGTACGATAGGAGCTATCAATCATGCTTTGGTCTGCAACTCTATCTCTGCAAGTTTCTGAGATAATTGAGATTTAAAAATTAAGGATCGAACCCATGACGCCTGGTACCCTAATATACATTCACAACAAACTGCCCGTTGACGTCAAAGTAATAAAGTTTATTTGGCATCTTTATCTTAATTAGTTTTGGAGTTATTAGAAGATGAATTTGTAATCACTCCTAGGATTCGAACCCATGCATTCTGGCCAGTTTCGAACAATTCGTAAATGGCGCCTCGCATCCCAAGTTTATAATTAGGTTTTATTGTATCGTTTTATCTCTTTTCATTTAGGGTGTGTGCGTGTGTGTATGTACAGGCGTGTGAGTGTGAGTGTGTGTGTGGTGTGGGTGTGCGTATGGGTGTGTGCGGGCGTGTGTGTGTATATGTGCGTGCGTGTGTGTATGTGTGCGTGTGTGGTTGTGTATGTGTGAGTGCATGCGTGTGTATATGAATGTGTATGTGTGTGGGCGTGTGTAAGTGGACAGGTGTGTATGTGTGTGCGTATATGAGTGTGTATGTGCATGTGCGTGTGTGCGTGCACTGGTGTATGTTTGTTGATGTATGTGCGTATGCTCGTGTATGCGAACGCTTGGATGTGTGCAAGTTGAGAAAGAAAGAGATAGATAGATAGATAGATAGATAGATAGATAGATAGATAGATAGATAGATAGATAGATAGATAGATAGATAGATAGATAGATAGATAGATAGATAGATAGATAGATAGATAGATAGATAGATAGATAGATAGATAGATAGATAGATAGATAGATAGATAGATAGATAGATAGATAGATAGATAGATAGATAGATAGATAGATAGATAGATAGATAGATAGATAGATAGATAGATAGAGAGATAGATAGATAGAGAGATAGATAGATAGATAGATAGATAGATAGATAGATAGATAGATAGATAGATAGATAGATAGATAGATAGATAGATAGAGGGAAAGGAAGAAAAAGAGGGAAGAAGAAAGAAAATAAAGAATTGTGTAGGCATCGGAATATATAAATAATTATATTTGTTAAATACATTTTAATCTGTCCGTGCATGCTCACGTAGTTTAATATTTATTATAGCGTTTCGCTGGGTAAGATTCGAACTAGGACCTCTGGGCACCTAAGAATACCGCTCATTAAAACATCGTAATGATATATAAACATTAAATTATATTTGTTAAATACATGTTAAACTGACCGTCCATACTCTCATAGTTTAATATTTATTACACATTAGAGTTTCGCTGGGTAAGATTCGAGCTAGGACCCTCTGAACACCCTTTCATTAATTAGGGTAATGATATATAAAGAATTAAATTATATTTGTTAAACACATTTTAATCTGACCGCGCATACTCTCATAGTTAATAGTTAGTAAGTATTAGAGTTTCGCATGGTAAGATTCGAACTAGGGGCCTCTGAACACCCTTTCATTAATTAGGGTAACGATATAATATTATCAAGCATCGATTTCTCAATAGCAATTAAAACATTAAACTTTTTGATTGCAGTAAAAATCGAACACCGATCTATGGATATCCAAGTATACACGAGGTTTAATGTATTAATGAAATACATTAAGCGCGCCATTTAACACCAGTGCTTGAAAAGAGTCAGCTACATAAACAGAGAGCTTCTTAACTATGTTTGGGTATATTCGTAGGACTTCGTGAAGAGATTCAGAGAGAACTGGCCTCAGGGCAAAGCCAACGCCATGATGGCGGACTAGAGCATTGGTAGAATTGTTTACGGTCTAGCAGGTAAACTGACCTCTCTGTCTTTCACATGGACAAACAAAGACAGGGCCAGTATAGAGCCTCCCCCAGTTTCTTTTGTTAAAACATGCACGTGTTCGGACAATGGAAAGGGATATAATAGAATCTGTTCCTTTGTTAGCAGTCTTCAAGCTCTTTTGTTAAAACATAATTTATCACGGTCTCTGTTCATTTTGATAGGTGAAGGGCAAGCTTTGTTCTTTTGTTATACGGCTGTGGAAGCGGGGTGCTACACGGGTGGTCTTTCTAAAGAAGCCTTGCTCTGGACAATAGAAAGGGATACAATAGAATCTGTTCCTTTGTTAGCTCGGGTCAAGCCTTTCTATTGTTCTCTTGCACGCGGTCGTCAAACATTGCGACTGCGAGCTCGCAGGTGGCTTTCCTAAAAGTATTCAATAGAGCTGGGACAATAGCGTCTGATCCTTTGTCCAGCATACTCTAATGTTCATTTTGACAGTGATGGATAACTTTTTGTACTTGGTCGTTAAACAATGCGAGGGTGGGGGTGAGTTTGTGCAGTGCAGAAAATGCACATGGCTTGGAATGGGTAGAATGTCTCCCCCTTTGTTACAGAAACGTAATTTATTATTCCTTTGTTTGTTTTGACAGTTGATTGACAGGCTTAATTGCTTAAATGTCAAGCTTTCATTATACTCCACAAGATTTATGACCCTCAGCTGCAACAGAAAGTACCATGGAGCTGGGGAAGGGGGGGCCTCATTTGCATATGAATACACATTCCTGCATATTAAGTTATTTTCAAGCCCCATTTATTCCCTACTGAGACTTAGGGGGTTTTTCCACTAAAGATCCCTCCTCGAATACCGTGCAATGATATATACTTAGAGCTTTGTATTTTTAAAGTTCTTGAATAATGCAGTTCTTTGTGTTACAGGTTTTAATCACAATCCCAAATACCTATCATTGTTTTCCCTACCTCCCTGCATATAAACGCATTTCCCTCTCCTTCAACCATCTCCCAACATAGCATCTCTCTCCGTTCTTCTCGTCTCTTCCATATAAAGATTCTCTTCCATTCAACCCTTGCTAGCCTAATATCTCTCCTCGGTTTCCTATCTCTCTCATACAAACGCGTGCCAGCTTTAACATCTATCTTAACACCTCCATCGAATTCCCTATCTCTCCAGTATAAACCTATATTCCCCTCCTTCAGCATCTGACTAGCCTAGCACCTCTCCACGTATTTCCTATCTGTCTCATATAAAGCGCATTCCCCCTCTTTCTACCACTGTGTAGCCTAGCATCAGTCCCCGTATTCACTATCTCGCCCATATAAACGCATTTTCCTCCGCATCCACCCTCGTTTTCCCTATCCTTTCCCATATAAACGCAAAAAAGTGGGTCAGGATTCCTCTAATGTACCTACTGCTACGACAGTGATGCGTGTGCGGAAGCAGTGGATAGATGAAGGTCGTACACAGCGAAGAGCAGGTATTGGACCATGAAACATGACCACTGCACGGGATGACCGTCATCTTGTACGCATGGCCATAACGGACGGTACAGCTTCATCCAGTGTTGTCTCGACGCTGGAGCACTGCAGCAGTTGTGAACTTGTCTGCATGAACGGTTCGTCACCGTCTGCTGCAGGTTAGGACTGGTTGCATGCATGCCATTACGTCGGCTTCCATTGTCCAGAAACCACCAGCTTTTCCGACCCATGGGCACGTGAACACCGTCACTGGGGTGCTTAGTGGCAAAATGTAGTATTTTCGGACGAATCCCGCTTCAACGTGTAATACAGTGATGGCCGTATACGTATCCGGCGGTACCGTGGTGAGCGCAACCTGGAGGGCTGCATTGTTGAGCAGCATAGCGGACAAACACCAGGTGTGATGGTTTGGGGTGCCATTGGTTACAACAACCGATCACGCCTCCTGCGAATTGAGGGCACTTTGAACAGCAACCGGTACCTAACGGTGGTTGTAGAACCTAAGGTACTCCTCCTGCTTCAGCCATCTATACAGGCCACATTTCAACAGGACAAAGCCCGGCCACATATTGCGAGGAATGTGCAAGCCTTCTTCGAAGAGCGCTGGGTACCATTGCTTCCCTGGCCTGCACGTTCGCCTGAATGTCGCCCATTGAACATGTCTGTGATATGGTTGGTCGGCACCACAGTCCTCCGGTAACCAGTGTCACGGATTTGTAGGCTCGAATACAACCTGCGTGGAGGGAAATCCCTCAGGAACTTATTCAGAGCCGTCAGCTGTTTAAAAAGGAAGTGCGTTACTTAGGACACGTTGTACGCGCTGGTGGAGTGGCTGCGGGCCCTTTGAAACTAGAGGCCGTCAAGGAGTGGCCCAAGCCAAGGAATAAACAAGGAATGCGCCGCTTCCTATGCCCTACCGGAAATTTGTGGCGGGGTATGTAAACATCACCAAGCCGCTGACACAGCTGAGAGGAACGATGAGCCTTCCAGTGGTCCAACATCGCCCACGAGGAAGTGCCGTCGAAGTTCGGGGGTTCTGCCGAATTAATTCCGCCGAATTAATTTTTCTTTCCATGTCAAGCTTAATTTCTATTTCCATTTGGTCCATTTTTTCCAGTAATGTTTTAAATATTCACTCCATCTTGGACTTTTAATCCTTATGCCATTTCGGACACCAGTGTAAGTGTCCAGTTTTTCAACTATCACTGTTTCATTCTTTTTGTGTAATTTACCTTCACCACGAGTTCACTTCATTAAGATGAACTAGCTCAATTCCTCACCGCTTCCTAAGGTGAATTACTTCAATTCCCCGTCACTTCACTTCGTTCTTCGTGACGCACCTTCTCCACGCCTTACGGTTCACTTCACTCTGGAGTCTTACAGAAGAGTCCTCCTCCTTCACTATCACCACCACCTGCCACAAGAGTGCTCGCTTATTTACAGCCACAGAATTCTCGAAAAGTCAGGCTGAACGTTCTGGGAAGAACCACAGACACATCGCGTTACGGCTAGGCGACCTTTGTAGAATTGTTTACATCGGTGGAAACTCTCGGCGCATCTCGACCGATTAGAGTTGCGTTGAAGGTCACGGCATCAGTGGCCGGATTCGACATAATATTAATGCTATTTACATTACAATATGCTCTGATAAGCTTTATAATTTAACGCATCACTACAATAAAAATTTTAAACAATGATGGCAGTAATATAAAATATGAAAAAATAATACAATCAACTAAGTAAAATAATAATAGTAATAATAATAATTATAATAATGATAATAATAATTGTCTGGAAGGATTATCCTTTTTGGTATGTTCCAGCTTCTAGAAATTGCTCATTCATCCGTCTGGCAATTTCTTTGAAGCTTGATAGTAACTGCTTATCCCCAAGTCAGACTTCGGGTTCTAAATTAAATTAAATTGAGTTTTATTTATCGATGCTCTTTACTGCTGTGGTCCTTAGCGTCCCATTCTATATTGGGTGTGAAAGACTGGAAATTTTGCTCAGAGGCCTCTATCAGGCTTGAGGTTCTTTTACGTGCCGTAAATCTATGACACAGGACCACTGGCTTTACTTCCCTTCTGAAGGAAGCCATGCTAAGGATTTTTACACACCAAAAAATCCATCACCGTCCGCCAGGTTTGAACCTGAGACCTCGGGAACTTCTGGGTTCTGGGTGAAGGGGCTGCCGTCTTTGAGAATACCAGATTCCTCACTTATGTATTAGCCTCATAAGAAAACATGTCATAATTAATCATCTATAGTACCATTAATACTAATGTATCTGATTATTTGTGCTGATGTTCCCATAATTTTATTTTGTGTAGCATAATAAACAGTATATGTACAGATTTGTTAAAGTTAAGATTTTTAGATCCTTAACAACCTTGGTGCATGTGTAATATTTCCTTGCTGACATGATGTATCTTATAATCTTTTTCTTTAATTTTGATATCTAAGTGTCTATACCTACTCTCTACCGAGAATATTACACCAAACCTCATTAGATTTTCTGCATATGCAAAACTTAAAATTCTTATTTCACTGCTGTTTAACTCAGGAAATCCATATTTAATTACTTGTATATTCAAGAAATGATCATGTAGGATATTATGTTCATTAAGTTTTGTGATTTTGATCATTTATTGGCAATTATTTAGCTATGACTGAAATCATTTCCATGCATACCTCTTATCCCATATTAAGTATAACTTTTGTAGTATAATTTCATGTTGTATCATGTCAAATGCTTGGTTTGATCTAGCAATAAATCTCTGCAGTTACTATCATTGTCAATGACTTCCAAAATTTAATCTGTTAGTTCAAAAATTGCAGATATAGTGGATTTTCCTTTACAGAATCTATTCTCTGCAGAATGAATTACATTGTGTTTCCCCAAAATACAGACTAATCTTTTTAGCATTCCTGACATAACAAATCTGTGATGCAATATTTCCCTGGAAGATGCAAAATATGCTAATCTTACTTGTTCTATTATTTATAAAAATGCGTATCCTGCTTCTTTATTTGCATTGCATCATAGGAAAAAGGCATAATATTTATCCTTTTCAGTTTTATATCCAATTTGTCAAACATTCGGACAATAGCAAAAGGCCTTGTACTAGCAGCAAAAGATATTAGTATAGCTATGAGTAGGAAGTGTTTAGTTTTTGGTTTGTGTAATTAGTGTTCAGATTAATCAAAATGAGTGACAACACAGCATAAACATAATCAGTGCTTTAACACCTTTAATGTAATTAATCACAGTACATGAAAGAATTGAGGCACATTACTTCAAGAATGCCAAATAAACTAAATATGAAACACATCCAGATGCCATAAGATCTTTGAGTTCATGACAAAACATAAGAAAATTTCATTACTACCAGACGTCAAATCCCATGCCATATAGGCCAACAGTAGTGACATAATTACGAAACTAAATACATCACTCTTTGAATTGTTTCAGTAGATTACAAGCTTTAGCTGACCTGCATTCCAAACCGTATTTAAGAGAACTTCATTTAAAATAAGTGCATACATGATTTAGTTAGATTACTTGTACTTACTTAACGCATAAACTGACATTGTATGCTTCTTACTTAATGGATAAACTGATATCATATGCACCCGCACATCCATACAGCTCGATAAAGTAACACTCCAGCTTAAGCTCTGACAGAAAATCCTGGTTATCCACTTATCCCGCTGGTTAAGTTAATTTATAATTATAGAAAAATTGATTCAGAGCTGAAACAAATAAATCTGCAGTTTGCAGTTGCACACCATGTTTGAAGATAATCACATCACACCAAACATACACTCGGAGAAACTCACAAAATACACGAGAGTTGGATTATTGGGAAAAGATATTAATCACAAAACAAACAGTGTAATGAATTTTGAATCGCCATCACCAAACCCACTATGGAAATTCATCATCCACCACCATATATCAACACACCGTACAGCAGCAGAGGAACCAGTCGGCCAATTCTGATGATGAGAGCAAATAGTTCTTGAAAGCAGTCAAGATGGAAAACATGTAAGTGATGTTGAGTATTTCAACTCTGACTCAATTTTTCTATAATTTCAAATTCACATCACTGTTACTAAGAGGGGCGTATTTAGGGGTAAGATACCCCTGTGCAGTAATTTATTTTATGCCCCCTTCCCAGTGGCGGCTCGTGACCTGTTGCAATGGGTGTGCAGTTTGTTACATGCTCTCTTCCTGACACATACACACACACACACACACGCACGCACACACACATACACACAATCAATGCAAAAAAGAAAAGTTGACTTACTAAAAATCTCTTACGGCTTCCAGTCTCTTTCACTGTTCCGCATCAGCTTACAGGACATGGCGATGCATGAAGTCCATTCGGCGCTCCTTTTTAGTTGTAAACTTGTCTATTACTCTCTCATTGAAGTCTGAAATATCCCTTACAAGGCTTTTCTCTATTGACAACATGGCTAGAGCAGCCAGGCGTTCTTCTGACATCGTGGACTGAAGGAGGGTTTTATGCGCTTTAAACTTGAAAAACACCTTTCAGCTTTACTAGTTGACATTGGCACTGTTGCAAGTATTTTCAGTAATTTAGAAACTTCACTGAACGTTTTCTCTAGATTATTTTCCACAATAAACCCTAAAAGATCTACAGCACCCGATACGTTTCTGAATTCTCTGCGCATGTACATCAATTGCAACTCCATTTGTAATCTGATCGTGTCTATGAATGGATATGCTTCAGTTAAGGTATGCATGTATTTCTCCGGATACGTTTTGTTGTATTCGTCAAATCTTTCAGAAATGAAGAGATTTGACACGACAAGATGATTGTGAAATGAAAACCTCTCCTTTGCTTGTAGCAGAATCACGTCACACACCTCTTTCGCTGAAGGTTTTCTTGACAAATGGCCAACCTTACGTCGTTTTACAGCCTCTGCTGAATAACGTGGGTTCTCGGCTATATCATCAATCTTTCGTCTAAATTCCTTTATTGCGCTTTCAAATGTTTCAATGGCAGATTTTGCAAATACTGCATCAATGGACCGTCTTTGGAACTGATTAGATAGCACATCCACATATGGCATTATAATGAAGAATATTTCTAGACAGAACAAGAAGTCTGGCTGTATCAGTTTAAGGCGCAGTCCTCTAGCCTGAACTATTGTGTTGCTTTGTTTACTGCTTCTCTCTATGGTCTCTAAACATTCGGTAATTGTTTCCTTATGCTCGAAAACTGTTTGCACTAATCGGGATTTGAAATTCCAACTTATTGTTGAAACTCCAGGTATCCTCGTACCTACAATCTCATCCTAAACACGAACTCGTTGCAGAGAATTAGAAAAAAATGCAGGAATTTCATTTAAGTCCGCGAAAAATATTCGAACTTCCATATTTTGACTTGCTGCTTGCGCCATAATTAAATTCAATTCGTGTGCATAGCAATGAATGTAGTGAGCGAAAGGGTAATATTTCTTCACCAATGATTGTACACCAGCGTGCTGCCCACTCATGACATTTGCTCCGTCCCAACTCTGAGACACGACTTTGTTTTTTTCAGTTTCAGATACCACCATTGGGAGCGCGTTTTTTATACATAGGGAGAGAGCGTTCGCATCTTGCCCATCTGGATTTAAAAATGTTCAGAATCTTTCCACTGGCTTACCATTTGCTAGCAGGTAATGAAACACAACCACCATTTGAAAAAGAGATGAAATATCAGATGTTTCGTCGGCAATTATAGCGATATAGTCTGCTTTAGAAATTTCTCTCTGTCTAACTGCTGAGATATATTATATTTTCCCAGAACATTTAGTTCTAATTCGCAATTCATATGGGCAATTGAGCTCTCATGTTTTGCCATTTTTTGTTTTAAATGACCAATATCACCACAACCATTATTTGTCCAGGTGCCGTTTCTCTCACTTGCAAACAATAAACACGGAAAACAGAGGAGCCGGTTAGTTGCTTCACATGCACATATCCACGAGCAACTTTTATTCACACTTTCGTTAAACTTTCTTGTAACGGTCTTCCCTTTACAATTAGTCGCTTGAACTAAATCGATTGGTGGCAACGGTCTGCCTTCGTTTTTAATTTGCAGCTTTTCTTCTAAGGATAAACCCGAAAGGTTTATCTCTTTTAGTTTCACAACGCTATTCATTTCCACATATACACAGATTCAAATCTACTGCTATGGGTTGATTCAAATGCATACCAATTGCCACCAGGACACAAACATAACAAACAAAAATGAAAACACTCTAAGAAATTAACTAACCCAAACTGAAATGTTTACCTTATTATATTATGCAGAATAATTATATGCATTTATAATGGTTTAATCAAAATAGATGTAATGTGTTTGCAGCATTAACATAACTCTCACGTTAATACAGAAAATGGCTAGATTGTACTTGGAAACGTAAAGTTGGCTAAGTGTGGAGCAGGTTGATCGCAACTTCTGCTAGACAACAGCGAGGGAAATAGTCGTAGCGAAATTGTATGGGAACGCAGTGCGCTTGCGCCATAGCAATCGGCATCTCTTGGGCTTGTCGATTACACTGCGTTAACTCGCCATACTTTCAAATACAAGCGTCGCCTCGCTCCCCGCGACCTCTTGCCGTAAAGCTTCCTTCGCCAGTTGCAAAATCTTGTTTGTGCGTCTCTACAGCTCGTTGACCAAATGCACTAGTGTTTGGTAAAGAAGGCGCGGGGAGTTTAAATAAGCTCTTCATACAGAAGAAAGTTTGACATTTGTCCTTCTTGTATATATACCTATAGAGGCAAATGCATATTCACATACAGGGAAAAATTAGTGGGTGTCCATTTGCGAGTATGCGATCACCCAAGAACCGCCGCTGCCCCTTCCTAAACTTCAGCATTGTTATTCGTTTACAGACTACCAACAATAATTTTAAATTTATTGAAGTATTTAAATAACATATAACACAAGGCACATGTTTAACTTAAATATTAAAAAATTATAAAATAACTACTGCAGTTAAATAACCCCTGTTACTAAAAATTGTCACAAAAACATCAAACTTGGACACGTGTGGTAAAAATACAAAGAAAATCACTACAGTTTAATACCCTACACAAAAATTGCTTCATTTAAATGTGAAATTTAATCATTCCAAAATACATGATACAAAACAATTTAATTGACCTTTTCAAAAACTTGCAAACTTTGAGAAATGACTTCCTTCTCACTTTTGTATTTGCGAATTCATTTATTACTTCCTCAAAATTCAGACTGACTGTCATGTCTGATTCTATGGCTAGTACTCCAAAACTGACCAGTTATTTTTGGTTCTCTGTTGCTTGTAGATAGTTCTTAATCCATTTTAAAACAAAAGGATCTTTGAGCAGAACAGTTTGTTGCTGGAGTAAAGTTGTAAATCTTGAGTGTTGTGTGCACATTTGGATAGATATCATCAATTTTTTTTTTAAACCAACATTCTACAGAAAAATGGAAGAGAGGACAAGTTGTCACCATCTTCTTTCTTCCTAGACAACAGATGGCTTTTTAAAATTCTTCACCAGAGTTGTTCTCTATGTCAGAATTATAAATGGCTTTAAGTTTCATTGCAGCATCATAAATTTGAACAGCTTCTAGTTCAATAATATTTAAGAGAAATGAAAATCTTTAGTTATATTGCTTGTAGACAGTAACTCTCTTCTGTAACTCACCTGAAGAGTTTGTATAATCTTACAATACAACATTTTCATTCTTCTCCAGATCTCAATGCAATCTGATCCTGTTTCTTCTTCAGGGCATTTGGTTCTTCTTTGAGTTATATGATTCATCAAAAAAACTCTTGCGTTTAATTTGATGCTTTCTTTTTTGATTCTCTGCAGTTGAAGGAAGCTGAACTGATTCGGAATTCCTGATCTGCATAAGTTTCTTTTCAGCTGAATCCTGGTAAACTGAAAAAGATATCTGAAGCTCAGTTAAAAGCATTGTAAGAAAGTCATACATTTCAATGAATTAGAAATGTCTATATCCTTGGCTTGCAGTTTTTTCATTGCTTTGCCAAACTGTTGCAGAATACAACCCCACACTGATGCCATGAAAGCTATATTTTGATGTCAATACTACTTAACTTTCTAAGAAAGACCTTCAGCTTCACAGCTAACTCTACCACTCTCATTTTCTGAAATTGCTCTTAATGCAGAAAACACTGCTTTTCAAACTGCATTAAAACTCTTACAAGCATCTTCACATGTACACCACAGAGGTTTTGACAGTGACTTCAGTGTCATACTTGAAGAATCAAAAAATATTTCCAAGAGATCCATCTATCTGTAGAATCTCCAAAAAAGTTGTATAAAACTTGAATTAACTCAAAAAAAAAAAATATTGCAGCTATGCAGCTTATAAGCCAACTAGATTCAGCGAGTAAGCCAAACATGGAATGAATAAGATTAAGAGTTTCGGCCCTTGAGTCTTGTCTGCAAGCCTGAATATACACCAGACATGTTGATTGCATTATTGTATGACTGACCTCTACAGTTGTCAGGTTTCAGTCCATAGTTCTAAAGAATTCAAAAGTGCTTCAGAAAGCTTCTCTCCAGTATGGCCTGCATGTTTTATAAAACACAGAAATCTTTCAACTGAGAGCACATTTTAAGTTACATATCTAATGATTATACTTAACTGGTCATTATGGGATATATCTGGTATACAACCTACTGTGACTGAAAAATATTTAGAAGAAATAACTTCATTACCTATTTTTTGGGGGGGGGGGTCATGACCTCCCCATAAGATGTATTAAATCTTCATAAGTTGCTGGTGACAAGTATGAAGTAAATCCTTTTCCAAGGTTACCAAACCTTGCTATATGGTCAGCCAAAAAAGAATCATACTCTGCAATTAATTCCATATACATCATGAAATTTTCATTTTTCACACAGCCAAATATCCACGAAATGCTAGACCCCTAGAAGTCTTAACTACAGAAACAACTCTTTTTAACACATTTCTCCATTACGTAACTTCATGTTCATGCTGGTTGAGCAACCATTTGTCAATTCTATTCATGTCCTTTCCTCTCTTTCAATTTTAACAAGCAGCATCTGTGAGAGGTAGAATTTTCATGTTCACCTATTTGTATTCCAGCATGGTTCCAAATTAGATGTTGCAAATTGAAATGCACCACCAAATAATTTACATCATGCACAGAACAATGATCTTTGGCTAGGAGAATATACAAGATATTCACTGTTGATAATTTCCCCATTCACCAAAATCCTCTGAAACAGTTTTTTGCTGCAAAATTGTTGAGATCCATTGGAGTATTGCCATGAGGACACACAAAAATATCAACATTTTTGTTTTGATTAGTGCCATTTTTAACCAAATAATCCAAGGTCTAGTCAGTGGTTTCCCAATAAAATGGGTCATTACTGGAAACAGGAAAACTCTCTGCTTTAGAGTGTAGATTCTTGACATCCTTCCAGAGCTCCAAAATTTGGAACTTCCGCATTCCGCTTACCATTCAGAACTATAATTTCACCTGCACTTTCAGAGCTACACTGTTCATTGTTACTGTTTTGAACTGCAACTTCACCTGAATGTTCAGAGCTACTACACGGTTCACTTTTACTTTTACCACTAAAATACAAGTCTAGCCAGAGTATTTTCTGTAAAAGTTTACTATCCTCCTGCCTTTTTCTTCAGCTTTCTTTCGATATGCAGCACCACTTAACCTAGATCATCTATCCATATCGCTACTGTGAACTAAAAAAATCTGCGATGTAGGGTACTGGAAACTGAACATACTTAGATTATATCAAATACCGAACCAGCTTCACTGTGGCCAGTTAGTACTTGAATTACATACTTTAAGTTTAAGTCGAGAACCCACCAAGCCACTGCCAACATAACCATGAATGGATGAAGAATTGAAGAACACAGCTTATGTGAGATCTCGTAGGCTACACAATTACGTGGAGAGCTATCTTGTACCGTAGCCTACAAGATTAAGGTGCTTGTACACAGGCTGGTAGTAAAATTCAAGTTTAATGCCAGGTAGAAATATTTGCCAACACTTTGCCAATAAATTATTAAATGCCTCAACATGAATTTGTAATATTAAAATTATACTTAAAAATAATTGTTCGGTGGCAACATTTTGCCATCCCCAACAATTTTGCTGCCATGTGCACTTGCACATGCCTAAATACGGCCCTGGTTACAGCTTATCCATATAGTATATAAACTTAATTTGTTTTTAATTGCCTATTTATGTGTGTCCCAACCTGAAATTTGTTGTATGTGGAGTTTAAAAATAAGAAACACTATGTGCTCTTCTAAAAGTAAAAAGAATGGGTACAAAATGCATAAAAATTGCATTTTAAAAATATTTCTTGAAACAAACAGCTTTTAATACTTGTCTTCTCTTAAACATTACAAAAAGCATACATAACTATGCTTTTAACACC